>OY987326.1:147295326-148495326 GCA_963920685.1 Polydrusus tereticollis
CTATTATGGTATTATTATATTTTAAAATATTTTAACTGATTTACAACGTCATACCTACCATCGCGGTAAACAAGATGCCGTATATGAAAAGCAGGTGGCGCTACAGGTCTCAAGATAACAGGTACGTACATCTCTCCCCGTTAGGTGGCACCCCTACAATGATATTACTATATAATCGGGGTAACACGTGATCTGGGTTCCGTTGGGACAAAAGTTAGGTTAGAATAATGTGTGGGGGGTTAGGTGGCAGCAGTGGAGGGTTCCACGCAGGTCAATAGGGCCCTATATTACCGGCATCGAACAGTTAGGACGTCACTCACTAGGTGGCGATAGTAGCTGGGTTCCACTTAGGTTAATAGAGGATGGCGGCTTCCAGGAAAAGTGCCACGCCCTAAAATGGCGATAAAAATGCAGGTTTTCGGCTCCATGTTATTTCTTATGGAATTGTGTCCTGAAACATACATAGCATTACTACTGATTTGTATCAAGCCATTAAGGAAGTGACACCAGAGAACTGGCGAAAAGCAGTTCATCATGTCATTAAAAAAGAGAAAATGTGGGATCTTGACCACCTGATCGATCGGACCGTCGCGTCGACCCGTTAATTATAACGTCAAGAGGAGATGACAGTTCCTCAGATGACGAAGAATATTATGATTTTTTATAATTTAATTTCTGTATAATGTATTTTTTGTATTTTGTATTTTTTTTTATAATGTTTAATAAAAAGTAAGTGTACCTAATACTATGTACATAATGCCTAATTTTTATTCTGTTAAAATAAAATTCTTTCCTTTTTACGAATATCCTACCGGCACGCCTTTGTCACACCATTTTCAGTGTTTGTGAATGGATAACAATAGGCAAAACCATAAATTGACCCAAACCCGGGTGGTACTACCTGCACTTGATGAAAAGAAAGAATTTTGCAATGAAATCAATGCCAAATTATGAAAGTGACTTAAATATTCGTTGGGTCACTCTGTAGTCCCTTTGCATACCTAATGAGCTTTCATTACTCTACACCTTTCTGAAATAGACTATAGCTGCTAAGGCGACGGTTGCGGATACACAGAGACTTATGTAGCGCGGATTCAATCTCCAGGCCCGGCAAAATAACGGTTCGACTCCATTTGGATTTTAGTGGTTCGACATGGCGTTGCAGTCTAACGTCGTGCAAACAAGAGAAGAGTGAAAAATGTATCGGACAAAATCCCCCATTCACCCAGGTTGAGATATCGGTCGGTCGGATATCCCGTGGGGATAAAGTTACGCACTCCCCAGTCGATAGGTCACAACTGACAACTTAAGGCCGCACGAAACCTGGGGTTGATAGCCCATGGACGGTGCAGGCCGGGATGGTTGTCGTGACTAAGGACCGTGGTTCGGAACCCACGTTAAGCAGTAAGCCCCGTCGAGAATGGCCTTGGCAGCGAACGAAGAGGTTGTAAAGAAGCATTTAGTCAAAACTACTTTTAGCTAGTAAAAACGGCTTCTAACTGAAGTCAGGTCTTAACAACTGCTAGGTAAAAAAAATAAAAAAAAAAAATAATTCAGATTTTTTTATTCAAAATAACTTTTTGTCGATAAATCAATGATAAAGATATTTTCCTCTTGTCAACTTCATCCGGGGACACACTGTTGACACATTGATGTACACACATAGTCATAAATAGTGGAATAAATGGGCAAATTAGGCAATCCAAACCACGCGGTAGAAATGTCAACACAATTGACGTTGGTTGGCACCACTGACATTACAACATATGGACCGGGCTTCGCGGCAATTTATTGACTCCAGCGCAGTGCGAGAGAGAAAGCGAGAGAGTGACAGAGCTAATTACGGCAAGATTGTCTTGTTTGAACGTTGTGTTTATAGGATAATAATTCCTGTTTATTTTTTTTTGTGGCTAATCTTGTAACATTAAGAGATTTGTGTTGTTATATTTGTATAAAAAGTATAAAATATTAATATGGTTCACTCCTGTGCGGCATATAATTGTAACATGAGATGGCAGAAGGACGTAAAATTGAAATTTCACAGGTAGGTGTTGGTTGTTATTATATTGTTAATGCACTATATAATAATAAAATGGTTTCTATTTTATTTATCTTGGTATTTATTACCTATTTCAGTATACCTACAATAGATACTCAGCTAAGAAAGAGAAAGGCATTTTTGCAGGCTCTAAAAAGAGTGAATTATAACCCAAAACTTGGATTTGTTTGTGAAAAGCACTTTTTAGAAAGTGATTACATATTAAATGCACATGGCAATATAGTGCTTAAAAACAAGACTGTTCCTTCAGTCTGTGATTTTCCCATCTACCTACAAAAAAAATACTCGAAAAAGAAGAATTTTAAAAAGAGTCAGCGCTATTGAAATTAACTCGGAAATCGGTAAGTTTAATTACTTTAAAGAAGTTATAAAAATTTATATTATATTTATGTTGTTATTAGATCAAGGAAAAATGGTCAATGTTGGTTTTAAGGAATCCTCCCATGAAACCTCTAATGAACCCTCTGATAAGTCCTCGGATACGCCTCATATGTTTCTGAAAAAGTTAAGAAAGAACCCGAAATATCATTTTCATTAAATATTTCAAATAAAAGGTGAAGTCGGGAAGTAATACTTGGTTTGCAAAATTACATATATGTTTTTAATTTTGTAGGAAAAGAAACAAACGGGATCCTTATTTTTTTGGTGATTTTGAAGAATCTGATATGAATTGCAGAGTGAAAAGAACCAGGTTCTGGAAGGTTGCCCATGAGGCTGTCGATAAACATAGAAAGCTTACTAAATACTACGAGTGCCGACTTAGAAGACAAAAAAATAAAATTAAGAGCCTTAATGACTTATTTCTTAATGTGTTAAAGAAAAAACAAAAAATAACATCATCTCAGCTAATGGTATTGCAGGTGGGTAATTTGTAAATACCTAGATGGTAGTAAAACCACTTTGTAGAAACGTGAATCTAAAACTACCTTTTTTTGGTAAGATATCCCAAGGTTTTGCATGGCTAGCAGTTGGTGTATTTTTAATGTTGTTTTTTTTATTTTTTTGTAAATAGGACAGCATTCCCGAATAAGAACAGGAAAAGAAATTATTTAAAAAAATCAAAAAGGGTGGATGTGTCAAATTTTGAGCTAAGAACCTTTGCTTTGACATTGCACTTTTATTCTTCATCAGAGGTATATATTTTTTGAAATTTTAAACCAAAAATGTTCTTTTGTAAATTGTAGAAAAATGTTATGTAATAGTAACGGCCCTTAAATAAAAATATTTGTTTCAAAAACTTTGTTTTAATAAAAACAACGCAGTAAAAGATACCTAGTTTCCGGCTGAAGTGTAGTTAATTAATTGTAATATTATTGTTACGGTCAATAAAACGTTTAAAAAACATACTTAAACATCAATTTACATTATAGTTTTAAAAATTTCCCACAGTCGCTTAAGAATTATGGCTAAATTTAATTAAAACGCTACATTATCATTTAAACTCCATGTATTCAGCACAGATTTTGCCGTAAATAGCTCCATCTCTCTCTCCGACCTCTCTTACTAATGTTGGCTGCACGCGAGCGCTATACGAGGATACGGCCAGGGCCGGTCCATATGTTGTAATGTCAGTGGTTGGCACACATGGCGACTGGCTCCATA
Source organism: Polydrusus tereticollis (assembly GCA_963920685.1). NCBI lineage: Eukaryota > Metazoa > Arthropoda > Insecta > Coleoptera > Curculionidae > Polydrusus > Polydrusus tereticollis. The sequence goes on from OY987326.1 coordinate 147,298,988, forward strand.
ACATAAGCATTGATTTTTGTGACGTTTAAGTGTTTGGATAGTGTTTTTAAGTGTTTTGTTTGATTTTTCTTTTAAATAAAGTGAATTTTTGTATGATGGACAGTGAATATATTCAAAAATTATCAGCGGAGAATCCAGATGTTGGAGAAAGGTAGGTTTAAATGCAATATATTTTCTTGTTTACCTGTGTAACCATTGTTTTCTTTTTAGGTATCGACTGAAATTAAAGTTAATAAGCGGCTTGGACCCGTTTGTTATTAATTCTTAGGACCTTGACTACAGTATTAATGGCGTTCCACCTATTTCAAACATGGATATTATTTCATATTTGGTGTTTCCCATAGTTTTTATTCCAAGGAACAAATGAAGGCATTTAAAAGTTTGCAGGCATATAAATATTTTGAGTCTGGGTTTGTTTTACAAACTGGAACTAAAATAGTTGATGGTGTTTACATTCTAATTGAAAAAGTAAGATTTTTGTTCATTTATTACTAATTTTGTGATTTTTTTTCAGCATCATGTTCTTATAATGTTGTGAAATGAGTTACAATTTTACTACATATTAGCTTTTCAATTTTAGGTCAAACATTCTCAGAGAACCACTTTGAAACCTTTAGATGCCTGGGTAATTGTTGCCAAAGATGGAAGCGTGTGCACTGCCCACCGTACTTGCATGGCAGGGAACAGTGAGGTCTGCAGTCGTGCAGGCACATTACTTTTTGCTGCGGAGTATGCTTACTCCAGGAAACAAGCATTGTCTTGCAGAGACATTCAGGCATCGTGGCCAATGCCAAGTATGTGTATATGATGATGGGAGACCAATGATAAAATGTGATGGAGATGAATGTGAAACGCAGTGGTTTCATAGTCAGTGTGTGGGACTCGATGATGTTCCCAATCTCATATGGTTTTGCGAGGAATGTAAAAAATATTAAAATCTATTTTTCCTTGTAAATGTTATAGTTTATTTAACAAATATTATCTTTAAAACTACCATAACAAAGTCACTATTTTAACTTTTTGCTAGGTAGGTACTTCTACTGATACATCAAGTATGTATATCCAATCTGTAATAAGCTAAGTCTTAATAGCAGTTCCCAATTTCTTATGGTTTTGTGAAGAATAATATTTGTAAGTTGAGAACGTAATGATGAAATCTTTTTTACCTTTGACTGTATTTTTATACCTATTTTCAATAAATACCTATCAAATGAAAAAATGTACTGTTTTAATAAAATATGATTACCTACAGGAATTTAAAGAAAAAGAAACAGACTAATCAATATTCATTTTCACAGTTTTGTTCATAGGTATAGTAAATATCTTCTGAAGGTGAGAAAATATTTAAGTCAATAATTGTTTAATAATTTTATTTCAAATTATATCTCACCCTATACATTAGTCTTACTAGTAGTTATAGTAATAATATAACTAACATCCAATTCGCTTCTTTTTATAATGATATAAAATCATATTTGTTAAAGTTAATTAAAACTAAAACATAATAATATGGTTTGAGAAGAATAAATCCTATACTACAATTAAATAAGTAAATAAAATAGTTCTTCCATCGTTATGTCAGTCTGAATTGCAATTCCTCCATCTTCTGCTTCAGAGGCAGTGTCATTGTTGTTACCTTGATCCAAATCCATATTCTCCACCTGTAAATGTTATAATTCATTTAACAAGGAAAATCTATACCTATTACAAACAAAACAAAGGCGTTTTGAAAGTTAAACCTCTAAATTCAGACATAATCGACAATAAAATGTAAAATCCTCTTACTTTAGATTGTCCCGAGGATTGTCCCATCTTTTATCCAGACGTTCGTGTCTCTCCAAATCTTTAGGTCTCCTTACTACAGTTTCTGCAACATGCCCCATATTTTGAGAAGGAACCCAATCTGGATGTTCTTGGTTTTCCAATAAGGCAGGCTCACCTATTAATCGTAAATGTATTAGAAAGTAACACTAAAATTTCCTATGTCATAACCCTGAAGAAAGTTACTTTTCCATAAAGTTTTAGAAACTTACCAGCTATAAAATGTTTGCTGCAGACTCTCATATTTTAGCTGTGATTCCCTTAAATCGGCACGGTTTATAGCAGCTATCCACAAGGCCCTACGTTTTCTGGACAACTCATTTGTATGTGGCTTATTTGGTAGATTCAGTATGCTAGGAATTCTATAAAACGACACATTGTCGCGATCGCGTCGACTTCCGCAGTTAACAACAATACAAGTAACAGGCATGATATTAATAAAGCTCTCTAAAAACACTCACGAAACAACAAACACCAAAATTAACTAAAAAATAGCAAAAATACGGATATAAATACTCCTTTCCACGCAAGCTTAAATGGTTGTTTACATACATGTGTGCCAACCACTGTCATTCGAAATTGGATTTGACAGGTCGTTGGATTGCCTAATTGGCTAAACATTTTGAACCGAACGTATTGTTGTATTTAACTTTTCTGTGAAATTTCGTTGCTAAAATGATTTAGGAATAAAACTGTTACCCTTTGACTGCTCGTCAAATTTACACTAATTTATTTATTTTTAGGGCGTTGCAGAATGACCTAGAAACCATACCAGCCTTTCTATTTATGAGTCTACTATACTTGTGGGTAGCAGTACCAAGCTGGGTCGTCCACTGTCTATATTGGCTTTTTCTTCTTGCAAGAGTAGGACATTCTTTTGTGTATGCAGTTTTTGTAATACCCCAGCCAGCAAGAGCTATATTTTTCTTTCTTGGGTTTTTAATTTTGGGTTATATAAGTTTCCACGTATTAATATATGCACTAGTTGTTGGGTATGCTGGAAAATAAAAAAATATCCCACTAGGTTATGGTACGTGTAATTTGAACGTATGCGTAAGCTAATAGTTGGGCATAGGGGGAAAACAATAACTTTAACATGTTAATATTTAATTAATGGTACCAACTTCATATAGGCAGCGTTTCTAAAGATGAAGAAAATAATAATTTAGGTGATATTTATTGCATATTATCGTGGTAAAAGCTAATTTTGTAAACACCACACTTGATTAAAATAATAATAAATGAAATCTGAACTAAGTACAGCTTGGTTTGGTATTTCTATAGCGAAACAAAATATCAATTTAGTAAGAAGGAGTTTCGCCCCTTCAAAGGTTCCACAACCATCTAAAAATTAAATTCGCTGGCGCAAAAAAAAAATCTTACATGCGACACAAAGTGTGTAGAACCAATTAAAACTTTTGTCTTTGAATGTATAATATTTTGCAAATAAGCCTCCTCCCAGATTAATCTCCTTTCCCATTCTCTAACTATTCTTCTTAAACAACTCCGTTTGGTTCCTCCCACTAACCGCCTTCCAAATCTTTTATAGGTTTATTAAGCATACACTATTCCTATAAAAAGTTTGTAAAAATATTATAGTTGTTGTAGACGCTATATTTAATTGTTGTAGGTTCCTTTATACCGATCTTCGTCTTTATTAAATTGAGTTTCATGTCATCGTTGTTGCTACCCCTATCGTTGTAGTTTTTGTCGATCCTATTATTCATTTTCTGACATTACTGACGTTGCTCTATACAGCGATATCGCAATTCCATATCGTCGGCTCTTAAACCAAAAAATATGAATTTGCACGATTTCATATCTACGCCGACGTTGTGTCTAAATTTTTATTTGTCATAAAATAATCCACATATACTCAACTTCAACTTATAATGGACATACGATTACATTTTCGTTATTACTGAATTGATCTTTTTAAATATTGGTAAGTACGTGTAGTGTACAGGGTTTTCGCTTATATTTAGAGCGAAAACAATAAGAGATAGAAAAAACTTTAAATACAAAAATTTTAGAATTTTTACTGACTCATCAGAATCTTAGCAAAAAATTTTGAAAAGATGATTACAATGCCGAAAAAAATAATTATATTATATTAGCTCAAACCGTTTTTAAGATATTAGCAATCAGAATTTTAAAAAGTTGTATTTATTTTCGTTTATAAGTCTAGAATGCCTTGAAAATCAAATGATAAAGTCTGCCGGCCTTTTCTTATTGCAATTATTACGTCTAGAAAGCCATGGAAAACAAATGTTATTATGACATTTTTGGCATTGCTTACACAGAAAAATCCTTTAATATGTCCAAAATTGGTAATGAGATGATTGCGATCTGGAAACAATCAGAGATATAGAAAGGCATTTAAATGGGGACAGCTTTAGGCAATTATGTTAGTAGTTTATTCGCGCTTGTCGATCGATACTGGGGATATTTTAAAAAAAACTTGATGTTTCAGTTTTTTTCTCCAATTTTTTTAAATCTGGAAACACATTTCCATAGCTTGTTTTACCTTGAATATCTACTACGCCTATTTAGATATATTTTCGTTACGACGTTTTGGTTCTCTGGAACCATCATCAACTTAAAATACTTAATTTTTTCTATAAAACGATGCCAAATATGAATAGAAATTAAAAAATTATAACCTCGAAATAACAAATAACATGAACATTTTTATAGTTATTTACCTAACAAGTGCTAAAAGCAACACTTTTAGTACGTGTTAACTATAATGTTTTTTCTACGAGCGCGAGCGTGAAGAAAATTATGATGTATTGTATCCCTCACATGAGTGTTAAAACTTAGTTTATTAACGAAATTATCTACTAAATCAGCTGTAGAAAAACCGTATCAGCACCGCAAATAGTAAACTTATGTTGAGTTTTAAAGGTAGTGATTTAGTGATAACCATAAATGGCCGTACCGATTTTAAAAAGACCAACAGTGATTTCGAATCAATGAATGAATTTTCATAAATACCCGTTTTTTTGGCGTACAAATATATTTATTGATCCATTCTTATTTGCATGACGTTGGACTACTTTCTATACTTAATAGCTTCCCACACTATTTTCTTCTTCAAAGTCTCATGGAAATGTCTCTGGGGGCACTAGCTTCGCCTCAGTGGAATCTGGGGCCGCTCGCACTCCATTAGTTTCAACAATTATTAATGGGTTCAACTTACAAACAATTCCACGTCAAGAGATCGTGATATTGGTCAGTAAATTAATTTCTCTTTTCAAATTATTGATATGTAAAATTTTTAACCAGTTCCGATGAAAAAGTATTTTAATTAGCAGTATTTCACGGGTAGGTTAGTACGAAGGCGTAGAAGGGCCACATAATTTATATTTTTTTTTTACTAAATTCCGACTTTGAACTCGGAATTTAACTAAATTCCGACTTTAAACTCGGAATTTAACTAAATTCCGACTTTGAACTCGGAATTTAAGTAAATTCCGACTTTAAACTCGGAATTTAACTAAATTCCGACTTTGAACTCGGAATTTAAGTAAATTCCGACTTTGAACTCGGAATTTAACTAAATTCCGACTTTAAACTCGGAATTTAACTAAATTCCGACTTTAAACTCGGAATTTAACTAAATTCCGACTTTGAACTCGGAATTTAACTAAATTCCGACTTTAAACTCGAAATTTAACATTTATTGGTAGTTTGGGTTTCGAGAAGGTGAATAGTTGTGTATTGTGAAAGCTATTTGTGTTAATTGTTTTAATGTTATGGTATATATTATATAATAATATAAAGGATGAATTCGCAGGTAAGTAACTAAATTTATTAATTATACTAATTGTTTTTGTTATACCTAGTAGTAACCATTCCACAAAAACAATTTTATAATGTGTCTTACAGTGGCGGATCTAACGAAGAGATAGGTATATAGAGGGAAATTTTAAGAACTTTATACTTTATTTCCTCTTTCTTTATTTGGGTTATAGAGCCGCCGCTAGATTCGCTAGTAAGATATTATAAAATTTTTGAATAACAACAGTCTCATATTGCATTGCAGGAAGCAAACACAGAAGAACTGGTAACAACGTATTTTTCCCTTGGATTTCAACAAAAAGAGATACTTGCTTTTTTAACACATTTGCATAAAATCAATATTTCTCAACGTTCATTAAAAAGGACTTTGGCGAATCTAAACTTGTATAGAAGAAAAAACTATTCAAGTGTTATCGAAGTTGTAAGGTTTATTGAAGGTGAACTAGTGAAGTCTGGTCAATTACATGGATATCGTTGGATGCACTTAAGGTGTTTGCAGAGTAATCTAGTTGTTACGCAAGACATTGTTAGAGAATTGCTATTGTCTTTAGACCCGAGGGGGGTCGATTTAAGAAAAAGAAAAAGATTAAGGCGAAGACAGTATTTTAACAAGGGCCCCAATTACCTTTGGCATATGGATTCGTACGACAAGTTAAAACCATACGGAATATGTATCAATGGATGCATTGATGGCTTCTCTCGGCATATTTTGTGGCTTCGTGCAGGTTCTACATCCAGCGATCCAAAGGTAGGACAGAAAATATAATGCAAAACTATATTTTCCAGCAAAAGTGCGCAAATGCGAAACATACTTTTGCAGGATTCTTGGTCCTTAAAGTATACAACTCTTTGATGCAAATTGCAAAGTTCTTCCGTAGACTTTGCGAGTGCAAGAAGACCATAACACCATATTTTTCTTGGTGTGCTATAGTATTGTTTTACTAGCAAAGTCACCAGAAAGACTCTGCATCTAAGAATACCTACTATACCTATTTTCATTTCTGCCATTTATGTGAAAATCAAACGCTTTCAGTATAAATTAAAACTAAGAAGAGACCCAAATGTAGTGCTAAGTTAACAACAACAATTTAAGTCAGTTTAATAAGGAACTGTTACTTTAATCATTGCCAACTTCCACAAAAATGACATTAATAGTTTTTAACGTATATCAATCAAGCGAATTATACAACCTTGTAAAAACGGAACCATATACTTACATTACAAATATTTTTCCTTGTGTATTTATTAAAAAAAAAATATGAAGTAATAAATATACATCTGTTAATATTAAATAACTTTAACGATGTGTTTGTGAGATTTAACGTTAGCGATTTCTTTCTCGCACTCACCTCGTAGAAGTTCATAACCATAACTGCTACAAAAATGAAAAGTTAATTTTTTGTAGGTTATAGCTGGGTACTATCTAAATGGGATACAACTAATAGGAGGATGTCCAAAGACCATACGATCTGATATGGGTACTGAAAATAAAACTGTAGAAAAAATTCAAACATCAATGCGTGAACTTTTTGATGAGACTTCAAATAGCAGGCCCCCATTTTTGTATGGAAAGAGTGTTAATAACCAACGAATTGAATCGTGGTGGTCCATACTTCGTAAGCATTCGGCTCAATTTTGGATGAATTTATTCCAAATGTTAAAAGAAGACGACCATTTTGATGGTACCTTTCTGGATAAATCATTACTTCAGTTTTGTTTCAGAGACATTATTCAGGTAAGGCCTTATTCCTTAAGAAAATATTTTGAAGCTAAACAGGTTGACTAAAATCAATATTCTTTTCTAAAACTTATGATTTCTTAAACCTAAAGATTTATTGCTGCGAACAACATAGTTATTGCACCAAACAAATCAAGTTTATTCGACAGTTGTTGGGCTTATCCCTATCTCCGATTTTTTTTCTTGTTTTTTTCTCCCATGTAGTATTGCATAATAATAATATTCTTCGAAATTGGAAAGGCGAAAGAAATTCCATTATCTTTTTAGATATTCTAAATAAAGGGGCATCTATAATAGTAACATAATCATGAGCATTTCCAAAAATACAGAGTGCTCAAAATTAGCAGGGCAGTAAATATTGGTTATAACGATACATCGGTTATAGCGACGATAAATTTTGGTCCCGGCAGGTTTTTATGTTAACGCCATTGCCGACGTGTTGCTTATAGTGTGATCGTTTGTAACGATGAACTAATACAGCGACCACCCAAAATGACTTACATTGGTTCAAGGTTGTCACACTACTGCAACCACCCCCTGTTTATAAGCATTTTATTTCATTTATTCATCTTATACACTCTCATCCTATTATCTAATTCATACCTAAAACATGCTATGGCCGCTCCATTTGTATAATAATTATTATTTACATAAATATAATATATTTTTAATGGTTACCATATCTGTGCGCGAACACGTTTGTAACAATGAACGACACTAAAAACTTTAACCTGTGTATCCACAAGTCGACTGGTTCAAACTTTGCTTTACTTGGAAAATAAAATTTCTTCTGAATTTTACTGCATAACTATTTATTAACAGATTAATCACTTTGTCATTTTATCCCCTAGCATGGGCATGACCTACTAACACATTTCTAACTAGACTCGTCAAACAACCACTTAACTAACTTTAAATATCGTATACTATTATTCTCACATACTTTCGACCATTTTTACGTGGAGTTTGTACCGGTCCACGGAGCGCAACTTAACTCTTTGTGTTTCAGTGTGACACTGCTTTGTTGACAAAACATTGTCAGTCTCGTACCCCATCCCGACATCTTGACCAATCAGGTCGTAATACGTCACAATCCAAAATGGCTTGTTTCACGTCAAAATACTGTTGCTAGCCAATGAGAATACAGATCTGCTGTTACCATGCACGTGGCTTATATCGCACTAACATTTGCGTGCTGGAGAATAATACAAAATCAGACAGATTTTTTATGCATGAGGTTTTGATTTAAACTTATATTTTCATGGATTTTTACAACGTTGCCATTACTGTAATATGCGGTATTGCCAATTATATTGCATGTAAATATAATGTACTTTTCTCTATTTTTTACCATTAGGTATTAAATAAACACATAATGATTTACCACGAAATGCGGCGTTGCCGCTTAGATTAGTATTACGTTACATTAATTCCTATTAAGTTCCACGCATTTACTTTAACTTTTGTGCTGGGTCACGACAGAAATATGACGTGTGTCCCCAACAATATATATTTCTGATTTTTTTAAATATGATAATTGCAGAGGGACCTTGATCAAGTAGCTTTGGAATGGAATGTTCATAAAATAAGAAAATCAAGGAATAGTATCTCGCCTGTAGGTAGGCCGGCTGTAATGTTTGAGGTACCATCATTATATAACACGAGGAGCTACTTGGTTCCAGTTCCAGACTTTGCTATAGATGCCGTTCGTGGGGAATGTACATTTTTGGAGTATCCATGTGACAAAGATTTTTATGATTTATGCGATATCCTAATGTACGAAAATAGTTATATACGAGAAGCTGATCCGTATAAAGCTGTAGATTTGTACATAATATTGAGACAATTGTTAAGAGAAATATTTTGTTAATAAATAAAAACCAACTACCTACCTATATGTTATAGTTATTTTAAATTAAAACCCAAGAAAAAATATGCATGTACCTGATTTTATAAACGGACAAATATCTGAAATGATTAGTTTTTGTCCGTATGATATTTTACTTCATTCTGTCATTATAATCGTTTTTTTCCACTACTAACCTATAACATCGCCATTATTGACCGATTATTAACGTTAGAAATCATTTTTCTCTACCTTATAAGTTATTATTGACCATGGTCAATGCCTTATTATTGACCATGGTCATTGAAATCCATTATTGACCGATCTTCAAGAATCCATTTGAACGCAGGTAACTTGATTTTTTAATTCTACAACATGAATTCATAAACATTTTAAACAGTTAGGCAACCAGATAATTATCAATACATATTAGATTATTAGAGATGCTTGATATGTAAAATATCGATACAATCAACATTATTTCTGCTTCCATCCTTAATTCTGGAGGTGTACACATAATAATATCACTAACATTTTCTCGCTTATTTTTTAAAAAAACGGACAACTCGTGAAATCTGATGACATAAATGAACAAAAATTGACATTCACAAAGCCTAACCTGACAAAGCAACAAAATATTTTGCCAATTCCAATGCGCAGGTAACTTGATTAAAAAATATACTTATACCTACCTATAATTTTTTATAAGTAATAATACTATAAAGATAAATGTCTTATGAAAGGTTGTAGTAGTGGAAAAAATATTATATTAACCACGGTTTAGACAGCTTATAGCCCTCGCGTCTTAAATCCCTCGTCGCTTCGCTCCTCGTGATTTAAACTTGCCGCTCGGGCAATAATGATGGCTGTCTAAACCTTGGTTAGTAATATACTATTAAAAAGAATAAAAAAATATGTTAAACAAAATTTTAAAAAATTAATTGGCGCTATTAAATCATATTACCTTAACTGCAATTGAGCAATTGTTTCCATAGTTAAATATGATTGTTGCTTGCTTGTCACTGTCAAATAGAGAATTTGAATATTTTACTTCTTATAATTTTAACTTGTCAAAAATCAAAAGCAAAAAGTCATTGTTTATGAAATCAAAACATGGTTACTAGGCAACACATTACAGTATCTGCTACTGTAATGTTCCATTCACCGGCCGCAAATAAGTATAGGTAAGTAGATTTATTGAACAGAATAAAATAAATTAGGTTTTCGTATTTCTAATGGAAAAGAGCATACTTTATTAAGAGAAAATCGTAAAGAATTCATATGGTTAGCGACACTTTTATTATAGATGTTTTTAATGTCACATACACTGCCATACCTGATTAAAATTGTTTGATTTATTTATATATCTGACGGACGTAGTACACGAGGGGCGATTATAACGATCTATAACGATTCTTATTAAATAATGCTTTTCCATTAAAAATACGAAAAAACAGCGTGTTCAATGCCTAACGAATGTGAGTTTTCTATCTCGTGGAAATTTGATCAAGATATTGTCACGAGGTACTTTTTTGGCATTTCCACACGCACGACACTGCCTCTGCCGATGAAAGAGAACCTATGGCAGGGCGGAAGCGGGGTGCAGCGGTCATGCGTGTCGACCACTGACATTACAATGTCGACCGGCCGAGACTTATCCATCAAACCTCGAGAAGAGAGCAAGCAGCGAGCAGCGCCCCAAAATAAAGACCAACGCCTCGTGACGCTTCCCCCGTGACGGCAGAAACCAGAGTTTAAGGTAAGACTGGGTTAATCTTATAGTTGAATTGTTTTTAAGGGTTTTAACATAAATAAATAATTGCAATAATTATGATGACCATCATTTAATCAAGCCCCCGGTGCCCCTCGTGACAATATTCGCATCATGGAGCTTAAAACCAACACTGCAACAACGTCGGGTTGCCCCTTGGGTCGTGGTAATCAGTGCTGAACACATAGACTTTAACTAAGGTTCAACACAAAGTTTAAGTTTTTATTTGGGTTTGAAAAGAAACTAAACACCTATAATATTTATAGTATTTTAACAACATATTTATTTAAAACTTACAACCTAAATTTACATCTAACATTTATTAAAAAAAAATGCAAATTGCATAATAACCAATATTGTAACTATGGGTAAACAGGTTAGGCATCTGCCTACAAATGTATATTCCAAGAGCTGAAGATCTGATAAATGTTTAAGACCATCCTCTTAATCGTAGAAAATCTCAAAAAATTATTGTTTTAAAAATATAGAAGTAGGTAATAAGGTATAATCTTAATTAAATAGGTATTGATTCTTTAAAAACCTTCAGGCTTTGTAACATAAAGTAAAAATCCCTTTAAGTCGTAGGGTAGAAAGGATGCTACATAGCTCACCTAGTTTAAATTATTATAACTGTAAACTTCTATCCGGTTGTAACTCTTAAAACATATCTGATAGTTTAGAATTTGACAGTTTTATGGCCCTTGTTACATCTAACCTATCGAACATTTTTAAAAAGAATGTTAGTTGTATGATTAAATTAAACAATATCCATAACCCAAATACCCGCCACAAATAGGGCATTTAATTCGCTTCTAAATTCGACATAGTTTTTATACGTATTTGGAAGCTCTAGCAAGTTTGAGCAAGTGTGACCAATTGGTACTCGGCTAAAGCCGACAGTATCTATAAAACTTATTTTTATCTTTTGGTTTACTAAATCAGATCCTGTACAATATCTTAATAATGAAGATCTGGTTTTTTCATCGCTTTCTTTAACGTACTTTGTTAAAAAATTATATGTTGTAGCATTATCATCCGATAACTCTTCTTTTTGAACGTCAAATGAGGAGAGAATATTTTTTACTGATGGCTGCAGCTCACTATAAATTCGTTGTATATCCGTATCACAAAAAACTTTATGAATTTCGGGCATAAAACACTGCACTACATACGCCGTTTTCTGTATTATTTCTTGTTCGGCTATTTGCTCTATCAGTTGTTTAAAATTAGTTTTGGATGGAAGCCATTTTGCTTTATAGGAGCAGCACATACTCAGCAAATCGTCCTGATCCGCGTTATCGAAATCTGTAAAAGCCATATTAATTAGTTCCTTGTCCGATTGGCTAACATACATCAAAAAATTTAGAAGAAGTTCATGTTTGTCGGTGTCTTTTTTTAGACACTGATTAATAAATGCAGGGGCAAGTTTAACAGGAAAATATTTTTCTCGTCGAAATCCCCCCACCAAGATTTTGGCTATAGCTCTCCACTCTTCTTCCCCAAAATCGTGACGTATAAAAGGCACTTTGTAGTCAGTCCCCTCAGTGCAGTTTTCGTAAAACGAAGTCCAAAATTCTGAAATTGCGTCTCGAAATACCCCACCCATATCTTCGGCAACTTCAGGTTTACCGTTTGGCAAAATAAGTTCTATTTTCATTGTAATAAAATCAACTTTGTGATTCTTGACGGCTTCTAAAAGTTCATTAAATATATGTCCCCGATGTAAAATTAATTTTTCCTCAAGATTAATATTAACTGGTACTTGGGGGTTATCCGGCAATTCATATATATTTTCCGGGAGGGGCGTGTCATATCGGTTCATCCCAATATCCGGAAAGATATCTGTTTCCTAAAACAAGGTAAGAATGGTAAGCATATAGTGCGATGTTAAAAAGTCACATAAGCAATAACGATCGAACCAAAGACATTTTAGTTGTAATGTCTTTGGATCGAACTGATCAAGGAAGATTTTTACATTTTTATTGTATACGATAAATCTCACGCCATGCAATGTTCGATTCCACTTTAAGCCGTACCCACCTCAAAGGCATTAAAATCATTATCTTCGGTAAATGATTCCACAAAATTATTTAGTGTTAGTTCTTGCTGGGCCTCCAATAGGCGTGCGGACCGGTGAATATTTACATTCTCATTTGGTAATGTATTTACTGAAATGCCTGACTCTCCACTCGTAACTGTCTCTGGAATATAGTGTTCATTGTTATCCCTATGTGTAACATCGTCCTTTAAAGTTGTGGCGAGATAAAATCTTAAAGTCGTCAGAGCTGATATGCAATACATTTTTTCGATGGTTAGATCTAAGCTGCATTTATGATGTTTGTAATCCAGCAACTCCGTGTTAAATTTTTCTATACCTCCTTTTGGGGAATTGCCGTTAGGAAAAAACAATTCAATGGCTTGTTTAAGTATGTCTTCACATTTTAAATTTTTGTCCGCAGAGAGACGCCGAGTTCCCCCACCAAATTTTGTCCTGACTTGACGCAGAATTTTATCTTTGGGGCCCATGCAAACCCAACCAAATTCAATTATTCTAGTTTCCTTTTTTCTACGACATTTTATAGGTGAATAAGGTTTTTTATCATCAGTTGTAGTCATTTTCTGTTTTAGTTTTTCAATTAGACTTTTTTTCCCCGAAATATTTCGTCTGCAAAAATTAACTATTGCTATGCGGTCGCCATATTTCTTAAAATGCGTTTTAAGTTGATCATCAGACATCAATAAAACTGTTTCCGAATCTATCTGTAAAAAAGAAAATATTTTGTTTTGCTTTATTATGTTAAAAGATCAGGTTAAATTGGTTTAATTTTTGACTACTTGTTGTAAGCGTTCTAATTGCGTCGCCCTTGACTAAAATAAAATCAATAAAAATTACTTACATTTTCGTCCCTTAGATACTGGATGTCCTTTTCAGGTATTCCTCTTTCTCTGAGAAAATCTTCCATTGTCTTATCTTGGTTGCCCTATTAGTATGTAACGTATATTTAATAAAATTAAACAAATTATCACACCAGTCTATAACCCAACAACAAGCTAATAAGATTAATTCACTTTCATTGGTTTAATCAAAGACACCTATAGTTGCGTAGCTATAAGTTTATTTGGTTTAACTCAATTTTCTCTCTGATTTTCGATTTAAATCAAGACAAAGACGCCGCTCTTTTGACACACTCTTGCCGCCGGCCGACATCAGCAGGTGCCCGACTTTAAACGCGAGACCTTGTCTTAGGCCGGCAATTATATACTGCTTGACAAAAAATGTGTTTTGGTGAGCAGCGCATTTATTCTTAATTAATAGAAAGTGATTAATTAAATGAAAATTTAACAACCCTTTTATCATGTAGGTACCTACAATTCCTGCCAAAAAAAGCAAAATTAATCAGAAGTAAAAATCACAGAAATAGAGAGGGAAGAAACTGGTTTAGAAGGAGACGCACGGCGCTGTTATATAATCAACATAAGTATGATAATTATAAATCAGAAAGAGCGGTAGACAGCTGGTAACGTTGTATCATCAAAATCATTTTTAGGAACTACCTCAAAGGCATTACCTATTATAGCTATCTTAATTTTTATCAGCATTTTTAAACAATATCTTAAACAGTGCGACACCTTGTGGTAGGTGGGTAGGTATATAAAAAATAATTAAATATCATATTTTGCAGTGCCTTTGCATTGTTATCTCGTATAAACTATTTTTATGCAACTATTTATTAAGGCAGGAATTATTGTGCAATTTTCGAACTCAGCCCGTTATTTGTTTCCATATTATTATTTTTTAACACCTGATTATACGCAACACAGTACCTCATTGATATCATTAAGCTATGAAACTAACAAGAAATAAATAAATAAAACTTACCTCCATAATAAATTATAAACTACGGAACGAAAAACTCGCACTCAGTTTAAAACGTGAAGTCCTTAAATTCCGAGTTTAAAGTCGGAATTTAGTTAAATTCCGAGTTCAAAGTCGGAAATTAGTTAAATTCCGAGTTTAAAGTCGGAATTTAGTTAAATTCCGAGTTCAAAGTCGGAATTTAGTTAAATTCCGAGTTCAAAGTCGGAATTTAGTTAAATTCCGAGTTCAAAGTCGGAATTTAGTTAAATTCCGAGTTTAAAGTCGGAATTTAGTTAAATTCCGAGTTCAAAGTCGGAATTTAGTTAAATTCCGAGTTTAAAGTCGGAATTAAAAAAAAAAAAATTATGTGGCCCTTCTACGCCTTCGTAGGTTAGAGATATATTTTAATGATAAAATTGTGATTTAAAAGTATTGATTCTTTTTTAGAATCGTATAATTTCTTTTTTTCTGTGACGGTACAATAGTCGAATTTTCTGGTGTTGAAATTATATATTTTTTTTCAATATTAAATCATCGTTTTTCCCGTCACAGAAAAAAATAGTGTATTATACACGGGAAAAATATTAGATTTTAGCTCTCGGTTTTTGTCTTTGACAACACAACCTCGAGCTAAAATCTAATACTTTTTCCCTTGTATAATAAATAACTATTTTTTCTGTGACGGGAAAAAAGTTTGACATTTTATCTCTGCTGACAGGTAACAAAATGACACTTTTTATGAAATTACTTTTTTCCCCAGGAAAAAAATGATTACTTTTTTCCCGGATATACATACACATAAGTAAATAAGTAGATTTTAGCTCTAGGCTTTTTGTCTCCCTCCGCTTCGCGTCGGGAGACAACAGTGACAACACAACCTCTTTTTTCCCTTGTATAATAAATAACTATTATTATTTGCGTTTGCATGCATATTACAACATCGTGATATACCTTCTCGAATTCCTTTCTTAATCATTACTAACATCAAAATTTGTTAATAATTCTAATTCTTGTTTGGTCTTTTTTCGCATAACATCCTAGGCACATTCTGGTAAACTAAAACACCAAGCAAGTTTTAGTTTAGTGTTTAATCTCAAACAATTTTACAATATCTGCCAAAAATAAACCATTTTATCATTTTGTGTATTGTTCTACATTTTTAATACTAAAATTTTGAGCATGTTCATAGTCTTCATCAGAAATATCTTCATTGTTAAGATTACTAAAAAATTTATTTTTTGGTGGTAATTTGTTTCATTTCATTTTTCTTTCGAATCCATATTATACTCATATGGACAAATGCCTTTTTTAAATTGCTAAATCTATTAAATCTTTAAGTATAAGCGTCTTAATATTTTTAAATTTATAGTTAGTTAAATTAGTTTGTGTAAAAACTTTCAGCACTGGTGAGAAAAAGTGCAACTTTCAGTACTGGCATCAGTAATAATATATTGGGTTAGACAAAAAAAAACTGATTAGGCTAATAATACTCATTGTACAAATTTCTGTTCATATAATTTAATGACACCGGCATTTTACTTATTGGTATACTTATTAGATTAAATTTAAGATGTTTCGGATTTCTCAATTTTTGATTTTTATCTTATTTATGTTGTGTACTTTGTGTAGTAGTGTAGTATTTAACACTCGTAGTACCTATTCTAGTATTTGTATTAGCAATCACTTTAACTGTTTGCGGCGGAAAATAAGCGGTGCAGGTTAGTTTGGAAATTTATCTTGCTAAATTATTATTAGTTGCCCACAAAGATTGCCCCACCAGTAAAAAAAACTCACGGACCGCGCCTGTAGTTATTACTTGACAAATAAGCTAAATATAAAAAAGATAAGAGTAGAAAATTGTTGGAAAAAAATGGAAAATACGGCTGTTAGCAATAAACAAATGCACCTCTTAATTAGAGATAGCGGAAAAGCTGCAAGGGTTGGTGATCGAAAACTCGGGATTTAAGCTTTCTATGGGATGCACTAAGGATTAAAATTGCCCTCCCCCCAAAGATTTGCAATTTCAAATCCTAAGTACCTACTTATACTGAGGTATACAGGGTGTGCCAAAAATTATTCCCCAGCCGCCAGGGGTAGACTCTACTACCAAAAATACGACGAAAATAATTTATGCACAAATTTTGAAAAGTGCCTCCTTAAGAGATTACAGACATCTTAATCGTTAAAATCAAGGCATTTTCGCAAGTCAAGTTTTCAAATATCCAAGTAAAAAAATTGTTTATTAATTTTCAATTTAAATCACATTTATGAAGCTTTAACGCAAAATACAAATCAAACAATAAGCCGTGTAGAAAACAATTCTATTCGCCGATGCATACATTAAACAAAATGGCGAGCATTTGCCGATGTAAATTTAAATGTATTGATTTATATTAATAAACCATTTTTTTACTTGGATATCTGAAAACTAGACTTGCGAAAAGCCTTAATTTAAAATGGCAGCGAACTTACTTCCGCAAAACACTGGATGCTGGGGCATGTCTGTAATATGGCATTAGCAATATATTGGATAATATTGGTGTATTCGTAAATAGTTGTTTAATTTAGTTTTACAGTAATTTAGGTTAAGCAGGTACTTGTTAAAATACAGTATTATATACGGTGTCCGGAAATGACCGATGACAAATTTAAGATACAAAAAAAAAACGCGTCAAGGATCTGTAGCTCTGTATGAGCGAGTATTTGCGGCCCTATGTTAATATGAACTTTTTTCGTATACTTTTTATGCGGAATCATGACTTAAAAATTGTCATCGTCATTTCCGGACACCTTGCTTACTAGATGATATATGCATTTTAACGTACAAAAGAGACATATCGATAATAACCAGCGATTACAAAAATACGAAACAAAGTACCTACATCCCCAGCTAACATTTTCGGTCGGGCCAATGCAGGCCAAATACCTTGTTGCCAGAAATGGCCGTTACGGCAAGGTGATGGCAATCGGTATTGGGCCAATATGTATAGTACAGACCGGCCAGCAGGCGGGCCGATACATGTATATCGTAACGGCGTAGCAATGGCCAGCATGTTAATTGCCATAACCTTATGGTTAACAGGTACGTTGCCAGTGGGATACAGGTACGTTGCCAGTGTGATTCTGACATCGGGGCTGTACAGGCAGATATCTTTAAAGTGGGGGGGGGGGGGGGAGCTATTTCGACGTACCTACGCACGGTGTGTTGGCAAATCCATAGTAGATATAACAAATCTTACCACGTCTTTCCTTATAGATTGATTTTAATTGCAACTTCAATGCAGCAATCACAGACAATCTCGAATCAGAAAACCACGATGTTACAAACAAATCAAAAATAGACATTATTAGTGTGCAGCATTCAAATTACAAATTAAATCTAGCATCTAGGTGGTTTTGATTTGTACCTATCTATAGTTTTGTCAAAACCCCGTATTTATGAGGAAAAGCGCTATCCCTGTACATTTTCTGTTTGTCCCACTCCATCGCAGCATGTCACTCCTAGTAGTGCATCTAGTATACTTAAAGTAGTCGAAGGATGTCATCTTAAAGGAAAAACCGGCAATGGGAAAGAATTTTTCAATTTTAACTTTTTAACTTATTATCAGATAAATGTATTGTTTAACAATTATTTTACCCTATTATACGTCTAAATTTTAATTTTTTTACTAACAAATTAACAATACTTGCCCATTGCCAGTATTCGTGCAAATGCTTTTAAAACTGTAAGGAGAAGTAAATTAAAAAAAGGATTCTGTTGGCATTCTACATTTTATTTTTCTCAGCTCCTACATTTTTTTCAAAATCTAATTTGTCTATCCGGATTGCTTCGGTTTTATCCCCTTCTACAGTCAATTTTTTCTTCCGCCTGTTGTTTCTTCCCCCACGCCTATCCCCCGCAGTTCTCAACCAGATTTTTATTACGCCACTGACTTCGTTTTCAGTAGCATTTCGAGTCAAGGGGTTTTTCCTTAAACAAACTTAGAAAAAGCTCTTATTTTTTTGTTTTTATATCAGCAATAATATAAGAATGGTTGAATTATTACAACAGAAACTAAAGGAGCTTTTGAACCCACAATAGCTACCCATACACCAGCAATGATTCCTGCCATTCTTTCCTTTTAAGAAAATTAACCGTTAGGGCAGTAAGACAACAATATTATATGTGTATTAGTATGATATGATTGATAATGATTACTGGTGTATGGGTAGCTATTAAGTGGTATAAAAGGGACATTTTGATGCACATTTGCGAAACTTGCATTTTTGGATTGAATCCATGCAATAAGCTTATAAGCTACAAGAATTTTTATTTTGTTCTTCCCAATGTAGACATCCTTAAAAATTTTACAAAATTAAGTTTTGTAAACCCCCTTTTAACCTTAACTGTCCAATTGATTTTTAATTTGCCTTACCTAAAATCATTTTCATAAAATTCTTAAATTGTCCGAAACAGAGTTTTCCCGTTCCAGTCCAATTATATAGTAGAGAAGCCTCATGACTTAGTAGGACCGTCATTAGTCTTCTGATATTATCTGGCGCGTCCTTTCCTCCTACGCTCAGTAGGGAAGCAATCTAGAAATTTAAAGGAGAATTCAGAAACCGGCACTGTATGTAATCGTCCTAAAAAATATTTACCATGACATTGAAAAATTCTCCTTCTTGTAGTTTTTCCTCAAGGTTAATTACGTCTTGATGGCTTTTACATGGTAAGCAATCCAACTGTGGATTTGTCTCGGCTTCTTCAACCACGCTTGTTCTTCTAACCATTTCTATTAGAAACTTTACATCTTTTGTAAGACTATCAACTCTAACTGAGAGGTTTTCTACAAGTTCTAAAACATTTTTTCTTACTGGCTTTGGTGTACAACACAAACAAAAATACGGACACAATCTTAAATTCAATTATTTGTAATAATAGGTAACAGCAAATTATTGTTCATCAAATTGTTTTATATTATGAATTCTCTCTTGGGACATACTAAACAAACCAATAAAAATTAAAAGGAGCAAAGTTAAAATATTCTTAAAAATTATAGGCCTGCTCCAATATACCTACTTATATATTTTATAGTTACATCAGGGAATATCAGTAACCCACTAAATAAAAATATGTATACTTACTCCTTGTGTTATGACAACATTTGTTCAACTCATAGAATGATGAAATGGGTTCCTGAGTAGTTGCTAAATTTCTAGAAGACTTAAATTCCTAAAAAAAGATATTACCTTTAAGCAAAAAAAATACATAAATAAGCTATTGGACCAAGAATGTATTAAATTAGGTACTGTTTAAAAAATAAGTGATAACAAATTTAATGCAACTATAATACTCACTGCTAAATCTTCAGATACAGTTTCAGTCACCACATTCTTTTTGGCTACCATACTTATAGAATTAGCCAATTGCTGTATTGATTCATGTAGTAATTCATCTTCTGGTAAATGGTAAGTTGTATCCTTCAGAAATGTTTCTGTTGAAACTAATGATTTTTTCTTATCTTTGGAATTTTTTTTGAAAGTATTTGAGCTGTAAGGTTTTGGTACTGGTGGTAATTCATCCTCTGAATAGGAGTCAGATTTTGAGTCTGATTTGCTCTCATTACTTTTTTGTTCTGAAATAAAATCCTTTAATAATAAATTCGGTTTGGACTTTCTCTTTCTCAAAGACACGTCTTCATCTGTTTCGGAAGCTGAGAAAAATGTTGAACTCATTGCACCATCCTGATAATCCTTAACTTTTTCAACCGCTTTAAGATAAGAATCTGCAACACAGACATAAATTAACCAGAAATTCTATGAAAACAATATTTGTTCTAATCTAAAGAGACTTTAATGAAAAAAAAAAAAGAAAGTAGGTATTACTACTTAAAAATGAAATGTGCCTACAGTTTAGAAAAATATATCCATTTTATAAGAATAATAGAGGATATTTCGTTGAGTAGTAGTTAGGAAACATGATAAAATATAGCAAACTTAGAAATATAGAAATTTCATTGCGTATTGCTAAAATTATTTATTTAAGCAAATAAATGATTAATTAGGTATAGCTATACTTACTGCTTTTGTATCTTATTTTAATAATACATTTGCTGCAGTCGGTTGGCTCAAATTTTCTTTTTTCGTGAACAGCTTTTCTTAGTTGTTCGTCACTTTTTAAGCTGCGTGGCCACCAGCAAAAATACTGATTATTCTCATAGTCTACCCAGATGTGGGGTATTATCGCTACTGGGATAGAACCATCAAAGTTTTTTTCTTCAGGAAACTCTACCAAATAATAATCCCTAAAAAGAAAATAATATAAAATTAATTAAAAATACTTATTGTACCTAATCGTTTTGGCATTGATACAAAAACTTAAAAACCTTTTATAAACAATAACCCATCACCTAAAATATTATCATATAGTTAGGTCTTACCTAACTAGTTTATGTTGAGTAAATCTTAAAAATTGTGAACCATAGCAGAAAAGACATATTTGTCTCCATATGGACATATAACTCCTTTGTACAATATGTCATCAATGTCGTGTAATGACAAGCAGTGGTTTGAAAATTGAATTTCATATAAATGTAACAAAGATGAGTCTCCAGGATAAGTAGCAAATGGTTTAATAATATCGGATACTTTACCAACAATCTTATAAGAATTTTGTTTTCTGAGTATAAACAAAATATTAAGGATAATATTAGATTTTAACAAAACGATATTATCTCCAGGCTTGTCTGATAAACAATACTTTCGAAAAAAAATCTTTGTGTAACATTCATAATCTTCTAATGATTCAAATATTGGATAAGAGCTGCGATTGATAGAAACTGGTTTTCCAGGACATTTTATTCTATCTGAAAAATATTCCTTTTCCTGATCCATTTTGCTGGCCTCATATATTCTTCGAACAATTTGCTGCAGTGGTGAATTGGATTTTCTAAGCCATCGTTTAAACACTTGCATATAATTTTCAAACTCGAAACAGTTAACCATATTTAATCCACCAAACATGTTTGCATCTTCTGGTAAATGTGTAAGTGCATGTACATTATAAATCCCAAACTCTTTACCATATAGGTTTGCTGAATGTCTAACAAAAATAATGAGTAATTCTTTTGCATAACTATTATACAGTGTATTTAATTGTTCATTTAGCAAAATAGTTATTGCAAATTTTAGTAACATAAAGTTCCCATATATCCGTTCTGGCAAAATATCCTTTAGAACTACAGGGCCTACATACAAAAGGAATTGCCTGAATTCAGTAGCCTTCCATCTTTCTAAGTCTTTCAATGTTCTTGGTTTTCGGTTAAAATCTGAGGGCCAGTACTGTTTACAGGATTGTAATCTATTGTTCAAAATTTCTATATTAGCATTGGAAAACTGCGAAAACTTACTATCTTCCTTCCATTTGAATAATAACTTTCTCATGACACCCAGACAGACACAATGCATATAATCTATTGGGAACTTGGAGACTAAACCTATATTTAATCTACCTAATGGAGTAGGTCCTTTATGGTGTTCTTCGTTTACCATATTTCTAAAATCATTATCAGTTCTTTTCGGTGAATTTAATTTTAAAAAAGTCATACGTCTATTGATGTATTCACCTTTTTCTTGACATTTATCACATCCAAAATATCCATTATGGCCCTTTGTATTTTTAACAAATGCTTTGGCAGGCACATCACAGCAAAATGCATTTATTTGCACCTTAATAACTTTACTATTAACTTTAATGCCCTTTTCAATCAATACAGACAATTCATCGACAAATTTTTTAAAAAAATCACCTAATATAGGCTTCCCAGTTCCACAAAAAATCGCCACTGGAAATATATCCTCAAATGGGTCACAAACTTTACATAAAATTGGCCAGAAAGATATATTAGTACTTTTGTGTAAAGGTAGTCCATCAATACCAAAGTTTAACAAAAAAGAACTTAAGTTTGGGTTTTTTCTTCCTATGCAAAGTAGTTTCGTGCTCAGGCCAAAATAAAAAAAATGCCCAGAACCGTGGGTTTCAATATCAATTTGTGTTGGTGTTTCTAATAAAGTACGAGCATCTTTTGGTAAAGGCGACATGTCTGGCTTATTAGATAGCCATCCTAAGAGTTCTGATAATGCAATATGAGATATGTTATTTTTTAATGACCACTGAGCTAAAAATTGTTTAGAATCAATGTAATTTGAACCATTCCATTTATTTTCAGCACAATAACTCTCTAAAGCAGTACCTGGGGAATCGGAAGTATAATTCTCAGAATTACTTTCAGCTGATAAGTTTTTCAAATCAACATTGTAATCCACGCTATCTTCAGAAATACTATCAGATATGTCATCAACATTATAATGCACACTACCTTCAGAACTACTATCAGATATATCAACATCGTAATCAAGGTGAAAGTCTGTGCTCAATTGGCTAGCAAATGATACATTTTCATTTTTTATTTGCTTTGATTTCTGAACAGAATCCTCCAGAATACAAACTCCTCTAATACGCTTTTTAGCTAGTTTATAGTAATAACTTCTAAAATACTTTTTAAACATGATTAGAATATGTTTCGCTAGCTTTACAAGCACTTTTCACAAGACTTATCCATTTGGAGCCTAAAATGTAAAAGTAATAATAATTATCCATTAATAATAACACAGAGAGAAGTTAGATTGATCTGGGTATAGAGTTTAGACCTACTCAGGTATCTATATACCTAATAAGTATAAAAAACATATGAACGTCGCAGAGGTAACATTTTTGTGCCGGAGCCTCGCAAAAGTCCAAGTCATTTGAGTACAGAGTCTAAATCTATATTTATTTCAAGTGACAATGATTTAATGATCCCAGTGTAATTTGGGAACAAACATTTTTGTGCCCGAGCCTCATAAAAGTTGAAAAATCATTTAAGTACAGAGTTTAAATCTAAGTATATTTTTTCAATTGACAAGGCTTTAATGATCCCGGTGTATTTTGGGAACCAATAATGCTGGAATAGGTATATGCCTGATATGTTTTAGAGTTTTTGGTCATAATCAAATAAATAATATAGGTATCCTAATAGTGGTTTTCTTGCACAAGGTCATTTATCTAAACCTTTGGTGCAATGATAAATCGCTTAGGGATCATATAATAAGGTAACTTTACACTATTTAGTAAGATCTCATGGGCAAAAAGTCAAAAATAAAAATCACCATCCCAAAATCTATAAAATAGTAAATTTTGCCTGACGCCAGAATTTACAAAACTAAAGGTGGATTTATAAACTTGACGTTCCGTTTTGCCGGTGCCGGTGGCTGGTAGAGTTAAAAACATTGAAGTGCGTAAGACCATTCATAGTTGCCGGTGACGGTGACGCATGCCGGTGGGTGCCGGTCAACATAAACCAATTTTATCTTTTTCCGGCGGCCGGTCGTAGCAATACTCGTAGTAATGCTCAAGAGCCAATCAAATCCGTTTATGACTCTCACGTGATATTGACAGTGACTTTGTGTGTTTTTTGGCCCTTTCTTATTTTTAGTATTGCATGTGAACACAGAGCAAGTAAATAGGCCGTCTCATCGTCCATTTTAGCAACAACAAAAAACAAATGATTAAAAAAAATAACACTATGAATATTGTGGTTATGTACTGTTTCTGCTAGTAGAAAAGAAGAAGACGAACGGCAGAGCGACGGAGTAACGTCAAGTTTATAAAAGGTTAATTGTGTCGCTACGACCGGCAGACGGCACACGTCACGGCCACCGTCAAACAGAATACCCAACGTCAAGTTTATAAATCCACCTTAAATGAATGCTGTTTGCATTAAGTTTTTCACAAAGAAGTGGTTCAGTTTCTTATACTATGTATTCTATACCTATATTTTGCATACTGCTACTTACTTGTACCCCATTTGTAACACCACAGGCACAAACGTAAAAAATAGTTAAAAAGAGGTTAACTACACCACAGAACTACACCTACACGAGACAATTCAGACAAGCCAAATAGAAATGGCGGCCGCGTACACCTCACCATTTACACGTACCCTTACAGCGGTGCCAAACTGGTAAATAATGTATCCAGTATTGTTGTCACATTGTACATTTTCTTGTTTAATTTAATTAATAAGTAAGTTTAAGAACATTTAAATAACAAATAACATTATAAACAAATATGCAAAATATATATTTTCATAAGGAGTGAGAATATAGCAGAGGTTTTAATTTTTTCTTAAGGTAAAGTAATTAAAATGGGAAAATATAGCAACTACTGGCAACCCAGCACTAGTTTAGGCGGCCCCCGACCAATTGAAAATAGCTGGAATCAGGTTGGTGGCGTCGCTCTTCGTCACTTCGTCCAGCAACGGGCCGTTAGAAGCCCGGTAGACCGATAGAGCTATTCTTTGGTTCCATAAATTTAATTCGCTTATCTAAATACTTTATTATTTTTTCCGGATGCGAGATACCGTAACGATCATTCTTGTTGTTATGATTATCATGCAGTCAATATGGCTATAATGCTGGTATGTTGTTGGCATATCGTTGGTATATCGTCACTAGTATGGCCAGTGCCTCAACAGCAATATGCCAACAACGATTTTGTTTTGCTTAAATTTGGCCAGCATCGCCACTGACATAAAGTTACCATGCCGCTAAGGTAATAAAATGACCTGCACTTTGCCACTATTGCCATTATTGGGCCACACAATGGCCACAGATTTTCTGTTAGCTGGGTCTTGGTAATCTCCGCTTAAAATGGGTGAGCTTCTTATACTGAATTTATTGCCCTTTAAATCAGCGTTATTACTGCATATTAGGTATTCAATTATCCTGATTGATATTATTGGTGTAAGATGATTTAATATAATATTACTTAACTTAATAAATGTTTTATTTCTTAATTTAAGCAGAAAAAGCAACAAAAAAATATAATAACGAATGTAACCAACATTATCAGAAACACAGGAGTTCTAATCCATTAGGTACCAGGCGCGGATCTAGGACGGACCACAAATAAATAACATAGATGTTATAACATATTGGTTTTATCACCGATTGCATAAGAATATGGCGACAAACTTGGGGGTTAAGGATCGCGTACGCATACTATACACTCCAGTCATGGAGTCACCAGTGTAAACATTGTGATTAAGACAATGAAAGTACATGATACACCTTCATTTGAACATACATCATTGATGTGTTGAAGACTTTAAAGATTTGTGCAAAAGATATAATTTAATACTTACGCAAACCATTAATCGTACAGCTGTCGGGAACAAATTTTTACAGAAAAAGCGACCAAAGGCAAATCACTGGAAATTATTATTTTTAAGTTTCTTAGTTTGCCGCTAGAGGGCGTAATTATACTAACACCCAACTAGGAAATCGATTTTTTTCTTTAATATTTTTTTGTAAAAAATTAAGTATCTCCGGTTGAGGTAAACGAAATGGATCAAACTTAGTCTCGTTAGAAAGAGTTTTAATTGTTTTGTCATTTGCGTTATAAATTACGTATTATTCGTTTTAGCGGTAGTCGCTAGAGGGCGCTGTTTGAAATGTCACCGATATTTACATTTTTCTTGGAAAATTTTAAATGAAAGCATACATTACATTTTATATAGCCAAAAGGCAAACTAAATTCGGAAGAATTCAGTGAAAACCGCAAGTTACTACCTCTGGTCTAACTAAAGATATTAACAAAACATTGTGAAAACAAAATAATTTGGATACCGCTTTATTTTAAAGATGAAATTATGCTACTAAGTGCCAACAACTTTCAACACATTAATAAATAAATATTATTTAATATTCTCTATTTGTGTTAAATAAACATAAATTTATTTAGATTTGTTTATACAAGCACAAATTATTACTACTACTATGTCGAATAAAAATAACAGGTAGGCTTTAAAACAAAAAATGTGAAAATGTAGCAAGTAGACTTTAAACTTAGAACAAAATTGCATTTAAAAGTTCAAGGGATACATTATAGTCCGCCAATTTAAACAGAGTATTACGGCAACAATGTTGTGTGTTAGGCCACATTCCTTAAATTCCTTTTGTATCTATAGACTCGTGCGTCAGACTATACATTATAATATGTTCTACAAATGCCTCCCTAGATATTCAAATTGCTTTCCGTAATTTTTCCGACAAAATGGCCGTCTCTACTTTTACGATGGAAAGTCGGCGAATGACAGTCCTGATCCCGTTATTAATATTTATGTATTCTCTAGGTCTACTTTGGAGACAATGTCTTTTAACCTCCCCTACAAATAATAATTTAAACACGTGAGATCAGGTGACCTAGCTGGCCACGGAAACAATCTTCCCGTTCCTATCTACCTGGAAGGAAATGTTAAATTTATTGTAAAATTCAAGATTTACGGCCGCTTGACCAATAGAAATGCACGATGCAACCTAACAGGTGAATATCATGCGGCGATCGTTGTTTACATCGTTGGAATCTGTAAATGAATTTTAGTATAGGTATTCTCGAATAATCCATAAAAAAGTGCTAGGCATCCGTCGTGCTGAAACATCATATTATTTTTCAACCTTGTTTCTATCTGGACATTATCCAGGAGAAGTGGCAATTCATTCCTTAAAAAATTTAGGTATCTGCGGCCGTTAAGTGTTTCGTTAACTATTAAAGGATTGATGATTTTTCCTCATATTCCACACCAGACGCTTACCCTACACTGCGTTTGTTGCATCCAGTGAGGGTTAGTTCTCGACCAGTAATGCATATTTTATGCAAATTAAACCCCCTACGCCCCCCACCGTAGAAATATAATATATTAGTACATTATCGAATATGTAGAAAAGAAATGTATATTAATGAGTATACTAAATCCACTATTGAGGAACGTATTTAGATGGTCTTAAAACATTCCCCAAAACTGCAACATGGTGGTGAAAAACGGTACAATTTGTCTCCTCCCCCCCAGAATTCCGAGCCAAACGTTCACTTATCACACTTAGTATGTATCACAACAGTATCACAATCTCAGTATGTATTTCTAGATGTAAGGATTTTCTCGCGCCCAAATTCTTGTATTTTGTTTCGCGACTGTACCATAGTACTTTCATCCTTTCAAATCTATTTAAATATGCTACAAAATTGAAAACATTATTATGTCCGCATTACTACCGCTGGTTTATCAAAAACAAATATAAAAACTGAACTAACCTGAACATAAATGACCCCTCTTCCCAAGCATTGTATATTTTGAACTATCTTGCTTCCAGGCTAAAGGCCTCTACACACGACCCAATCTGCAGGGACCCCGCAAATTGGGTGGTGTGTAGGCATGTCGGACCGACGAGATCCAGATCGGACGGTTGGGTCGATTTCATACGTCATGTATTAATTCTGGCAGATTTGCCAAATTTTTTTTGTATTTTAAATCAAAAATGTCCGAAAGAGAGAAGCAAGCATGGAGAGAGATTTTTAAGCTTTATAGGGATATGCCCTGCCAGTGGAATATTTCCAACGCTTATTGTTTAAATAGAGACAGCAGTTCCTCAAAAGTCGCGGAATTCATTCTCAAAAAGTTTTTAAAGTCAATTGGTCCTAATTCTTAAAGAATATCCATATGGCTTAACTTTTTCCTCTCTAACATCCCCTTCTTAACCCAGCACTTTCTTTTCTTTCTTCGCGATTTATTTTCTAATAGCAAAGTCAGCGCAATTCCGATTTTTTGACATTTACTAGAAGCCATATTGACAACTAACCTTTATTGTTCTGTGATTTTGATCTTTACGACTCAATATTCAAAATACACTGACTTTGTTTCAATTTTTTTCTGTGCACACTGCGGGATCGGGTGATGTGGAGAGCAGCACCCGATTTTCCCTTTCCTAAACGCCCTGCAAATCGGACCCTGCAGATTGGGTCGTCTGTGGGGGCTTTAACTAATTTATTACTACTAATCCAATATGAACTTCTATCCCAAGCCGTTCCTCCAACTATTTGATTTTCTTAGTCCAACACTAATAAAAAAAAATATTTTATTTTATTTTTTATTTTGGAATTATTATTTCACTACAGAGTAAAAAGTAAAAAGATCTGCCTACTTCAATGCAAAACTTTGACAAGCAGATTCACAAAAGTTTTAAATTAAAAAAAAAACTGACAAGTAAAAGAATAAAGGTGGATTTATGCAAACCAATTGAGAAAAATTAAATAAAGTAACAATTTACATATTAACGGCTGTAAGGCTATGGTGAAATTTACGTAAATCTCCTAACAATATTAAGGAAAATTAAGGTCTTAATTGGCCTGTAAAAATTCACATTGTGACAACTAAAATGCGTATTATTAAAAAATTCGCAAATTTATTCACAAATTCAGGAAGAAATCAATAGCTGAAAATATAAATGTCACACAAAACATATCACTGTATATCAAATGGCAAACTAAAAGTTTCAAGTACCATAGCAAATAAAACCGGAAATCATAGACTTCGTTAGTGAAGCATCTCGTAAAAAATTATATTTTAATTACCTATGAATAAAGCTGTGTTCTGCGAGTCGCGGCAGCGGCGGTGTCATCAACTGATAACAATCCGCCATGTTTCAGTGCATTATATTACACCTCGGATTAAAACCTTTTTGCATCTCGGGCATCGGGGGATAAATATGTATATAATGTATATAATTTAATAATATATTGCGATTAAAATTTGTGTAATTTCTTCCTACTTAAACCTTTTTTTCTATGAAAATATCGGGTAGCGGAGTTCCTCCCAACGACTTAACCCTATAGTTTTAGTTTTTTTTTCATAATAAGACGAAAAATTAATGACGATCTAGCCCAAAAGTTTATGGTTTCCGAAATACTGAAACTAGGCGTTCACAGTTTATCCCAAGCTTAGGAACAGTTAGAGCCCCTTGATTTTTGTTTATGAATTGGAAGAAAAATCCTTCGGTGTGTCTGGGTCGAGAAGACGCAACTTTTTTGTTGGAAAATTTTTAACAATTTATGTTCAATACTATTTGGAACAATACGGAAATATAAATGACAAAAAACAACGTTAAGATAAGTGTCAATTGTCTCTGTCCAACTAAATCGTAATTTAGGCTGTTTGCGTACATCCGTGAAGCTCGTACAAACTCGGATGCATTTAAAACAACGAAGTCATCGAGGGCACTCAGCCCGGTTTTAATTTCCCGATACAGAGATAGCCAAAACATTATCGACAAAATTATAGCAAATTTTTTTTTTCTCTTTAATTATTATTGGGATGTCATTGACCAAATGACCTAATGCAGAAGCTGCCACTGCAGTTAAATAAGTAGTTCCTCTTTTATTTCAAACTTATCGTTACTGTCTAAGTTGGCAGCAATAACCATTATTTAAGGGAAATCGAAAAATGTAAACATTTTGCCGCGAATTTTTAAATAAAAATTAATACTTGGGTTATTAGAAAACTTATATACACTATCGGACAAAAGTAGAGCAACACTTTCGAAAAACGAAAGAAATCTCGATTTTATAATATTAAATGCATGATATCGTATTTAAATACATCGTGTCTTAAATATCAAAGTAGGCTTCTGTTATCGGCGACAACAGCTTTTTCCAACAATCAAAACAAATGAACTGATATTGACGTAAACTTTCAAATACAGTATTGTAATGCGTCAAAAGTAAAAAAGAAAAGTTTTAGTAAAAGTAAAGGTTAAGGGATTTTTGCAAAGTTTATTTTATGTTTAATTAATATTTCTGTACTGTATTAATCATGCCAAGAGGTATTCCAATTTCGAAAGAATTAAAGCAGAGAGTAGTGAATGCACACTTGGAAGGTACAATACAGGCCACAATTTCAAGACTGCTTGTTTTACCAAGATACAGCGTATCCAAAATAATTTCAAGTTACATTCAAAGGGGACATTTAGAGAATCTACCGAAATCGGGAAGGCCGAAAAAAACAACAATTTGGACAGACAGACGCATTAAAAGGATTTCTCAAAACGATCCCTGGATGTCTGCACCTAGATTTTTGCTGAAATTCCCGAAATTATGGTCAGTCCACGGACAGTTCAAAGAAGGTTGATAGACGCCCGGCTAAAAAGCCCCTTATTTCAGCAAGAAATAGAGTAGCTACGCTTGAATTTGCACGTCGACATTTAAATTGGACAGTAGACGAGTGGAAAAAAGTTTTGTTCAGCGATGAAACGCGTTATAAAAATTTCAATTCTGATGGAATGAAGCGTGCAAGATGGCCAATCAACACAAGGTTTAATCCCAAATACGTTACACCCACAGTTAAACATGGCAAAGGCAGTGTTTTTCTATAGGGTTGTTTCTCATGGAATGGGGTGGGTCCTTTAAACTTCATTAATGACACCATGGATCGATTTGTCTATAGAGATATAATGGAAAATGTAATGTTGCCTTATGCAGAGTGGGAAATGCCGTTGCGTTTTATTTTCCAACAGGATAATGATCCGAAGCACTCTTCACGAATTGTTCAAGACTGGTTTCAAGAAAATAACGTTCGGGTTTTGCAGTGGCCGGCACAATCCCCAGACCTTAACCCCATTGAAAATCTATGGGAAGAAGTTGAACGTGGAATTCGTACACAATTATTTCCAAATAAACAATCATTGGTAAATAAAATCAATGAAGTTTGAACAAACCTTCCCGAAAATACTGTTTAAAAATTGATTGCCTCAATGCCGCGACGTTGTCGGCAAGTAATAAAAAATAATGGATATTCTATTAACTATTAACATAATACTTCTAGCTATTGTAATTATTAAATGCACTCAATGGTTTTTTATCGTAATATGTAAAATGAAATACTGTTGACACAATTTGTTGCTTTACTTTTGTCGCACTTCATTTTGTCAATTTTTATAATTATAAATATTTGTCTACCTTCATTTTGTTTAAAGTGTACCAAAATATTATGAAAAATTACTAATATTGTGGGGATAATATTTCATTAAAATTAGCTGGGGATCACAATCATATAATTAATTTTTTAAACTCAAAGAAATAAAAGCACTTTGTTGCTTTACTTTTGTCCAATAGTGTATATTTAAAACTTAAAAATAAATTAAGTTGATATTTTTGAAAGTTTTGATTGCTCTGTATACTTTATTGCGACTTTGATCACTAAATATAAAGGTAAATATTCGGAAAGGTTGAAACATAGAATTTTTCGCTTTTTTTTAACTTTGAGGTCGCTGATCACTCCAAAGTTTCTTTTCAACGGCCTCTAATAAATACTCCCTAAGAAAAAAATATTTTTTTTTTCATTTATAAGTACCTATAATATTTGCATGTCTCGCTGGTAGAACTTGAATAAAGACGTTGTTAAATAAATGCAACCTGAAACAAG
Source organism: Polydrusus tereticollis (assembly GCA_963920685.1). Classification (NCBI taxonomy): domain Eukaryota; kingdom Metazoa; phylum Arthropoda; class Insecta; order Coleoptera; family Curculionidae; genus Polydrusus; species Polydrusus tereticollis. Next base: position 147,331,157 of record OY987326.1, read on the forward strand.
AAAAAAGCTGAAAAACATGATATTATTATATTGTTAGATAAAAAGTTTTAGATTATCCCAAGAAAAAAAGCGACGATCATTCGTTACCACCGTTACACAAAAGTGTACTGTTGCATTGTTTACCTAAAGCAATACCTAAACTAGCTAGAAAAAAAAACAAAAGTACTTTGGAAGTAACCTGAACCAGAAAAAAATAAAGAAAAAAGTACCGGAGCTAACCTAAGCTTAGTCAATCATCTTCCAGCAGCCCTATGTTTTATTTAAAATTTCTCAATATTTTTTTGATAAAATTTTAGCGTAGAGCAAGATATTAAATATTTGTGAAGAATTTTGGATTTTTCTTTCCTCTTCAATAAGTTTAGAGTTAATTTCATCTCTAATGTTTAAACAGCAAAATTCACCTAACGTGTGTGTTAAAAAAATTAAATAAGTTTTTCTTCTGAAAAACTATTAGACTAGAAAAAACTTCGGATTTGTGATCACCTACCTCAAATTAGGGTGTATGCAAAAATTTTTATTAACACAAAACTCAATGTTTCCACCATTACGAATAAGTACATACCATTCTAGTTTCCGAAGAATCTTTTTTTTATCAAAGTGACCTTTTCCCATAAAATCAAAAATAAGGAAGTTTAGTGGAAAGCGATATCCCATCCGGAGACAGACATACTATATACGTTATGTAAATATAAATCAGTAAATATTTAATAAAATTGTAAATCGAAAAACATAAAAATAGGAATGAAAGAGTAGGGAAAATGCCTTAAATGCTACATAATGATGTAACCCCTTAATAGTACAACCCAAATGGTTAAAGATATATACCAAGCACCATACTTAAATGCAAGATTAAAAAAAATAATAATTTATGCAGATCACCCTTGCTTTGTGGAAATATACTGTAGGACATCAATAGGCGTAACTATGCCAATGGGTTTTTCTATTTGAGAGTCTCCTGTTCCTAAATAAGAAAAAAAGAAATATAATAATTAATTTACTGAATGAAAGACATTTTCAGCTTTTTTGGACAGTTTATATTTGTATCAAAATCAACCGTCTAGGTATCGATATGTCATCTTCACAGCTGAAACGACGTTTATCATCTCAGTTAAATATCCTTTACAACCATTAAGATGACATAACCCTGTGTCGAAAGACTGGTTTTGATACAAATCCAAAAAAGCTGAAAATCTCTTTCATTGAATTAATAGGGGACGAAATACACAATCTCGATAATAATTATATAGATAAATTACTTTTATTATCTTTAAGGGATCCTACAAGTTGCGCCCGTCCGAAAATAGCAGCTGTATAATTCCTTACAAATGCATAATGGTTGGGTACTAAATCAGTCTTTAGTGTTAACAATAGTCAGAATTCGCAAGCTACAGATCTTACCTTGTTTTTCCAATATAATGGTAAAAGGTTCTTTTTCCAGTACACTAGCAACTAATCCGAGGTGAGCAGTATTAGGGAGATTTGGATAAATCCTTACAATCAATCTTTCAATTGTATCATTGGATTTTACTTTTTTAGAAGTAAGGCTTCCCAATAGATTCTGTAGTGTTACAATACCAACGATTCCGCTAAAAAAATAAGTAACATAGTATCTAACTCGGGCACCGTATACGAACAAGACAAGTAGAACCACTCTCGCTCGAGATGAAATCCGGCGTGCCGTCGTTCGGCCCGCGCCCCGCCCGCCCGCCAGTAAGTAGTTGGTTAGTTGACAATACAGAGCGTGTCTGGTAGAGCTAGTCATCCCAAACGAACTATTTTCGGCGCTTTATACACAGTGGGTCTAAAAATTACTAATTTTTTAAAGCGTAGATTTGTTTTTATTTATTTATTATTAATTGTTGTTGCTTAACTTGTTATTTGTGGTCGTCGTGTTAAAATGCCTCCTCTTATATATACTGTTCTGTTGATGGGTGTTATACTAAAATATGTACAGGACTTTGGATTCTGTGGGTTTAAATGTTTTAGGGGCGGTATCGGATCAAGGATCCAATTTTGTAAAATTGTTCAAAAACGATCTGAAAATGACCGAAAAAAATCCCTTCTTTTTCGTCGATGGAAAAAAAATTGTCTATTTGTTTGATGTACCTCATCTTCTAAAATCTACACGAAATAATTTTTTCAAATAATAATATGTTTTTAGGTTACAAACAGGGCAAACAATAAAAACATATCTAGATACTATGTACCACTATGATAAGGTAAAGGAGTTTAGATTAGCACCTAAGTTAACTAACGATCATATATACCCCAACAATTTTTAAAAAATGAAAGTTAAGCTTGCCACCCAGGTTTTCAGCCGCTCAGTGGCAGTGGCTTTGAGTACCTGCATCGATTTAAAAATTCTACCGCTTGATGCAAAAACAACAGCTTCATTTATACAAAACATGAACGATCTTTTTGATTTAAAATTCAAGTAATTTAAGTCGTTTTAATGCTTTCATGGCTACAGAAAAACAGATAGCCTTTTTAAAAGAAATGGATACTTTGTTTAACAATCTTACAGTCATTAGTGTCGAAGGAAAAGTTGTAACTAATCAGATGAAGTTTGTATTTGGTTGGAGGTCAACAATTAAAGGTATTCTGGTTTTGTGGGAAATATTAAAAAGTAAGGGATATACATTTTTATTGACCAGAAACCTAAATCAAGATTGTTTGGACAATTTTTTTGGACAGGTCCGAAATTGCTGCGGCAATGCAAGAAATCCCACACCTATTCAGTTCACTCGTGCGTTTAAAAAATTATTTGCCATTCGATACTTTGATCAGGCTGACGGGGCAAATTGTATGAAGGACATCAACGAAGTTTTAATTACTCTTTCTCCCGACCTCGTAGAGCAATGTAAATACTTAATGGTATCCCCTTCATCTAACCATTTTCCTTTAAAGGTTTTTACCAACGACTGTAGGAATATTGAAAGCGTTGAGGGAAATGCACTTGTACACGTCACAGGATATCTTTTAAAAAAATGTTTGGCGCGACACTCTTGTGACGTATGCACTAACTTTGTTAATTCGAATGCCTTACAAATGGAAGCCACTGTGTTTTGCAAACTAAAAGCCTATAATAGTGAAAAACTGAAGTTTGGTGGCTTATTAGTGCCACCTAAGAATTTTGTTGAATATATTATAAAATTAGAAAATATATTTGTTGAACATGTTTAAACCGCATTGGTGAAGCATTAAAAAATAAATTTAAAACCATTACTTTTGTTCATCCTTGTGAAAAATTGTCCTATGACTATTTCTTGTCATTGTATCAAGACTAAAAAAATGTCTAAACGAAATCCTAAACTTAAAATATTGCAAAACTTATAGATACATAGGCATTTTCGCATTAATTATTACTAGCAGTTTTTTACATAGTATACAAAGTTGGAACAGCATTATTTAATTAATTTTAATAAAAAAATAAAATAATTTTCTTCACCTTGAACCCATTAAAATTACTCTCTTATAATTTGAAAAATTATAAATTTTTTTGTCGTAACAATATACCTAGTTAATAATACAAGAATTTATTGGAAAAAAACTCGTCCTGAAAGCTTTCCTTTCATAATTTGAAACAATTCCAAAAATTAAGACTGTTTATTATCATGCTAATTTATACTTATATGTTTCAGCAGCTAATACCATACCTAGTTATTTTCTTAACTTTGCCATTTTATATTGTTTTCATGAAAACAATTCACCCTGTATCCTCTAAAATGTTTAAATTTTAGAATAGAGAGCTGTTAACTTAAATAGAAAATAGTTGGTAAGCTTTCAAAATTTTTAATGAAGTATTTGTACTACCTACCTATAGGTATTTATATTTTTTATTTTTTTAAAATCGTATTAAATATTATATAAAAGTATGCTTTTGTTATCACGTCGTTATTTTGTTATATTATTATGTCGTTAGAACTATAATTATTCTCAATATGCATCTGAGTTTTATTTCAGACAACTTATAAAATATGCCCTGAATAAATGTTAAACCTCATAGATAAAAACTAATAAAAATAATAAGGTAATAGAGGAAAAAAATAAACTACATAAAAAATTTGATTTAATGTAATAATAACATACTTCCGCTTTTTATATATTTTAGTATAATTCAATTATTTTAATCAATCAATCAATTTTAATAATATTTTATAATATGTTAGAAAGAATGTACTTTGGATATAACCCCGGTAGCTGACGCACTCCCTGCCACGATATCATTACATGTCATTACTCGCTATGCCGACCCCGTATTTCGATGCATACCTCGACCAGCCGGTGCGTCGGCAAACCGCTTTAGATCCCGAGACATCAAAGGCCCGACGTTGAGTGGTTCTACTTGTCTTGTTCGTATACGGTGACTCGGGTTCATTTTAAACGATTGTCATATTCAAACTGTAAGGGTGCGGACTAGGGTTGCCACCCGTCCTCGTTTATACATTTAGTCCTCGACGTCCTCGCATTGTAGCCAAAATTCTCGCGATAATCGTAACTGTACTGGTGTGGATAAACAAAACTATACTAAAATTAATTTACAGATTCCAACGATGTAAACAACGATCGTCGCGTGATATTCACCTGTATGCACGATGTATTTACTGTTTACGTGCTATTTGCATGCGTTTATTTACATCGTTGAAGTCTATAAATGAATTTTACTATAGATAAATCAACCCAGTACCTAACCAACACCTATTTCTCTTCAATTCCGCATGCGCAGTAAGAGCTCTCTTACTCTTTTCCCACTGACGCACGGTGACGTACAAGCAACAAGTTTTTATGGCCAGCAATAAATAGTTTATTTATAATTAATATATTATGTTCTATAATTCTTGTTCGCTTATGTTCCTAACTAGTTTTGTATTATTTCTATATGTTCGTTTATGTTAACGAATAAGGTTATGTTTTATAATTAAGGTTTTTTTTCGTACACAAACTGAAACAATAAAAAATATTTTTTTCGTGAAACTTAATATTTAAAAATATTTATGTTGCTGGTCGAATTCTTAACTACTCATTTTAAGCCAGTAACCTTGAAATTTTAAAAAATATCGCGCGCATTTTGATGACAACCAACTTTTATAGTTTGTCCTCCCAAGGTTATTTGAAAAGTTGGCAAGCCTAGTGCGGACATCCGAAGATACCTCGATAATCGCGGTGGATGTCGTGGTCGCGGTCGATGTTCACACAACTCCCATACAGTCGGTAAGAGTCGTTGGTTCACATCGATATCAGAGCGAACATACCGGAGAGAACAAAAATTTACCCAGTTATAGAACAGCGAATCTATTATTATATGAAAATTAAGAACTTTGAATAGAAGCGACTGAAGCGAAGCCAGTGCCTGTACGTCTTCGAGTGTAAAATGGTGAAATATTATTATTATTAGTATTGGGTTTAGTGACCTCAGTAAGTTTAGTTGATATTTGGTTGGATTTAGGTCAAATGAAAAGCAATCGTAGGAATGAATAGATTGTATTTGCCAACGTTTCGGCCTAAAATTAGGCCATCCTCAGGGCACTAAAACATAGGATTCGTATACATTAGAGGGGAACCAATATATAGTAAAGGTGTAATAATTCTCTTTTCTTTGTAACATAGAAATTTAAAATTTAACAACAAACATTATTGATAAAAACAATACAATAAACTTAATCTACAATATTTATAGGGAAACATACAATTACAAAACAAAAATAAAACTGATCAACAAAACAGGTATATAGGTATCATGTGTGATGAGAAAAGCATTCTTTTTTTTTATATAATCAACTCTAGTTTTGTTAATAGTTTCTATTACAGAGCAATACTCACATCCAAATAATCACTCCAGGGTAAATTTTTTAAAAAAACTAGGATACATGCTATAAATGAGTTCAAAAAACATCAAACCAGACGTTGGGATTGAAGTCCCAATTGCAAACTAACGCCAGCATTCGAGCCTGGCCAGTTTAAGGTTATCACAAATCAATAATACTATTTATTTTTTCTTTATTTAAAAAAACTTGACTTGTGCTTCTCACCATTGGTAGTAATACGTAGGACGATAAAATTCTTAACAAAATAAAATAAATAATTATAAATGTTGCAATACAGGGTGTTGTTTACATTTGAGAATGTTATGGTATGCTACACTAAGTTTTTCAACATCTTGTTTTTTATTAATGTTAGTGGGGTGTTTTTTAATTTCAATCATCTTATTAACTAACCTCTTTTTATAATTTTGTTGTTGACCTACAATGGTAATATTGTCGTAATTAAAAATATGTTGCCTTTGATCAAAATGTTCCGCCAATGCTGTTTTGTTTTTTGTATTAATGAGATTATTGGGTCTAACACTACGTTTATGTTCTGATATTCTAGTCTTAAGATATCTACCTGTTTGTCCTTATTTATAAATCACACCACTAACTAGTTCACGCGGCGTTTTTGTCTTTTGCTTTGAAAACAGCTTTCCATTCTTATTTTCGTTACCAAAGGCAATATTAACATTCTCACCAGTAAGGTGTCTAGCTATTCTTTTAGAAAGGTCCTGTATATATGGGATTTTAAAATATTTAGCATGTCCATTATTAATTTTGATCAGCTTGTTGCTTCTAATTTAATGACAGTTGAACAGTCTAAGAATGTTAAGTGCAACTGCGGTGTTTTTCCTAAAATGTATTTTCAACCCAAAATACATAAGAATACTGTCCCTTTAAGACCAATAGTAAGTTTTGTTGGATCACCAACATATGCATTAACCAAGTTTTTGTCCAAATTGATATCGCATGCTTTTGTGAGAGATCAGTACCACGTAAAGGATTCTTTTGAAATGGTAACTTATAGACAGGGCTTTTCAATTCCAGAGGACCACATCTTAATATCACTAGATGTTATATCCCTATTTACCAACATTCCTACCGATCTAACAATAGAGCTCCTGAAAGATCGTTGGTCATTAATTAAGGATCATTGTGGGCTCACGTTGGATGCATTTGTTTCCTTGTTACAGTTTTGCTTTGACAACAGTTATTTTAGTTTTGATAACGAATTTTATAGACAGATTTTTGGTCTCGGAATGGGAAACTGTTTGTCCCCGGTTTGCTCTGATGTTGTAATGTCTGAGCTACAAACAAAATGTATTGATAAGCTTGATTTCAAGTTGCCTTTTTTTAAGAGATATGTTGATGATATTGTTACGTGTGTTCCTGAGGATAAGATATCTACTTTACTCGATGCTTTTAACAGTTTCCATCCTAGGTTACAATTTACTATAGAGAAGGAGGACAGTAATAATTCTATTGCTTTCTTAGATCTTTTACTCATTAGAACACATGATAGCAAGATCAGGACAGACTGGTATCATAAACCTACTTTTTCAGAAAGATTTCTTAACTTTCGTTCTCAGCATTCCTTTAAACAAAAAATCAATATTATAAAAAACCTAAAAAATAGAGCACTACAACTATCGCATGCGGATTATCACCAAAAAAACTTAAATAACATAAAAACATACTTAATTAAAAATGATTATCCCTGTAAACTAATCGATAAACTATTAAAACAACCTATAAATCTGACAAGTAAAATTAATAATGGACATGCTAAATATTTTAAAATCCCATATATACAGGACCTTTCTGAAAGAATAGCTAGACACCTTACTGGTGAGAATGTTAATATTGCCTTTGGTAACGAAAATAAGAATGGAAAGCTGTTTTCAAAGCAAAAGACAAAAACGCCGCATGAACTAGTTAGTGGTGTGATTTATAAGATACCATGTAAAGATTGCAATGGTGTGAATATAGGACAAGCAGGTAGATATCTTAAGACTAGAATATCAGAACAGAAACGTAGTGTTAGACCCAATAATCTTATAAATACAAAAAAACAAAACAGCATTGGCGGAACATTTTGATCAAAGGCAACATATTTTTAATTACGACAATATTACCATTGTAGGTCAACAACAAAATTATAAAAAGAGGTTAGTTAATGAGATGATTGAAATTAAAAAACACCCCACTAACATTAATAAAAAACAAGATGTTGAAAAACTTAGTGTAGCATACCATAACATTCTCAAATGTAAACAACACCCTGTATTGCAACATTTATAATTATTTATTTTATTTTGTTAAGAATTTTATCGTCCTACGTATTACTACCAATGGTGAGAAGCACAAGTCAAGTTTTTTTAAATAAAGAAAAAATAAATAGTAAAATTAATTTGTGATAACCTTAAACTGGCCAGGCTCGAATGCTGGCGTTAGTTTGCAATTGGGACTTCAATCCCAACGTCTGGTTTGATGTTTTTTGAACTTATTTATAGCATGTATCCTAGTTTTTTTAAAAAATTTACCCTGGAGTGATTATTTGGATGTGAGTATTGCTCTGTAATAGAAACTATTAACAAAACTAGAGTTGATTACATAAAAAAAAAAATGCTTTTCTCATCACACATGATACCTATATACCTGTTTTGTTGATCAGTTTTATTTTTGTTTTGTAATTGTATGTTTCCCTATAAATATTGTAGATTAAGTTTATTGTATTGTTTTTATCAAGAATGTTTGTTGTTAAATTTTAAATTTCTATGTTACAAAGAAAAAAGAATTATTACACCTTTACTATATATTGGTTCCCCTCTAATGTATACGAATCCTATGTTTTAGTGCCCTGAGGATGGCCTAATTTTAGGCCGAAACGTTGGCAAATAGGATCTATTCATTCCTACGATTGCTTTTCATTTGACCTAAATCCAACCAAATATCAACTAATATTATTATTATTATAAATATTAAATCTATCAGTTCAATCAATCAATTAAGGTTAAACCAGCGACCCACACAAACGTATCAGAACGAATGTTTAGTTGGCTTCTGCCCCTTCTGGCCAATGAAATACCACGTGATCTGGAAGTCGTCCAATAAATTTGCAACACGACGCCAAGAGTTCTACTGTGAAGTAAAAACAAACGATTTACAAAGGGTGGCATCGATGTAGCGACCGCGATCATCGCATCTTCGGTATGTCAGTGCCATAATGGGGCGTACAGACTTGCGTATGCAAGCGCTGAGTTGTTAAACATACGTATGCTTATTCTAGTGTGGACGTTGCATTCGCGACGAGATTCGAGAAGCTCCATCATCAGAAGATTGTAAGGGGCGCACGACTGTCAAGTGACAAACGCTCATATGGAAGATGAAGAGATGGGTGGAGAGTGAGTGTCGCGAGTTACAGATATTACAGACTGGTGTACTGCAAACCCTATATCTCAGTCCATTTTACAAACTTTTAATTGATATTTTTTTTTAATATTCTCAAAACGTTGGCAAACATGTTTCTGCAAAAAATTACAAGTTTTCAGTTCTGAAAATTGTGAATTCCCCGTAAAAGTCGGTTTAAAATTAACAGGAGGGCCACTTACTTTATATAGAAGTCTTACCTATTATTATCGACAACTGGTATCTGATCAACTCCCAGTTTCTTCATAATATGCATAACTCTTTCGCACGTCATTGAAGCCGTGGCTGTTTGCAGGGTTTGTAGATCCAGTTTAGTTACTTCTGTATCCCACCACCTTGAAATTAAAAGTTTTAAACACATTAGAAATTTCACCCACATAACTTTCTTGTAAACGCCAATTTTATGGCAATCATTTTTTATTTAATTGCAAAAGTCAAGATAGATCTTTAGACCGAAGAATGGTAACGATGTACGAGTTTATTGTTCTTGGTTTTGACCGTGTAATAACTTAATTTAATTTGGGAACAACTTTTATTTTAACAGCCCTTGGGACAGAAATCCTAAGACGTTCGTACGTGTGCTTACGTTTTCCTATCGCGTGTGTATAGGTTCTTTCATATATTTCTATCTACCTATAGAGGGTGATTCACGGGGGATGGTACATTGAACGTTTATGACATTTAAGTATTTAACAATACTTTTTTTAGTTTCATTTTAAAAATATTCCTGCTTGGACTGTTATATTTAATTCAAAATTTATGTGAAGACTAGAAGAGCGTTTTATGAGAAATTATAATGTTGAAATTTCATTTGTAAAATTTAATTACTGGAGGTCCCAGTAAATAAATTTTACAATTTGCTTTTGCAACATGACCTAGAATGTCCAAAAGATTCTTTTTATATATCCTAACTTAAGACTTTCAAATGACGAACATCTTCCCTTTTTAAATTCGACCACAAATTGACAGAGTCTTCGCATACATTTTGAATTAAATATAGCATTTCATTTACAATTTCAGTATGCCGATTGCATTCAATTTTTTAATATCTTGTCGAAATATTTTTTAAAAAAGCTCCATCAGCGTCACTTTCCACCAACAGTTTTCTCTCTACTGCTAATAATAACTGCAGCACTACTTTTGTCTCCTGAAGATGAAGGTTACTACCTTCGAAACATGTAGAGACGTTTTAATTTTAAAACTGAGCCTTTGATAGCTCACTATTAAATTAGTGGAGAAAGACTTTTTGACTTTCTTTCCCCTTTCCCCTAGATGGTTATATGTCTTGACAGGCATTACGTAACTGCTGTCTGCCGTGCAGGACAGTCGGTGTTCTGGTAATCTGAGAGTATGCAGCGTCCTTAATGAGTAATCATGAAGAATATCACCAGCATTTTGGAAAATATTGACATTATCCCTTACCTGAAGAGAGCACTGCAACAGTATATTGATGTTACAGTAAGAATGTTAAGATCTTAACAATTGGCGACATAAGAACGTCATTTTTAAACATAATTGTACTTATTATTTTTTTTTGTGTGATATTAAAACCTCATTGATCATTTTGCTATTACCCCAACATATCGTCCCATACGACAGTGTCGAGTTAACATAAGCATAATAATAGGACAAAAGTATCGATCTATTAACATATGATCTTAAACGCCATAATACAAATGAACGAGATATTTTTGACACTATTATTCCACGATAGTAGAGTCCAATTTCAAACCCAAAAACTTAGTGCAGTTCACCTGTTTCATTAGGTCAGTTTTCGATTTTATTGGTAGACTAAAGTTGCATTCCCTTGTAGAGAACATCATAATCTCACTATTTGATAGATTTAGTAAGAGTTTTCTTTCGTCACTAAAGAACTGCATATTCGAAGCACAATCACTGGCCTTATAACCTTAATGATCCACATCCAGTATACAGGGTGTTTCAGAATAAGATGCTGATCCTTAACGGTGTGAATCCTTAGGTGATTTTAAGAAGAAAAGTTCAAATTAACATATATCCTTAACCTATCAACTTTCGAACTACAGGGCGTTAACGTTTTAAGAAAAAAATCGTTTTTCTATCATAACTTTAACAACTTTCTAGCTATTTTTATGAATTTTTCACACATGCCCTCTAACCATCAATAGCCATTTTTTGGTGCAGAAAAATTTTAAAATTCTTTAACCAGTGGCGTCCTGAAAGGGTTTGGACTAGACATTTTGGAAAAATATTATGTACGCCACCGCTTTTTCTCAAGATAAAAATTATTTTTAAAATACTCATTCATTTTAGGCCAAATTTAATATTTCGCCTTTTTATCGTCCGACAAACAGTTTCCGACAAAAAAAAATAAAGAGCATTAAATGCGCATTCGCTATGTGCCTATGGTTTCTGACAAGTAGGCTATGAACTTTGTTAAGGAAACAATGACAATAACGAAATATTTAATGCCAAATAGTTTTGACAGCTATTTATTTATATACACGGCTTTCCACGTAACTTAAATTTTAAAAACGTAATACTTTTTAAATGTATAAGTATCATGGTAAATTTTACAAATGTCGAGTTTGCGGATATGCATTACCTGTACGGGCTTGTTGACGGCAATGCATTCGAAGCCAGACGATTATACCAAGAGCGTTATCCAAATAGAATAGTTCCGGATGCTCGAACGATTTCAGGAACTCACAGAAAGTTATGTGAAACGGGATCTTTTGAAACAAAAAACTACTTAAAAGGGGCACACCAAACTACACGAACACCGGAAACCGAAGAAGCTGTTTTAAATTTAGTAGAACAAAACCCTAATATAAGTACCAGAAAAATTGGGAATATTTTAAATATTACCCATGTCCTAGTCTGGAGAATTCTTCAAAGTTATTTGTTATATCCGTACCATATTCAACGGGTCCAGGCCCTACTTCCTAGGGATTTTCCATTACGCATCAATTTGTGCCAATGGTTTATTCAAATGGTTACCGAAAATCCCCAATTTAATGCCAGAATTTTGTTCACGGGCGAAGCTAATTTTTCCAGGAACGCCATAAAAAATTTTCATAACAATCACTTCTGGGCAGAAGAAAACCCACATGCCATTACGGAATCCCACCACCAAGAGCAATTTTCTGTAAATGTTTCGGCTGGATTTATTGGTGATTATTTAATTGGGCCTTATTTTTTACCAGCCAGATTGAACGGAATCAATTATCGCCAATTTCTTGAACACACTTTACCAAAGTTGCTAGACGACGCACGTCCCTATTTTAACCCGACATCGTATGTGGTTTATGCACGATGGTGCACCTGCCCATTTTAGTCTCTTAGCACGAGAGTTTTTAAATCAACATTATAGTAATCGATGGATAGGGCGCAGAGGAACACAATCGTGGCCACCTAGATCCCCTGATCTAAACAGTCTAGATTTTTTCCTGTGGGGACATCTGAAAACGTTGGTTTACAGCATCCCAATAAACACTGAAGAGGAGTTGAGAAACCGCATAATAGTTTGTTTCGACACTATCAGGAATACTCCAGGAATTTTTCAAAGGGTACGAGACTTAATGAGGAGAAGAGCTGAAGCATGCATTCTTGCAGGTGGTGGCCACTTTCAACAGCTAATCTAAATTATTTTCGTTTTTGTTCACACGTTATTTAATGTTAGTTGTTTTAATTTAATGGTAAAAAATTAAAAGGCACTTAGCGAATGCGCATTTAATGCTTTTTATTTTTTTTGTCGGAAACTGTTTGTCGGACGATAAAAAGGCAAGATATTAAATTTGGCCTAAAATGAATGAGTATTTTAAAAAAAATTTTTATCTTGAGAAAAAGCAGTGGCGTACATAATATTTTTCCAAAATGTCTAGTCCAAACCCTTTCAGGCCACTGGTTAAAAATTTTTAAAATTTTTCTACACAAAAAAATTGCTATTGATAGTTAGAGGGCATGTGTGAAAAATTCATAAAAATAGCTAGAAAGTTGTTAAAGTTATGATAGAAAAACGATTTTTTTCTTAAAACTTTAACGCCCTGTAGTTCGAAAGTTGATAGGTTAAGGATATATGTTAATTTGAACTTTTCTTCTTAAAATCACCTAAGGATTCACACCGTTAAGGATCAGCATCTTATTCTGAAACACCCTGTATATAGCAGATATCTCGTTTGCAAACATTGTGAGACGTTCCACTTGATTTACCTTACTGTCATTGATATTATTTAATAATACAAGAAAAAGAATTTGGTGAATTTATGAGAGATAAATAACTTTAGCAAAAATATCCAATTTCTAATTCAGCAGTTTAAAAATCATCAGTGGATCACCACATGCGAAAAAATTAATGACAAAAGAGGTCGAAACTATCGGACTGAAATTAAAGAGCTCTCTAGATATCGCGAATCGCGCACATCCAACACTAGAAAATGAAGGAAGAAGCTACGAGACTGATGTAGAGAAGACAAATTTATTTGCTGATCATTTCAAAGAGGCCTTTATACCAGAGGAAAATATTAATTTTGATGAACATCATAACTGGGTTGTTCAAAATTGGCCTCAGACATATTTTACTCAAAATCCACCAAGAGAGAATATAAACATTGATGAAAACGAATATCTTAAGATAATTGGCAAAGGAAAAAACACCGCCCCAGGCATGGACGCCTTCCCAAAAAAGATCCTAAAACAGCTGCATCCTGATATCCACAGATGCATCATTGAAATTTATAACTTCTGTCTCTTAAGCAAGGATACTTTCCACAGGAATGGAGGAAAGGCATAATTGTGGATATCCTAAAGCTAAACACCAACCTATCAATCCCATCTAATTATCGATCCATCACGCTTCTTCCAGTGTTAGGTAAGAACTTGGAAACCATCATCAGAAACAGACTGGAAACGTCAATTGGAAATATCATACCTGGTTACCAGTTCGGCTTTAAAAACAGAAATTCCACTATTCACCCACTAGTAATACTGAAGAACAATGTGGAAATGAGCAGGTTTAATAAACAGAAATCCATGGCTCTCTTTATGGATATCAAATCAAATCAAATCAAATCAAAAAACATTTATTTTGTCTACTAAAATAAATTAATAACATGTTACATAAAATATATATAACTATTACGACAAAATTGGACTGTACCGCGATTATATAAAACCGATATTTCTGCACTCACATAACATGAGTGCAGAATGGCACAGCCCATTTTAAAACGAAAGTTTTTCATAGAAATTAACAGTAAACGCTAACTTATCCTAAGCACTAAAAAATATGAAAACAAAATTGGGCACAATAACCAATAGTGGGCAGATGAGAGCAGATGAGATGAGAGCAGGGGAGTATATGTATGCCACCCGACGGCATCCGCCGGCCGAAAACCCAGAAGGGCGCGAGGAGCAGACGAGATAGTAGTATAGTAGGCTTATTTGATTTTTCAATTTCTTTGTTGTTCCAATAACATACTTTTAATATAATTAGAAAATTTGTTTGGTGATAGGTTCTTAACGGGGTTTTGAAGGTTGTTCCATAGAGAGGGCGCAACAAAAGAAAACGACCTTTAAAACTGAGCCGTTCGGTGTAGTGGTAGTTGAAAATTATGCGTGTTTCTGGTAGCGTGGTTGTGTGTGAATTGTATTAAGTTGTTTAACAGGTATGGTGGTTTGCCGCTTTTAATTGTTTTGTATATAAAAAGATACATATGATATCGTCTGCGATTTTTCATATTTAGAATGCAATTATCAATAGTAATATGTTAAGTGCATGTAAAATTGCTGAAAATCATGCATGAAGGTTTGTTGCCCTAGAAACAGCTTGAATGCATTTTTATTGTTATTTACCAAAAAGTGCCCGACCGAAGGGAGGGCACTTTTTAAGGTAAATAACAATAAAAATGCATGAAAGCTGTTTCTTTAGGGCAACAAATCTGAGTGCATGATTATCAAGCCATTTTACATGCACGAAATATATTTCTTAGACTATTTCCTGAATGAAAAACTCATCATTTTGATAAATTGACGCGAAATTGTCAAAGCAGAAATTTCAACTTGTTGTGACAGTGACGGTTATTCTCGTAGGTAACCAACAATGAAAAACCAGAAAAGTGCAATTTTCAGCTCAATCGCGACCGAGGGCTGATTTTCACCGAAAATCAAGTGAAAAGCGCATTGTAGTTATAGTATATGACGGAAATAGTCATTTAGATATGGCGTTATGTAATTCCTATATGGTATGTTAAAGGAAAATCTCATACAGCTGTTCTGTAGTTTTTGAATTTTTTTTGAAGTTTCCATTTTTAAGGAGTCTCCATACACTATATCTCCGTAATCAAACAATGAAATTATAAGACTTTCACAAAGAAGGTATTTAGTCTTTGGCAATAAGTATCTCTTAAGATGGTACAGTGATTTCAGACGCATATTAGCAATTTTAAGCTTACTGTTAATGTGTGATTGAAAACTAAGGTCTGTGTTAAATATTATACCCAGGTTTCTTGCTTCATTTACTAGGGGTATTTGGGTTCCTTCTATTTCTCCGTGAAATTGAGTTGAAACAAGATCCCTTACAGCTTTGTTACTGTTAAAAATAAGTGATTGAGATTTGGAAGCATTTAATTTTAAATTATGATCTCTTGAAAAACGGTGAATGTTTTCTAAGTCGGAATTAAAGTGATCCTGAATAGTTTGTAGGTTTCCACTTGTAAAAGAAATATAAACCTGTGAGTCATCAGCGTACTGCTGAATTTTCGAGTTATTGACGGACAGATGCATATAACAAAGTGTTTGATGGTGTTTGGTATGTGGGACTTCTCCATAAATAATAACCACATTTTCATTTTGGTGTATTTTATTAGTCTAGGTTTTGGCATTATGTTTTTGATTAGGTTTAGATTAGTTTTAGGTTAACTTTACAATTTGTTACTAAATATAGTAATTGTAATACCTTTTTTGCATTTGCAATTTGTTTAAACCCTGCCTAATAATTGGGCATTGAGCCTGTTAGGTAGGTCTTTTTGTAAATAAATAAATAAATAAATAAATAAATAAATAAATAAATAAATAAATTATATCTTAGCAACTGTTCAAAACAACTTGTCCACCTTTAAAAAAATTGGCTGAATGACCGACGGCTAGTTGTCCGTGTGACTAACTCCAGGTCCGAAGAGTTCATTCCGCAACAGGGCTTACCAGAGGGGTCACCTCTTTCTCCGTTTCTCTACAGTATTCATTGCTCAAACATCTACAACTATCTTTACAATGACCAGCGGTATTTTTTACCCACAGCATATATTTTGAAATATACAGATGATACGGCCCTCCTTTCCCATGGCAGAACAATACATGAAGAGATACATAGATTACAGGAGCTATTAGACAAAACGATTACCTGGTTTAATAAATGGAAGTTAAAGCCTAATGCTGCTAAATCACAATATATTATTTTTAACCATAATAATAACCACAATAGCCCCACGATCACTATGTTTAATCAACAAATACACCCAGTTGCTAATGCAAAATACCTAGGAATGGTCATAGACAATAAAATTAATTTCAATGATCATACTGCAATTATTGTAAAAAAATCAATCATAAGCAGAGCTAAGCATTTCTCAAGTCTTACCCATAAAACTCAAGGAATTAACACTACTGCATGTAATATATATAAACTTAATGTATGCATATAATATATATATAAACTTATCTGCAGGCCAATAATACAATATGGCCATCAACTTCTGCTTACATGTAAGTCACCTGCACTGACAAACCTAAAAGTCGGAGAAACGACAGCGCTGAAGAAAATTACCAGGACACGTCACCCCAACAATCCCATCCACAACCTCCCAAATCAACTACTATACAAGCTCTGTCATACAGTCAATTTTTTTTTAACTGTTATGTACCAACTAAGATTTTATGTTTTATTGATTTTTTTTACATTTTTAGTCTTTTTTACGCTTTTACATTTTTTACAATATTAGTATACAATTATATGATATATTCCAAGGCTGAAGGATTTTAGGTAAGTAAGTATGATGTAAATCGACATCATACTATTATAATTATAATAGGGTTTTAAAATAGACAGCTGGTAAGATGGAAGAACAACTTTTGACGCCCTTATTGAACACATCGAAAACTCGCTAACGCACCTTTGTATCTGAATAAAAGTTTTTTAGATCTGAAGTACACAACCTAAGAAATACTTGTCCATTTCGGAAAATTTGTACAATACACAATGTAGCACTTACAGAATTACCACAGAAAATCAGTCGCAAAAGTAGTATAGGTTCGTGGTAAAACGATACAAGTGCATTTGAACATTTAGGGACTATTCGAGATTGTTTGCACTTCAGTTTGCTACTTTTTAACGAAACAAAAGATTCCGCTGGTCCAAAATTTTGACCGGTGTCATTTGGCAGAACTGAAAACCAATTTTTTAAATACGCTGGTAATTCCTCTTCAAAAAAGGAACTCTTAATTTATTTCTATAAAACTGGCGATTTTTCAGATAAATCGGCTGATGTGTATTTGATTGTTGAGAAGCGCTTTCCAACTCTTCGAAGGCAAGAAGACTTTATGCTGAAAGATTCCCAGCTCAGGGACTGTGATGGTGATTTCTGTAAATCAAGTGACATTCCAGACAGCGATCAAAGTAATTTGAAAAGCATGGACAATACAAAGAATGGTTATAGTGCATCGAAAGACACACAGGGTCAGCAGGGATCAGACCTGTTTACTGGGAGTAATTCGAAGAGAAAGGTACTATTGTATGGTGATGGCAGTGCTAGGGATTGCTCTGGTTATCTTCATAAGATTGTCGACAAGGACTTATTTAGCATAGAGGGTATGATACTATCAGGTGCGCCCTTAAGTGAATTTGAACAGAGAATTTTTAGGATGACTACTTCTTATGACCATAATGATTATGTTATAATAATGTTTGACATTAATAGGGTCAGTTTTATTAAGCCCAGGGATCTTTATTTTCTACTAGCTGTAAGTAAATTCACAAACGTCGTTTTTTGTTATAAGTATGACTACCATATAGGACATGAAAAAGTGCATGAAGTATTGAAAAATTGCTTAGCAAAGTTTGTAGATTGTAACATTAATAATTCATTGAAAATAATACAAAATCTTAGATACGATCATGGATACATGCTTAACTTCTCATCATTGTGTAAACTTTTAGTTTCTTGCATTTATAACTATTCAATGAATTCAAATATTGCTTTAAAAACTGTTCCTATGAATAGTGGGTTGGATTTTAATACTCCTGTTATCGTGGAGGTTATGGGTATTGGGACGGGTGAAGTTAATTTGGGCGGATCGGTTGTGGGGACTGGGGACGACAGTGTAGAGCCTGGGGGAGGCAGTAAGGAATCTGGGGAAGACAATATGGAATCAGGGGTAAACAATGAAGCATCTGGAGAAAACAATGGTTTTTTAGATCAACACCCAAATATGCTGAATTCTCCTTGTTTCTGTTAAATATCCAATATATTCGAAATAAGGTTGATGATTTATGTCTTTTCCTGGACAGTGTTCATTATCCTGACTTTGTTCTTCTTACGGAACACTGGCTCAATGATGGGGAGCCATTGTTTGTTGATGATTATGTTTTGGTTTCTAGCTACTATCGTTCAAATACTATTCACGGAGGTACATTAATACTTATGCATAGAAGGACGTCTGCGGTTCATACTTTCGCAGATATCGACAAATATAATTACTTGATTGCGGAAACGGAGTTTGAGTTTTCGATTGTTTATTGTTGTGATCTTAATCTTTATATTTTGTGCATTTATAGACCACCGACTGGTGATATTAACACGTTTTTATACAAACTGGAAGTTCTATTATTCCAGGTCTGGCTGGGGACTTCAATCTGAATTACCTCGATGCAGCTTCCACGTCTGTACGTTTATTGATGCTACTCTTATATTCTTTTAACCTCAAAATGCATGAGTCAACCAACACGAATAACCTCAAGCTTATCTACACTGCTGGATTATATGTGCGGTAATTTTAGCGACAATTGTGTAGAGTGTATTCCTGTCGGTGCGGGACTCTCTGATCACGAAGCAATTGCGTCTAAGTTTTTGCTTGAATCACGCAGAACTAAACCTGTTAAATACCGTAGGAGATTATTAAGTAAGGATAATTTTAAAAAATTTTCAAAAACATGTAGAGAGACTGACTGGTCTGGGATTAAGGATACTGACACTCTTCTAAGTGCATTTCCTTCACGTTTGAGAGAGATTTTTAATGTCTCATTTCCCCTTGTTACGGCAAGATGCAGACATAAAAAGCGTTGGTTTACAAAAGGTTTGAGAATCTCTTCTAAAAATTTAGGGGCGCTACATTATATTAGGAAATATTATTTACACAACATTCAATTTATACGCTACTATAACATTTATCGTAAAACTTTTAGAAAGGCCGTAAAAGCTGCCCAAAAGCTACATTTTAAGAGAAAAATAGCTAACTCTAGGAATAAGCCACGCGAAACTTGGAAGATTGTAAACGATTTAAGAGGGTCACACTAGTGGATTCTAATTTAAGTTGTCAACAGCTAAATGAATTCTATTGCTAATTGGCTGAAAGTCTGGGTAGAGGGTTGTATTCTGGTGGTGATTTTAGAAAATTCCTGGGAAACATAACGGTGTCTCAATCATTTTTTCTTAGACCTACAAATGTGATGGAGATTAAGGATATTTTTAAGGAAATAAAGAACAAAAACTCTTCAAGGTGGGATGGACTCTCATTAAATATATTTTTACATCTTCCCGATAACGTTTTAGAGGCTCTATCGGATGCTATAAACAACTCCTTTCTTACTGGACATTTCCCAACATGTTTAAAGATTGCAACGGTAATGCCCTTATACAAAGGGGGAGAGTCTGATAAGCCTTCAAATTTCAGACCTATTTCCCTACTTTCGACATTATCAAAAATAATCGAAAAACTCGTGAAAGAGCGTTTGAAATCTTTTCTAAGCAAATATAATTTACTGTGTGCGGAACAATTTGGCTTTCAGAATTCAAGAAGTACTAACGACGCCGTTTTTGCATTTCTCGAGAGGCTGTATTTGGGGTTCAATCATAACGAAGTGGCGGCAGCGGTGTTCTGCGATTTGTCAAAAGCTTTTGACTGCGTCAATCACAGAATACTGCAGTTGAAACTAAAGAGATATGGGATAAGGGGAATAGCTTTAGAGTGGTTTCATTCATACTTGTCTGGTCGATATCAATCAGTAAATTTTAACAATAATTCTTCGGATCGATTGGAGGTTACATCAGGAGTGCCGCAGGGTTCTGTTCTCGGATTCTCGGCTCTCCACTGTTTTTGTTGTACATTAATGATTTGGTGGCAATTAATATTAAGGGCAAATTTACTCTGTTTGCAGACGACGCAACAGTACTGTGGGTGGGCAGAGACTTACAGGAGCTCAAAAACAACATAAAGAGTGATCTCACAGAGATAAAAACATGGACTGATGTAAATCGTTTGACTTTCAATATTGGAAAAACCAACATAATGACTTTCAAGTGTAATTTTCACGAAATTACGCTGGGCACTCAGGTACTAAAGAATGAAAATGTAAATAGATTTTTGGGTGTATATATACAGAATAGGCTAAAATTTGAACACCATATTACTTACCTCAGCAAAAAGCTGGCTTCCAACTGTTAGGCCGTTAGAGTAGTGTCGATCAGCCTGGATTACGAAAGTACTAGAAGCGCGTATTTCTCACTTATAGAATCGCATTTGAGGTATGGCATATGTTTTTGGGGGGTTTGCACTCGGTATCTTTTCAATAAAGTCTTTGTTTTACAAAAGAGGGCTCTAAAATATATGTGTAGGGCAAAAATTAGAGATTCTAGTAGACCGCTTTTTGTTTCTCATAAAATCTTGACACTACCTACTAGAAATGACTTGCTTAATTTTTAAAAGATTCAAGAATGAAATAAACTTAACTTCGGTACACAACACTCGCCAGCAATATGTATAGGGTTAATTTGCCGATACCTAGCTCTTCTCAAACTAAAAATTCAATCATGTACAATGGAAGGAAAATATTTAATAACCTCCCACTTAAAATTAGAAAGGCTCAAACCAGTGAAAAATTTAGAAGGGAGGTAAAATCTCTCTTGGTGTCCAAAGCATACTAGAGTTGAGGAGTTTTTCTACGACAGCTTTAATTAAATTGATTTTGTTAGCTATTTGATTACTTTCATTTTTTTTTTTTTAGTTTGTATCCTCGCTTATTTTATAGTACTGCAGTTCGTTGTATTTTTAAATAGATTATGTTTCATGTAACAGTGGGTAATGTGTTAAGGGCGCACCTATACCTATAGCTATTCTGGAAATGACTTGATACCCAAATAGTATTATCTATATTTTTCTATTGTAATATTTACGACCTCTATATTGCCATCTATTTTTAAATTGTTACACTTTGTATTTTATAACATTTTTATCTGACTGCTTTGTAAAAGAGAACCTATCTTCTTCGTACAATAAAGCTACTTTTGACTTTGACTTTGACTTTGACAGGCAATGTCAAGTCCAAAAACCTTTCAAAGGGTTGATCAGAGCTCAACTAATTTACAACGTTATTAAAATACAAAAATAATGAAAACGTTTAAATGTTATTTTGGCAAATGTTCAATATGGGCTCCACGTACTTCAATACATTTTCTTAGTCTCGAATATTTTCCCTCTGCTCTTCAATTAATATTCCAGCATTATTACGAACTTCGTTAGAATGCTGTTATTTTTGCTAGTAATTCTTCTCTAGTATTTACTGGTGTTGAATAAACTAGTTCTTTTAACTGTCCCCAGAAGTAAGTCTAAGGAGTTTAGGTCTGGAGCCCTTGGTGGACATAAATCAGGCCCACCTCGACCTATCCATCGAGGGTCTCGTGCTCTCCTGTGAGGTCCCTCACCGCCACGTCGCGGCAAAAATGACCCTGAATAAAAAATTTCAAAAATTAATTCGTTAACTCTAATAATTACTCTCTAATCATCTTTTAGTTTCCCTTAGGCTCCGACCCTTTGAAAGGTGTTTTGACTTGGCAATGTTCGGGCTGGAAATCTTTCACAATAAAGTTTCTTGCCTTCGAAGAGCTGGACAGCGCTTCACCATAAATTAAATACATAGCAGCATATTCTACGTACGAATATTCTTTCATTTTTTAAAATTATTTTTACTTGAAGGCGGTTTTGACAAGTTCCGTCAATAGTAATTCATTATGTAAGTATTAACAATAACAACCTGATTCTTACCTGTTTGTGTTTAGCATTGATAACTTTTGAGTGTTTCGCATTAAAACCGATTTATCTCGAAAACCGCCAGTTTTATCTAAATAAATTAAGAGTACCTTTATTGAAGAGGAATGAGCAGCGCATTTAAAAAATCAGTTTTCAGCTCTGTTAAATGACACCGGCCAAAATTTTGGACCAACGAGTGTGGTGGCAAGTCTGTTCCTGACTTCCCTGACGATGTAAAACATCTACTGTAGTATGGTTTAATAACTCTTTATCGCCTCTATAAAATATTAAAATTTTACTAAATTATACAAGTCGGTTCAAAAACTAGAGTAAAAAAAAAATTGCTGGGTACTCCTATGGGGCTCTGTATCTCCGTTAAGGGGCACTTTAGGAATTTTTTTCTATGACAAATTAGGGTTATTATGACCTCCTCTGTATGTTCCCGAGAAATTAGGAGGTACTTACCGGACACCCTGTATTTTGAATTGTGTGTTAATACTTAATTATTATTACATTTTTTACTTTAAGCAACACTAACATTATAAACCTCAAGCGTTGAAATTTGATGGAAAAGAAATAAGAACAATATTATTAGACACATAAAACTAAAGTAAGTAAAACACACTGAAATTAAAAACCATCAAAGATGGTTTTCAAATTGCTGATTGTTCTCTTAAGCAAATATTTCTGAAAATGGTCGCCTTCTTTCTGGATATCTAACGATCGCCATATATGAGAAATTATCAACGGCTTAGTATTTGCAAATTATCCTAATGATAGAGCTTTAAATACATTGCCTATTGAAATATAATTCAGAAGCTTTTTGGGAATTGTATAAAACATACCAAACTATCATAATTTTAAGTAAAATACAACGACCTACCTATGTAAAAAAATATGTCATAAAGTCTCAAGTTTTGGACATTTTTATTTGTTTCTAATAAATTGACCATGGCCTACTGAGCTTGTTTTTCAAAATAAATATGGTAAGTATACATTTTCGAAAAGTGCAAATTATGCTTAATATAAAAAATAAATTAAAAAAAAAACCATAAGTTTGGTTAAAGTTAAAATCTGAAAAACTAAATTAAAAAAAAAAGAAATGACTACGCCACTGAACCTCTACGCCAAAACTTCCGTCAATATCGGTAAATTTTTGATAAAGCGAAGGACAGCGAAGATTTTCAAAATCATCCTGTAGATTTAAAACGAATTTAGCCATGCCAAATTTGACACCAAAATCATTTGTTTCGTTAAATGGTAGCAAAAAGAAGTGAAAACCGCCACACTGCATCTTTGATAATAAATCAAATGCCCCCTAAGAGTATCAAAAATGTTAATTATAATTTAATATTTATTAGCAAGGAAACCCTGGAATTAAATAATATATTTAAGAAACCAATAGAATTTTAACATAATTTCAACATTATTCAAAATTTCTTCTTATCCTAATAATTTTGATAGTGAATTAACATGAACATCCATAAATAATCTAACTAAATAAAATAACTAACCTGTACTTTATTCATTTTTTATAAAAAGTTTGCTTAAACCTTTTTACTTTCAACCCCCTCATGTAATGTCCGCTTTTATTCTCAAAATATGTATCTTACCAATGATTTTCTGTATTTTCACATGGCATAAGACCACGTGCTTGCATCCACTCATCCGATATAAACTTGGTCATGTAGTTTCTTATACTATCCGGCAAGATAACAACAACTTTTTGGCCTTCTTTAAGATCTTTTGCGGCTTGTAGAGCTGCTACTAGATTGGCTCCACTGCTTGAACCTGAAAAGCATTTTATCTATTTTGATGAGGCTGATATCTACTGCCTGCTGAAGCAAATTTCATTTATTCCTATTGCAGGTCACTCTTAATTCAAAGTTAGTAAAGGAGGATACAATTGCGATTATTTTAGAATTAATTTGTTAATCTCTTACTCAAAGCCGTAGTGAGGGTGAAGCGAGTGAGCCACCTGCGTCGGAAGATAAAGCGGGAGGCAAATTCGAGAAAAAGTTTCAAAATAATTAAAAATATGGGTTATTTTGTATTGGAAATTTTGTCTAGGTTAGTTTGTTAGTTTTCGCTTTGACTTACCACAAAGTAGACCTTCTTCTTTAATTAGTCTTCTTGCCATAGGCAATGATTCTTTGTCATTTGTCTTAACCCATATATCCACAACTGATCGGTCAAGAACGGTTGGGATAAAATCATAGCCTACAAACACATAAATGGTAAAAAATTATTATCTATTGACTTAACATATAAATATAAAATACAGTGTATCTATTAAAAACAAGTGTACCTACATACCGGGTGATGCATGGCTTAGTTGAACATAGGAAAACCCATGTGAATTTTGAGGAGGCTAAATATTGGCTTCCCTGGACATTTTAAAGAAAAATTGCATGATAATTTTATGAAGCGGCCGATATAATAAATCCATGTGCCAAGTTTGAATACATTTTAATAAGCCAATCCTAACTTATTCAATTAAATAAAAGTGATGACAAAATTACGAAATTTTCATAGTTTAGGACAGTTTAGGTAATACAGCAAACACCAGCAAATTATTATTTGACATTAATAAAACGAACACAAAAAGTAGCGTCAGTGACAACATTTTCATTGAAGCCGCTTTAATTATAGCTAAATATGAGCTACTCCATTAAGGAAAAAGTAACTATGATTAAATGGTATTATACAGGAAACAGCTTAAGAGCGGTGTCTGCAGTGTTTTCAGTTCAATTCCTTGATAATCCATTTCATTAATTAAACTTATCATTAGTAAATTTGAGTATATAAATATATGAGTATATAAGTAAATAAACAACTGTAAATGCTCGACTCAGAATGGCAATAGAGCTGAAGAAAGGGATAATAGAGATCTTGATGCTTTACTGCACGTGGAGGAAAATAAAATGATTAGCACGAGGATGCTTAGGCAAGCAGTAGGAAAACATCAAACCACAGTGTTGTGCACTTTAAAAAAACATAAATATTTTCTTTACAATTATGAAAAACATCAAGACCTACGGCAAGGTGATGAAGAACGGAGAATGGTATTCTGTTTTGAGGTAATGGAAGTAGCAAATAATAATAGGGATTTTTTGAGAAATATTTGTTTTACCGATGAATGTACATTCACCCTCAACAACGAACCAAATGTTCAAAATTGCCGGTATTGGAGCCAAGAAAATGAACATCGTCTTGTTCATACTCGGACGCAATATCCACAAAAAATAAATGTTTGGGCGGGAATTCTAGGACATCACATTATTGGACCATGTTTTATGGAAGGCAGCCTTACAACAGTAACCTATTTGGACTTACTATAAAATCGAATTGAACTCGCACTAGAAGAAGTTGTACGCGAAAATCCGGACATCTGGTATCAAATGGATGGTTGTCCTGACAATAATTCTCTCACGGTTAGGGAATACTTGCAAAATATTTTTAACGGAAATATTATTGGCCCACGGCATCTAATCCTCTGGTCGGCTGACCAGAGGATTAGATGCCGTCTCCTGACCTTTCGCCAAACGACTTCTTTCTGTGGGGTCACTTTTTTATTTATAAAGATGCAAAGTTTGAAAATCTAGACCAGCTAAAAAACTGTATTTAGTTAGAATGTGACAGAATCAACTCAGTAATGTTAGAAATGAATTTTATGATCGGTTAAGATATTGTTTACCTGTTAATGGAGGGTTGTTTGAACATTGAATTAATTAATATTTTTGTGAACATCTGCAGTCTAAGGCATGCTATGTTAAATTAAAGGCTTAGTAAGAAAAACATAATGGTGTCCTTTATTCTGGATGTATGATTGCCGGATTGGTGAAACGAAAATGTGTTTTTAATGTGAAATAATCTTTATTTGTTGTGTCCCGCTTTACGTCAATTTTGGACAATAGCGTCATAGAAATTATTTGGTGGTGTTTGCTGTATTACCTAAACTATGCAAATTTCGTAATTTTGCAATCACATTTAATGGAATAACTTAGGATTAGCTTATTAAAATTTATTCAAACTTGACACATGGGTTTATTATATTGGCCTCTTCAAAAAAATATGATACAATTTTTCTTCAAAATGTCCAGGGAAGCCAATATTTAGCCTCCTCAAAATTTACATGGGATTTCCTATGTTCAACTAAGCCATACATCACCCGATATACTATACAGCATCGCCAATTAATTTCTCGGAAACAATTCTAAGATAAATTACTTATCAATGAAGGTATAAAAAATAAAAATAAAATGAATTCATAATATAAATATTATATACCTTTTTTCTATTAGAAATAATTGCCATAAACACAATGACATTGGCTTTTTTTGTATAGCATTTAAAAGGGCTTTCAATAAATTTGTATTGGTTGAAATGTATTGGGTATGCCCGCATTTGTCTTTACATGCAATGCACCGGCGATGACGTCACTAAAGTGGGAAGTTTGTTCGATCACTACAATACTCGCTGTTATCGTGCGTGTAAAATAGTTTACTTTAATGCATCGCCATTATGGGGCACGTTGGTGAGGGCAATCTTTAAGCGCGCGTTGAAATAAACAACGCTAAACGATGGGGCACCCAGCATAAGTTCCGCGTGTCAAGCTCAATGAGATTGATCACGATACTCAACATCTGGTCTAGTTTTATCTGGGCCTTTACCAGAAATGTAAGGCTTTTTTCATTTCTTAATTATCGGTTATAAAATAACTTAATGGACAACTAACCTGAACTAACCTCATGTTCAATTGCTTTAAAAAATAGATCATTTTTCGAATTCCGAACAGGCTTTTCCAATTTTGCCCAACCGTGCGGCGGATCAATATTCCAAAATCTTAAAAACTAAAAATCCTTATTCCATCTTTCAGTGCTGTCAAACCGTCAACTAAATATTAACAAAACTTATCAGCTCAGCCGTCAATAAAAGGTTTGGCTGAATCAGACTCTATCATAAAGAATTTATTGTAATTTATAACTTGACAACGTACCTATAACTGTTATTTGTTGTATGGTATGGTGTATGTGTGTGTGTTTGTTGGCTTTTAAAGCATCTAGTGGAAACCAAATGAATGGCATCTATTCTTGTGCATGCAGATGTAACGGAAAGCTACTAATTTTTACCTATGCCTTCTACTTCATAGAATGTTACATCGGTTTTGTTTATACTTTCCGGCAATGCCAAAATGGATCCTTCTGGGTCCGCGGCTACAATTTTTGTTTGTGGTGAAATCTCTTTAAACTTGCGTCCAATGCCGCATACTGTGCCTCCTGTACCAGAACCAATCACCTAGAATGTAAAACTATTTTATAGTTAAGTTATACTAAAGGTGTAAGTTAGATTTCGTCAAACCAATTAACAAAATTATGCCTGCTACAAAATAGCGCACCAAATAGAAAAACGATCAAATTATTCTTTTTAAATAGATATATTATCAATAAAATCCGCATCATATTTATTTTATGTATTTATTTATTAACAGGCCTTACCCATTATTAATACAATAAATTATATGTACACAGGGTGTCCAGATTTTAAAGTTTTTGTACGATATATTTCATATTAGTAGAAATAGAAAGATCCGGTATTCGCGATACATGTTTTAGAAACGAAAAATACAGCAAACAAAAATGTTATAGCTCTTTGATTTTTAATATACAGGGCAAAATTCAATAATAATTGCTGTGGAAAAAATCTACAAATCTGTACGGAGGATACTAATAGGGAGTCAAATACTTTTTTATTTATAAACACTACGTTAATCATTCCGTATTTTAAATCTCATCTTCATAATCCACCATTAGTCCGCCCCCAGATTAAATTCGGAGGCATTGCCAACCTAAAAGTCAGCAGGTGTCAACCCAAATTGGCGGGCAATTTAAATTCAAAATCAGGCGAGAAATACTATAACTTTAAGATTAATAATATCCTACAAATAATTTAAAAGTTTAAAATAAACTAGGGAAATACTTATAACATTTTTTTAAAAAATTATGACATTAGCCTTCTTAGCTAATTTTTAAATAAATTGTGGTAACTTTGAAATTTAAAATAGCCTTGTGTATAATTGATTCACAATTTCATTTTTGAGCCTCCCTGAATGTTCTGAATATTTTTGTTTAATGAAAGGGATATTTTCTCAAAAATCATTTAACATTTACTCTCAAAATTCACCTTGAGATCAAAATTTTGTGTTTTTATTTTAACTGAACTACGATTTTTACTCTTTTAGGTCCTAGAATTTTTCCTAAGTCAAGGTTATTTTCTCACGATGCACAACTTGTCCAAAACAGAACTTACTTCATTTTATCACTTATATAATAAGTTTTCATGCGAAATTCAAATCGATTTCAATAAACTTTCCGTTTTGAATATCCAAGTGTTTTCATGCAGTTTCCAATTAGATTTGATATCGCTTTTAAATTTGTGATGCTTGACAGCTCTCAGGACGTCAATGTTCTGAATATTTTTGTTTAATGGCAGGGATATTTTCTCAAAAATCATTTAACATTTACTCTCAAAATTCACCTTGAGATCAAAATGTTGTGTTTTTAATTTGACTGAACTACGATTTTTACTTTTTTAGGTCCTAGAATTTATCCTAAGTCAAGGTTATTTTCTCACGATGCACAACTTGTCCAAAACAAAACTTACTTCATTTTATCACTTATATAATAAGTTTTCATGAGAAATTCAAATCGATTTCAATACACTTTCCGTTTTGAATACCCAAATGTTTTCATGCAGTTTCCAATTCGATTTGATATCGCTTTTAAATTTTTGATGCTTGACAGCTGTCAGGACGTCAAAGATATGGGTATGAGAAATAATTTTTAAATTAGAAAAGAAAACGCAAATATACAAAAACCACTGAAAATTTGACAGGTTAACTCAACAACAACAATAAAGAGAGCGAGTAAAAATCGACGCTTAAAGCAAAATTATTTGACATTCTTGACTGATGCAACGCGCAATCAGCTTTTAATTCGGAATGACGTTTTCATGATATTCGATCTCGATACGATTCCAAAATTTACCGAATCCACCTTGAAACTCGAAACGATTTCAATACGGGTTTTCATACAATATTTAAAACGAAGAGTGTATTCAAATCGATTTAAATTCCTCATTAAATCGTAGTAATAACACAGCGTAAAGAGCCCAGCAGCCGCTCTCGATAAGAAATTCTTTAAAGTTAATAAGTAAGGTTTCGTCCATACTGATATTGCAAACGAAACAGCGGGAGCTGGCTAGCCAGGGAGATTATATTATAATGATTCTATGAACACATTTCGAAAGATAATGCAATTTTATTGTCAAATAAGGCATACAAAATATTAGTTACATTTAGTGTCTGAAGTATTTAAATACATAGACAAGGAAAATACATGGTTACAACAAAAAATACATCAGTATATATAGGTTATAGTAAAACAAAATATATTGTAACCAATTTTCCGACAAAATTAATATAGAATACAGAGAGTCTCAAAACGACTTAACGATTTTAAATCAAAATAAAAACAAATGTGTTTATTTTAATTATTTGTTGTTATTAAACAAAGGAAAATATCTGTTCGCTTCTTGAAATTCTATTCTAAAAATGACAACAATATCCTTCGCGGCACCTATCAAACTTTTCACGAAATCTTCTAAAAACCTTTATTAGAAGTTGTCGGGGAATCAGCCGTATTAATTTTTTTTTAATTTCTCTTACTTTTTTGGAGGGTGTCGTAAGTCAATTATTGTTTGCTAGAATAATCTACGAAACCTGGCCGATATAAAGAGAAACATCTTACTTTCAGTAGTCATTATGAATAAAAAAATAATAAACACAAAGTTAATAATTTCCCCAATTCCTGTTCTGTATAAACGATGTTCTCCCAACAATCCGTCCAGAGAGACTGACGGTCTGCATCCGGAAAAAAAGGCGAATTGCTTGCTTGATGAGGTCGGCACACTTACATGCAGAATTTATTGACGACAGTATACCGAGCGATAATAGAATCGTTATACAGGCCCCCACCTCGTTATCCTTCAATGTACGAATTTGAAATTTTAGTAATAAATATGGTTCAGGGAGATGCAAATTTTGTATTAAAAATATCATGAATATCAATTCCGGTTTGACGGGAAGTGACGTCAGGTCGACGAAATAACACCCTACTTATACATATCTTTTAATTTTCGGGTAGAGGTTCAAATTCGGTTTTAATGACTTATAACAGGTTGTCATGTATTTTAAAATTGCGGAGTAGGATATGTTTTTATAATAACAATTCTAACAACGTTTCACGGGATAGTTTTCATTTATATTTGACAAAAGTATTTTTCAAGCTGATTAGTCTCCATCATTTTAGTGGAAATTATCAACTGTTAAAATACCTTTAAATATCACCATGAGTTAAGTTGCCTGAAAATGTATCATTGTTTTTTAAATTAAAAAGTATTTTTTATGAAAATTTTATAAGATCTTAATACACACATTTTTTTTTATATTAGGTAGAAATGCATATAAATCACAGATTATTGGAACTTGACAGCTCTTATTTTTGTTATACCCCGACGCATGATAATTTTCAGCTCTGCCTGAAAAGCTAAAAAACGAGGGTGTCATTTAAATACTTTATACACTTCCTGTGTAATAGAGCATCTCTATGTGTCTCTATTGCGGGGGGTCGGTTGGGGTAAGCGAGTATAACCGTAGTTAGTTGAATACTGGCTTATATCTAAAATGTTTCTATTTATAATACCATATGAACTTGAACTTCAAGCATACCCGGTATATTGCCGGTACCGAGCCGTGTTTGCTCAGCAAGGTTTTCGTAGGTGTTTATATAGTTTATTTAATGTTACTCACTTTAAACGTGTTATTATCTGCAAGAATGTATAAATAATTAATTTAGGTCAAATATAAAAAATTAGTAAAAAATGAGAAAAAAAAAAGTTGTTGAATAAAAATATTCAGTCAAAGTGGATGCGATATTAATAATACTTTTGATACAAGATTTGGATCTCCCTAAACCATAATTACTACTAAAATTTCAAATATCTATATTGAACGATAATGAAGAGGGGTTCTGGCGTATAAGGTTTGCATTGTCACCCAGTAGACATGTTATAACATCCATAGAAGTTTTGCTGTTTATATACACATGTTTAACAAGTTAACTAAATCTAGAGACAGAAAAAAATCTTACGATCATGTCCACTTTTTTATCACACTGGTCAAAAATTTCCTCCGCTGTAGTATCATAATGAGCCAATGGGTTTCCAGGGTTGGAATACTAAAAAAGGAAATTCAAATTTTAAATTATCAGGTAACAAAATAGGTTCGACAATTAACCAATAATTTTGATTTATCTTGATTGTTGATTGAGTTTGATTATGCGTTACTAATAATTGTATAAGTATTTCAACTCCAAATTACGAAATTTTATTTGTTTTTTTAGTCATGTATGTAACGATATTCACAGGCCAACAGATTAATAAATATATTTAAATTCATAATATCACGATTAAAAAATATACACTCAGCAGGCAGTGGCGTAGGGCGTGCATGAATTGCGGACCAAAAACCACTAATGATTTTCAGATTTTGAAATTTGTTTTTAATAGCCCATGAATTGCGGACCAAAGACAAAAGGACCATCTAAATCTACCTACCTGATAATCAACAAACATCTACGCATATTCGCGAAAAAAATAATTGCAATGCTACCGCATTTCTACACTACTTACATGGGTTAAAAGGGCGCTACCCGGTTTCTGATTTGTCTTTTTATTTCAAATTCACCGCATAAAAATGGTGTCAATAATCAATGTCAATTTACAATTTGCGCATATTGGCCAAAGAAATAACTGCATTTCTACCTTAGTCTGAATTCACATGCATCCGTGATCACGGATATCCGTATGCGTATAACGGATAGGTGAATTTGACATCGTCCGAATGGAGACGCGTGATACGGACTTAACCGAGTGCATAAACTCAGCACAAATACCAAAAAAACACGACTTAAAATTCTCCACTCAACAGATATTTTAGTATTGTAACCAAACATTTTAAATCAATACGTCAAAACACGGATAAAGGTTAAAATTAACCAACTTTTGACGAAGCGGTTCGACAAGGACGGCCGCGATTGCAGCGCGCCCTATCGTAACTTATGAAATTACTGGCGAGAACTTTGAAATTTTGGTGTTTCTCTAAGGGAAGAAGACAACACTTACATATTATTTTGCTATTCCATAGGTCTTAAAAATAAATCAAATATATTTACTTGTACTTTAAAACTTTATTTTATGACAGGACACATAATATTTAAATTGTAATTAAATTGTTATATACAGAATAATTTTAGAATATTTTTTAAAATAACAATGGTCTTGCAACTTTCCGTTGAATATAGCTTGTTGTTCATGTAGTTCATCTATCACCTCCTTTTTACCAGCTGTCCTCTTCTTTTAAGTACTCTTAAATCTAACTTGTTTTTCAACCTTTTTATTAGCTGGCTGGTTTGAAACTTTTGCTTCTTCAAATTTTGGTTTTGCAAGGTTCAATGCCGTAAGTGCTTCTTCTAGTTTTAATCTTATTTCATGGTCGTAGGTAGCATTTGAAATATAACTGTAAATCATATCCAGTTTTTTTTTCATATTTGAATTTTCCCTATTACTTGTTTGTGATGTTAATAATACTTTAAATGTAGAGAGTTCACTTTCTTCACCGTTATCCATATTGAGATTTGCACTGGTAGAGATTATACTATTATTTTTACAGATGGCATGAATATGTTTGCATATCGCACCCCCAATGCAATACTACCGCAACTCAAAAAATGCGAAATTTGAGTTATGTTGCGGATTAAATTACTCATACCTTAAATTCTTTATAGCAAAAGTAACATAACTTAAAACACTATGTTTGAATTTTAAACTAGCTATATGTTAGTATGATTTTCAACCAAACTAAACTGAGTGTCAATGCAATAGTAACTTATTTTGAGATGTGTTGGTATTGCATTAAAAATATTCTAAATTATTTCTAGCGTCAGTAACATATTTTCAGTTACGTTATTATTGCATTTGGATAATTTCTGCAGAAGAAATTTTATAGTGTATGCGTTTGACTTGTGTCGACTTGTTTACGCTGCATTTCCACTATTACTAGCCGAAGTGACCATCGTTTATTTGGTTTTTGGAGCAGTTGTTGTCTTTTTTAATTAGGTAATTTAATTAATTGTGTATAAAATGATGATGTATAATATTTACGCTTATATTTTGTCTCTAGAGTCAAGATAAAATTCCTTCCTTGAAACGTGAAGTGGATAATTGTGATGGTAAAATACAAATTGATATATTTCAGGAGGAAGTAAATAATTTTGAGCCAGAGGAAATAAAGAATGACTGTTTGAGAAGCTACGGCACGGAAGAAATCCAAGAATAAACAGAACTTAATGCGAATGAACAAGATGTAGACGTTTTATCGGATAACAGCACTTTCGACTTAGATGATTCTAATTTAGATCTTCTGACACTTAAACACAAATATAAAAAATCGTGCCAGGAAAAGCATACCATAGCACCAAATATTTTAAATAATGAAAACAATTTAGTAGACAAGGAAAATGAAGTTGGAAGGGCATTAAAAAATAAATTTCGAAAAAGAAAAAGAGATGTAAATGGTTGGAAAAGAAATATCAGGAAAAAGCAAAGAAATTCTGGTAAAGTTTACGTATCAATTAAGGGGAAATCAGTCCCAGAAAGAGAGTTAAAGAACCGTGTGACCTAAAATGTAGACAGTAATGTAGTTTATCTTTTACACAAGAAGATCGAAAAAAATATTTTAAATATTTTTGGAATATCCAAGAGAATGACAAACAAAGGCAGTATATTTCTTTATATTATAAGTACAATAGACCCAAAATATAGATATTCATTGGAAAACAGTAAGCGATCTAAAAATCAAGCATACTTTTTAGATAAAAATGGTGAAAAGATCAGAGTCTGCAAATATTTTTTTATGGCTACACTGAACATTGGGGATACAATGATTCGTACCATCTTAAAGAAAATAGACAATACCGGAATAGTTCAAGCAGAAATGCGAGGTAAGCATGAGAAGCAAAGAAAGTTGGATCCAACTCCGTACTTATTTTTTAAATAAATTAATTTGAAATAGTTCTTAAATTTTATAAAATTATTGGTATGCGTTACATTCAAGCAATAGTATAGAACGGCTTTTGTTTAAAAAAAAAGTACCAAAACACTAAATGGTTACAAAATTACGTACAAACATTCAAATCCTAAAAACTTTAAAAGCGTTTTTCTCAAAACTATGTTTTTTGAGTTGCGTTAGTATTGCATTGGGGGTGCGATATGTTGCCTCTAATAAAATTATCAACACATGTGCAAGTATAATCATGAATACATATTTGGCAAATTGTACTTGATAATTGGCAGTTTCTAACCAAGCAGGAATATTCTTCCTTCTAAACAATGTATTTGTTCTCTTTATTTTGGGATTTCACCTTCCAGAAAAGTCCAGCCAATTCTGATGTGTCAACTACTTCAATACTTTCCGCTCTTTTATGACTGGCTTGAATTAAGTTCATCATATAAGATGATTTTCCTTTGATCACTTTATTTACTTTTTTAAACATGTGATCGCGCATCATGCACATTAAGGCCTGCAAGCATTTATCGACTTCCTTTGATTTTTTGCCTTCTAAATGTATATGTTTGAGGACCTTATGCATTGCCTCTAGAAACGTGTTGGTGTTTATACCTAACCCTTTTCTGTAGCAAAATGCCCACTATTCTGGTCTTTTAGAATAAATTTGAAGAAAATACTTTCCAAATTCATTGGTGACTTTGCTTGAGGATAAATTAGTCAAAACATGCTCCAATAGTTCCTTAAATTCATTTTCATTTTTGCTCTCCATCAAGCACCGTAACTATAAACGGATGCTTTTTGTTCCTGATCGCCCTTTACTTTATGTATGATCTGCATTCTCCAATTATTATCCACGTGCCATATACATACCAACGGATGTTTTGGTGGTTTCATTACTTCTGACCAAGCATTAACTCAGCTGCATCATCAGACATAAATGTCTCCACTTCCAAGGTATAACCAGTTTTCTTCTTCAGCAACTCAAAGTAAAAAGCCAAAGTATGAGTATCTGTTTCGTTAGATAATAAAAAGGCGATTGGAATACCTTCTTCAAATTCATCAACTGTTAACACTGTAGTCAGTAAGAAGTCATATTCTGTGGTATCAACCTCCTCTTTAAATATATTAATATGGTGGGTCGATATCATATGCTCTTTTAATTCTGAATATGATTTGACAATGTTTGAACAGACGGGGCATGTTATTAGATTTTTTGATCTATTACATAATATTGGCTCTCTTTTGTAAATGTTTCTCAAATGCACATACAAATGGTTCCGTTGTGAAAATTGTTTACAACAATACGAACACTCAACATTGATCACTTTGGAACAAGCAAAAAGTAGTTTTTTTTAATAAACAACAAACGAACAGCAGTGTCAAAAAACGAAATACGGATCACAAAATAAATGGGTACAAAACCCAACTTTTAAAAATGTCTGGGTCAACAAAATAAGATATTTGTCAGTTGAGGCGCTGCAGTCGCGGCCGTCTTTGTCGAACCGTTTCGTAAAATAAATGGGTATAAAACCGAACTTTTAAAAATGTCAGTGTCACCTGTCCAAATAAGATACTTGTCAGTTGTGGCGCTGCAGTCGCGGCCGTCCTTGTCGAATAGCTTCGTAACTTACGTCCGTGATGACCTTGATGGGCTGTCAGCTCCCTAAACATATGTTTGATTAGCTATTGATGATAACGTGGTTACAACGCATTCATGATCATGGATGCATGTGGATTCAGACTTAGACCCGAGAAGAGCCAACAAACGAGAAGCGACAATATTACATTTGGCGAAATCAATGTAGTGGGAGGTAACCCGGACAACTGTCATAAGTTTAAGCCGGCCCGTTAGTCCGGTAGTCGATGAGTTATCGTTATCAAATTTAGTTGTCTTTTTTGTTGAAAGAAGTGTATTGTTTAACTGTTTATTTTTGTGAGTGCTGTGCTATTATAAAACTATGGCTAGTAATACCTGTGCGTATCGAGGGTGTCACTCAAAAGAAGGTCAATGAATAAGCATGTTTTCATTTCCAAAGGATCCTGAACAGTAAGTACATTTACACCGCTATGATACATTTGTTTATATTTCTTTCGTTGTATTTATCTGCTGTATTTTATTACGTGAAAGGTATATGGAAAATACCTACTACCATTATTTATTATGTTATTTAAGTTAAGTTGATATTAAATGTATAAAAACAAGTACTTGTTTTTATACATTTAATAAGGAAAGGCGACGGGAAGGAAAAATATCAAACTAATCTAAAAGAACATGTTTTTATTTTCCTAATAGATCTTGCGTTTTTTTGAAAAATATTCCTGAAAGCACAGGTACTTATTTTCATTTACTAGTTTTTATCGAATAATATCATATTTCTACGCGTAGATCAGGTAAAATAAGTAAAGAGTAAGTAGTAATAGATACATTATAAAAAAATCATAGACTTTTCCGAAATTTACAACTTATTTTGTTTAAACAAATTAAAATATCATATTATGTACCTACCCTTTAAATCCTAGTACCAATAATTATTGCCCATGTACCTATCAAAGAATTGAAAAATAGCAGATTTACCTGTAAAAAATATCAACATACAAAAAGAAAATGGTTCGTAGCATGTGGGCTAAGAAACAATTTCTACCTGCATACATATTAAATTAAAGCCGCATAATGAATCAGAATGCTAAAAAATAATTTAAAAGGCAAATTAAAATAGCACTTTGTTATATATCATGAGTTATACGATTGAATCACGCAAGTCCCTTTTTAAAAACAACTTTATTTTACTAGAAATACATAAGTCGATTTATAATTAACAATGGTTAAAATAAAAGCAGTTACTCGAATAAAATCTGACTCTAGACTAAATGTAGAAAAGAACATTAAAACATTAAAAGCGAATGGGATGCTTGGCTTGCATCGAGATAACAATATGTTGAATCAGCATTATCCTTGGATAGGGTGTGACATAACTCCTCCCCTCGAAGATTCAACTTCACGGCTAACGGGGTAGTTGAACGTCTTGAAGTTCCAAGGCTTCTTTTTCGTCGGCTGACTTGTCTCTTGGCTTCAGTTTAAAATACCATTTCTTCTTATAGCAGAAGTATACAATACCAATTACTAAGATTATGTAAATTAGTATTGTCCATATACTGGGTGATTCAGAAATATTGCTGAAGAACAGGTCGGCTTGATTTTCCTGAATTTGGTTTTCTAATTCGTAAAGTCCATCCAATTTAACATCTTGGATGTGGAAACTAAGGTTTAGGGTTGGTAGGACGTTGGTTTCGTCATCGAAATCAGGAAACAGTATGGGTTGGCTGCTGTTTGCGATTTGTCTTTGATTATTGATTATTGATTCTTGATTGACATTAATTTGGCATCCATTCGGGATTTGGAACAGGTAGGTACCATACAGCTTTTTGCTTTCTTCCTGTTGATTACAGGTTAATTTGACAATGTCTTCTTTAGGTAAGATACAAATCCATTGATTGGCGATATCCAGTTGTTTACAGATCGGTTGAGTGATTTTTGCTTCGATTTGTTTGCAAGTGGAGGTGGCTTTTGGTGACTCTAAAAGTTTGACGGTGCATGGGCTATTTGCTGAAATTTCTTGAAGATCCATTTTATTACAGATATAGGACTGGTCCTTGATTTTTCGGCATTCTTTACTTTGGTATGCGTAGTGCAGTTTGTTTTTAATCAAAAATTTGTTTCGCGGTATTATTACCTTAAACAGACTCTTTCTAAGGATAGGAATGGGATAGAGGTGTAAATAATCAAATTGTTCGGGATATACTATCGGGATGTACAATAGATATGTTATCCTATTATTTAAAATAAAACATTCTAGATTTATTATATTTTCAAAATTTAAAGTATTTTCGAGTGTGACTTCTAAAGGCATACGTTTAAGGCCTACTTGTTTTTGGGTTTTTAATAATTCAAAATAAAGATCTTCGGTTTTTACAATGCTAGGATGCATAACTTTAAGCTTAGCAAAAGCAATTGAATTTTCTATATCCTGTAAGGTGGAGTCTATTATTTCGTAGACGTTTATTATTTGATTTAAAACATCTTTAATAATATTTGCGTTTTCTCTATAGGTAGTTTTTTGCACGAATAAGCCTATTTGGTGTGGAATTATTTCCTTTATTTTTGTTTCAACTCTATCTTGTATTAATTTTAATATTTTTAGATAATTTGAAGCATCGCGTTCATATTCTGGGTGACCACTAATCGTCATCGATATATTTTTAGATTTTATATGTAGTTTATTAATTTCAATAATTATTGGATTAATATCGTAATAATGAATAAGTGTGTAAGTATATTCTTGCACTTTAGTTGTTCCTAATTTAAAGGGAATTATACCGGGGTTATCAGTTAATTTTCTTATCGTAATCTTTTCTTCGTATCCGAATGTAAGTCGAAGTAAGCTGAAAAGAGAGATAAAGTTCTAGTTAGTGAAGCTGTATCGTTTCCTAAGTGGGCGTTTAATATTACTTAGGTGGACTTTTTCTTTAAGATTTGTTTTTGCAGTTTTACGTTTCGTATTAATAGAAACTAATTTAGTTGGTTTCTCGAATTTATCGGCATTTTTCTGTCGAATATGCTTTTTCAAGTAAACGTTTTGATCGGGTGTAAATATTTCGGGGGTTCACGATTTTCATTAATTTTTCCGATAGTTTTTTCCTTGTTCGATATTAATTTCTCGTTGATTTGGGAATATAGTAGTTTAGTTCTTTCCTTATGATCGCTTATATAATCGCTAAGTAATAACTGTTCTATATTTATATCAAAAGGGTTATCATTAGTTAAATGACCATTAATAATATCGGTGGGTTTAAGCTTCGTTGAGGAATGTATTGTATTATTATATGCTAAAATTGCGTAAATCATTTTTTGGGTGATCGGTGTTTTATTAAATTTTTGATTATTAAGTAATCTGATATGTTCTGAAAGTGTCGAATGTATTCGTTCTATTTGTCCGTTGGATTGTGGGTGATTAGGAGAAGTAAAATGAATTTTTATTTTATGCAGTTGTAATAATTCTGTAACTACTGTATTTTTAAACTCGGTACCATTGTCAACGATTATTTGTTGTGGTATTTTATGATGTGAGAAGTAGAATAAAAGATTATCTACGATTTCAGTAGAGACTAGAGATGTTAGGGGATATGCTTGGGTATACTTTGAAAAGCTATCTATTATTGTTAAGAATTTTGTCTGTTCGAAAGTATAAGTATCTAAATGAATTATTTCGAATGGTTTTATTGCTGTTGGTGTAATGTTCATTTGTATTTTGACAGGGTGTCTGTCGTATTTACTTACTTGACATATTTCACAATCATTGATAAAGGTTTGTATAGAGTTTTTCAAATTTGGCCAGTAATACTTATTTTTTATTTTTTGTTCTGTTTCGTCTATGCCTCTATGGTTGGATTTACCTTCGTGGTAATTTTTTATTATTTCGGGGATATCTTGTTTTTCTATTACATCGACAAGTTTTACTAGGCAACGTTTAAATTTGATTGAGGGCCATTTAAAATTTTTTCTAACTACTTCACAAAAAGGTTCGTATGTATTAAGATTTTCGAAGTATAGGTAATATTGCTTATCTGGGATAATATTTTCTTTAACAAAATTTATTATGTCTTGTTCAAAATTATTTTTAGAAATTTGAATAGTTATTCTGCGTTTCTTTTCAAATAATATTTTTGTTCTTGGTCTCGCGGGTGAATGCAATACATCTTGTATAATTATTTGATTAGCGCCATAATTTACGGGGGTTTCTACGATTGGTATACCTACAATAGGGTTTTCTTCATCGTTCGAGTGAATTGTGACGTCATCGTCAGCTGATCGGTCGTCAACTTGGACAAGTGTAGACATTTGATCTATATTTTCGTTATCGTTCTCTGTAGGTGTATTAATTGTATTATTAGATGTAGTTGGGTCGTTTGGCAAGGTAAATTGTGTCACTTGGTTTGTATAGTCACCTAAATCAAAATTATCTTTTGTTTCTTTAGTGTGAATTTCGATTCGCGATAACGCGTCGGCGTTAGTATTTAATTTACCTTTTTTATAAATGACTTTGTAATCGAATTCTTCGAGTTTAATGCGCCAGCGTACTAATTTGGAAGAAGGGTCTTTCAATGAAAAGAGCCATTGTAGCGGCTTATGATCTGTAATTATATTGAATTTTCGCCCATATAAATATGGTCTGAAATATTTAGTTGCCCAAACTAAACAAAGGCATTCTTTTTCAATTGTTGAGTAGTTTCTTTCCGAATCGTTTAGTATACGTGATGCGTACGCAATGGGTAAATCTTGACCTATGGGTCCTTGACTTAAAACACATCCGAGTGCTACATTACTCGCGTCACAAGTTAGGTTAAATGGTTTTTCAAAGTCGGGATATTGTAATATCGGTTCATTGATCAAAAGGTTTTTACATTTTTCGAAACAATTTATGAATTCTTCGTTGTGTTCGATTTTAGCGTTTTTCTTTAGACATTTCGTCAAAGGTTTGGTTATTTTAGCAAAGTTATTAATGAAGCGTCTATAATAACCTAAAAGGCCTAGAAATCCTTTTATTTGTTTTGTTGTGCTAGGTAAGGGGAATTTTTTAATCGCGACAATTTTGTCGGGGTTCGGTTTCACTCCTTCGGGCGTCACGACGTGACCTAGGTATGCTACCTCTTTCCGTAAAAATTCTGATTTATCTAATTGGATTTTGAAATTTGATTCTCTGAGTCGATTAAATACTTCAGTTAATTTTACGATATGTTCCTGAAGGGAACTTGAAAAAACAATAATGTCGTCCAGATAGACGGCGCACATTTCATTAGTTATTCCGCGCAGTATATTGTCCATAACGCGTTGAAATGATGCTGGTGCTCCTTTTAAGCCAAAGGGCATGCGCAGGAACTCATAGTGTCCGTTCTCAGTGCTAAATGCTGTCTTTGAAATATCGGGTTCGCTCATCTCGATTTGATGAAATCCGCTAGCTAAGTCTAGGGTGGTAAAATATTGACACTTGCCTAATTTATCTAACAGATCAACGATATTAGGTAATGGGTAACGGTCATCTAAACTTTTTTCATTAAGGCGACGGTAGTCGATTACTACTCGCCATTTTTGCTTGCCTGAAGCATCTAACTTTTTCGGTACTACCCAAATTGGAGAAGACCATGGCGAACTAGAGGGTCTAATTATATTTTGGTTTAACATTTTATTGATTTGGCTTTCTACTTCTTGTTTATGAACAAACGGGTACCTATAGCTTTTAGTATAAATGGGTGTTTCGTCACTAGTCCTAATATGGTGTTTAATTTTGTGCGTAAAGGTAAGAGGGGTGCCCTCTTGATAGAATATATCTGAAAATTTTTTACATAATGACAAAATGGAATTTTTTTCTTCCGCGTTCAAGTGGTCTGTTCGAATTTGAGAAAAGTCTAGTACTTGTTTATGCGTTTCATCAAAATTATTTAAATTAATATTTTCTAAATCTTTTTGGTAAAAGCTTTCCGTTTCTATGGGTTCAGAAAAGTCTAATGTTATAGGTTCACAAGTGTAATTTAAAATTGACGTTATGGCTGTGCCATTTTTTGCTATGGTTAGACATTGTGGGATTTCGCAATTGTGAATCTTAAGGTGGGGAATAATTATTTCACCGTTTTTTATTGTTGTTTTTACCTTAATAATTTGTTGGCATCTAGGTGCGATAGTTATACAATTTAGCTCTGTTTGGGTTTTATGAAAGGATAATTTTATTTTCGTATACGGTGTGATTAAAAATCCTTGGTCATAATTTAAATTTGCTTGTAGTATTTTTAAATTATCGATACCAATTAATCCGTCGAATATATTGTGAAATTTAAAAAGGTAAAATTTTAAGTTTAGATTTTCTGGTAATTTAAAAATTTTGGAAGAAGGGATCATTGCACTGTGTTTATGTGCAGATTTCTGAAAAACAGTGGATACAATAAATGGGTCGTCTCTGATACAATTTGGAAAATATTTGAAGGCTAAATTTGGATCAATAAATGATTTTGTTGATCCTGAATCGATCAAAGACTTTAGGTTATGTTCGGGAAATATTATATAAGATAATTCACTTGTATTTGACGTATTTAGAGAAATAATTTGAGGTGTCAAATTTGATTGTTCTCCTGCGGAGGTTCCTGAAAATCCGGTTCAGTATTGTCGTCATTCGACATACATTGATGGGAAGTATTAGGTGGTTCGTAATATTGTTCGTCATTTCCTTGACAGACACAATATTGAGATTCATAAGGTAGGTCAGGGTTTACATATTCAGAACTATATTCGTTGTTTGGGTTATATTCTGTATAGAATGGGTTAGCTTCCGTATTATACAATTCTTCGAATGCAAATTGCGGGG
Organism: Polydrusus tereticollis; assembly: GCA_963920685.1. Taxonomy (NCBI): domain Eukaryota; kingdom Metazoa; phylum Arthropoda; class Insecta; order Coleoptera; family Curculionidae; genus Polydrusus; species Polydrusus tereticollis. Next base: position 147,374,263 of record OY987326.1, read on the forward strand.
GTCTATAGTTTTGTGAAGGACGGTACTGTTGATAAGACGTAGAAGGTTGAGCGTTATTGTTATAATTAGGTTTGTTATTATTATTGGGTTTAAATTTCGACGTTTCCCTGGTACACACGGTCATTGGTGTTGGCTTAGGTAATGGTTTATTTGGATCGGGTTTAAAAGCATTTTGTGGTCTTCCAAAAACTTGCGAGTTGGTGAAGAACTTTTGCTGTGGTCTATAATTAGGGTTTTGCCTAATTTGTATAGGTTGAGAAGGAAAGTTCGATCTAAATTGATAGTTATTTGGTTGTGTATTGAATGGTTTGGTGACATGAGACCATTGCGAATTTTGATTATTAAAATTAAAATTTGTCGGACGTACAGACAGGTTGTTGTTTGGTCTATTTGAATTATTTTTAAACTGTGACGTTTGGTTTGATTGCAAATATCTAATATTACCTTCTTGGATAACATATTGAATAGCGTCTGTTAAAGATTCTGGACGCATACTGCGTATGGTGGTCCCTAGGGGTTCTCTTAGTCCAGATAAAAATGTTTTTAATGCTAATTTTTTATACAGTTCACGCTTTACGTTTGCTGCACTTGCATTGTCATGCGCGTCTATAAAGCTGCATAATAAGTTTAATATTTCTAAACACTTATCATAAAAATTTTGGGGTGTCTCGTTAGGTAATTGTTTTAACATAACTAAATCTCTATTGAGACAGGTTTCGTCTCGACGATCCGCGAAATTCCTATAAAGGGTATTCTTTAGATCTGCCCAAGTGGTAACGTTTTGAATGTTTATTACTAGTCTAGCATTGCCGGTTAGTTTACCAATTAAAGAGTTTAGCAAGTAAATATTTTGAAAATCTGCGGGGTTATTAGCATCATAAAAATTGTTTATTATTGTTTCACATATTGCTAAATATCTATTTAATTCTGTTGCATTACCATCAAAAGTTGGAACACAATTTAAATATTCAGGCTTAAATATGTTAGGCATATTAGTATTTTGTATTTCTGCTTGTGTTATTAAATTATCTTCTAAAACTAAATTAGAGTTTGGTCCTGCGGAGCAAATCTCTTGAGAGAAAGTGGTACTTTCAAGATTTGTAGCTGTCTCGCTACTTTGACACAAAAGATTAATTATATTACTTATTTCGAGTGACACTTCCGGTACAATAGGACAGGAAGCGGAGTCAGAGTCAGTTGAAGGGTTTATCTTTAAGTTTCTTAAAGAATCAATTAAATCGTCAGTTGACATTTATAAAATGCACTTACATAACTAGAAGGGCTGCCTGGTTCGTTTTCATTTCTACTTATAAAAGGGTTGTTGTGGGCCAGCAATTTTTGTCTGGAACCAATCAATCCACTTCTGCGAAAAGGGTCGATTTGTAGAGCCCTTTCCCGAGATCCTTGGCTGGTAGATGGTGAGATGTTCAGTCCGCTATGGATGGGGTTTTCTATGTCCTGAAAGCCACTCTGTACGATCACCTCCACTAGTCACAAAATCACAAAGTTCGTTTTGACAGTTTAATCGTTACCGAAATTGATTTGTGCGATACAATCAATCCTATCAAATCCGTTCCGACTGCGCCAGTTATACGATTGAATCACGCAAGTCCCTTTTTAAAAACAACTTTATTTTACTAGAAATACATAAGTCGATTTATAATTAACAATGGTTAAAATAAAAGCAGTTACTCGAATAAAATCTGACTCTAGACTAAATGTAGAAAAGAACATTAAAACATTAAAAGCGAATGGGATGCTTGGCTTGCATCGAGATAACAATATGTTGAATCAGCATTATCCTTGGATAGGGTGTGACATAACTCATGTCTAATATAACCAAAACTCAAAATTTGCCAAACATTTCCTTAAATTTTAAGCAGTGCCTAATAGTAATCCAGAAATTTAAATTATAATAAAAATATCACAATAAACCTTTTAAATTATGACCTTTATTTGTTACGTAAATTTAAGGACCAAGACCTAATCCGTAAAACTTTAATTACACACACTATATTGTAAGAAGCCAAGCTGTGCGTAAGACCAGTTACGTAATATTATAATGTCTGCATTAACTGGGGCAATTTTTGCTAACGCTCGTACCGTAATTTTCGGGATGATGTGTAATAGGCTTCTTACCACTCTTGGTATGTAATATACTATTTCATTTCCTTTCTAAAATGTACTATCAGTAAGTAACGCACAATCAATAAAACAGTCCAAAAATATTTTTATTTTATTTAATTTTTTTATGATTTAAGCCAATTACACGAAACACAGAAGATAATCATGAAAAAAATTACTTCTTACTAGGTACCCACATTTTTTATTTTAGTGTAAAGCATTTTCTTTATCGTTTTAGTGGTTCTTTTAATGTAATAACCCGGACAACTGTCAAAATTTCAAGGTGAAAGACATATAATTTGGTCCCCATTTAATCAATGCTAAACTCGGGATTTTGTCGCTTCTCGTTTGTTGGCTCTTCTCGGCTTAGACTTCCATGGGTTAAAATGGCGCTAACCGGTTTCTGATTTCTCTTTTTGTTTCAAATTCACGGTGTAAAAAATATTGTTGTCAAAATGTCAAAAGTTGAAGAACTTAACGTCACATGACATTACCCTAGTTGTATGAAATTAAGCCCAGTCCGCAATTCATTGTTTTTAAGAGAGGGGTCTCCTTGGTTCGGTTCGCAGTGAGGCAATGAATACCTAGAAGATACATAAACGAATATTGTAAACATTTTTTGAAAGTTTCCTTGAAATACAAAACAACATCCATTTTCTCTTTATAATAATAATTGGTGTTTTTTTTATAAATAGGAATGTCACATTTTTAAAGAAATGTTAGGTTGTGTCATTCGCTATAGCCGCTGCTGTAACGACTTTACGTCGCTCAAATCGGGCCTTTATAGTTATAGTGGATGTAAGAAATATTTACAGCGCTGTTTGAGGTATACAGAATCTCAATATTTTTAATTAGAGGTAATATGTCATAGGCTTATATCGCTCTTATACTCAAAAAATGAGTTATAGAATAGCACCATTAATTTATTGTTTACGTGTTTTAAACAAATAGGATGTAGTATAATTTTCAATTTTGCGTTTAACAGGTACCGAGTTTGGCTCTGGCCTCTTTGGCTGGATCATATAAATAGGTGGTAATTTGGAATAAACTTCATATTATATCGTGTGTGTGTATGACCTTAAAAACTTAATAAGTATATTTGTCTAGTTTAACGCATCAGTATTTGCTGTTAAGCCGTATATAGTGTTCACAGTATTACCGATGTTCCCGAATGACTGGAGTTGGAAAGTCCACCGTTTTTAAATTATTGCGGGAGAAAAACAGCAGGTCAAGTGGAACCTCCCAAGAAAAGTCCAGGCAGACCAGTAAAAGTCCTTGATGAATACACCAAAAGTGTATTTAAAAGAAAAGTTCACGCTTTTTATTTTAAAAAAGAAATACCAACCCTAGATAAGATTCTAATGAAGCTTGGCCAGGATGACAGTATTCCGTTTATAACTAGAAAACTTTTATGGACCACTTTAAAAAATATGGATTTTGTCTGGGAAAAGCATAACCGTAAATCACTTTTACTGGAAAGCGATTTTGGTAAAATGATAAAATATCTTCAAGCTGATTCAGTAGTAGTTATGGATAACGCAAGCTATCATTCACGACGTACAGAGAAGACTCCAACTTCATCTTGCAGAAAACAAGAAATTATCGACTGGTTAACCACCAAAAGTATTGAATTTGAAGATAATTTGATAAAGAAGGAATTATTAGCTATAGCAAATTTACACAAACATCGTTTTATGAAATATGCCGTGGAAGATATATATAGCAGATAGACATAGTGTAACTGTGCTGCGCACACCGCCATATCATTACGAACTAAATCCTATAGAACTTATATGGCCGCAAGTGAAAGGATTTGTAGCAAGACACAACACGACATTCAAAATGAAAGACGTTAAGCTACTGTTTGATCAAGCCATTAAGGAAGTGACACCAGAGAACTGACGAAAAGCAGTCTACCATGTCATTAAAGAAGAGGAGAAAATGTGGGATCTTGACCACCTGATCGATCGAACCGTCGACCCGTTAATTATAACGTCAAGAGGAGGTGACAGTTCCTCAGATGACGAAGAACATTATGATTTTTTATAATTTAATTTCTGTATAATGTATTTTTTGTATTTTGTATATTTTTTAAAATGTTTAATAAAAAAATAAGTGTACCTAATACTATGTACATAATGTCTAAATTTTATTCTATTAAAATAAAATTCTTTCCTTTATACGAGTATAATTTAATTTATTATAATTTTTACGAGTACAATTTAATTTCTGCATAATGTATTTGTTTAAAAATGTTTAATAAAAAATAAGTGTAGCTAATACTATGGACATAACGCCTAATTTTTATTCTGTTAAAATAAAATTCTTTCCTTTTTACGTATATCCTACCGGCACGCCTTTGTCACACCATTTTCAGTGTTTGTGAATGGATAACAATGCCAAATTATGAAAGTGGCTTAAATATTTTGCATACCTAATGAGCTTTTATTACTCTACACCTTTCTGAAATAAACTATAGTATAAAAAAAAAATGTTAAAATTACTCTGACTTTAAAAGAACTGTGTAGACGACGATGATGTGCACCTGATATTCGCCGCCATGCTTTCCTTATTCAAATATTTTGGCTCTCGAAAAAATGATATTAAAAAAAAACGGGTCCATTATAAAGGCGCGAAAGTCTACAATTTATTCTTATCATTATGCGAAAAAAATTAAATCGAGGGCTCAAGAAAGGTAGAATTTTCAAGTCACATCGCACATCATAAATGTTTAATTCTATATTACCTGATCCAAAATCACAGAGTTGGGTATTTTCTTGTGTAACTTGTGCGTAATTCCAAACATTCCCTCCGGCGCATTAGAATCCAAATTGACAGGAAAACGAACAATTTCAGCTCCAAGAGCTTTTAAGGTCGAAACTTTTTCATGTGACATTTTTTCAGACATGACGATTATACAACGATAACCTAGCAAAATCATACAAATTCAAGAGTTTTATTAAATATGTATAAATAAATATATTAATAGGGGGAAACCACTATAAAACTCTTTAAACAGGAGTTGTGTCCCATTATGCTTATCCACATTACCACGTTTATTATTATTATTTATTTATTTATTTATTTATTCATAAATGCATCTACAGTATTTTACTACCAATACAGATACACTTAACTTACGACTACAAACAGTATAAATCTATGTACTGATATATTTCTTATACCAAACTACCAAACTAAGTATTATATAATAATAATTCACCATTGATATGGTTTCCAAATTGTCTAGCACTAATCATAGCTATGTCTATATCAGAACAGAATTTATTAAACAAGTCACACATACGAAATTCAGGAGAGTTTTTTATACAAATTCGTGCGCGGACACTCCAAATAAAACACTGTTCGGTTACGTGTATTTACACCATTCACAGCAAATGGGAGTTGGGCCAAAATATCAGGGTTATCCATGCCATCCTTTAATATTTTATACAATGCTAACAGACATACTTTAATTCTCCTCTTCTCTAAAGATACTCTATTAAAAATACGAAGCAATTCATTGTGATCATATCCCCTCGGCGGATAATACCCAAACTTTTTAAGATACATATATTTTAAAAATTTACGTTGGACCCTCTCGATAGACTTCGACCAAATTTTATCGATGGCTTCAAGCTGGATTCAGTTAAAGCACCTGAATAAAGCTTGAAATTTTACAGCTGGTAATAGTTTGGTCAACAAATCAGCTGTTTGGATATCTATGAACTGATATTTTAATTTTATTACACCTCTCTGCTTGCTCTCTAGAAAAATTGTGCTCCGGCATATTACACATTGCTGAAATAGTTTAAATATTAATATATAAAAATATTCAGATATTCGAGTTAAGTCTAATAATAGTTAAGGTTGACTTTGTTCAAGTGGTTTCAAAACATCATGTTAACAGTTCAAGCCGCTTTACTTGTTTCTGCTCACTCACGTCATCACCATATGATTTTGGCTCATTGTAAAGTTTATAAAGTTTTAACCTCTAATCTAAAGGGTTTTTGTGTTTTGTTAACAACTCGAAATTTTACATCCGGTATTTAGTTTTTTTTGTCATATTATTGAAAATAGTTGAAAAATCAGCACATGCGCGTTTTAAGTTGGATAAATTTGGACTTGAAACTAAATTTGAAGCCACATTCAAGTCGCCGAAATAAACGTGTGAACTTAACCTTGAGTTCTACGCCGCTTCAATTTCGAAGCAGCTTGAGGTCGTCGATATAAGTAGTACATTCTAAAATATCAATGATAACATAAATTAAACAAAAATTCAGCTGATTAAATAATAATCTGAACTAACCTAACATAACCCGGGGATAGTTTACGTGTTAAAAATCCTTGGCCATTGCACGGAAAAATATTAGTGCTTGCCTTATTATAAACCCAGCATAAAGAGACCAGCAGGCAGCATCCTGCTAGCGATTCGCCATTTTCTCCGGATGCAGACCGTCAGTCTCGCTGAACGGATTGTTGCGCGAACATCGTTTTTATACAGCAAGCAGGAATTGGGAAAATTAAAGACTTTGTATTTTTTTTTATTCAGAATAAATACTGAAGGTCATAAAATAAGTTGCTGAGCTGCCAAAAGTTCTGTACAAACAATTCAAAAAACTGCCATTAATTATTTGGAAAAACCAGTAAAACTTACTAAATACAGGATGTCTTAAAACGACCTATCTATTTTGAATTAAAATAAAAACAAATCGGCTTATTGTAATTATAATTTATTGTTAAAGAAAAAAAAAAGGAATTGTTACTTTTTGAAAATGGCATTTTTTAAATGACGATAATTCTGTTCGCGACACTCTTCAAAATTTTCACGGAGTCTCTCAAAAATTATATTTATATCGGTGCGTATGCACCAGAAATATGATCGAAGTGGACGAAACCTTACTTATTAACTTCAAAGGATTTCTTATCCAGAGCGCCTGCTGGTCTCTTTATGCTGCTATAATATAGGTAGTTAATGTCAAAGCATGGCCTTCTGGTAAGCGAGAGACAAACGGAACCTTTTCTCTCTCTCTCTCTCGCAAACGCGATTTTTTATAGCCACACAGTCTTTGGGTTATAGTCTAGTCTAGATCGTCAACCATACGTATTATTCCGACATTTTTTAACAAATTGAGCTGACGCAATAAAAGTTTTAAATTAAATTTTGAACGACATAAACATTTTTTAACTACAGGGGGTTTCATTAATATTGCGAAAGAGTTCAGGATGAGTTTCCCTGCTTAAGAATATGAAAAAAGTTCTTATAAACCTATGTTCCCAAATGCTTCGTTTCGGAGATTCAGGGTGTTACAATTTTTAAGCCACTGTCGTTATCTCTTTTGATAACACTGTTATGTAGAAGTTCAATGGCTAAAGCTTAGTTTTTTCATATACAGGGTGTCCCGAAATTAAGGGGCAATACTTTACCACTATATTCTCCGGCTAAAAATAATGGAATTTTTTCATATGGACCTAAGTGCACAAATGCTTGTTCTTGGGAGCTACCCCCCCCCCTCTCGAATAGGGAACCCTGAAATATTTTTTTTAATATTTTTGAATCCGTTCATAATTAAATTTTAATATTAGGTTAGTTCAGGTTAGTTATAGGTGTGATTATAAACTTTTAACGGTAAATCAGTTTCTGGATTCAGAACTTACAAAATTTAGTCATAGGCATCACATACCGGGGTGGTTAGTTCACCACGAGCTTACCGATATCCATTTTGTATACGGATATTGTAATGGACGTTCCTTTGCTGCGATACAGAAATATCGCAGACGTTTTCCGTAACGGAGACTGCCTGGACGCAAAGTATTTGAGAGGGTTCATAGAAATTTGATGGAGACAGGTTCGCTTGAACGCCTTCGTGAGCAAGGACGACCTAGGGGTGACTATGATTTGGAAAACACACTTCAACAAATATTAGATAATCCTCAAGTTGGACTCAGACCATTGGCTACAGAAGTCAACATTCCGAAATCAATTGTAATGCGTTTTATTTTACCATATTACTATCCATAATTATAACGAATATTTATTTTAGATAGGAAGAATGACTCGGATGCAAGGAAAAAATGGAATTATTTAAACCCTTAACCACCCCGGTATGTGACGTCTATGACTAAATTTTTGAAATTCTGAATTCAGAAACTGATTTATTGTTAAAAGTTTATAACCATACCTCATTTCAAAATTTAATTATGAACGGGTTCGAAAATATTAAAAGAAAAAACGATTTTAGGGTTCCCCATTCGAGGGGGGGGGGGGGGTAGCTTCCTAACAAGCATTTCTGCACTTATGAAAAAGTTCTATTATTTTTAGCCGGAGAATATGGTGGTAAAGTATTGTGCCTTAATTTCGGGACATCCTGTAGATGCGAATTACGAATTGCGAATCACGGAAATTACCTCTTTTGTCCTATTTCATATAGATGCGAATTTCGTTGGTGTTTTAAGGATATTTGAGTACGTATTTTTAGTTTTCAACATTTTGAACGATTGGCAAAACATTGACCGAACGAAACTACATAACCTCAAGAGTTCTGTAACCTCAAGCCTCAGTTCGTTTTACCTTTATTTATTTATTTCTCTTGTGATTTCTACGTTTTTATTATGATAATAATTACAAATCTATAAAAAATATCACAAAAATTATAAAAAATACTTAGACTTAAACTTAAAAATAAGGTTATAGAACTTGTTCCAAATAGCTGTGCGGTCGGATACAAGGGCGCATGCTCGTAAGAAAAATTGCACGAATATTCGTAAAAGTCTGTTTACATTAGGTGCAAAAAATGTCATGCAAAGTATTGCTTTTGCAAAGAATTGCATTGCGTAACCGTTTACATATCACGCAAGTAAAGGATGAAAGCATTTTAATAACCAGTTGTACTAATTACTAAGCACGTTTGCAAATAACGAAATATATTAGTTTATCTTGGCTTGGCTTTGCTCCGCATGGATCAATGGATGAATTGATTTTTTTATGTTGGTACCTGTGACATAAAAATAGCGCGTGTTCTAATTTGATGCAATGCAAAGAAAATTGCAACAGCTGATTGCAAAGTCGCAAGTGCGCATGCCTACAGGAAATTTTCTATTGCATTGCACGTGCAATTTCCTAATGTAAACAGGCTTTAAAATATTGAAAGTCATTTGTGATTCCCGCCCCCGCAAATTTTAAATCTTGCAAATTCGCAAAATCCTAAAACTTCGCTCTAACATTTTTACCGCCAAAAAAATATTATAAATTGACCAATCAGAGCATTATTCGCAATTTACAATTCGTGACTCGCATCTATATGAACTATACTTAATGTGCCTTTTGATCATATTTCGATTTCGGCTTTGCTTAGGAGATAAATGCAATTTTATCAAACTCTGATATGGGCATAGCGACATGCAAATAAATATAATTTATCTTTGTATTATTATTTTTCCCAAAAACGGTTGTTCGCAACAACTTCTACCAAGTATGCCTTTTCCACGTAGAAATGATAGAGAAACATATAAAGACTTGTAGGTGTCGCCCTCTACAAGTGGGAGCCATACTAACATCAAATTCGAAATTCGCATTTGAAAAAACCCCTAGACACCCATTTTAGTTCTAATATCGACATTATTTCAAAAATTATTTAGAAGAAACAAAAATAAAAATAAAATTTTTAACACCCTGTATATCCGAAATGAAGTATTTCCGGACTATAGGTTTATAGAAACTTTTTATAATTTTCTTAAGCAGTGAAACTCGTCCTTTTTCGCAATATTAATGAAACACCCTGTATAATGATAAAGATATCAGTAGTTCAAGAGCTTAGAAGTAGAAATCCAAGACCTAAATAAAATGATTTCATAGAAGCTATGGTTACTAAGATATTTGATATTAAAAATTAAATCTATTTTTTGCTTTTTCATATCATAATATCGATTATTACTTTTTCAAGATTACGACTTGTAAAAAAAACGTTATAATTATTATTAGCTAGTTAAGGTATAAAAAGCCACAACTAATTTAGAAAAAGTCACTGTTAAGTATATTTTTAATATCAAATATCTTAGTAACCATTATAACAAACTTTCTTTGGCTTAAATTAAGTCCATCCGCGAGTACAGTGTATGACACCACAAGTCTGAAAACTTGAATAATCTTGACCTGCTTGCTAATATATGCATATCACACACATAATATAAATTTATTAATCTACGACCACTCTACCATTTAAAAAATATATTATACAGGGCTGGACTTCTGCAGTTTTTTAACAAGGAGGAAATATTCCTTGTTTGTAGGATAGGTTAAAAGCCCACAGCATACCGGTGTCAATTCATTAACGCATGTCTTAATCACGATGACTTCGATTTTGTTAGAACCAGAGTTCTTTTGAATGTCAAGACCCTTCAAGATTCGTTTAACAAGGCGCTACGGAAAACAAATCTCACACATTCTCGATTCTACACTGGGAATGGTGTCGATGGAATTTTTCCCTGGAAATTAACCGTTGAATGTGAAGAGAATAGTCCCGCCAGTAAGCTTACTTTTTTTTGGGCCTCGATCGTAATAGTAGCATCAGGATGAGTTACAGGTGAAATGGTTGACTTGATAAGTTCTGACTGACGGCCTTAGCTACCGACCAAAATGATCTTGATCCGTTGGGACATTCAAGAGATTTGTCTTTGATCCTCTGGTTGTGTGCTTCTTTACTTTAGTATGCCGTTTGCTTGCATTGGTTTCGAGCGTTAACAACTAAAGATTTTTAGTACGATTTCCAACGGTGGGGCTTATACGGCATTGTCGGTAGAAAGATTTTTTTCTCGCCCGCAGTTGCTGTTAAACCAAGGCTTGCCATTGGAAGGGCACTTGTTTGTGAAGATGAAGGCTTCCATAACAGTAAGGATGATATCCGATACTTAGCTAGTACAGATGGATGGATCGTCAGAGGTAAAGCAAATGTTCTAGCAAGGAAATGGTCCTTTATAAATTTTATAATGCCACATCTTGCGTGGTTTAGGATCCTGTTCGGCACTAATTGGTAGTTTATTCAGTGCCGAAATAAGGCTGTGGTCAGACGTTTCTAACGGAAGTTATGGTAACCGTGTACAAGTCGGGGTTTAAAGTTCGGAGAAGAACCAACAAACTAGCAAAATCACCATCTCGGTCTGAAACCCGAGTTGGTTCGTCTACGAGTTGAGTGAGACCAGAGCTAATGGCAAAGGATTCGGCTTCGCGATAGAACAAGTCTCTATAGTGGGTATCGGCTTGGCGGCCGGTAAACGCAGCAGATGAATTTTATATTTTTCTGCGTTGATATATTGAACCACACTACATCAGAGTCTTTAGGCTCGACTGTCTCCTCTCGTTGACATAAAATATCACTGCGGACAAAGAAATAAATATCAAAGTTGGGCCTAAATCGGCGAGAGAAGTCGTATGCGGGATACAAATAGCTGACTGTACTGATCGATGAGGTTTGGTAGATTGTAATGTAGATGTAAATGTTGATGGCCTACATTGATGTTCGAATTCACTCTTATATTACAGAAGTCGATTTTGATTTGGGTCTCTTAACAACTCCAGGTGTTACACCATTTACATTGTGAGTGTTGTTTAAAGAATCCGCCCGGTCACCGAAAACGGTGAATGTTTCAACAACTTCGCTTGATGAGGCGCCAGGACCATTTATATATCCCTTTTTTTCTGTGCTATATCCTCTAGGAACGGCAGTTTGTTATTTTCTTCCTTCTCTATGGTAAACTTAATTGCTGGTGCCAAGCTATTTATGTGATGCAAACAAGCTTAGAGTTCGTCATCGCTTCTATTCCAAATGATAAATGTGTTGTGTACGTAATAAAGCCATAGTTTCGGTTTCATTTTTGCCTTGTCAACTGCCTTATTTTCAAATAATCATTCCATGTAAATGTTGGCGATTACTGGAGAGAGGTGTGATCCCATTGGTTTAATTGGCTGTAGAATCTATCCTTTTCTTGAACGTAAAAATTATTAAGACAGCATTCTAGTAGGTCCATTATGGCGTTAATGGGTAGCGATGTTCGTTCCTCAAGGGTTTGATCTTCCAAAAGTTTGCTTCGGATGACCTGAAGTGTATCCTTCACTCAGACACTTGTGTACTCTTGACATTGATATTTGTTCAACTTTAATAATATCCTGTTGCATTTGTAGAGAAAAACTCTTTGTGTTTAACTTTTAGGCCTATCAATATGAGCAAAAAAAATCAAAACTTAAAGATTAGGTAGTATGGAGAGTTCTGTCATCTTTCTCATTTTAAAAAGGACTGACCGCTGTTAATAAAATTTTAATTTAGTTTTACCTTTAACAGCCGCTGCCAAAGCCAACCCAATTCCGGTGTTTCCCGATGACGGCTCAATTATGGTTGAACCCGGTTTCAACAGGCCCTGCCTTTCAGCATCTTCAATCATTCTAAAACCGATTCTGTCCTTTACGGAGCCGCCTGGGTTGAAAAATTCACATTTAACATCTAAAAAATAAACTTTTTCAATTTTTATTTAATTTAAGTGACCTCGTAGCTCCAGAAATAGCAATAGTGGTACCACTTAAAATGAACGCCCTATATACCGAATGATACAGCAAGCTATTTATTACAGTCCAATTTATTTCCTAGTTAAAAAAGACTATTAGATTCCGTTTCTAAAGACACTCCTCACAGGCCGCATTACAGTTGGGGATTTTTTATTTCTGCAATAAATCATTGCAAGATTTTTATTGCGAGCATGCGCAAAACGTGTTTAATAATCAGCTGTTGCAATTCGTATTGCAATTGCGAGAAATAGCTCCGGACCTATTTTTATTGCAGTATTTTCTAAAATATCCGTGAATCATGGGCCAAAAATTTTCTAATTACTAACTTACGGTCTAGGATGGTTGAGCGCAAGGGTATAATCATATAAAAAAAATGTTAACCAGCTTCCAATCCACCGATCTCACCAACTTAATTTGTGTTATTTTTTAATTGAGGTACTTAAATTAGCCTACCCAGCTTCCAATCAAGATGGCTGAAAATATTGAAATGTTATAGTATGTGAATTTTCTTGTATATTAAATTAGATACAATTTTATTATTAATATGTATAACAAAGTCTATGTGTATACCGTATGCAAGTTTTCGTGTCCAATGATGCTCTTTATTGAAAGGGTAGATAGTTAAAGAGGACAATAAAAGAGGGCTAACAAATGCTTGCCAACGGTTCGCTATAAAGATTTAAAGCTTTTTACGGCTTCAAAAGGGTTGAGCCAAATAAAGACTTTTAACTAAATAATTTAAAGTAAATTATAAGAACCAACATCCCAAGAAAAATCAACTCTAGAATTATTATCATTCAGTTATTTCCAAAGAAAAAACAAAAAAAAAGGCGAATTGCGGACAAAATAATTGTACTCTCGCGCCAAAATATCCCTATCTCACAAACTTGTGATACATCAATAAACAAAAATAAAAAAATTTTATGAATTCAATGCTGATATACCGTGAGAACGTAAAGGTTGGAACAAATTAATGTGAAACTCTTTCAGGGGCAGACTATTTAGACAAACAAACAAACAACAGATGTTGGACGCGGTAGTGTTAGTTTAGGCTAGGTTTTTAGGTTCCCGCCTTGCTAAACGTTTTTATTGTCAGTATGAGGCTTTATTGACATTAATGTTGCAATATTTAAATAATATACCTTGTTTTTTAACTCAGGGTGCATGCACCGCGACCATTTTTAAAGTTGCGAAAATTGAGATGTGCGGGACAGTTACTGAAAATGCCAGTCGAAGATATTATACGTTATTGTCAAATTATTGTTGATGACAAAATTATTAGTGACCCAAGCAGTAAATGAGCGCACCTGCGTTGCCCTATGATCATTTAAAACATACAAATGTTGGATGGAACGTTATTTTTGTTAAAAACTAAATAAAATTATTTGAAAAACCAGGTTATTCTCAAGGTAAAATTTCCTTATTGGCGCGACGTATTTTTCTTTAAAAATAACAGGTATATTATAAAAAAAAAAAAACAACTCAAAAACTGCCGGTAAAATGGCGGCAGTCCATTTTAACCAACTTTAAATATTTACTCTGAAGTCATTTTAAGTCCTAGGCAAATAATTGTCTTTGTCGCAATTATTTCGAATAGAGGAAAAGTTTTATTTTTTTTCTTTTCAGAAATGAAAAATGTTAAATAGGGGCAACTTTTAACAAAATGGAGTGAGTTGTCATGACTTTGACTTGAAAATTTATACCAGAAATTACCTTAAAGAAACGCAACAAAATAAGAAATTACCGGTTCAAGCATTTTTTTAAAGCACTTGGATTTTAAATATATTTGTTACAGCCTTTACATTATCACTGGATAACAAACAATTCGAAACTTTTCAACTATTTCTTCAGTACATGTCTTTGAAACAGATCTACCCGATATCCTCACTAAAGTGAATCCTATGTATTTTCATGGCCACATTTAAATGCGTCTAAATATTCATGTACAAACTTAAAGAAGAAAAGTTGTTCCTTTTTCAAGCATTGAAACTAAAAATAACATTAAATATTTTAAGTTATATTTACTGCCACACTGATGAGCTCTAAATTTAAAACTAAAATGAAAAAAAAATATTTGATATGTTTAAAAGTGCCAAGAGGTTGTTCACATAAAATGTAAACCAATATTTTTACCTTTCTGGACACCCCCCCCCCCCCACAAATTTCTACTTTTCTGCTTTGAAGTGTTTTATATAGGTTGCATTGTAAATATCTAAATTTATAAAATATTAAAATGTTATCCGCAGATATTAATTTTTCCACAACGCAACTCATCGCCAACTTCAATTTGACACAATTCGCGCGGAAATTTAAATCAATTCTCGTATAAGGTCGACGATACCTAAAGTATTTGATAATTTGATAACCCCCCACCCAACCCCTCCCTTAACACTTCAAAACAAATTGTTCGACCCCCCCCCCCCCCCCAAAGCGCGTTATGCAATATAAAAACGACCCCCCCCCCCCCCTTAAGTATGGTTGGTTGTTCAATTCAAAAGTACCGGGCCAACCGGAGGAAGTAGGCAATTGAAAGTTGTCTGTTAAGCTCAAAAATGTAATTTTATGTCCTGCTAACTTTTCTTACTTCATCGCAGAAACTAAAAAAGTTATAGTCACACTTAAAAATCACCCGGTATACTTGCAGTGCGTCATGTAAAACATTCTATAAACCAAAATATTTTTAGAAACTCTCTGTACTTACAAATATCAGCTTTGATTCCAACACTTTGAGGAATTTTATTAAGCTTAACCATTGGAGTATTTCCGATAGTCTTTAAAACATTTGAACATATGTTTGTTGTGCGTCTCCTTAAAAAAAATAATTTAGAGATTACATACTGCTGTTCTTGAGAAAGTTATCTGATATGGAGTTTGCGGTTAACGTTAGACTATGCAAGCGCAATTTAAACAATGCTAATCATTCATGCTAAGGATTACAATATGCTACGAAGCTCTTGAGCTTATGGTGAAGATAGGATCATACCAACTTGCAGGTCCGATTGCTGACGACTAAAATAAGTCACGTTCGGCAAATACATCAGACCGCTTAGATTTGATCTGAATCGTTCGTTTATGACATCTGGATGTAGGGGAAGTAAATGTCAACCGTTCGGCAATTAAAATCTGAGCGCTCTGACGATGATCTTTTTGCTCGGAGTTTTTGATCGGATGAAAGCGATTAATCTCAAATCTTAGCCAGCTGAGTTAGTGAGGTTAAGTTTGATTTAAAGTTTGTTCTTAGTTTTGGTTTGAAATTTGCTTTGGCGAGGACAACCTCTTATCTGTTTTGTGGAATACTCATTTTCAATAGAAAAGGGGAAAAATAGGTTATATTTCTTGAATCAAAACAAAGCAGGTTTTATTTTTGACTTTGACAGAGATCAGTTGTTTGGTACCGTTCTTTTATTACAAATTTCTCCGACTGATCTGTGGTTACGTGACAAAAAATCAATTCAATCGCAGATGTATTTGCCGAACGCAGCTATAGACGACGTCCTACAACTTCGGACTAATGTAATATATAGCTATTCCGCACGAGACTTTAGTTGACCGAACGACGTGAGGCGGAGTTCAGTCACCTGTCGAGTGCGGAAAACACACTTCTCGCACGTGTTAGATACAATATTTTCTCTACGAGGCCACACCGGCGAATTTCGGCGAAATCGTGGCCAAAATTATTTTGTTGGTTATATGGGACAAAAATAGTTTTAATTGTAAAAAATCTATAAAAACATGATAAAAGAACGTATTTTTCAAGCTTAGACAAGAGTATCCGGTGATCCACTCAATCAAATGCCTTTTATAGATCTTAAGGTTATAACTGGTAATAAACCCAGCCTTATTAAGAAGTTAACTTTGAACTTGATGATTACTTTTTTTCGTTTTTACTGAATTGATTTGGTGCGTTCCGTTTACGTATGGCCGAGCATATGGCCTTAGTGCGCACTTGCCCGAACCTTAAAATTTGAGAATGGCGTATGTTTACACTTCTGTCGCTGATGATAATTCAATGGTGTATATACACAGCTTCAAGTTTTTTTTTAATTATACATGTTTGATTCTTTTATATTTTGTCACATTGTAAAGATACCCAAATTCTCAAAACCCCCAGATACAAGATTTCATTTTCAAACTTCATATTTTTCAAATGGTTTTTAACAAGATTAGACAATTAGGTTTATTTTTATTGACGCCGTTTGCTTTTTGTGTATGATACACTTTCATATATTCTTGTACATAATTAGAAATAAAGATTATTATTATTATTATTATTAACAAAAAAATAAATACACAAATCGTCATGCGCACGGCACTGGTTGTGTCAAATTAATGAAAATTTTTATTTAAGGGTTTTGAAGGATGCTAAATTGATTACTGTTATTATGTACTCTTGAAGTAAAATTATTACTAAGTAAAGCTGGATTTATAAACTCGAAAAGTTGGCGAGATTGAAGTTACACTGACAAAAACCGATGTCGTGGGTTGCAGAATTAGAGCTACTTTAACGCACGTTTCTGTGTTGTTCAAACTGAGCCTACGAATTATCACAAATCATTTAAAGACGCTACAATAACTCAGCTTCTTGTGGTTCGCCTCAACACACAAATATCAATACTTTAAACACAATTAGGATTACCACCCTCCTTCATTTTCTAACCATTTTATGAGTTACCTGAACTCAGTTTTTGGATTGGGAAAACTTACTAACTGATTTTAAAGTGCCGTTTTGACCCAGACGTGCATTATTTTAACTCATTACCATGTGTTAAATTATTTTGAGTTTGAATAAGTCGTAAATAGTGCTCTAAAAACTCATGTGGAGGGTAAATCATCGATCGAAAAGTCACGGAAAGTTCCGAATTTACGCTCGTGCCGATTTGGCGCGGAACTTTATGCCATTATTATTAGTATCTCGTGCACGTCGCGTCGTCATGGACCACATAACTGGACTTGCTATCCGCGCAATCGTTGATCGGAGGGATGCTTTTTCTTATTTTTGTTCAGAGTTTGTTCTCATACAGGCACAGATTTAAGGTGCGTGAAAATGAGAATAATCCAATTTTAGTGTTGGAATATATTTAAAGTGCCAAACCTTATTGTGACTAGCTTCGTTCATAGAGTAGTTCCTTTGCACTTGACGTTCATCATATTTATTTATTTATATATTTATTTATTTATCAGCAATATATTACAATAATAATAATTTACAATAATTAACTTAATTTCTAGTTATATACAGGGTGTTTCGGGAGGAAAGGGAAATATTTTAATGAGGTATTCTAGAGGTCAATATAAGAAAAAAAGGTCATATAAATGTGGGTCTGGAAATGCTTTCTTTTCGGGATACAGTGTGCCAAAAAAAAAAGTAATAATACATTTTTCCTTCAATACCTCGAAAACGATTTAAGGTATTACACTGATCATGGGTGTGCGCTATACTGGCATGAAAATACGTTTTCTCGATTTAAAAAGTTTTTACCATTTTACCAGTGGCGTACGCGACAGCAAAAAATAAAATTGTTTTGGCGAAAAAAATTGTACGCCTCTGGTATTTTTCAAATCAGGGGTCTATTTCTTAATCTACAGTCATTTCTTAAAAGAAAAAGTATTTTGAGTTTTTTTGGTAGAACAAACCATTTTCAAGTAATAGTTAGAATGCTGTTTTATTACGTTACTGATATTTCGACTTCACGACATTTATTTTGTAAAATAATCGGTTCTGAAATTTACAATAAAGTTTATTTTAACAACAAATAACTAAATCTAAATACTAAACCATAAAAAAAATCTTAACGAATGTTTTCAAAAATACCACCGCCTGCTTCGATACATTTATTCGCTCGTTTATTAATTGCTCTGGTAGCACGGCGAATTGAGAGACGGTTATTACGGATAATAGCTGCAGCATTGTTAATGCGATCAAGCAACGCTTCCCTTGTTTCTACTCTTGTTGCATAAACCAATGATTTCATCCACCCCCACAAGCAATAATCCAAGGGATTAAGGTCAGGTGACCTTGGTGGCCAATTGTAAGGACCACCTCTGCCAATCCAACGATCAGGTAAACAAGTATTTAAAAAATTTCGCACTTGGAGACTAAAGTGTGGTGGGGCACCATCATGTTGGAAATACGTCGTGCCCTTACATCTAAAGGAACTTCATCAAAAATATTACATAAGTTTTCTTGTAAGAAGCGTAAATAGCCCAGTCCATTAAGATGTCCATCCAGTACAAAAGGACCAAACAATTGATCCCCAAGCATACCACACCATACGTTAATACTAAATCGATGTTGTAAGTTTCGTTCGAATGTAGCGTGAGGATTTTCTTCTGACCACCTATGTTCAATATGACAGTTATTAATTCCGTCACGGGTAAATTGAGCTTCATCACTAAATAAAATGTACCTATGCAGTTCTCGATTTTGACGTATCCATTCACAAAACTCTGTTCTTAGAGCATAATCACCATCGTGAAGATGTTGAACTGGTTGTATGTGAAACGGATTTAAACCATTTCTTTTCAATGTCTCCCAAACGGCTTTGTGTGAAGGTATATGAAGTTCATTTGCAATCCTTCTCGTACTTTCACTTGGATTTTCTGTAGCAATATGAAGAATATTCTCTTCAACATCTACGTCGAGGCCCTGCGGTCTTTCGGAAACAATTTTCGCACTTGGAAACATGCCAGTTTCTTGTGCTTTTAAAAATACTTTTTGAAACACTTTTCTGCTAGGTAGGACTCAATTTGGAAATCGACGTTGATATTCATTCACTGCCTGGATTGCGCTACCATTGCAGAAACCGTAGATAAATATCATGTCGGCATATTCCCTATGGCTATACGTCTTAGGCATTGTACAATAAATATTTCACTGCTTACTTACGGTTTAGTAGGTACTAATAATTTAAAAAAATATTAAAAATAACACTGTTAGTACTTTATGTCAAATAATGTGCCAAACATTATTGTGACATTAATTTATCAAAGCCAACTTGTAAAAAAATTAATTTCAACTAGTAATTTTTGGAAACGGTTGTAAAACAGCATTCTAACTATTACTTGAAAATGGTTTGTTCTACCAAAAAAACTCAAAATACTTTTTCTTTTAAGAAATGACTGTAGATTAAGAAATAGACCCCTGATTTGAAAAATACCAGAGGCGTACAATTTTTTTCGCCAAAACAATTTTATTTTTTGCTGTCGCGTACGCCACTGGTAAAATAGTAAAAACTTTTTAAATCGAGAAAACGTATTTTCATGCCAGTATAATACCTTAAATCGTTTTCGAGGTATTGAAGGAAAAATGTATATTACTTTTTTTTTGGAACACTGTATCTCGAAAAGAAAGCATTTCCAGACCCACATTTATACGACCTTTTTTTCTTATATTGACCTCTAGAATACCTCATTAAAATATTTCCCTTTCCTCCCGAAACACCCTGTATAATTTCGTTCAATAGAGGAAATAATTATTTTATTCTAGTTTTGCCTAACTGCTACTGCTAAAATACATTAGGTGCATAATTGTATTCAGAATACTATGTGTGCAGTTGTGCACCCTTATCAATATTATTTCTGTTGATTTAGGTGTAAGGTCTAAAATATTTTTTTAGTATCAACGTTTTTGTACAAATATTATATATTATTATGTAATATACTATTTTTTTTTCTCCTATATCATATAAATTATTCTATAATCACTATCCATTATCCATTCTGTTATTCCTTTTTTAGCTTTATTATATTTATTTTCCTTTAAGTGCCTAGGTAGTTCATTATAAATTTTTGGACCTAGACTGCATATGTGATTCTGGCATATTTTGTGACGGGGGTTTTGCAGTTCCACCTTTCCTTGCTTTACATTTCTTGTGTTTAGCCCATGTTTAAGGTTTTCTTTATAGTAATTATTTTTAATCATAAATCTTATAATTGATTTAATGTATAGTTGTTCAATATTTAGTAACTTACTATCTTTAAAAACAAGTTCTGTGGGGTATCTTTTTTTTTTTAAAAGCATAATTTTTATTATCCATTTTTGAGCTATAGCTAGTTTAGTTAATATAGTTAAACCTGCACCACCCCAAATCACTATTCCATAATTGATAATTGATTCAACCAGTGCATAAGCATAATACACTGTTTTAAGTACTTTTAGTGTTAAAATATTTCTCAACTCATAAAACTTATAGATTAATTTTCTAATTTTTGATGTTACATATTTTATATGTTCTTTCCACGTTAAATTTTCATCAATTATCACTCCCAAATATTTTATATTACATTTTCTCTCTATATTATTGTCACAATCACACTCTCCGTCCATTATACATTGGGATTTATGGATTATTAAATTCTGGAAACCAGGTAAAGTGCGAGGCGAGAGTGCGAAGGTCATGAACTTTGTTTCTTCAATATTTAATGATAATAAACTAACATCCAACCATTCCTTTATTTTTTGAATTGCTCTTTCAGCTTCCAATTTTGTAGTTTCCCAATCACTCCCACCTATCACGATTCCTGTGTCATCCGCAAAGCAATATGCAGTAACATCTCCTCCCTCAAACCTTTCCATTATATCATTTATGTAAATGTTAAACAAGATTGTTGATAGCACAGTACCCTGTGGCACATCAAACTCCATTTCTTTTATATCGCTTTCTTGCCCTGATACAATCGTGATTTGTTATCTTTTATTTTTGATCAATATATTCGGTATATTCCGAATACCTATATCTTCCAATCTTTTTAATAGGATGTGATGCGCCACAGTGTCAAATGCTTTTTTTAAATCTAGGAAAATTGTAATAACCTTTTCACCCTGGTCCAGCTTTTCACTATATGTTCCGTCACCATTACAAGCGCATTTTCAGTGTTAGAGTTTTCCCTAAAAGCATATTGGCTCTTATTTAATAATTTATTTTTTTCCAAAAATCTCATTAATTTACTTCTAAAACATTTTTCAATAATCTTGCTGATAGTGCTTGTAAGTGAGATTGGTCTATAGTTGTTAACTGCTTTTTTATCTCCCTGTTTGTGCACTGGTATAACGGTTGTACCTTTTTTTAGAGCCGTGGGAAAAATACCCGTGCTGAAAGCTTAATAATATGTCTCAGTGGTATGTGGAGGTTATCTTTATATTTTTTTCTATATCAGATGATATCCTATCCTCTCGCCCCTTTACTCCATTTTTAAATTTAATATTTCTTTAATTACCTCCTCATCAGAAACAGGACTTAAATAGAATGAATTAATACTTCTCTTTCCATGCATATTATTTTTATTTTCATATTTCTCAATCTTATCAGCCAGTTCCCTCCCAATGCTCACAAAGTAATAATTAAATTTATTTGCAATCAATTTTTTTTCTGTTATTTCAACGTTACCACCATTATAATGCATTTTATTTCGGATTTACCCTCAGTGTCATTGGTGGCCTCTTTAATCATTTTCCACAGCTTTCTAGGATCTCTTATGTTTTAATCAGCTAATGCTGTGTAATAATTATATTTGGCATTTTTGATTAATTTACTAAGCATTTTTCTGTACTCTTTATTAGGGATGTAACGGGTACCCGGTCTACCCGGCCAAAACCGGGTACCCGGCCGGGTAGGCCGGATACTCGGTTTCGCCGGGTATCAGGTTACCCGGCCGGGTACCCGGGTTTTTATTTTGTTTTCTGTTTTTGGTAAAATAAAACATAAAAGAACTGAAACAGTGTATTTTTGTGATGATAAAAAATACTTAAAAAAAAACAGATTTTAAAAGGTTATAACAACAAACTTTGTTAAATAAAACATTTAATATCTAAAATGAATTAAGTAATGGCAAATTGTGATGAAGATAAATTAACATTTCACCATTCTCAGAGGATAGTCGGTTTCGGGTTTCTTCATAAATATTACCCGCTTCTGAAAACAACCGTTCACTAAATATTGTTGAGGCAGGTGCTGAAAGAAACTTTTTAGCAAGCTTTGCTAGATTAGGGAAACTCTCTGAATTTATTTTCCACCACGAAAATGGGCTTAATTGTCTATCAATTAATGGCAACGCCAAATATTAACTTATTTCAACCTCCACGTCCTGTTGTATGTTTGGTGCTTTAGCAGATGATTTTCTATTTGTATCTCGCCTGTTGGCAATACTGGTAAACACATCCCAAACTGAGCGTTTATCTTCTCTAGGTCTTTTTGATGAGAATGGATTATCTGTATAGAAACTGAGAGGAACATCGTCATCTGAATCTGAATTGGATGACAAATTAACTTCATTATTTTGGATTAACAAATTTGCTTCATAGATATATTTTACTATTTTTTTCTTCAAATTATCTGTCTCAGTACAAAATGCATCACTAAACCGCGGGTCTACGAACGTTGCAATCAGATAATTATTGTTGGTTTCGATAATCGAAAACTTTTGACTTAATCCTTCCATAAGATTTCCTTGCATATATCCTAAGCCTGGAACTTGTGTTTCTCCTAAAAACCTTTTTATCGAAAAGACTGTAGGAATTACTTCTGATATAGTACAGTCTGTAGCTTCCTGTAATATTCCGCAAGACCGGGTACCCGGTTTTGCCGGGTCTTAATTGACCGGGTACCCGGTTTGGCCGGATCCTAAAAAGGGCTACCCGTTACATCCCCACTCTTTATATCTATTTACAACTATATGATTATCATTGTTTAATGTGCATTCTTTTTTTAAGTAGTTATTTCTTGTTCTAATTGATTTTAAGAGGCCTCCCGTGACCCAAGGTTAAGTTTTCTTTTTTTTATTTGATATCTTTTTATCTACTGTGGCTTCCAAAACCATACACTTTAATTTATTTATGTATATAGTTGTACTTAATTCTATGTTTCTTTCCCCAAGGAACACTACCCCATCTCTAATTTTTCATTTTTTTATCCAATTTTTCATAGTTAATAATTTTATATTCTGTGCTGTTATCCTTGCTGGTATCAAATGATTCCAGTTGTATATTTATCAAAATGGGGTAGTGATCCGTGAGGTCATTTTCCAAAATCACAGTTTTTGTATTGTTAAATTGTCTACTGTTACACTTAATAAAAAAATGGTCCAGACATGACTCTGTTTTTCTGGTAATCCCGTTAACTGTACTCACGAAACCCTGGCTCTGTAGTAGGCTTAAGTAGTTGTTTGTAGTTTCCAGTTCCTTGTTTAGTAGGTCTATGTTAATGTCTCCAGTAAATACATATATTCTGTTCTGGTCCATTTTCATAATCTTGAATACTCTCTCCAGATTAACTATAAAATCTTCCTTTGTGGTTTGAAAGCATCTGTGTGTGGCCAGTATCTCTACAATTTTATTATTTTTTTGTAGTGTGATACCAATTTTTTTAAAATTATTTTCTTGTATGACTCAATTGTCCACATGATAGGCCTGTCTGACGTAGACAACACAGCCATCACATCTATTTAATGTACTTTCATTAAAACAGAGATTGTACCCAGGTATGTTGGAAGTTGTTTGTGTTGATAACATTGTGTGTTTCTGACATAACTATGATCTCAAAGGATTTGTCCAGCGCGGCAGCGATTCTAGCAGTACCATGAATTGGTCAAAATTCTCATAGATGCTTCGTATATTCACGTGCATTATGTTTATGTCATTTTCATTATTATCAAAGAAGTTCATTTGGTGTAAGTTGTCACACACATAAGTTTCCGTTGTCTTATATTCATCTAAAATATCGTTATGCGCCATTTTGAAGATGGAGATTTTATGCAGCACTTTAGTTAAGGTTTTACTATGAGTTCTGTTTGAGATCCTCTTCCGATTTGATTTTTATGGCTTGGTCACCTTCATTTTTCCGTAAATATGTTGTTCCTCCTACGTAATAAGCTGCTCTGTATCTTTTTTGTTTCTTAAGGTCCCTAGTATTTTTGAAAAGTAGTCTCTTACTGATTGGTATGTCCTCGTTTATGTACTTTTTTTTTTCATCCTCCAATTTGCACTTTTTTGTTGTTAATCCCTTTAGTTCCTTGATCTTCTTCATCACATATTTTATAGTTTGTTCATTCTGCATTTTAACTAGTATTGGTCCCTCCTCGTTTTTACTCATTCTAAAGCTCTCCGTAATTTCTTTTGGGTCCATGTTCATTTCCATTACCGTGAAGATGTTCTTTATTATATTACATGTGGACATTCTGGTATGTTTCGGGATCCCTGATATTATTATGTTTTTTGTTTTTTCAGCCACCTCTCAATCCTTCTCTCCTGTGCCTGCACCCTCCTCTGTAAGTCTTCATTATGCTTTTTTAGTGCTTCATTTTCCGCTATCAGGTTCTCAAACACCATTTTTTGGTCATCAAAGGCATCTGACATGTATTGTATTGATACCCCCAGGTCATTCATTTTTTTTTTCCATTTTATGTTCTACTGGTTTTAGGAATTGTACAAATGTCTCCTTTATTACCTCCCTAAGCTTCCTTTCTTCCATATTTTCGTAAATCTCTGTTTTTTCACTGTTTTTCTTTATATTTGTCAGACTAACCTCACTCTTTTTGGTGCCTTCACAACATACAAATTTGCCAGTTTCACTTGCTATTTCCACCCTTGCTGAGCAGCTTTGGTGGTAGCAGGCCTTGCAGTCGTCACACTCGACGGATTCTACCACTTTTTTTTGCAATATTTGCACCTTTTTTCAATGTTTTTCGTTTGATTTAGAATTCGACCTTCACCACCATCCATACCTAACCTGTATGTTGTTAGATGTCAGTAATGTCAGTTAACCTAGCATGTCTTTCCGTAACAAGTGTTTGTTAAAAGTACATATTATTAAATATCCTTTTTGTTTCTTAAGGTCCCTAGTATTTTTGAAAAGTAGTCTCTTACTGATTGGTATGTCCTCGTTTATGTAAATTTTTTTTTTCATCCTCCAATTTGCACTTTTTTGTTGTTAATCCCTTTAGTTCCTTGATCTTCTTTATCACATATTTTTTAGTTTGTTCATTCTGCATTTTAACTAGTATTGGTCCCTCCTCGTTTTTACTCATTCTAGGTAGGTTTGCTTGGATGGTCGCGGCGAGGACCGAAGCTACTCGTCGGGGAGTGGGCGGTGACATAGTCTTCCAGGGCCGATGTTCTCGCGTGCCTATTTTGCTAGCTTATGTGTTTCGATTCGCATTCAGTGCTTATTAATCATTTATTTGTTGCGGGCGCAGATACATCGATAAGAAATAGTTAGCACACGATTCTCAATATGGAAAATTATAAATATGTAAAAAAACGGAATATACGCTTGTCCTTTAACGGGAAAATAGGTTTTCCTAAGAGAAGAAAAAATGTAAAATTCAATTACTATGTTTACGAAGATACTAAATAGTAATCTTATGAGTAAGAATTCTATTCTTATAGCACAAATAAGGAGAAACCTGTCGTTATAGTAACACCCAGATGCTATTTAGTCACAAAAAAAAACAATAAATTAGATTAGTTTTAAAAATATAACCCGAAAATAACATTCAAATTACCGAGAGAGAATAAGAATCCATCATTTTTTGCAAGGCTTTTTTCTAATAATTTTCTCAATATCTTTAAAAAGTTTATAATAGAAACAAAAAGAACTCAATAGAAACAAATGATTTATTATAGCTTTTTTTTACATGTCAACCATTTTTACTTTTAAATAATCTAAGAGATTCAAAGTCTATTAATGCTCTAAATAGGCAAAGGTTGCTGTTTTGTTTCTTCTAGTAGTGTGTAGTAGGTAGGTACATATTTTAAGCCTCAAGGCATGCCGCATAGAGCCGGCATTTTTTGCTGAAGTTTTTATACAGAAGAAAGAAATGTGAACAATAATATTATATTTGTGGCGCTTACTTAACCTAATACTGCGAATTTCCCTGTTACTTGTTTTCACTGGCACATATAATATAGACATAATATTATAGTAATAATAATTTAATTATATAGAGTTATAAATGTATGACTAAAAAAATCATTGCCAGTTGTGACACTAGTCCAACAAAATACTATGAACGTACTTAAACATTATTGTCGTGGTGTTTTCTGTAATATATAATTGCACAGACAGCATATCACTTTATTTATTAGGTAGGTATGTAAATTTTAAAAAATTAGAACCATATAGTTCTGAACGATTGTCTTTTTTTAACGGACGGTTTGTGAATATTCAGACTCAAAGGTCTCAGACTGATATAATATTAGTAGTCTCTATACAATAATAGCTGCTTAACTTTTGACATAGTTTGGGCATATTGCATTTAAAATATTAAATTTGCTTGTATAATAACAAAAAAGTATATTATATGGGGACGAAAGGAAAATCTGATGGAGAAAGACTTTTTGCTTTCGTCCCCATACTTTGAACTCCACATGAGCATGGGCTATTTCTTCAAAATAAAAGTATATGCATATACAGTGTGTCCCGCTTTTCATAAATACACCCTAATATCTCAGTTATTAATAATAAGATTTTCTTGAAATTTTGGTGGCAATTGCATGTTGGAAAAATGAAGTATTTGGCATAGTGAACATTTTTATTTACCATTGGCGTGCTGTGTTGGTGGGGTAAAAAAGGCTTTTTTTTTTGGAAAAGGATATTAGGGCTTATTTTAGATAACTGTTTCTATCAGATTTGAATCAGCATCCCCAAAAACCCCTAAATTCATATTTTTAAAATCTAACTAACCTGAACTAACCCTAATTACGATTTAGGTTTTTTCAAAATTTTGCTAAGATACGCGCCGCGCTCTGTTACCGGCGGCGTGCTGACCTGTTTTGTTTTTAAACAAATTAAGCTTTGAAACAAAAAGTTTTTGTTTGGCATTAAATAATTCGTACGAATTGTCAATAAGTGAAGCAGTGTTACGTAACTGTTAATAAGATGGCACAAAACCGAAGAGTAGTTCTCACAATTGGAGAAAAAGTAGAAATTATCCGCTTATATGGTAATAATAAAAGATGTACGCGTCAGGTTGCTGGAATATTCAATGAAAGGCATCAGGATGGAGAACAGATTGTTCGCAAGGACTGGAGCGGTTTTCAAAACAACACCGAGGAGGTACAATTTGAATCAGACATTATTCAGACGACGAACGTATCTTAGCAGAATCTTGAAACAACCCAAATGGTAGTATAAGGGTAGTTGAGAGGATACTAAATTTAACGAAAAACAAAGTATGGAGGTGTTTGAAACGCAATAGGATTAGGGCATTTAAACCAAAATTTCTACATACTCTGTTAAATGGTGATTTTGAACGGCGGTTTGAATTTTGCTTATGGTTGCAAGGTAACTATCTTAACGACAGACTTTTTCTAAAGAACATTATGTTTACTGACGAGGCAACGTTTACGACAAACGGTGTGGTATCTAGTTAAAATTGTAGGTTTTGGGCAGCCGAAAATCCGAATTGGGTAATTAATTGTAAAAACCAGTACAGTGAAAAAGTGAACGTGTGGTGTGGCATATTTAACGAACGAATTGTTGGCCCTTTTTTCCTGGATAACTTGACCGGACAAGATTTTCTACATTTTTTACTAAATTATTTTTATGATTTTCTCATGGAATTGCCGTCAGCACACAGACAAAACTTAATCTTTCAGTTAGATGGTGCCCCCGCACATTATTCAATGATAGATAGGAACTTTTTCAATGCAACTTTCCCTATGAAGTGGATAGGTAGAAATTCTCCTTTAGAACCATGGCCCCCCAGATCGCCGGATATTACCCCTTGTGACTTTTTTCTGTGGGGGCACTTTAAAAATAAAGTGTATGCTACTCGGCCGCGTAATAGAAAGGAATTTTGCATTAGAATTATGCAAGCGTGTCAGGAAATTACTCACCAAACTTTAACATAAGAAAAGTGAATGTACGTTTAAGACGAATTGTTGAAAAGTGTATTGTTTTAGAAGGTAGTTATGTTGAAAACACAAGAATCTAAAATAACGTAATTTTGTCAGCACAGTTACAAATAAAGAATTTATTAAACAAGACTTTTTTTTCTGCTAAAATCAGCTCTTGAGATTTTGAAAATATGAATTAAGGGGTTTTTGGGGATGCTGATTCTAAATCTGATAGAAACAGTTATCTAAAATAAGCCCTAATATCCTTTAAAAAAAAAAGCCTTTTTTACCCCACCAACACCGCACGCCAATGGTAAATAAAAATGTTCACTATGCCAAATACTTCATTTTCCCAACATACAATTACCACCAAAATTTCAAGAAAATCTCATTAATAATAGCCGAGATATTAGGGTGTATTCATGAAAAGCAGGACACGCTGTATATTGTTAATTTATTATTATTCATTATGTTTTTTTTTATAAAATACAAAAGCGATATAAAATATACTGTTGTTTTTTAAATTTATTTTTGGTGTATAGTAACTATACCTACTTTAGTAAATATACCAAAGCAAAAAATAAATTTTATTTAATAATATAATATAATTACAATAAAATATCTAACAAACACTTAAAAACGTCCCATGTTCAAGGCGGGATTCGAACCCGGGACGTCTCGATCGCCGGGAATCTCTACCACCCGACCATGGAGGTCGACTGGAACTGCCTTCAGACTTGATACCCACTGCACCGTTCGGAAGTTGAGATTTTATTTCGATTTACCGATGTTTAAAATAAACATTGATGTTATCAAAAAAAGATCGAAACTAAAACATCGATGTTAATATTTCTTTAAAGTAACACATTATAAGAGATCCATGCATATTATAAAGATTAATAACATTTTAAACAGAACCTCCTTCACCCCTACCCGCAGGGTTTGCAACTGTTGCCAAACCACTAAGACAACAGCACATACACCCTTCCAAACTTACATCAGCAGAAACACCCGCGGGTCTCTCTATTAAAGGATATGGGTAGAACAAAAACACAAAGCTTTAAGAAATAACTATTCTTTTATTATAGTGAGAAAGCTGCAAACACGGCGAGAGCAGAAAAAGGAATCATTAGAAATAATATCATACATATTAACTTTTGCTTACGTAAATAAAGATTGAGGCTCGGATGTTTACTGAAGTTTTAAATAACAGAACGATAGACTAAAAGCTATGACCATATAAATTAAAATATAATGTGTCAGTTTTGTAAACTATTTACCACTCTCAATACTCTCGCCAGTTATTTGCTCGAAAACACCCCTAAAAAGGGTATTTTTGGCTTTTTAGGGGTGAACTCCCACTCAGATGGAACTGAGACCCTGCCCATCGTGTTCTGCGTGAAAAATTACCCTTACCTTGATCAAGTTTGGCCACCAACCTGCATAATTTGAGTGAAATATAATATCACATTATTATGGTAAAAATATTTACATACATTATGATATTCATTTATACATAAAATATAGATTTAGAAACTAACCATGGGCTTTTATTGACCGTACCAAAATATCCACACTAACTAACCTACCTACTAAAATCAATTCCTGTCTATTTATATTACACACTAGAAATTAACATCCAAGCTGAGAATCGAAATTGTATGACAATCGTAGAATATTAAGCAGTAGCTTTGAGTACAAATGGCGTATCAATGGCGCGAGATGTGAACATACTTTTATCGTTTTACTGAAAATCAGCTCTTTTATAAAATTTGTATATTCTTCTCACAGAAAATAAAACCAAAAACTACAACATGTAGGCATTGACAAACCCTATGATACTGCTAATTTTGGAAACATCATTAAACTTATTCTTAAACACGTTTATAATCTGCAGACACGACTAACCACCGAAAATTACATTAAGGTTTCAGCATAAAATAATTAATAAACGCTCCAAAATCCCCGAGTCCGTCCGCACATAGTTGGCCCCGCCTTCCAGCGTAAAACGTGCGATTGCGGTAAGTTTCGCCTTGAAATCCGCAAGAGGTCGGTAGCCGACGGCCGTATTTTGAAAACGGAGGGAAAATGATTAAGACAAACTTAAATTTTTTTTTTAATTCGTTTAGTTTGGTTGTAAAGAAAATGGTAATAGCCATGCCGATGCGAAACGTTCTTTAAATTTTTTTAACAGTTTATGAAAAAAAAAACTGAGTAGGTATATTAATTACCTATATACCATTCCAAATTTGAAATCTATTGGACTATAAATAAACTCACAATTCATTTTCTGCTATGTACCGTCCACAACCATAGCCCTTAAGATTCCCTGCCAACATATAGGACAGATTAAATCTATAGTCGTTAAGTAAGCTAGAACTTCATTCCATTGTTATTAGTACCATAGTGCATCATGCACATCGCGTCGTCATGGACCACATAACTGGACTTGCTATCCGCGTTATCGTTGATCGGCGGGATCTTTTAACTTTGTTCAGAGTTTATTCTCCTCATACAGCTGCGTGAAAATGAGGATACTCCAACTTTAGGACAGATTAAATCTATAGTCGTTAAGTTAATCATCGTAAGCTAGAACAACTGAAAGGTCAAGTTTTGATAGCTCGATCACGAATTAATCTAGCCCGAGTACTAGCTAACGCATTACAATTCCCATATTGGTCTCTGGCAGCTTAAACAATGAATTGCTGCAGCCCACGTCGCATGTGTTCGTCAAACCCAGTTACGATAAGCTAAGCTAGCTAGCTTAAACAACCCATCTTTAGGGCTATTATAACTCATGAACAGTGATTTGATGCAATCTCTTCGATTTAGTTGCCGTAACTCAGAGGTCTGAGCTGTCCCCTATTAGCAACACGCGTCGGTCTAGCTAGGATAACTCATATTTAAGTTATGTCAACTCGATATTTCGCTTAGTGTATGTTCAAGTTGGTGAGGTTCGATATTCGACATCAGAATATGGCATTTATAAAGTCAGTAGCGAAGTTCGAAAAGTTGTTGTTTTATTGGTTGAAATGTTTGACATTTGACATTTCGCTGTAACCAAAATTAAAATAGCGTCTTCATTGGTCGAAACGGACCTCTCGAACACCGAACATAAAAATTGGTTATCTCGATTCTCGAACTACACGGGAACTTTTCGAAACTTACAAACTTTGCACAAACTGAGTTTATAAATTGAACCAGGCCCGTGCGCAGGGGGGTTTTGGGGGTTCAACCCCCCCCCCCCCCCCATCGGGGTGGTTGAGAAACGCCTTTCTAATTTATAAATGCTAATCAGCGTTTTTAATGAACTTTATAACCTAACCTACTATGAAAAATATGCTCAAACCCCCCCTTCTATAATTTCTGCGCACGGACCTGAATTAAACTGAGTGTTCCCTTT
Organism: Polydrusus tereticollis; assembly: GCA_963920685.1. Classification (NCBI taxonomy): domain Eukaryota; kingdom Metazoa; phylum Arthropoda; class Insecta; order Coleoptera; family Curculionidae; genus Polydrusus; species Polydrusus tereticollis. The sequence continues at coordinate 147,406,177 of OY987326.1, forward strand.
AGTTTAAATTGACCTCTTATTTCCAACGCCAACTGAACCTCAACCTCGCCAAGTTTTCGAGTTTATAAATCCAGCTTAAATAAGTCTATGCTTTAAAATATGTTTTTAAAGCCGCCGTTTTTAACAGTTGGAAAAGTGCGCCCTAAGCCAAACGCAATAAAATTTAAAAAGTTCAGTAATACCGAAAGTATAAGCTAGTGTCCATTATAAGCGGGACACCCTGTAAATATTTTCAATTGCCTATTTAAGTTTACAGATTTTTCACTTGTTGCCACTCTGATATTTTGCGTCTGCTTTCAATCATTTTTTATATCCTAATAAAAAAGCAGAATAAGGGGGAGAATAAGCTTTATTTCTCTTTTCATAGCTTTTCAAATTTGAATTTATTGGCTAACCACAATAGGCTGTGGTGTCAATACTAGAGCAAACTGGAATCAAAATCAAAATAGTAAAACCCACAGAGTAGCAGATCCCAAATAAAAGCATTAAATTAGAGGTAATATACAGGGTGTCTCTAAAAGGTGTGTATAACATGCTAGCACCAATTACTAAGGCTAAAATAGCTGTGCCCAACTTACCTTAGTCCAAAATTTGATAGTTTTCAAAATATCAACGTGATTAATATTTTCAAACTTTTTTCCAAATATTTATATTCCTAAGTAGTAGCGGAAGCAAAATCAAGTATTTCATGCAAATACAATAAATATTGTTTGCACAGATCAGCTATAAAAAAATTTCACGAATTTGAACGAGGGTTTTTTTGGGAAGTATGCGAAATATAGATCTGGTAACAGTTTTGACGTATATTGCAGAGGGCGCCACCAGCAGCACATCACATATTATTATATCTAAAGCTTCATAACGTTTTGTGCTTCAATGTAATTAATATCTTTAAGGTACTTAATTATTACTCAGACTAGAGCATACAGCAAATTTTTCGCTGATTTTGTTTTACGCTAATTTGAGGTCGCTGATCACGAATCCGGAGTTCTGAAGCAAAGAAAAAAATGTTTGAGACATTTTTTCCAAATTTTTCTATTTTCACTATATCATTTGTACAATTTATATCCTATACAATTCTTCTCACAAATCATAATCCATCCTCAAAGACTTCTTAAACCAAATGAGATGTTTTTGAGGAAGGATATTTTAGCGGAAATGGCGAAATAAAAAAAAAATATAGAAAAATTTTTTTCATAGCGACAAAGACAAACTTCGGATTTATGATCAGTAACCTCAAATTATCCTATAAAAAAAAATGCGCGTGTCTGGGTCGAGGAGAGCAATTTTTTTGTTAGGAATAGTTTTAAACAGGGTGTGCCAAGTTTTTTAAAAAAATACTAATTTAAGAAACTACGAACTTAGGAACTTAGGTAAGTTGGGGTAGATAGTCATATTTTTGCCTTAGGAAATTGTGCTAGCATTTTGTACAACCTTTTAGAGATACCCTGTAATACTATACTATATACACTCAGGGGTGGCGGAACGTTTTCAAAGCGGGTATTCAAGGCGAGATTCGTATAGTCGAGCCCCCCCTCCTTAATAAATCTTAGTCCCCCTTTAGAAATCGAAATATGGAAGAAAATTGCAATGTTTCAGACATATGTACAGGTTATACAGAAAGTTTTTTCGGTTGCATTATTTCACAAATTCATGTTTTTATTGTGAAAAAGTCCTTAAAAAGTAAGCCAAGTAAAGTTTTTCACGGCTATGGCGTGAAAATTTCCCATGTTAAAATCCACATGGGGAATTTTTACGCGTGTTAAGCACACACAACAGGTCTTCCGCCGCCCCTGTATACAGTATACACTACACAACATATAGGTAGGTACATACCATTCATCACTGGTATGAGGATTGGCTTGATCTTTTTCATTAATCCTATTCCATGTGCACTTAATCTCACGATTGGGGGGAGCTATAACATCATTTATTGGTGAATAAAAAGTAGGCACACTATTTACTTTTAGCTTCTTTGTGCATTGAGCCCCATTTGCTGCAACATCGGCCTTGGTTTTGCTCATTTTTTCAAAAAGATTCTTCTCACAAGTGTTTTCAAATGACTACAATATCACCAATACAGAGAAAAAAAAACAAGTTAACCAATACTATGCTTTTTCTGGAATAAAGTAATTAGTATTGACCAATGTATTGACCTTTGACTAAAAATTGGTCAATAGGGATTTTTATGAAATATTTGAGATAACGTTTTAATATTTGGTAAATTGCAAACAAACTTTTAATCAAAAACGCACAAGAAATCCTTGAAAATTCAACCTCTTCAAATTATATTATGGATTTATGGAATTAAAATTAAGAGTATTTGTCCGTCTATCTGACATGTATACACAGCTACATAGGGTAGAGGGAAGACAAGTCGATGGGATGGGGAAGGCCGAGAAGAGCCAACAAACAGAGCGAAGGCGGCGGATCAGTACCAGAGCCAGGCCCTCTTTCCTCGAATTACTATTTACTACTAACCTTTATCATAGCTGGCTAAGAACCACTTGCACCAAACTTTTAAGAACAACTTAAGTCGCGTTTAACCCTTAAGAAGTAAAAATTGTCTTGCACATTGTTTTGGAGGCAGAAATTTTATTCTTAACCGTCCGCCCGAGTCCTACCGCTTACCGAGTCCTGACGATTTACGCTTGCTCTTTTTGTACGGAATGGCAAAACTCTTTCTCACAACAATCCTAACCTAACCTTTTTAAAGAAATTTGTTTATTTGTTCGTGATTTGTTCTCAAATTTTGTTTACGGTTTACCTACACACGGAATATTATTATTAATTGTTTGCCCCTTTTATAGACTTATATTGGTTAAACAGCGCTAACACGGCATCTAATCCACCTTTTTTGTTCCAATTCGCCTTTTTCAAGTTCACCAGGGAATATTATTATTAATTGTTTGCCCCTTTTAGAGACCTATATTGGTTAAACAGCGCTAACACGCATCTAATCCACCTTTTTGGTTCCAATTCGCTTTTTTCAAGTTCACCGGCCAATTATTTACCAGCCCTTTTTGATTCGATCTACTTTAAAAAAGACTGAGTCATAAAAAAACTAAAAAAAATCACGAAAATACTAAAAACGTCATTATAAGAAAAAGTGCCCAATGTGGGAATCGATCCAGCGACCTATAGAACGGAACCTAACGCTACGTACACTGCACTACAGAATAACTAATAAAATTAAGTTAATGTAGTAACAGTAGAAGGAAAGCAGCGGTACAGCCAATCAGAACGTCTTATTTTTGAAAGAGTTTTGCCATTCGGTACGAAAAGAGCAAGCGTAAATCGTCAGGACTCGGTAGGCGATAGGACTCGGGCGGACGGTTAAGAATAAAATTTCTGCGTTTTGGAGTCCTTAAAGCGATCTTGAATCTTAACTTATTCCTAACCTCAATCTAAAATTTATACTGTAATTAATTACCTTCCAAATTTTTGGTGTTGTGATGGAGATGTTTAACAATGGTGGTTCTCTTTGGCCATATTATTTATGTTTGAAAATGATCTATAGACAAAAATAAAAATACAACATAACTACATAACCTAGATGTTAGTAAGTAATTAACAGTAAGTGGCCAGTGAAAACTAAAGACACCTATTATTGTTTCCATTTCATTTCATTTAACGAAATAATTGGTGTAACGTTTGTCTATTACCAAACACACCTATAAAGAAGTGTTGTCGGCTTTTTTTGAAACTTAGTTAAGTTTGTTTGAAAGCAGGTTGGTGCAAAACAAAATGTTTTAAGGTTAACTTAGGATTTAAGACATTCTTAACCAAGAAAGTTTGATTTTGGTGCAAGTGGCTCTAAAACAGGTGGCCATTGCAACTAAAGACTATCCTTTATTGTTGTGTGGAAATACTCGAAATTTGGGTATGCTTCACGGGCGAACGTTCACACTTCTGCTCTAGACCATGCGAATTGTGATATTTATTGTTCTGTGTGTGATATGAATACGCAAAATTGGAATAGATGTATCGCGTGATGTGATCATTCACCGATTCGAGGATAGTAACTTACCACCACCGAAGAATAAAGATTAGTCTTACCACCACAGAACAATAAAGGTCTTACCACTACCACAGAACTAACCTGTAGCCACGAATCTAGGAAGTAAAAAAAGTTCGTACACAACAATAATTCAGGTGGGGGTGCTGGATCTTTGGCGGTCATACACATCAAATTTTTAGCTTTTGGCGCTATTTTTATTCAATAAATTCTGATATCTTGATGATCGTCCTATCGGCAGAATACAAAGCTTAAATAATCCAGTATAGAAGTTTTTAAGTTCTTTTCGTATAAGCTTTAAACTGTGCTATCGGATATACATGATATACTACAGAACTACAGAACAATAAATATTTTGTGTAGTGGTATTTTCGCCATTTCGTTTCGAAGCGCAAATTTATACAATATAAAACGTTTGTACGTACACCTTACTATTTTCCGGTCAGTCACAGAACAATTAGGTTATTCTGTCAGCCCTGCTGTCTCCTTGTGTCACGCAGTCACGCTGTGTGTCAGGACAAGGTCGATCGATACGTCAAATGCCGTAATTTTGATTACTTTTTATGAACTTTTTTTGTATTGAACAGTAGATTTGTAGGCCAGATTTTTCCCTTATTGTTTTTATTTATGGTTTCTTATTGTACATCAATAGAAGTGCTAGCTAAAAAACGTCTTCGGAGGAAATATAAACCATTTCCATTTAAATCCAAAATATGCCTAGAAGAGGACGCGTCAAAAAGGAGGGACCCGAATCTGGGGAGGATTCCGAAGATTATCGCAAAAGAAGGGACCGAAACAATATGGTAAAGCAATTTAAATTGTTTATTTTACTAACCTAATAGTTCCTAATACTTATGTATTTTAGGCTGTCAAACGAAGTAGAGTGAAATCAAAACAAAAGACTCAAGAAACTGTTAATCGTGTTAATGAACTTCGTAATGAAAATTCAGTACTAGAAGAAAAAGTAAAAACTTTAACTAAGGAGTTAAGTTTCTTAAAAGAATTATTCTTGGCTCATGCATCAAACAATGTAGATCCTGCAAAATTTGAAGGACTTAATTTGCAGAAGTTGTTGGAAGATGATTCTGCCGCTGGAACTAGTGAAGGAGGCAATAAATAAAGTGCTTTAGGGTGAAACTGAATTGGTTTTGGTAAATTCTTTAAAGCATCTCTGCATGTTCAGTTAGTAGAATTTAAGTGACTGCAATTACATCTACTAAAATGATATTGTATTATTGATATATAATCTGTATGGGTTTGGAACATTTAAGGCTTTGTTCGACAGAAAGGGATCTGCCAATCTCTGTCTGGTGTTGTATAAATGGCCTGGTACATAAATGACACGGACTGCCTTAGTTGTCTATTGATATGTAAATGCACACCAAAACGCGACAAGTAGACCACTTCCTGTCTGACGGAGCCCTTATATAAGATTTAGTTACAAAAATCATAGACCTTGGTGAGTAATATATTAATTTGATCTCCTAAAAAGGCCCAGATTGTAGAAAAATATTTCAATACGACTTATAATTTTGTAAAGTAAGATAGTTCTTCCTGTTCTTGAAAAAATCTAAAAAATGAATAGAATAACAAGGAAAAAATATGACTGTTTTTAACATTGTTAGTTATTCCTCCAACTAGGGCAAAATGACTGCAATTTTATTAAGCCCATATTTCAAGAAATTGTACAAAATTATATCCCTGTTAACAATGATTAAAAAAATATGCCCACAAAGTAGTTTGAAAATTTAGATTGATAACTCAGCAAAAATTGTGGCAATGGCAAACTTGATTATAAAATTTACTTGTTCACAAAATGAACAATTTTTTGGGAAAGAGCTTAGCTCATGGAATACAGGTTACATGGGACAGCAGAATTGTTTTTTTGATTAGAAGGCTATAACTTCATATTCGGACATTTAATTCTTAACAAGTGTTTCTAATAAATATCTTAAATATACTGAAGAATTCAGGTACCTTGTTTACTTTTTGTGCTACCAAATTTACATTTTCCTTATATATATTCTAATTTTGGTAATCCGTCTTTCTTTAAAAAGTTTCCTATATATCCATGAAGCAGGAATTCTGTTAGTTGCACTGCATTAATTTATAATTTTAAATATTTTAGACCAAAATCTTTTCTTAACAATCTAGCTTTTAATTGATAATTTCATATGAATTTTTAGGGGAGATAGGTACTTTAATTTACAGCAACAAGTTTTTGCTTAAACTGCCGATCAGCTAACTCCACAAATTTTACAGGAGGCCAAAACTCACATTGTTGACCTTTTTTATTCCGGGAAGGCCCCGGGGTTTTGTCTTTAAAGAAAATGTTACATGAAAACTAAAGAACTTTGCGGAAATATCTATATCTATTATGATTGGCGAGGCAAGTTTTAAAAATATTCTATATTATACAGGGTGGCCCAAAAAGTTTTTATGATATCAAATATGTTTTTTTTAAATGGGGCACCCTATATTTTATGATTTTAAATTACAGTATCCATCATTTTGATTACTTTTTTGGACTTTTTGATGCAAAACGTCCTATATTTCATGACATTTTTAGAAGACCTAAAAACAAGTGAAAAAAAGACTTTCCTACAAAGTTTGTTTCGGATGTTGTAGTTTATAATTACATATATACTAGTTTTGGGTCCAAATATTTTACGTTTATGCAGTGATGGGGAATGCCCAGCAGCAATCTTCGATTTTGAAGGACCAGCAACTTTTTAATTGGTTGCAAATTGTATCTCCATAGGTTAGGGGGCGTTTGGAATATTAGTGAAAACACTTTTAGTTTAGTAACAGTAAATAAATTATTTATTTATAACATCTTTACTGCCCAGGATGGTATAAGGATTAATGTTAAAAACAATAAAGGTAGCTTATTTATTTTGTTACAGAGTACCTGCCGAAAGGTTGCCTCGGTCGCGACACTAGTAAACGTTTTAACAAATGTAGTAAAAAAAAGGGAAACACTATAAATATTGGTGTAAATTGTACAGTGAGTACAACGTGAAAAACTGTTAAGTATCAGTATCCCGTAGTACAGGGCGAAAAAGTAAATAACAATAAAAATAAATATTCCATGCAAAAGGCTATTAAGGTTTAAAAAAGATTTAATGTTATAAAATTATTTATAACTAGGATTTCCTTTTATTGGAGCTGAAGCAAAATATTATAATAATATTATGTTTTACAACAGGGACGTTTTACAATGTCCTAAAGCCAACGCAAATCGTACGTTTTCCCAATTTTTTTAAATAAAATTGGAAAACACAATTTTATGTCTAAACTTTTTGAGCTACCCTGTGTATAATGTAGAATATTTTTAAAACATGCGTCTGGGCCGCTTAAATAATAACACATATTTTGGCAAAGTTCCTTAGTTTTCGTATAGTATTCCACCAGTTTCATTTAACCATTCTGTATAGGAAAAATAATTTTAGACTTCTTCAGGGACTCAGAAAAATTTGTCACACCACAGGAAGGGTGGAGCGAATTATAGAAAACAGTCAATTATTATTATCCTGTATAAGTTGATAACCAGATATATTTTAACTTTGAGAGTTGACCGATTTGCAGTTTAAGTCATCACACACAGTCTCTACACTAAATACATGGCAAGTTGTTACTTTAAACACATTCCATATAAACAATATAGGTAGTATATTATAGGTAGGTACCTACTTATATACTCGTACATATTGATTATATTTGTAATTTGTAGCCATTGATTATAAAGTACTAAAATTACGTATGTATTGATGGGCTAACTTCAACAATCTATCTTGGGTTAGTCGTTACATATAAAATTGTTAAAAACACCTTTATTTTTAAAATTTGTATTTAAAACACTATAATTTATGATAATAATAAATTTATTTAAACTACTATATTTTAATACCTTTAAGCTCTTTTGTACAAAGTCGCATGATTTGTTCATATTATAAATAAAATACATTTTTTTTTATTATCAATGTTTATTTTTTAAATAATTACAAAAATATACTGGTGTTATTTAGACCTACTAAATGCGTATGCCTCATACACGAAATCAGCTGTTTTACATTTGTAGATTTCTTGATAAAATTTGTTTAAAAATTTCAGTGCTGCAAAAGTAACTTATTAACAAGTTCGAATCAAACGTATCTCTATTTATCGTAAAATTCATTTATAGATTCCAACGATGTAAATAAATGCATGTAAATAAATGCATGCAAAGAGCACGTGAACAGTTGATCAGACCGCTGGTGCCTTAAGAAGTTTTAGGGCCGCTTGACTAATAATAGAAATGCACTATGCAACCTCACAGGTGAATATCACCCGGCAATCGTTTACATCGTTGGAATCTGTAAATGAATTTTAACGTACAGTATTTATTATTTAATAGCGTAAAAACCTTTGCCTTCGTTGCCAAAAATGCACTGAAAAACAGTATTTTATTTAAAAACCAGAAAGTCAGATTATGCACAAAACGACAGCAGTTGGTAGCGCTCAAAAGTTGATAAATATATAAGGAAAAATACACGAAAATTAGAACATGTTCTATTCCGTCATTAATACACGTATACATCGTGTAACAGAAGTATGGAACGCTTTAAATATCTTTAATACCGTTTGTCCGATTTAGCTAAAATTCGGTATCCGTATATATCTAGATGGATAAAGATAAATTATCAGCAAATAACCTGTACGGTGCCTTTATTGAATGAGTACTAGAGGGTGTTTTGAAGTTCTATTTGATATTAATAATAACTTTCAGTAAATTATTCTAACTTTAGTGATATTGTCTTTGGACTAATTTAACTTGTGCTATGTGATTTGTTTTTGACATATCATTGTAGTCTCTTTGTTTTGTTTTTCTCTTTTTTTGTTCTTGGGTATCCGGATGGTAAAGAACTATTCATAACCTGAAATCCAGACAAGCTGCCTGTAGCTTTGGATCTCAAACATGAATATTGTATTGTGGCATTGTTGAGAAAATGTAAACTTTATGAATAAACTTTATGAATAAAAACTTTATGAATAAGAGGTTATCGCGGAGCTGCTAGTGACATTTGCAATGTTGCCAAATTTACAGTTTTGTAGCAATTTAAAACATTTTTTTTTAATTGAACACCCTATATAATTAATCAAAAAAATGATTCCGCAACAAATTCTAAATAACTTTATATAAGTTACTTAATGTCTAAATCTAGCCATTTTTTTGATATTGGGGTTTAAATATCATAAGAACTTCTTATCCAAGAAAACTGATAGAGACATAATTAAGTAGCTCTTGTAAATTTGTGACACAATTAAATTCTGACAGCGACATTGACAAACTTTTCAGAAGGTATTTGTGCTTCATAATTTATCAGTTTTAATAATTCTTAAAATGGATTTACTAATGGAAACACTGCGAATAGAAATATTAATGATATTGAGTTACGGGGATCGAAGGCGAACACAATAGAAGGTTGCTGAGATTTTTAATGATAAGTATATATCCCAACCGAAATCCAATAGCACGGTCCACAGTAAGCAAAATTTTAAAGAAATATAACGAAACTGCCCATGTAAAAGACATTTCAAAACCTGGGCGTCCAAAAACTGCGACAAGCGGCGATAAAGCTTTAGATATTTTGCTTAGCAGAGGAAAATCCACACCTCTACTCGAATTATTGGCCTCGATTACAACACATCGCACATGTCGGTAGATCGCGTATTAAAGTGTGAGAAGTTCCACCCATACAAAATTTACCTGGTTCAAGAACTCTGCGAGGATGACTTTGACAGGCGTTTAGAATTCAGTGAGCAAATGATGGATTTGTGTAATGCTAATCCAAATTTTATTAATAAAATAATGTTTTCCGATGAGTCGACGTTCTGTCTTAATGGAAATGTTAACCGGCATAATATTCGTTATTGGTCCAAAGAAAATACTCATTGGATTCGAGAACAGCACACCCAATTTCCGCAAAAAATTAATGTTTGGGCCGGCATTATAGGACAAAAGATAATATTGGTCCATTGTTTATGGATTATAATTTAAATGGCGATAGATATTTGCAGCTCTTAAGAAATGAAATTGTTCCTGCTCTTGCGATCCTATTTCCAAATCCTCCTAAGTTAGTTTCATTAAAGTCAATTTAAACTGATTATCAATAAACAAAATTTTAGACAACGTTGCGGGATTAAATAACGAAGTATGGCTGCAACAAGACGGTGCACCACCACATTACGCCAGACAAGTACGGGAGTATCTAAATGAAGTATTTTTTGAAAGATGGATAGGGAGACGGGGGTACTATCGAGTGGCCAGCTCGGTCACCAGATCGGACTCCACTCGATTATTTCTTGTGTGGACATTTAAAAAATGTGGTCTACAAGACAAAGCCACATGATATAGAAGACCCAAAACAAAGAATTGAAGTTGAGTGCCGACGAATCGAAGAAACAGATATTCTTTCTAAAGTTTTAAATACTTTTCCGCAATATTTAGCATATTGTCAAGAATTAAGTGGAAGGCACTTTAAACATCTAATTTTAATTTCTTTATTCTGTAATAAGTAAGTTTAAACAATAATAACCTTACAATAATGTTTCAATAAATTCTCTATTTTCGAGCTCGAATATTAAAAAAATGGCTATAGACATTAAGTAACTTATATAAAAGTTATTTAGAATTTGTTGCGGAATCATTTTTTTAAATAATATATAGGGTGTTCCGTTAAAAAAAAATGATTTTAAATTGCTAAAAAACTGTAAATTTGGCAACATTGCAAATGTCACTAGCAGCTCCGCGATAACCTCTTATATACGGATACCGAATTTTAGCTAAATCGGACAAACGGTATTAAAGATATTTAAAGCGTTCCATACTTCTGTTACACGCTGTATATATTTCTACAAGTTCAACTTTTCACGAATATGGTTTTACATTTGGGTAGTTGCTACAAAGAGATACACGGAAAACTCCACAAATGTAAAACCAGCATTTAAAATGTTTGATGTTAAAATTTAATACAAAATAAGTTTAAAAAATGTAAACTTTTCGGTTAGTAAATCGCATAGTAGGTATATATTATTTTAGAAAAATTAAAAGCAATAATATATGCCGTGGTAAACAATAATTTTATTCTATGCATTAGTCTTCCCAAATTTTAAATAAGCCTCAGTGCCAAATCAGAACAGTATAATACCCTTCTTAATAAGGTTAAAATCTGCCACTGATTTTGTGTGCGTATATTTTAATGAGAAAATAATGAACTAAAAATTAATTTAATAAAACACTGGCCAAAAAAAAAACTACACTCTACACCTACCTACACCAAAAAATTGGAATTATCGGTTTTGGTAAACTAACATTAATTCAGTTAAGTATAATACCTCTCTATAAAACAACACACATAATATTAATATATCATGGCATTGGCAAAAAGATCAAAATACTCTGTATACACTGTTAAAAAAAATACCAATTTTACATTTCGTAAATAGTACCTAGGGCCTAGGGGTGCCAATGCCGGGACTCGGGAGAAAAAAACTTGTCTTAAAAGTTTCACAATTAATAACCGCAGGATTAATCTCGGAATGTTCTAACATTATGAGTGCATTTGGTGGTATTATTACATTGCAAAACATGATGGAGTAGCATATTTGCGAGCCTAGCGTTTTACACTATTTGAAAATTCCATAAAAAAAACCGTATTAATTAAAACAACGCCAATTTCAGACTCGTAACGTAAGGTTTTCAAATACGCCAGTTAACTGCTGTCCACAGCTAAAGTCGTATGCCGACAAGATATAAATTTATGAAAAGCAGACGATGCGGTATTAAAGTTTATGTTAAAGGAATTATCTAAAATTGAGTTAGTAGGGAGCTATATATATATTCTTAATAAAGGGATAAAGGAAGTCAGAATCGGTTATTCTGGCATTCCCTGCTACCTGCTAAAATTCCAAACCGCCACAGCAGCAAGTGTTCCGCTTATTCAAGTGCGCGTGGAACCTGAGACGTTTCCCTTAATTCCTCAGGAGTTTTTTTTGCACTAAAATATATTTCAGTTTGAAAGCGGAAACTTGAGCGTATTCTAACATTTTTGCGGAATTCTTTAAAAAATATACGGGGTGTTCGGAAGTGGTATATAACTTTAAGGGCAGATTGGTCGATACAAAATAAGACAAGAATTTCATATAACATATATAACCATATTAATGCACCCTTTGGTTTGAAAATAACTTTAAAGAAGTTGTTTTTATTTAATAACTTTTAACTCTTGAAAAAGAGGAATGAGTTTTGGGTGATAAATTGTAGTAATAGTAATAAAGTGGAATTACCTAATAAGGTTGTTTGCTAGCTTCCTGTTGCAAAAAATTGCGTTTTTTTCGGGTATAAAAATAGTAAAGTAGGATGCCTAAATCTTTTACTAGGTATTTCCAAACACCTTGTATAAATTTATACCAAGTTCTCTTAAATTCTAAGTTTAAATTAAGAAATAAAATTTAATTTGTTTTCAGGATTAATTCTGAGATTAGACTAGACATATCAAAGCTTAAAAATCCCAGGATTAAAAAAACCTGTGTGAATTGACACCCCTGGTACCTAAGAGCATATATTGCAAAACCTTAAAGGTGGATTTATAAACTCGAAAAGTTGGTGAGGTTGAAGTTATGATCAAGTTTGTGAGGTTAGATATCCCGAACTGCGAGCATAAAAATTGGTTATCTCGAACTACCCAGGAAGTTTTCAAATCTTACATGAGCTTTACATGAACAACATGAACGAGTGTATAAATGGAACTTAGTGTTCCCTTTAGTTTAAATTGAACTCCTATTTCCAACACCAACTGAACCTCAACCTCGCCAACTTTTCGAGTTTATAAATCCAGCTTTAATCCAAAGCTATAAATATAGTGGAGCGTCAAGCTTCACGTGTCAAGTAGCGCTTCCTGACTTAAAACCATAGGCGATCTGCTTAGTGGTAGCACTACACTATATTTGTACCTTAAGTCCTACTTTTTTAAATTAGGTACCTTACCTAAGGTATTTTTAATATATTGCAGAATTTGATACAAGTATTCTCTATTGACAGTTTCATTTATAGTATTTAACTCCAAGATAATTTTATCATTGCTACCTTTTATTGCAAACATAAATCTAAAAAAAACAGTAGATGTATCACCACTTTCTGAATCTGTGCTAAGTCTTAGTTTTTTAGATGTTGACTCACAGATATCATCAAGAGTTCTTTTTCCTGGTGACTTTTGTCCTTCTAATGTTTCATTGATGTGATTTTCTATGTTGTTATTATCATGAGATGCAGATTTCTCCAGGCTTTCGAACATTTTTCGTAGGTTTTCTCTGCGTTTCCGTCTTTGATGTGACCATGTGTTTGAGCAAGCAGTAACAAAAAATCTTTTATGAAATTTATTTCTTGTTACATCTTCAAAAGTCATTTTTAAATCCCTAAACAAATGTAATAATGTTTCAGTAACTTTCACAACATTTTCTGGAGAATTCTCCTGGTCGGGCAATACATATGTTAAAGGTTCGTGTTGTTTGACTGATAAATGTTCAGCTAATTTGACTGGATTAGGGGCTTTTCGTAAATTATAATTATTAAAAGTCCATGCCAGGCCCCATCTTGTAGTATTACCTTGGCAGAATTCAACTTCACTAAAGCTGTAGACATTAACTTCACGTAAACTTTTCTTTAAGACTGGTAAATGATTTTTTTGTCCAACCATTGAAGTGTATAATTTAATCTTTTGACCAATAGTCTTGCTTTCATTAATAATTTTTTGAATAAACTCAACTTCACCACCTTTTGAGACAACTTCATTTAAACTTGCAACAAAGGCATTTTTTGGATGAGGTCTGTTTTGTTTTCGGGATTTAAAAAATGGATGCAATTCTTGAGTACTGCCAAAAAATGGAGGATTGCACATGCAAAAATCATATTCTTGTTCAACATCTACTACATCTACCAACAAGGTCTCTCCTGTCACTGCAACAATGGTTATTAAAGATTCTAAAGAATTTTTCTCAATGTTTCTTAATGCAAACTCAAGGCTGTTCGTATCTGATTCAGTAGCTAACATTGACCACTGGTTCTTTTTTGAAGCTATCAAAGGGTAAACACATGATGCTCCAGTTCCTATATCAATGCCTTTTATATTGGTATCTCTTTGTATTAAGCTTAGTAAGTCCTCTATCCATAATATATAATTTAACCTTAGAGGTATTGTAGGAATAAGCTTATTTTTTGGTATATCAACTTCTAAGTCAAAGTCTTTTTTTAACAATGTACAAGACAAAGATCTTAAAGACTCAGCATCCTTAAAATCAAAAACAGCTTTACCTGATATGGCGACTTTAACATGTTTCTTAAACTGTGGATATTTTAAAGCTAGTTGCTTAAAATCTGGCGGGTTTTTATAAATGTTTCGAGGGTGCATATACTTATTCATAGACATTTTTTTTGGCTTTATGTAAAATCTTTCTTTCTTTCTTTTTATTATTGGCTCTGCCCATGTAAAATCTTGATAGAACCGCTTTAATTTGATCGGTTCAAATTTTTATGGTTGTGTTTACTTCTTCATTTCTTGTTCTTCTTCTTCTCTTGTCAATGGCTTTCTCTCTCTCTTCTGGTTACGATGGCCACTTGTTTCTCAACATTCAGCCAGAATGTGTGGATAGGGCTTCCTTTCTCACTGGCAGGAGGTGCAAATAAATGCAGTCTGAGAGTACCTCATCCCTTCTGCCGTTTCAATTTTTGTGAAGGATTAGGGGAGCTAGGATAGTCGTGACGGTGCGTACTGTGGCGTGTGCAGTACTAAAGTACTAACCATGAATCGCCAAGGTTTGGCTGGAAGCTAGAAGACAAGACACTTAAAGAAAATGAAATAAGATTACTAAAAGTTTAAAGGTCGTAGGTTTTTGTAATTACGTGGGGGTTACGATATACAGCAAGCAAAGCAAATAAGCTTCATGCAGTAGGGGGAAGCGTCATAGTTTTATGTTGTTCTGTATCAGAAAGTTCACTATCAGGTTGGCTTCAATGCTATTGGGATTTGCTAATATGTGAGAAATGTTTACTAGCCCCTTACAGATGTTGGCCAGCTTGTGATAGAGAATGTTAGCCTCTCTTTGTCTTTCAATGCAGCTAAACAGAATGTGTGATAGTTCGCCCTTTTCGCCACATTCGCATACCTAGATCGTTTTCCCTGATTCCTATTTTATGTAGGTAAGTGCACAGGAGTGAGGCAATGTGTGGTTCTCATTCTGCTCAGCATGCTATATTTTTTCCTGTTGGCCTTTAAATTTCCTGAGAACCAAGGACTCTTTTTGGGCTTATTGGCTAGCTTAAAGTATGAGGTTCCCTTATTTTTTCCCATATTTTTATATATGTTTACCCACTGGTCCCAAATTTCTTCCTTAATTTCTCTATATAATTCAGAGTAGTGGGAATCCGCATTTACATAATTGTTGGCGCTTCTTTCTTTTTCCGCTAGTAGGTCTGCCTGAGCATTCCCCTTTATAGCTAAGTGGCTAGGTACCCAGATGAATTTCAGTTTTATCCCCTTGTCGGCTAGGAGTGTCACGGTGCTTCTCACTTTCAGTACTTTTTTGTCCGAATGTCTGTTGCTCCCTAATCTTGCGATTTTATGAAGTGCGCTTTTGGAGTCTGAAATAATAATTGCCTTGAGGGAGAGTATTTATAGCGACACTTATGGCTAGGATCTCAGCTGAGCAAATCGTTGTATATTTCTCGCATCTTCCGTATATCGAGATGTTACTGGTTTCGTTGTAGACCCCAATTCCGCTTATTCCTGTGGAGGGATCCAAAGATGCGTCTGTGAAGATCCTGTGATATCCGTTGGAGTTGAGGTTAAGGACTTCTTCCAATAGTTGTTGCGCTCCTGGATCCTGCTTGGGGATTTTAGAGTCAATCCAGTCAATTTTTTTTAGCAGCGTGGAATAGGGTACCTCGCAAAGCGTGGAAGGATCTTTGTCTTTTCAATGTGTTCTATAAAAGAGAGAGCTGTGTCTATACCTTCCAGGAGGGGGGGGGGGGGGGCAGATTTTCGCGTCCAATACTCTAGTCTCTGATTATGTAGCTGGCATATAACTGTATTAAGTTGTTTGCTGCTCTTCATGGGGAAGGCTTAGCCTTTTGAGAGCAAATTTAGAGCAGAGCCACTTTCTTCTAAGGTGAAGGGGATATTCGGCTGATTCAGATAGAAGAGCGTTTATGGGGGTGCTTTTCATTGTCAATGGCTTTCATCCATTAGAATGATATGCCAGCTCGAGCCAATGAGCTCGTTCTTATATTCACAAAACAAATAAGAGGTTGTGATGGCCACCTGTTTTGGCGACAATCAGCCAGCTGTAAATAAGAGGTTATTTCAGTATAATAATGTAATGTCTGTTCCCCGACTAGACTGCATTGCAATGGCCTCTTGCTGAAATTCAGCATCCAACTAGCTCTTAGACTGTGATTGGAATACTCTTTTCTGACATAACAAATATTGTACAATACTAAGCTGGATGATGGATTCTTCTAAGTTTTGTGGTTGGATTATGTTCTGTCATTCATCCGACGAGTACGATGTCTGAAATTTTAGAATATACATCTTATGCGCTCAAAAAAATTTGCAAATGAAAAGCACAAGAGAAGCAGATGTAGATGTAATCACAATTTTCTGACGCCTCTTATAAAAGCCTTTAATAGAAAATAGTTATTTATGATGTGAGTGTTAAAAGTGATGTTTTATTTTGTGAGTGAAAAACTTTGTGAAATGACGAGCGGAGCGTAACGGAGCGAATTGAACAATTTCACGAACAAAATAAAATTACTTTTAACACAAATATCATACAATGTTTTTTGTATAACTGCCCTATTTCGATAATAAAATAGGGGAATTTGGAATGATATTAAACTTCAAAATGCATTTTAATATTCAAATAATCACAAGGTTGTTGTGAATGACAAACATTGCCAACGCTATGGTTACTAACAAATGCTTGTTTACAAATAAAAAAGATGCTGTCATTTAAATAATTGCGTTCTTGTCCAATTTTTGTCTTTGGTTCTTGACTGCTAAATATGTTTGTCGATAGTGGAATAATTAATAAAAGTGTTGATTTGGTTGTTCCTGTGGATATTGAAGAGTCTGCAAAAAGAGCAACTTTGGAACTCCTGAAATTATTATTATAATTTTATTTGATTTCATCATAAGAAAATGTAGTTGACTGTCATTAAAAGTGTCACTTTTAATGGCAGTTGTACAAAAAATAATTTACGAACATCGACTCGCGGAAACCGCTGTTAGACGTTGTTAAGAAAGCCAAGTGTTGTTATTTAACTTGCGTCAACAGTTCATGAGGCTTTTATGTTCCTCGATTGTAGGTTAATTTCACTGATTCTTTTATTTACTGCGTGAAGGAATTAAACGAGCTTTTCACTGTGGTAATTTGGCGTTTATTTCTCCAAATCACACAAAACTTCTTTAGTACCGTAAAATGGGGTGACATTGGCCGATTTCCAAGTTTAAGATGCCATATTTTGGCCATTTTTTAAAGCACGCTTTGGCAACCCATTACAAAATTTTAGTCTATCTTAGGTTGTTCAATTTAGCATATCTCCAAACATACCGGGCGTCCCATTGTCCTGTGAAAATTTTTTTTAATGGTGGCCAAAGTCAACCCGACTTCGGGGTTACTTTGGCCAGCCAGGTCATTTATGGTAAATATATTGAAATAAGCAATTGTATCAATTTCGAGCTACGCCATATGTTACTTTGGCCACCTCAAAAATATCTTGGTTAGGTTTTTGGCCGTTATTTGGCAATTTTGATAATTTTTTTAATAAAAATACAACTATTTACACAAATATCTTTTATTGTAAGCGACACTTTAACTTAACAGCTATTTCTAACAAAAACATCGTTTTATTATGAACCAAAAACAAATAGGTAATTATACCTTAACAACTATTTTGTAAAGAAACACCATTTTGGATTTAAATAATGTAGATCTAAATACATATATTATCGTCATATTTTGACATTTCAGGGATCTTAAAAAACCCTCTGTTGCCTAGAGCGAAAGGTTCTTCAATTTTTTCTATAATATCGCACCACTTGTACCAAACAACGTCTTCTGGTTTAGGCCACTTGAATTGACTAATACCACTTTTGGCTAACACAGAGACCTTCAATCCATCTTTGGAATGTTCAATAACTTTTCCAGGGTAGAACTGTTTTTCGTACTGCACCACAACGTAATCGAATACGTTATATTGCACATGTCTATTAGGTGATGGAGATTTTGCTTGAGTTGCCTCAATGTTTTCCAGATCCGAAAAGTCTTCATTATATTCTGATGAGGAGTCATGAAGGCTCAATATTTCGTCTGCACTTGAGGAATCGTCACTTTCTTGTCTTTGAGATCGTTTCTTTATTTTCAAAGCCTTATTGCTGATTTTCTTGGTTTGTTTCTCCATTTCACTTGGTGTCTCTCGCTTTCTTTTGATTGTTTTTTGTAAAGCTTTGCCACTGTCACTATCTTCACTTTCGAGTGTTTCATAAATGTTATTGGAATTGGATGAGGTGGAGGGTATAGCTAGATCATACATATTATTTGAATTGGTTGAGGTAGAGGGTATAGCTAGATCGGAAGATCCCACGCTCTTACCCGGAGTGATCGTAATCTTCTTTTTTCTTTGGGTTTGTTTCTCCTTTCCGAATCTTTGTTCTTTTAAAAAGTCAAGCACGGTTTCACTTAATACCGGTGTGTCTACTCCTATGCCATCTTCCTCACCAGTCAGATGGGGTATTTTATTAAGCACTTCTCTTCGGTTCAAAGGATGTATCCCAGTTTTACGAAATCCACTTTGTAAATTTTGTTGACAGTTTTCTTTCAAACTTGTCATTAGTGTTAGAAGCAACTGAGGAAAATCTGATTTTGCTAAAGTTTTGGATCCTTGAAGTTTGTAACTCTCCAAAATTTTGCGCCACGCAATCTTCATAGGTCGAAAGAATGCGACATCTAACGGTTGCGTTAAATGGGTTGTGTTGGGGGGTAAACAAACGAACCGAATGTTATTTTCTTCACACAACTCTATAACTGTTGAGTTTATATGTGAGGAAAGATTGTCCCCGATTAAAATTTTTACACCTTCTTTTTTCTTTAGCACCGGAAGTACTAATGATTTGAACCAATCTTCAAAACATTCGCTGTCAAACCACCCTGAAATGGTCCTATTATATCGCGTTCCTTTGGGACCGTTCAGCGTCCATGTATCATATAAATTTTTCGTGGATTTGTAGACCACGTAGGGGGGTAACAATTCTCCTACAGCATTTCCACATATCATAAGTGATATTGCACTTTTCGATGAGTTAATAACTCGCTCTGGGTATTTACAACCCCTCTTTGTAATAATTTTTTTCCGACCAGGGTCGTCCGTTAAATTGGTCTCATCATAGTTATAGATATTATTGGGAGACACATCTTTAATTTCTTGCTCGAGATTATCAAAATAATTATTAATACATTCGGGAGTGATTGCCGCTCTTGCCAATTTTATATTTGCAGCAAACCGCTCCGTTAAATTTCCATGTCGAGCCAAAAATAATTTAGCCCATTCATATGACGGCAAATTATCGTTAAAAACTTTAATTTGTACGCCCTTTTTATCAAGGTAGTCCTTAACAAGTCGTCTTAGTTCCGTAGCGTTTACAGGAAATCCATAGTTGGCCAAAGCTACCAGTGATTTCTCTAGAACCTTTTCAGCATCTTCACCTAAGGCTGTTTGACCTCCAGCTTGTTTTTGATGCAAATTCTTTCGTTTATTTTGCAAAGTTCCTCTAGGTATTTTAAATACCTTTGTAGCCTGACGCTCAGACATTCCATCTCTTACCGCATCCAAGGCATCTTGAAGGTTGGCCGTGGTATAGTTTCGATACGGTCTGCCACCAATCTTTTTTTTGTATTTTCTGACCATGTTTAAACCTAAAAATTAAAAAAATCAGGTTTAAAGATAGTCTTACCTACTTAATTAAGTGAATTGCCTTACCTGTGCTTGAAAAACGCGCTAAAAACTGTTTAAATTATCTAAAGTTGTACAGCGTCGGCACAAAACTTGCAAACAATTTTTGAGGTTAGGTTTTTGATTGTTTACCGGCGTAAACCTACAAAAAGATACCTAGGTACCTACCTCATAATATATTGAGGTGTCTTTGGCCGCCCGGCCAAAGACATCCCCACCTACATAAAAAATGAAGGGGCGACTTTGACATAGGTCTAATTTTTGGCCAAATTGCCCAAAGACTTGTTTCTTATAATTAATAGTTTAAAATATAGTTCCTTATAATAAAAAGTCCACAGAAATACTTTCAACGCCCATAGAATACTCTGTATCGTTCACCTTTTGTACCCTTTAATTTGTAACAAAAATAAACATTGTTTTAAATGTTGGCTAAAAATTACGCAATACGTATATTACAATATATTTTCAGGTAAATTTATTGATATGGGTTATTAGCAGGAAAATAAACTCATAACCAAACCTAAAAACTGCTTTTAAGTGCCACAGTGACAAAATTAAGTTATTTCCGAATTTGGCCAAAGTCACCTTTAAGGCCAAAGTCACCCCATTTTACGGTACATGATTTTACAATAACATACTATAACATAAACATTCACTACTGATTTTACACATAGAAATAAGAGGGGCAACTCCTATTCCATGATTTTACACATAACTAGTCACTACATTTGTTTAGTACATTTGCTGGGTGCCTTTTTTTAGGCAATGCTATTTGTTTCAATCCGACGGAAAGAAACCACGTGCGTTTGTTGACATACAACCTTGCTTTTATCGAAGCCAGAAGTGTAGTAGAGTAGAAAAAGGAAAACTATATTATCTGACAGCAAGGTTACGCCCGCCCGCTGTCACGACGACTAACCAACAATGCATTAAATTCTGATAGGCTACACAACCGCCATGTTTTCTCCCAACCAATCGGACGGCAATCAACAAATGCACCATGCCGTATCACCCCTCTAAAGCGTTAAGACACCGTCAAAGGGTTTTCGGATATACAAGATTCTAAAAATATACTCTTAACATTTAAACGTGGAACATTGCTTTTTCCTGGAATAACGGTCGACTAGCTGCTTATTTAGGAGATATTATATGTATTTTAAAAGATGATACTTATAATTTCTGTAAAAATCCGAAAAAACTTGTAGCCTCTGCCTCTACAACTAGATTTAATGAATGAGCTGCACAAGGGATGTATATTGTATACTGTGCCAACTTATTGCGTTTTTAATTTCGGCTTGAACGCCTTTGTATTTACCAGACATATTACTAGCATTGTTGTAAGTTTGTCCGCTACAGTTTTATATTTTTACTAAATTATAATTAGAATAACCCAATTTTTTGTCGTTTGGCGGTAACCCTTTATAAATAAATTATAGGTGTCCGCTATAACCGTAGACATATTGTTCGTGTACGGTGCCGCTACTATACAATTGTCTAATTTGAACGTTAACGAATATATTATTCCAATCTTGAAGGCCATTCGAACTCGGGGCCTTTAAATAACGGTAAAGGTTTTTCGGTTGGTTTCTGGGGCCCTTTGAATGACGGGGCCTGGGGCTATAGCTCCCCTAGCCCGCCTTAATCCAGCGCTGCAGAGAGGTACTTGCGCCTGATTTATTTTTTGACCATTCGGTATTTACATTTTAGCAAAATAAATGTCCAGCTATCTATTAAATCGGGATTGAATTTAATTTTATGTTTTATGGCAAATGTTAAAAATAACGGACCGGACGGCCCGAAAAGAATAACCGACTGTCCGTTGAAAAAACGGACGTATGGCAAGCCTAACAAAACTATGATCAGGGCCTGATCTTTTACATAGCGCGTTTAGGTGGTGCACGATATGTCTATATGGCTAATCACAAAAAATATAAAATTTTCCATAACAAAATTCTCAGAATGATTACCGCAATGCGCCCTTTTTCACCCCAACAAGACTTTTGCACAGAGACCTAAAAATAGGCACCATACAAACCCACCTACACAAACTCCTATAAAACCACAGACCTCTCAAACAACGCCCTAATCACCTACAATCCCATACACGCTCCCCATTCCCTCGCGCCTACAAATTGCCACGCGACTGGCTTTTCATGCTAAATATTCCTTTTCTCATGAGAAGCAAAAACGAAATCATCGACAGGATCTCAAGCTAATTTTATTTAAAATTGAAAAAGTAGTCCATTCTTACAGTGGAGTTGATACGATAAATACAATTTTATTTAATTGAAGCGAAAGCTACACTACAAACAAGAGTAAAATGCCCTGCCTATGCTCAGAAGCACTAATCGATACAAGAACGACTTTTATATGAATTTCGAGTTATTTTGACATACTTTTTGGAAAACTCGGCCTGTATATGTCGTTCCAATGACGCTTGGTTTTTAAAATAGAGTATTAAACATTCTACTACAAAAAGAACTTTGTGTCCGAGAAAAGCAACTTTACTGCTATTGATATAATGTTATTTTATTATTAGAACATTAATACACCAAAACGAACCACAATAAGTATGGAAAAATATATTTAATTACGTTTTTCAATTTTCTACCCAGTTGGGGATTTGGGTATTATATCCCGGCACAAAGGAAACTCCAATCTTACATGATTTACGGTTACTCATTATCAAGAATAATACGAAAAAAATTAATAACAAAGCGATTTCGATAAATGAAACGAGAAAAACGCTATACTTTCTATGAAAAACTAACTAACCTAAACTAACCAATAAACGGAGACAGATATTTAAAATACGGCCATTGCCGATAGGCCTCCTACTTTAAGTCCTCCATAGTTCTGTGGTAGTATGCTTATTCTGACAAGTCGGCCACTATAACCTTAGTATTCGTTGCTGACAAGGATGAAACAGGAGTTTACAGGAGGTGATGGCATCAATGTGATTTTGAAACAAAACAATGAAGGTTATAGCATAGTCAGACAAATATTTCCTAAAGTCTATGAAATTGACCATTGCTCAATTGAGGTGGATATTTGTCCATTTTTTTCTTGTGTCCTGATTCTCAATCTCAAATAAACAGGGTATAGTCACAGAAAGCTATAGGTCAGTTTTCTGGGGTATAGTTTCATCCATTCAATTTTTCCTCCTGCTCCAAATAGCTTCAGTTTATATCAATTACAATTTTGATGCTTTACTTAGAACTATCAACATATCACCAAAATTCAAAATAGTTTCGAAAATTTTTTTGCAAATAATTAAAGTGAGCAAAAATGTTTTATTACACAAATAACAAAAGTGACAAAATAAAATGAAATATAATATAAACTAAGGGCACTTATGACATTACAGTAATCTAAATAAATGGCATTTCATTGTTTCATATTTTTCACAATCCAAGGATGCTCCTTTACTGCTGGTAAACTCATTCGTTTCTCGCTCTTGAGTACCACCAACTAAAAAATACTAACACTGTAGAATACTCCTAACAGGAATACAATTTTATTGTAATAAACAGGCCTCTCTTTTTACTTTCTATAAGAGACGTCAGTTAACTAAGTATTTTGTTATTTGGGAAGTAATCCAAAAGATTTTAATGGTACACTTACATTGGAGATAAGATCTTTAGCGCCAGGCCGTATAAAGTCTGCAAAATGTATATCTAGAGTCCTGATTCGTCTGTACGTACTTTCTTGATCTTTGCCCTCAAAAGGTGGATAACCATGCAAAAATTCATAGCAAAGAATACCTAAAAATAGTATGGTTAAAAAATCACAATTTTGTTGTATTACTTACATCTAATTAAAATACCTCCTTATTATTTAAAAATATTGTACAATAAAAAAACTAATAATAGTGCACAATAAAATGAAATGCCGTCAAGAAATAAGCTAAATAAGCCACTTATGACAATATACCTGGAACACTGCCTGATATTACGTTAAAATGCCTTAAATATACAATCAAATCAAATAGATTTATTCTGGGGTGGCTCAAAAAAGTGAGGCGAACCAAACTTGTATTTTTTTAAATGGAACACCCTGTATATTATTGGCCCAAAAGATGGTCATAGAGCTGCCGATCATTTTAATATAGGGTTATGTGGATTTATTTTTAGTAAGAAATAATTACGATTTTATCTAAAAAATTTCCTAAGTTTAGTAACCATTTCCAAATTACTAAAAGCGACTGAATGAAATAGTACACTCAAAAATAATATTTTAGAATGTTGCCCATCTTTACAATAAAAAATATTTGCGTTCAGTACATTTATTATACAGGGTGATTACATTATGCAAAATATTAAAATTCTCTGTCTTTTTAAATGGAACACCCTGTATATTTTTTGATTTTTAGAAGGGGCCCTTTTGATATCCTTTCTACTGATACCATATTTGATACCTCTTAGAGTTTACCGTATTTTAAATATTTGGATATTGGATTGGATATTAACTGTAAAAGTCTACACTTCTGCTATTTTTTATTTATTTTATTTTATTTTTGTTCATAATCGAGTTGCCATGATTTTTTTTTGTTTAGATTGTCACTATGACAGCCGAATACAATTATTTAATATTTGTTCGGTTGTGAAAATTAGGTACTAACTTTCACAAAATGTCGAATTTTACCACTTTGGAAATGGTAAATATAATTTTTATATTGGGAGAATGTGCAAGAAATTGCCTTCTAGCGAGTCGAGTGTATGCTGAAAGATATCCAGATATTGAGAGAAAGCTGAGACCAGAGGCCTTCGAGAAGCTGTTGCATACATTTTTAGAAACAGGAAACGTTGCGTAAAAAAAGGATAGTAATCAATAAACTCGTTGTTAATAAAGAAAATTAATTAAGGGTCCTATTGGCAGTACAGGAAAATCATACCGTAAGTCAAACTGGCATTTTTGAGGAAACCGGTGTTAGTGAAACAAGCGTGCGACGGATATTGAAAAAATATAAATATCATCCTTATCACACCAAGAAATTTATGAAGATGATTTCTTAAGAAGAATTACATCCTACAGTACCAGATATGTTATCAAACGTTCCCTTTAGTGACAAGTCTACATTTAAAAATAGGTAACGGAATCGTAAATATAATAACATAATATGCATTATGCATATTAACTTATGCGCATGCTATTTATTTATTTATTTATCCATTCAACGGGCTAACACCCAATTTACAAAAAATTTATACATATATTATCATAATAGAACAAAACTCTCAAAATATAAAAACCAAGCTTAAGCTTGTACGCTATACATCACAACACAAATCATTAACTGTCACATTATAAAAACAAATACACAGAGCAGCAAACAAACAATAAAGAAAAAAAAATACATTTCAGTTCACATCAATAGGTACTCTGCGTAAGAAACCCTTCAATTTGTTAATGGTTGAGTTAAAGATATCGAGTTTGATCTTGTTAGTATTAGACATTATTCTGTCCATAGGAGATTGTTGGCCATACAAAGTACGATGAAAATTGTTATAAAAAGTTAAGTTATTTCTTAGTGTGACCATAGGAGTTTTAAAAGAAGTAAAAGATCTGGCGAGTCAATAACACCATTCACAAGTTTCCATAGAAATACTATATGAAAATCAAATCTGCGTTTCTGAAGTGTTTCCAAATTCAAAAGTTTCATCAGATCGCCACAGTTAATATGTTCCTTAGGTATGTGTAGTTTGAAAGCTATGTAGTATAGACATTTTTTCTGAACGCGTTCAATCGCATCAGTATATGTTGCACAATATGGAGACCATACCGTTGTACAGTTCTCCAATTGTAATTTGACTAAGGAGTTATACAAGATTTTAAGGGCAAAAATGTTATTGAAGTCCTTAGTACCTATGTCTTTTTAGGAAACCTAGCATTTTATATGCTTTATTACAGCAATACTCAATATGATAACTAAATGAAAGTTTAGAGTCAAAGTAGACTCCCAAGTCTCTAACAATATTGACATTTTTTAATGTATGATTATTAATATTATAGGAATTCAATACTGAGTCATTCTTTTTTGAGAATTGTATATATTGGCATTTCTCTATATTAAGATACATGTAGTTGTCGACACACCACTGTCGAAAACGGTTCAAATCTTCCTGCAGATATTGAACCGCCTGCCAATCATTAACAGTGATGTACATTTTTAAGTCGTCGGCGTACAATAGAAACTTGCAATGTAGAAAACACTAAGTGACATCATTTATGAATATATTGAACAATAAAGGCGCCAGGTGCCCCCCCTGCGGTACACCTGAGGTAGCATTGAAGGTTTGAGACCTGCAAGACTCAACCTTGACAATCTGTGCCCTGTCAGTGAGATAAGAATCACCGCAACATGACTCCGCCAACACCATATGCTTCAAGCTTACGAGCAAGCAGGCCCACATCAACCTTGTCGAATGCCTTGGAGAAGTCAGTGTAAATTGAATCAACAACACTTCCGCCCTCCAAGGCACTCGACAATGCCTCGCGGTATACCAAAAGATTCGTCGCAATGGATTTACTCTTCAGAAATCCGTGTTGTTTGGAAGTTATAATATTTTTAAATGCTGCAGACAAATGATCTGTAACCAGAGATTCGAGGATTTTAGGAAATTGTGAAATGATTGAGATAGGTCGATAACTCTTTACTTCATTTCTTTTGCCACTATTCTTATAAATGGGGGTAACATACGAAAGTTTCCATTCATCAGGAAAAATGCCAGATGACAACGATTTATTGTATAATAACCAGAGAGGTCTGGACAGTGCAAATGCACAATTCTTTATAAAGAAAGGAGTTATGCCGTCCGGCCCCGGCCCCTTACCAGTGTCAATACATGATAGCTTGTCATATACCTGTGAAATTCTAACACTAAACCCATTTATGTCTACTATGTTTTTTAGTTTATTAGGAATTTTAACATTATATTCTCTATTTGATGTATTTTCATAAACATAGGAAAAGTGCTCTGCAAAAAGCTGCGTTGCACTACCTCCATCGATAGAGGTCTTGTTACCAAGTGTTAAGACAGCAGAAATTTCATTATTTTGTTTTTTTTTGAGTTGACATACTTCCAGAAAACCCTCGGACTCTTAGCTATGTTAGATTCGACATCCTCTATGTATCCCCTATACAAAACGTCCGCCTGTGCTTTACAAAGAGTTCGCACATGGCAAAAGTTCTGATAATCTTTCATTAGACCGGTTTGACGGAATTTTTTATGCAAAATCTTTTTATTAAAAACAGTTGTTTTGAGCTCAGTATTAAACCAGCTAGAAAATTTAAAATTGCTTTTGATTGATACCTTTTGAACACACAACTCAATGGCTGGTCCTAATATAGAATTAAAGGTTGTTATGTCATGATAAATTTCATTGATCAGTAAAGTGTCCCAATTAGTAAGTAACAAGTATTTATTCAATTCCACATAATCGCACTTGTGAAAGTTATAAATTTCATCTTTAAATTCAATGATCTCTGCTCCCACCCTGCAACAAAGATCTATGAGGAGGGCTGGATGGTGACTCTCAGAGTTTATCAAGGTGTCCAAGGCTGCGCTGACTGAATCTCCTTCACAGCTCGTAAAGACAAGGTCCAAAAAAACTCCTCTTGCATTTCGAATCCGATTAGCCTGGTATAGATTTAGCATGGGAAAAGTTTCAGCAATGCCTAGAGTGTCCATGGTGTGTCCAGTGATCATCACACCCAATGAATCATTGTCCCACTTTAGATTAGGTAAGTTATAATCTCCAGCTATACAGAAGCTATGGTCACTGTATATATGGTGTGCACTCTCTACTGCTTCACAGTGCATGGAATATACTTCATTTTTTGAGTTTGGAGGAATGTATACGCAGCACAACATTTTTTTGTTACCATTTTTCAGTTGGACTGAAACCCAAATCTCTTCAGATAGATCATTGGCTATATCGACCATCTGTGATCTTAGGTGGCTGCAAACTGCGATTAAGACGCCGCCATTACGATTTTTACCCGTGATAACAGGGTTTCTATCTTTTCTATAAATTGTGAAGGAATCCATGCCCAACTCCGAGTCAAAGAAGCTTTCTGTGAGTGAGGTTTCAGTAAGCATTATTATATCATAATTAGTGAGAGATAGGTTATGTGAGAGATTAGTGAGTTTTGTACGCAACCCATTAACATACTGATAGTAAAGTGCAAGCTTGCTGTCTATCTCCGCCTCCGTCCGTGGTGGGGTTGGCTGCTCCGAAAAAACCTTCCATCAGAATTTTGCACACAGCCGCCTGCTCCTGCACCGCCTGCCCTATTGTCAAACACAAACTCCTTACACAATATGTTTTCAGGCCAGAAGTTGTAAACAGTAATAAGTCTTGCATATTTTTCCTCAATACCAACCTTGAATGAGCTGGTTTCACCTCTAGTATTTAATTGTACTGCTATTACTTCACCATCCAGCAGCGGTTGTATCTTGGATCTTATGTGGTCCACAATAGTCTTGGAAGTCGCTGCCTTGCTCACTCGACTGACATGAAGCCAAGATTTTTTAGGGATTCCTATGAGATTGGCGGTGGTGCCAGCTGCTTCAGGCACTTTTGGATTATGCACTAGTGAGGCACCATCCCGCCTATTGTGTTGCCTCCTGTTGGTGCTGCTTCCCGGTGAAAGCAATGAGTTGCCAGCTCCCTTATCAGCCGCTCAATTTTTAAATTGTTCAACTGGTTTTGGTAAGCATTGATTTTTCAGGGAGCTTACCTCTTTTATTAGTGTTTGAATTTTAAGTCCACTGATTGCACTATTCAGTTGATTGCCTATCGCACAAGTCTGCTCTTCAAAACATGTTTTTATTATCTTCTTTACCTCAGTGAGGAGATCTTTGCCAGTCTCATCCCTATCCACAGCGGTAACAGCCGCCTTCTGTGCTTCCTTCTTCATGCTTTTAATTTCTGCCTCCATGGTACTCATTTTAATTAGCATTTTCTCCATATCATTCTTTAGCTCTAAAAAGCTTATAGCAGTTAAAGCATCGGTGCATTCCCAGCAGAAATAAAGTAAAGTGCGCTGGGTAGTTTGTAGTACGCATCTCACCTCATTCGCTAATAGTCCTACTTTCTTGCCTGCACTGTGTTTACAGACAACCCGAAGGCAGGAGTCACAGTTTGCGCCAAACAATGCAGCATTGTCTTCCTTGGCACAATCATTGTTACAAGAAAAACACTTCATTGCACGAATTCCTGCACAAGTAACACTTTCAGGTGAAACTGCCTATGGTATCACAGCCAGCAGTTGAATCCGCTGATCCTTACAGGTAAAACGGACTATAGGTTGTTGAGCGGAGACAAGCTCAAATTCCTCAAATGCCGGTACACAAAGGGATTAATTTTTTATTGTGCTGCCTCTATATAGAAAGGCGAGCTATGAACTTGGCTCAGCCCACGTTTATTACGTAAATTCAGGACAGAAACGTTTGATATTCCTGCAAAATGAACCTGAACACTGTTTCAAAAAATGTGCGAAAATTGACGATTTAATTCCGAAATAAGACCGCAAAAAGACGATGAAAATGAGAACACGATATGAACACTTACTCAATAATAATGCTAAATGTGACACTTGTGAAATAATACCGTTAAAAAACGATCTCCTTAAATTTTCAACAGTAATACACCGATAGAGGAGGCGTCTTATCGGTAATACCGATGTTTTTAACAAGAAATCGATTTTCTGACAAATTTTTACGAAATGTAATTTTTACTTATAATCTGATATGATCCCGAGAGCTTTAGCTCGAGGGTCTTATCTTTGATTATAAGTAAAAATTACATTGAGTGAAAATTTTCTTGGAAAATCGAGTTTCGAGTGAAAAACGAAGGTATGAAGATAAGAAACCGCCTCTAGAGGTGTATTTTATTGGATAATTTACTGAACATAAAAATGAAGGCCGTCTGATAAAGGTAAATATACAAGTTAAAGGTGTTACTAATTTTTTATTTAAGTAAAAAAGCTACAAGCGTCTTTTCGAAAGCGTCTTTTCGAGCTAGCGGTAGTCTTATCGGGTAAGACGACCGTTTCCAAGGTGGTTGCTATGAAAATGAGCGTTTTGATTGGTTCAATAAAAGTGAGGTGAATTATCCTGTAAAGATTGTTGTTTAGAACAGAAACGTAATAATCTCGCGAATTGTAACGCCACGTATTGTGCTAGAGGATAGGAGGCCTTGCTGCAGGTGTCAAGCGCTAGGGAGACGGCCATGGCAAAAAAAGCTGTCAAGTAGAATTTGAATTGTCAATGTTAGAATTATATTTGTTGTTGGAAAATAAATTTAAAGTTAAAATTATGGTATTTCAATGGTAAAAACTAAAAAGAAGAGTAAACCCTACATAATGGTCCAACGAACCGGATAATTGTATTGTTTTCCGTAAACTTTGTGTGTTGATTTGGAAATTGGTGATGATATCCGTAATGGTTCCCAAAAAGCATCATTTTTCAGAAAAAATATATGCCGCTGACACCTCGATGTGAGGCTACTTGAACCTTTTGGAAATTGGAAAGAAATAAGTACCTAAAAATCTAAACGTTTGGCTAGGAAAAGTAGTGGATATTGATGAATACTGAAGTTATAAAAAAAAAATTGGTTTTATAAGATTGGTGCGTATCCAGTATCCTTTTTTTTCCATTAATTTGGTTTGGTTAGATTTGTAGTGCAGTGGTAGTATTTTGGTTATTCATTGGTTATTGTTTAAAATAAAAAGTTATTGGTTTATTTGTAAAAAATTACAGAATTAGAAAGTCAAATAAAGATTTATAATAAAAAGCATGGAATTTGTAAAGCAAAGCTCACAAACTTCACGAAATTTGTGCGAGGGTTGCAGGATGAAGTTTTAAATTTAAATTATAAGGTTAATCTTGCCAAAATCGCTGAATTGGAAACAAGATTAGAGATTGTTGTTGCCCAAGGTTTGACAGAATTTGAGGAATATCAACAATTTTTGGAACAAAATCATGAAAATCAAGATGAACAGTTAACCGAACGTGAGCTCTTTGAAAATAATTATTATGAAATTGTTGGTATCGCAAAATCGGTTCTGTCAAAGCTTGTAAGTTTGGAAAATCCGTGTGGCGAGAATATTTCGCAATCGGGTATTGTTGTTAGTTCAGTGGTGGCACCAAGGGCGCACCCCAAGTTACCCTCTATACCTATTCCAAAATTTTCTGGATCATATGATAGATGGCTAGAGTTTCGAGACACATTTATTTCGTTAATTCACTCAAATAATGAAATAATTGATATTGAAAAGTTTTATTTTTTAAGAGGTGCATTAGAGGGAGATGCAAAAGAACTAGTACAGTCTTTGGAAATGTCAGCTATGAATTATACTGTTGCTTGGGATCTTGTTTGTGAAAGATATAATAATGATACAATGTTGGTAAATAATCACCTAAAATTATTGTTTGATTTGCCCAGAGTAGAGACCGAAAGCGCTGTTAGTTTGCGTAAGTTGGTAGATGGTGTTACTAAGCATATTCGTGCGCTTACCACATTAGGACTACCAACTGACCACTGGGATGTCATAGTAATTTTTATTATTGTTGGTAAATTAGATTCTGTGACCAAGCGTGCGTGGGAGGAAATTAAATCAAAGGATAAGTTGCCTACTTTGGACGAGTTTAAAGGGTTTTTAAAATCAAGGGCTGAAACCTTAGAAGCAGTAGGAGATCAAACTAAACAAAAAGGTTTTAGGAAAAGGTCATTTTTAACTCGGAATCAAAATTGTAGCTATTGTAATAAGAAGCACTTTATTACAGATTGCATCGAATTCATAAAATTATCAGTTTACCAACGATATGAGCATTTAAAAAAGCTCAGACTTAGTCTCAATTGTTTGAAACGCAACCATTTTAGTAAAAATTGTACGTTAAATGGCTGTAAAAAGTGTTCCTCAAAACATCATGTTTTGTTGCATTATGATACAAAAAAGGAGACAACTGTACAAGCAGATAAGAAAGAAGTCACGTTGCCTGAAGACAAAGGTCAGAGTGTCACAATGAGTGCGTCTCAGTTTGGATGTTCAGGTGAAGTATTGCTTTCTACGGTATTAGTCAAACTAATTGGACCGCAAGGTAACTATGCTGTATGTCGTGCCCTGTTAGATAATGGTTCTCAGAGTAATCTAATAACTATAGATTTATGCGAAAAATTGAATTTAGATTTACATTCTGTGGATATATCGTTAATTGGTGTTAATCAAGCGCGATCTGTAGTGAATAAAAAATGCCATGCTAAGATGCAATCTTTGCACAACTCATTCGAAACGAAAATATCGTGTTTAGTTGTTACCAAAATAAGTGACCCTATTCCTAGTCACAAACTAAATATTTCTGGTTTAAATATTCCAGGCCACTTGCGGCTAGCCGATCCCAGCTTTGCAACCCCTGGACCAATAGATCTTATTTTAGGAGTAGATATTTTTTATCACCTTTTGTGCATTGGTCAAATTAAATTAGGTGACAATTGGCCTTTGATGCAAAAAACCAGACTTGGTTGGGTCATCGGTGGTTCGATGTCGAGTAGTTCTTATGGAAATAATTCTCCTGTACGCTGCAATTTTGTGGCTACTCTTGATATTCAGTCTCAATTAACAAAGTTTTGGAGTATAGAAGAACCCCCTTTCAACAAAGTTCACTTATCTATGAAAGATCAAAAATGCGAAGATATGTTTTCTAAAGGACAAGGAGAGACGATTCTGGTAAATTTATTGTTAAGATTCCATTAAAAACCGATCCCTCTGAGTTGGTCGATTCTCAAAATTATGCTTTGAATAGATTCTATGCCTTAGAGCGTAAATTAGCTAGAAATGATAAGTTTAGTGACATGTATAAAAATTTTATGATTGAATATGAAAATCTTGGCCACATGTCACTAGATCCAGATCCCCATTCAAGTGTTTCATATTTTTTACCTCACCATGGTGTTTTGAATGAGTCAAGTTCTACAACTAAGTTAAGAGTTGTTTTTAACGGATCTGCTCCCACAGATACAGGCCTTTCTGTAAATGATATTCAATATGTTGGTCCTAGTATTCAAGAGGACCTATTGTCAATCTTAACAAATTTCGTCAAAATAATATTGTGGTATGTGCTGATATCGAGAAAATGTACAGAATGGTTTTGATAGATGATAATCAGCGTTGGCTTCAAAAAATCTTTTGGAGGGATAACCCCGATAAAGAATTGGATGTGGATACCCTAAATACGATTACGTATGGAACTAATTCTGCAGCCTACTTAGCCATAAGATGTCTAAGACAGTTGGGTTTGGAGAATGCTGAAAAATTCCCTGAAGCGTCGCATGTGATCCTGAAGGATTTCTATGTTGATGACATGCTAACTACTTTTGCTAACGTCGATAAAGCTATTAGGATTTGTTCCGAGGTTGCAGAAATCCTAAAATCTGGTTGTTTTAACTTAAGGAAATGGCTTTCGAATGAGCCTCAAATACTTCAAAATTTGGGTTATGATAATGTTACCGACAAGGTAGTCTTTGGAGAAGAATGTGAAAACAAAACTTTAGGTTTGTATTGGTCGTTTCAAGATGATGTTCTTAAATATCACATCTCTCCAAATATGTCTAGAAAAATTACTAAACGTACAGTGCTATCAGAAATATCAAAAATTTATGATCCACTCGGTTTATTAAGTCCATGTATAATACTTGCTAAAATCCTTCTGCAAAAAATATGGTCAGAGAAACTTGAATGGGATCAATCATTGCCTTTAAATCTTAATTCAACTTGGATATCCTATAGAGACAATTTGATACATTTAAATGATGTTCATATACCTCGTCAAGTTACTTGTAAATATAGTGTTAAACATCAAGTTCATGGGTTTTGTGACGCCTCTATTGAAGCGTATGGAGCTACTGTCTATTTAAGGAGTGTCAATGATAAAAATGAAGTTACAGACCGCTTAATGTATTCAAAGGCTAAGGTCGCTCCTTTAAAGGTAATAACTTTACCACGTCTGGAGCTCTGTGGTGCTTTAGTTTTGGCACAGTTGGTAGATAATCTTAAACGTTCTTGGGATTTAAACGTTACTGAGACCTTTTTATGGTCGGATTCCACAATTGTTTTGAGTTGGTTATCAACCACACCAAGTATTTTGCAGACTTTCGTTGCTAATCGTGTGGCACAAATCCAGTCACTCACAGAGATAGGTGATTGGAATCATGTTAAGTCAGATCATAACCCCGCAGATCTACTTTCTAGGGGGCTTCAACCTGAGAGAATTGTTAATAATAAATTTTGGTGGAATGGGCCAAGTTGGCTTAGCCAGGTCACAAGATAATTGGCCAGAGTCAAACTTTCATGTTTCTAGCGATGTACCCGAGGTAAAAAGAAATGCAGTAAGTTGTCATTTAAATAAAAATGAATCGTTATTCCCGTTTTCAAGGTTTTCAAAGTTTAGTTGCATTAAAAGATGTTTGGCATATTGTCGCAGGTTCATAAATGATTGTCGGCCAGGTACATCAAAGGTATCAGGGCCATTGAGTGTACAAGAGTTAAAAGAGGCCATTAACTTATTGGTTATATTTTCTCAACAGGAATCGTATCCTCATGAAAAAGACGTGTTGGAGTCTAATGGCGTTGTTCAAAGGGGTCCTTTACCTCGGCTAAACCCTTTTATAGCCGCAGATGGTACCCTCAGGGTAGGGGGTAGAATTCAATTATCCGATTTAGACTATGAGAAAAAACAGTGTTGTCAGCTCAACATCCATTAGCAAAATTAATTTTTACTCATGAACATATCAGGCTACTACATGCAGGGCCGCAAATGTTACTTGCTTCCATTAGGGAAGCATATTGGGTTGTTCGCGGAAGGAATTTGGCAAAAAAGGTGGTACATTAATGTATTCGGTGTTTCAGAACAAGACCTAAGCAAGCAGCTCAAATTATGGGAATTTTACCCGAAATGCGTGTCCGTCCTATGCCCCCTTTTAATTCTTGTGGAATTGATTTTGCGGGCCCTTTTTATGTTAAAAATAAACAGGGACGTGGAGCAAAGCTTACGAAATGTTATATTGCCTTATTTGTTTGCTTTTCAACATAAGCTCTGCATTTAGAATTGGTTTCCGATTTAACGACTGAAGCGTTTATTGCTGCATTCCGTAGATTTGCTTCACGTCGTGGATGCCCAACCAATGTATTTTCAGATAATGGCACGAATTTTGTGGGTGCCAACATTGAACTAAAAGAATTGGACAAGTTCCTACAAAGGGAACAAAGATTTTTAGTCAGTACGTTTGAAAATGAAGGGATAGTGTGGAAATTTATTCCTGCGCACTCGCCTAATTTTGGGGGTTTGTGGGAAGCGGGAGTTAAGTCATGTAAATATCATTTGAAGCGTGTAATGGCAAATGCTTCTTTAACTTTTGAGCAATTTAATACGCTGCTCACTCAAGTCGAAGCTATTCTAAATTCCCGTCCGCTGGGTCCCATCTCTACTGACCCAAATGACTTGGACGTGCTTACCCCTGCCCACTTTCTTATTGCCCAAGCAACATCGAATAGTTTGATAAACGTTTACTAAACTAAAATTTCGTTTATTTTTGGTAATGGTATTGTTTTTAAACGTATATAATAAACGAAAATTTTTGAATACGTATAATAAACATATATGATCTTCTACATTATAAAACTACTTTGGATAATCCTCTCGATTTTAGTACTACTATGGTGAAATTTAACTCCCTGTCTAATTCATACAATTATTTAAAGAATTTAAATAATTAATTACACAATTTTCTATTTTTTGTTTATAACCAATTTTTCGTTATGGTTTTATAAACGAACAGTATTGTTGTTTATTACACGTTTTCCATAAATCATATTATTAACATGGAATATTATATTACCACTTTTTAACTCTGTAGGTCAATTAGGTACCTGTTTTGCCGATAAGTTAAATAATATGATTAAAAATGGTTAACAAATCGCAGTGCTTTACGTAGTCCACATGACCTTAGTTGCGCCAATCCCGAACGAATCCCGCTCGCTGGCACAAGAAGGCTGGGAGCAGGTACAGAGTCGATCAACCATGCTGTGTATTTTAAGATTGTGATTGTGAGCGCATCGCATAGTGCATACGAACAAAACGCCACGTGTCGGCCATCTTGCATCATTTTTAATAATAATTGTGAAATTTATTGAGTTTTGTGGGAATTTTGCAACAAGTGAATAACTTCAACTTCATTGGGTAAGTAATATTGTTATTCTTTGGCCATAAATAAACTCTAAATACCGCAATTTTGTTCTAGAAACACTTTTTTTCGTCCAAGGTCACAAGATTAATTATTGTACTTTCTGAAAGCCCTTTATCGAGCCGTTTAATGCCATCGTGTTCGCTTACCTTCATATATTATTTACTTTTATGAGTTAAGTAGGTAGGTACCTACCTATATTTTTCCATTACAGGCATGCCAAAAATGTTATGTAAACGGCATATTCGTCGAAAAATAATAATATCACATCGAAACCATGCAAATCCTTAGATATTTGTTTTTCTGTATACAGACGCTGTGAAGCTAGCATTTGCTGGAAGAGAATCTACAGTCGATTTAAGCGACCAGGTGGTAATAAGGGCAGTGCAAGACTGGCTGAAACTGTCCAAAAGTCGCTACACTTACAATAGCGCTACAAAATGATATGTATCAAAAGTACCTACTTAATAAAGATTTCTTTTAATTCTATAGGTTTATCATTTATTTTGTAATATAATTATAGACATTGATGAAATACAGAAATAATACGTTTTATAGCAATATTTATTATGACATTGTGATAAACGTTTATAAAAGATTTGCCAATAACGAAAAAAATACTTTATTTCAGCAGAAATTAAAACGTTTAAAAAACGTTTTCATTTACAATTATATCACGTTCGGTATATGCAAAAAATAAACGTTTCTAATAAAGGTACAATAGAAGTCTACAATATACGTATATGATTTATTTTATGGAACATAAATATATAGGTACATTTACGAAATACGAAAATCATACGTTTCTTAGTAACATTTATTATAGGAATATGATTGGCGTTTATAATATATTTATCTGTGACAAAAAAAAAACATTTATTCCGCGGACATTCGAACGTTTATTGAACGTTATGATTAACTAAAATTAAACGTTTGGTTCAGACAAAATAAAAACGTATAATAAACCATTCAGTGTTGCTTGGGTGGAGGAAGATTGACCTCGTTGCCCGATCCTGATCTTCGTGATGTTAAGGAAAATAAACTTAACAAGTTCCAATATCTTCAACAGCTGCAGCAACATTTCTGGAACCGTTGGTCCAGAGAGTATTTGGCTGAGTTACAACAGCGGAATAAATGGACATTGGAACATTCCAATCTAGAAGTTGGTCAACTGGTTATTATTAAAGAAGACCATCTTCCTTCGATGAAATGGCGGCTTGGCCGTGTCATTGAAGTTTTTCCTGGCCCAGACTCCAAGTGTCGTGTCGCGAATATAAAAACACAGAACTCTGTGCTTAAACGCTCAGTTTCGAAACTTTGCCTTTTACCAAACTGTTAATTGACATTTAGTTTTATGTGTTGAAAGATAGACTTTCAAGGTTGGGGGTATGTTTAAAACAGAAACGTAATAATCTCGCGAATTGTGACGCCACATATTGTGCTAGAGGATAGGAGGCCTTGCTGCAGGTGTCAAGCGCTAGGGAGACGGCCATGGCAAAAAAAGCTGTCGAGTAGAATTTGAATTGTCAATGTTAGAAATATATTTGTTGTTGGAAAATAAATTTAAAGTTAAAATTATGGTATTTTAATGGTAAAAACAAAAAAGAAGAGTAAACTCTACAATTGTTTTCAAAGAAAATTAACAGAATCAAGCACAAAAAATATGCTAATGGGCATGAAGAATAGCATATCCAAGTCTATGCAAAGAAAGAGTATGACAAGCTTCTAAAAGTGGAACAATCAAAACAAATTTGAAAGAGAAGTTAACACCTCAGACAATAAAAATAAATGCTTAAGGCCATTTGTAATGAAATAAATAATAAATTTAAAATAAATGAACCACATTTGAACAGATGGCAGATTTTATCTGTCAAACTGAACCTCGCCTTTTTGTACATTATTAAGTATATAATAACAACTAATTGTTATAATATGTAAAATGTTATAAATGTACAGGGTTATCCAACCAAGACTAGACAAGGCGATTTTTTGACTTTTCCTGTACTTTTATAAAAAAACTGAAATAGCCATCTTAAGTCATTTTCTCCCGCGAATTCGAATATCTTCAGCAAAAAACAATTGAACATCAAACAAAAGTACTAGGGGTCACTTTGATATTTTTTTAAGTGGGATGCCGTATTTTTAATGAGCTTATCCGATTTCTCATATAAATTTTGATCTAAAATGTTGGATTTTTAATTCAAAAACGCCTTTTTTCTTCAGTTTTAAATTCGGAAAATGTTAAAAATAAAAAAAAAATAAATAAATAAATTAAAAATCCAACATTTTAGATCAAAATTTATATGAGAAATCGGATAAGCTCATTAAAAATACGGCATCCCATTTAAAAAAATATCAAAGTGACCCCTAGTACTTTTGTTTGATGTTCAATTGTTTTTTGCTGAAGATATTCGAATTCGCGGGAGAAAATGACTTAAGATGGCTATTTCAGTTTTTTTATAAAAGTACAGGAAAAGTCAAAAAATCGCCTTGTCTAGTCTTGGTTGGATAACCCTGTACAAATAAAGACCTTTATTATTATTATTATTATTATTATTATTATTTTGCTGAAAATCCTCATAAGTTAGTAAATGATCTTAATAGTCACCTGTTAAATATAATTCCAGAAATGAGGGGAAATAAAACTGCAACCCCTTTTGAATGTAATACTTATTATCATTTTTTTTTCTTTGGTAATACACCAGATAATGACCAATCAATGTATTTGCAACCTATAACTAGTAATGAACTATTAGATATAGCGCAAAAATTAAAAAACAAATACAGTAGCGGTGACGATGAATTCCCCGCAAATATTGTAAAACTTTCGATTGTTAAAACTGTTACAGTTCTGAAACACATAATAAATAATTCAATGAAATATGGTATTGTATCTAATCAACTTAAGATTGCATGCAACATTTCAGACACTGCTCTTAAACTGTTTCCTTTATAATACCACTTAATCATAGTTACTTTTTCCTTAATGGAATAGCTCATATTTAGCTATAATTAAAGCGCCTTCAATGAAAATGTTGTCACTGGCGCTATATTGGTTTTGTCAATGCCAAATAATAATTTGCTGGTGTTTGCTGTATTACCTAAATTATAAAAATTTCGTAATTTTGCCATAACATTTAATTGAATAAGTTCGGATTGGCTTATTTAAATTTATTCAAACTTGGCACAAAGATTTATTATATTGGCCGCTTCAAAATATTATAATACAATTTTTCTCTAAAATGTACAGGGGAGCCAATATTTAGCCACCTCAAAAGTTACATGGGATTTCTTATGTTCAACTAAGCCATGCATCACCCGGTATATTTGAGGAAGGATTTCCTGTGTTTGCTATTTACCGCCATGCATTACCCGGTATATCTGAGGAAGGATTTCCTGTGTTTGCTATTTACCAAGTTATTTTCATAGTCTGATTTCGATGCTTTAATCAATGAACTGACTTCGTTATTGATGGTTTGGTAGCTTATATAGTCCGCCTCGTTTTGTGATATGCGATATTAGAAAGATGTATGTTGCTGAAACAAGCCCGAGTTTTTTCCTATTCGTTCCTGACTTCCCTGACGATGTAAAACATCTACTATAGTATGGTTCTATGACTCTTTATGACCTACATAAAATATTAAAATTTCATTAAATTATAAATGTCGGTTCAAAAGTTAGAGCCGAAAAGGTAAGTAGCTGGGTACCCCTTTGGGGCTCTGTATATCCGTTAGGGCGCATTTTAGGAATTTTTGTTCTTTGACAAATCAGGGTTGTTTTCACCTCCCCTATATGCTCCCGAGAGTATGCCATATACTTACCGGACACCTTGTATATACAAAGAAATGTTTTTAAAAAGTTAAAAGTTACA
Source organism: Polydrusus tereticollis (assembly GCA_963920685.1). Taxonomy (NCBI): domain Eukaryota; kingdom Metazoa; phylum Arthropoda; class Insecta; order Coleoptera; family Curculionidae; genus Polydrusus; species Polydrusus tereticollis. Next base: position 147,446,356 of record OY987326.1, read on the forward strand.
TAGCAGTATTTTCAGCCCTACCAACCTAAATCGATTTGCCAACGGGATTTAAATTAAATAGAATTCTTTACAGTTTGTCCTAAAAATATGCAGAAATATTAATTATTTTTAGGTAAACCCCCAATATGTCAAAAAATCGGCAGGGCTACAGGACGAGGAACAAGTCCAAGACAGAGAAAATAGACAAACTCTATAAATCCATGGAACTGAAACAGGAACTAAAAAACTCTACTGACACCGACCCGAATATTTTCAATATGAAAAATTGGTGTATGACCTACAACTGAATTCTGAAATTAACACTTTAAAGAATCAAATTAGTAAATTATTACGGAAGGATGCCAACATTTCAACAGGCAATTCAAACGATCAGGCACCAAACCTTATAAATTAACAGCACATGCTGACAACAATAGAAATCCAGGAATGATTTGTTCTGGACCAAGTAGGACAAATATCAGAATTGCAAACCCTAACATAGGGAAAAGACTTGTAAAATTGTCATGGATATATATATCTAATATTGACGTAAATACTACTCCTGAAAACATAATTGAAGCACTTGATCCAACCCATAAACATTTATATAAATGCGAAAAACTTGCCTCCAAATATAGAAATCCTAGCAGTGCTTCTTTTAAGCTAGTAATCCCTGGGACCTTCAGAAAAACTACATGTCGTCCGATTTTTGGCCTGATGGTGAATATGTTGCAAAATATTATCCACCTCAGTACAACTCAAATAACCGACTAAACTGGAAACCAAATTTTTAACATTTTAACAAACGCAGCCAAACCGAAACAGGAAGCGCTAAATGTGATAAATGCGTATCAACTCTCATACAAATCGGATGACCTCTACTTGGACATCATTTACACAAATATTCAGCTTTCTAGCCATTAAAGATGATCTAATTTTTAATATATTTTATATAAATATTAAATCAAATGTTCTCTTGTTGAGTGAATCAAGAACCACACTTGACATTTTAAATTAGTTCTGGACATCTACACACTTATAAGATACACGCTTATACTGGAGGTGTATTGATTTACGTAAAGACAGGTTTAGATTTTTCCTTAATTAAGTCTTGTAGCATAGTGAACAACTACTGGTATATTTTTATTACTCTCAAGACATCAAATATATCCGTTATCTCTGGAGCGATATCCATTTAGGACTGGGGATCCTCGAATCAAAGCCGAGGTTAATCGCGAAACCGAAGCGATCAGACAAATGCTCATCAAACGTCAATCGAACCTGTGGGATGACAGAGTTCAAAGTCTGGGCATCGAGGATAATTCCATTTACAAGATGACCAGAACTTTGATTAAATGTGCAAAAAAGTCTCATATCTTAAAACCCAGCAGACAGGTCTGATTTTTACAGATGCTAAGGATATAGCTGAATTGCTCGCAGATAAACTCTGCGAGCAATTCAGCGAAAATCCAACAACGGACCCACATAGGGATGAGAGGGTCTCCAGAACTATTCAAATTTTTAAGTCAATGAACCATCCGATTCAGAACTTCCTAGAGGTGACGCTAAACGAAGTCAAATCAATAACAAGTGTTTTGAACTTCAGAAAAGCACCAGGTTTCGACGGTATCAAAAATGCAGCGTTGCGAAACCTACCTGACAGAGCTTTGGGGAATATTGCAAGCTTATCCCGGGCGATAATCAAAGAAGGCCATTTTCCGTGTGCCTGGAAACACGCAAAGGTAATCTTGATACACAAGAAAGGGGAAGACCCAACTGCTGCAGTGAGCTATAGACCGATCAGTCTACTCTCTAGTTTGAGAAAAATCATCGAAAAACGGATATTGTCTCGTCTAAGTTGTACAACTCAAATAACCGACTAAACTGGAAACCAAATTTTTAACATTTTAACAAACGCAGCCAAACCGAAACAGGAAGCGCTAAATGTGATAAATGCGTATCAACTCTCATACAAATCGGATGACCTCTACTTGGACATCATTTACACAAATATTCAGCTTTCTAGCCATTAAAGATAATCTAATTTTTAATATAGTGCGTTTTAAATCAAATGTTCTCTTGTTGAGTGAATCAAGAACCACACTTGACATTTTAAATTAGTTCTGGACATCTACACACTTATAAGATACACGCTATACTGGAGGTGTATTGATTTACGTAAAGACAGGTTTAGATTTTTCCTTAATTAAGTCTTGTAGCATAGTGAACAACTAGTGGTATATTTTTATTACTCTCAAGACATCAAATATATCCGTTATCTCTGGAGCGATATCCATTTAGGACTGGGGATCCTCGAATCAAAGCCGAGGGTAATCGCGAAACCGAAGCGATCAGACAAATGCTCATCAAACGTCAATCGAACCTGTGGGATGACAGAGTTCAAAGTCTGGGCATCGAGGATAATTCCATTTATAAGATGACCAGAACTTTGATTAAATGTGCAAAAAAGTCTCATATCTTAAAACCCAGCAGACAGGTCTGATTTTTACAGATGCTAAGGATATAGCTGAATTGCTCGCAGATAAACTCTGCGAGCAATTCAGCGAAAATCCAACAACGGACCCACATAGGGATGAGAGGGTCTCTAGAACTATTCAAATTTTTAAGTCAATGAACCATCCGATTCAGAACTTCCTAGAGGTGACGCTAAACGAAGTCAAATCAATAACAAGTGTTTTGAACTTCAGAAAAGCACCAGGTTTCGACGGTATCAAAAATGCAGCGTTGCGAAACCTACCTGACAGAGCTTTGGGGAATATTGCAAGCTTATCCCGGGCGATAATCAAAGAAGGCCATTTTCCGTGTGCCTGGAAACACGCAAAGGTAATTTTGATACACAAGAAAGGGGAAGACCCAACTGCTGCAGTGAGCTATAGACCGATCAGTCTACTCTCTAGTTTGAGAAAAATCATCGAAAAACGGATATTGTCTCGTCTAAGTTGTACAACTCAAATAACCGACTAAACTGGAAACCAAATTTTTAACATTTTAACAAACGCAGCCAAACCGAAACAGGAAGCGCTAAATGTGATAAATGCGTATCAACTCTCATACAAATCGGATGACCTCTACTTGGACATCATTTACACAACTATTCAGCTTTCTAGCCATTAAAGATGATCTAATTTTTAATATAGTGCGTTTTAAATCAAATGTTCTCTTGTTGAGTGAATCAAGAACCACACTTGACATTTTAAATTAGTTCTGGACATCTACACACTTATAAGATACACGCTATACTGGAGGTGTATTGATTTACGTAAAGACAGGTTTAGATTTTTCCTTAATTAAGTCTTGTAGCATAGTGAACAACTAGTGGTATATTTTTATTACTCTCAAGACATCAAATATATCCGTTATCTCTGGAGCGATATCCATTTAGGACTGGGGATCCTCGAATCAAAGCCGAGGGTAATCGCGAAACCGAAGCGATCAGACAAATGCTCATCAAACGTCAATCGAACCTGTGGGATGACAGAGTTCAAAGTCTGGGCATCGAGGATAATTCCATTTACAAGATGACCAGAACTTTGATTAAATGTGCAAAAAAGTCTCATATCTCAAAACCCAGCAGACAGGTCTGATTTTTACAGATGCTAAGGATATAGCTGAATTGCTCGCAGATAAACTCTGCGAGCAATTCAGCGAAAATCCAACAACGGACCCACATAGGGATGAGAGGATCTCCAGAACTATTCAAATTTTTAAGTCAATGAACCATCCGATTCAGAACTTCCTAGAGGTGACGCTAAACGAAGTCAAATCAATAACAAGTGTTTTGAACTTCAGAAAAGCACCAGGTTTCGACGGTATCAAAAATGCAGCGTTCCGAAACCTACCTGACAGAGCTTTGGGGAATATTGCAAGCTTATCCCGGGCGATAATCAAAGAAGGCCATTTTCCGTGTGCCTGGAAACACGCAAAGGTAATCTTGATACACAAGAAAGGGGAAGACCCAACTGCTGCAGTGAGCTATAGACCGATCAGTCTACTCTCTAGTTTGAGAAAAATCATCGAAAAACGGATATTGTCTCGTCTAAGTGACTTTGTGTTTGAGCGCAATGTTCTGCCTAATAAACAGTTCGGTTTTCGAGCCGAACATTGCACAGTTAGGCAGACAACGAGACTCGCATCAAATATCATGAACGGTTTTGACAGAAGGATGCACACACGTAGACGGTTTTCTTTGACGTTAGTAAGGCTTTCGACAAGGTATGGCACAACGGTTTACTATTAAAGTTAATAAGGCTAGAGCTCCAAACTATCTCGTCAAGATTGTGGCTTTATTTCTTGAAAATAGAAGTTTTGCAGTCTCGTCGGAAAGCATGTTTTCTGTGACAAAACGCATCAGGGCTGGAGTGCCGCAAGGCTCACTTCTATCTCCGATGCTATACAATATATACATTCACGATATACCGAAAGATAGACAAAATGAGCTCTATTTATTTGCCGACGACACTGCAAATACTGCGAAATCGAAACAACCGTGGTTGATAATCTCGAGGTTACAGCGCCACATTAAACTTATAGAAAAATGGCTTTCGGCTTGGAAGATTCGTCTGAATTCTTGCAAGATGAAGGCCATATTTTTCTCAAAAAGCAACGTTAAACGACCTGAAACTAGGCTCAGTGAATTGGTGCCAAGTATAATAACGCAAGTATTTTATATTGTAAAGATGGGCAACATTTTAAAATATTATTTTTGAGTGTACAACTTCAGTCACTTGCTTTTAGTAATTTGGAAATGGTTACTAAACTTAGGCAATTTTTTAGATAAAATCGTAATTATTTGTTAAACTACTATAAATAAATTCTCATAACCCTATATTAAAATGATCAGCAGCTCTATGCCCATAATATACAGTGTGTATATTTAAGAAAATTAAAGTTAGTTCGCCTTACTTTTTTGCGCCACCCTGTATAATGTAAAATATTTTTAAAATATGCCACTTTTAATTCCAGACCCCATGCTGTTTTAGTATTTTTGATAAGTTCTTGGATAAGAAGAATGTTCAAGAAAACCTTAAAAAAAATCCTCTTGGATAAGGCTTACTATGATATGCGTGAATTTTATGACGACCCGCCACTGTAACTTTTGTATTGTCTCACTTTTGTGGGCTATTGGCACTTAATTTTTTATATACTGACCACATACCTACTGTTTTTACTTAATTATTGTACTTCCGTTTATTGTTGTTTTAGTCCGTAGTGTAATTTACATCATATTGTGATCTATGTTTTATATTAGAATAGCATGCTTTGTCACCGAAATTCCAGTTTCATGACAATAAAGTATTTTTTGATTTGATTTGTAATCTTCCATCCCCGCTTCATTGGCGAACCCGGTATAGTGAAGGAAAAGTAAGAACCCCCAGTTTGACAAAAGCACCCCTGCAGTCCTCGCTGTATCCCAATCGACAATCCTGATAACTCTCTGTTGTAGCTTTAATACTCTATGGGCATGAAAGAGCGCCCCCATGCAATTATGTTATATGACATAATACAACGGAAAATAGCGAAGTAGGCAGTTCTAATGGTTAACTCCGACACGCATTCACATCACAAGACAAACACGCTCCTACTTACCTTCACTTTCCACACACATTCCCAACATGCACATCCCATTTCTATTAAAACTTTTATTCTGGGAGTCATAGGAACTTTTCAGAAGAATTGCAGAATCTGTATGTTTTAGTGTAAACACCATTTCTTGCGTTTTTCCTGGTTTAGTACAGGTCTGTTGGAGAGAAACCATTCCTCCACAGTTACCGTGCCTCATTTAAATTGCAGTTTGCTATGATTTATTCCCACAACAATGTAATTAAAAATACACAACAAATGTGCAACAGCATTAAAATTGAGACTAAGTCAATTAAAATTTAAAAATTCAGCACTATGGCAACAGTGACTGTAGGGCTCAATGTTTAAAATGAAATAAAAAAAACCTTTAAAAATTATTTACATTCTATAGGCAGTGGCGTAGCCATCATTTTGGGGCGGGGGGGGGGGGGGGGCGAGCTATCGCAGGAGCACAGACTGCGGAGCTAAAGCGCCGCAGACAAAAAATTTTTGGGACCACGCCCAAATTTCGTAGGAATTCACCTTCTTCATGCTCCTTAGGGAACAGGGGTGTGGCCCCAAATGAAGTTGAAATCCGCTATATAAAAAAAAATAAATTTAATGTGATGGGACGCTCTCAGAACCGGTTTTATTAAGTTTATTCCTATCGCTCTTCTTTACTAAAAATGAAATAATACCGATCTTATTTTTTAAGAATTATTTTTTAAGTAGTAAAGGGGCGCCAGGCCAAAAGGGGCGGGGGGGGGGGCGACCGCCCCCCTGTGGCTACGCCACTGTCTATAGGTCACATGGAAGTTTATGGAACAATTTAATACACAATTATGTGGCGTGAAGGTATTCCTAAATTGTGTTTTCCTTTATGTTGTAATTGATGTTATTTAAATCTATCTTTATTTCTAAATAGAAAGACAAGTGGATAATGCTGTAACTGCAGCATTATTCATACAACACTTAATTGTACCAGGAAAGCCCTCTCAGCATCAATAAGACCACCCCAGTAAATGACCCTCAACCAAGAGTAAGAGTTGGCATAAAACCTTAAAGTTATTAATTGACTAGTATGCAAAATTTAATTTATTAAAAAGCTCATTAATGTGTACATCCCAACTGAGATTCTGGTCCAGATGCACCCCAGAAATTTGGTGCTTTCTGTTACTAACCTCTTCAGAACTCAAGATTACAGTGCCAAGGACTAATATATTCTCATGTAAGTATTTAAAGTTGTTACCTAAGCACCAATTGTCAACAGAATGCCTATAATCTCTCTGATCAACCATTTCTGGGGGTAAGTAATCCAAAGTTCCACACATTGTGTTCCTTTTTAGTGAGGGAGAGTGAACAGACCATCCAAAATCTGCTAATTTTACATCACCGGTTATTGTGAGAAGGAGATTTTCGGGTTTGATATCTCTGTGTATCACATGGTTCTGATGGCAGTAATGGAGAGCATCAGCTACTTGGTATACATATTTGGCAGACCTAAGAATGAACAAATCCTCTATATAATAATATTCTCTACAATTCAAAAAAATATTTAATTTTCTAAACTTTATAATTACTTACAAATGTTCATTGAACCTGGAATCGGGCTGATTCTTCAAGAATGTGTATAATTCACCTTTGCCAGCAAATTCGAGAATCAAATAAATTCGGTGGGAATCATGAAACCAGGCTAACAGTTGTAGAATATTAGGGTGCCTAAAAAGTTTTTATACTTTATTCATGTAACGTCACAACACAATGTTTTACACACATAGTTAATACTTATACCAAGTATTAAACTTTGATGATCTAAATAGTAAATTGGAACCTGAAACCATTAGTTGACTCCTTAGAGTTTGCAGTCTATTGAGGCACAAAGATGTAAACTTACTTTAAATGGCTCTGGATTTCAATTTCTCTTTTAAGCTGCCTCTCCACTCGACCTTTAACAAGTTCTTTTTTTACCAAAGTTTTCAGTGCAACAATGAATCCAGTACGTTTTTCTCTGGCCATAAATACACGACCAAATTTTCCTCTGCCTAGTCTTTTACCAAGTTCAAAATCGTCCATAGACCATTTATATCTATAATAAAGATTATGAAGGTTATTTCACAAAACACTTCCCAATTCTTAAATTCTTACTCTGGATTGTTAAAACCCGGATGTTCAATCATGTTCTTAACTAGATCTTTTGTCTCCTTTTCACACCCTGCAGGAATTTGAATGGTTTTTAAATGTTTCTCTACCAATTGTGAAGTAGTCGGCGGCATTTTGAATGCCAAAAGTATATTTATGAATAGTTAAAAAAATAAAGCAGCACGCGATCCACAGTAGGTACAAATGCACGAAAAACTTTACACCTTTGCCTTTTTTGAAAATATCTGTTTGAGTTCGGTCAGTTAGGACCAAAGAACTTGTTCAGTTATTCGGATTTCCGAGGAACATTCAGGAATCAGGAACAATACAATCATGGAAATACAATACAAACTGTTTTCTGTTATTTTAAAATTTAAGCTGTGACGTTTAAATTTGACGTTTTCCCACTGTTTTTTGTGTGGCTAGTTGGAGGAGTGCGTTCATATTCACACCTCGTACCTTATGTCTGGGTTGTGGTAAATTGCTGCGTTCTGTGATTACCTTGGAAAAAAGTAAATCAAGTCACGTGGTGCTAGGTCAGCGATAAAATTATTAAATCAAACGAACTTCCAAGTGAAGTTCAATTATAATTTTATAATCATCTCGTACGAATAGATCACTCATGTAGTACAGCTAGTTCTGTTTAACGTAATTTGGCTTAGCGCCTATCAGGCACCTGCCGTCAAATAAAAAGGAAGAAGTACACTCTGTCCCTTTTGCTATCGCCATATACCGGGTGTTGCATCGTCGAGCGGGACAGGAAATCCCATGTAATTTTAAATGGGGTCAATTATTGGCTTCCCTAATTATTTTAGAGAAAAATTCTATTTAGGTTTATTAAAGAGCACTTAAACCCACATTCAAAAGAATAACTTTAGATATTTTTGATGAGCCCGTTTACGGGTTATCGCCGATTTCTTTTTAACTATTTCTCCTTTTTATGGCCCCGTATTTGCGGGCACCAGTGAAGGTAAAAGATGACTGTCAAATAAAGTTGTCATTTTGAAATGTGTGCTTTATTGTTATAAAAACTCGTACATCGAAAATATTAAAGGTGTATTTATGAGTACAAATTAATCTGAATAAAACTAAAATAAAGTATCCAATTACAAGGTTAATTATGACATTTTACATGTTTCAATATTTTACTAATTAATAGGTAGGTACTATTAAATTGTTAGAACTTTAGGATTTAAGAAGATGTTCAAATATTCCTCAAAATGACAACTTTATTTGACAGTCATCTTTTACCTTGACTGGTGCCCGCAAATACGGGGCCATAAAAAGGAGAAATAGTTAAAAAGAAATCGGCGATAACCCGTAAACGGGCTCATCAAAAATATCTAAAGTTATTCTTTTGAATGTGGGTTTTAGTGCTCTTTAATAAACCTAAATAGAATTTTTCTCTAAAATAATTAGGGAAGCCAATAATTGACCCCATTTAAAATTACATGGGATTTCCTATGTCCCGCTCGACGATGCAACACCCGGTATGTATTAGTACTATATGGCTATTACCCTGAAAATCTTGAAGCAACAACAGAGATAGCAGATCCAGGGTCATTTCGACTTGTGCGCATGCGCCGTCAGGGTATTGCCAAATATGCTTTTATTTCTTTAGAATAGGGCAGAAGAGTGAGTCTTAGAAAATTAGAGCAATGATAGAATTACCAAAAATCTTGCTAAAGAATTGCAAAATAAGCATTAAGTCCGTACTTCCAAGTGTTTTCAAATTATTTGTTTCCATTTCTAAACTAAAACGCGTCAAATAACAATTTCATATGACTAGAGGGTGACAACGTCTCATTTTTGCTCGACATAACCTCGAAATCTTTAGCAAATGTTAATTTGGTTGACAGCTTGCTTCAGCGAGTAGATTTGTTATTATTAACGGCTTTTGTGTACTGTTTATCTTTACTTTTCTGCAAATTTTGATTGTGTGTGTGAACTGTGACCATTTTGTGACGATGCCGAGGCAAAACGGAATATTTTACATTATTTTAAACAAAGCTTGAACAAAGATTTATCGTTCTACAGGTATGTACCCAGATCGAATGTTTCTTTCTATTAACTTACTTACGTTAATTTCGTGAGGGAACAATAACTAGGTAGTCCATTTCCTAAAGATTATAATTTCCTTTGCTGCTGTTGATATAATTAGGTACCTAGGTACCTATTTTTACCGAAAATTGCATGTACTCCAAAAAATCCTATTAAAACCTATTATTTTACCTGTTGAACTCTAAAAATGAATGTAAAATATCTAATAAAAGTTTTATTGATCTATTTACCTGCGTTTTTTTTCTTTTTTCAGTCGAAATAATATACAAAATCCTAAACAAATCAAGAACTTTAATGTTTGGTTACAAATTTCTGTCCAGTTGTCAAAGTCAAATGTGATAACCTAACCTCATTTTTTTCCTGTTAAAACAAACGTCATCTCGCGCATGCGCACTGCGCGAAATGACCCTGGCGGGACAAGGAACCTCGGCTTCACTTCGTTTACATTGGTTAAATGGGCAAGGCGCCATATAGTACTAATACATATATGGCTATCGCGCTTGGCATCTAACGTCATAATTTTTAAAGCCTGAACATTAGATGCAAGTGCAAGTGAAATTGCCTCAAGGCATGCGCATTATGGTCACTTTGTGATCAGCTGATGCAAGTTTACTGCACCAAATTAGGACTTGTTCCAATTTACTTGCAAAAAAAGTGACCATAACCTCCAAAAAAGTGTTGTTTTGATTATGGAGGGCTTTAGGAAGGAGACCGATCGCAATACATCGATTCCGGTCCAACTTTTGCGTTGCTTCAAAAACTGCCGCCAGGGTCGCATTGTTCCATTATCATAGCAAATTTCATGGGTTCTTATGGGAGAATTAACTGTTTTATCGAAATTAGTTAATTTAAACAGTCTACAGACCGAGATATGTGTGAGAGGCGGGTGCGGGATACTCCCAAGATACATAATTCTAGCATGTAAAAGGGTGTATTGCATTCTAAGACCCTGTATTATTGTTACCAGGAGGATTAATTTTTTCAAATACTGGCGGTCTTTATAGACACTCAAACAACTTTTTATTTGGAAAGGAAATAATTACACAATCTCCACGTTACTATATACATTTTTTATTTAAATTCAAACTAAAAATAAATTAACATAATATGTTCATTATAGGTAGTACGTTCACCTTTTAACAGACCTGAAAAGAAAAGATTCTTAACTTATTTATATATTTTCCAAGTAACTTTACAAAAGATTATAAATGGGGATTTTAAAATTAAATTGAGAAGAAACGGAATAAAAATTATAGTATACTAACAACCAAAAAATTAAATTATTTTTTTAACAATAAAATAATTAATATATTAATAAGTTTCTGAAACTTTTTTTAAAAAGTATAACAAAAATAGAAATATCTTATATTTTCAATAAACGTTTTTTTAATAAATATTTAAACCTTTTTTATAGGGATTGATTGCATTTTTAATTGTTTTTGGAATATTATTATAAACTTTTATTATTATTCTATATACAATTAATAGGTTGAATGCACTTTATGGTTTTATTTTGTATTTTTTTAAAGGATTATTATTTGACAAACTGGCAAACTGATATTAAATATTGAAATTTTAAGTACCTATACCTACCTATATAAAAGTTTTAAGGGGACGTAAGTAGGTACCTATTATAATATCTTAATTTGTATAAAATACCAATTAAAGGAGAAATATTATTTCTTAAATTATTAATACCTTTTTAAAGTTAGTTTAACAGTTCGTAACAATGAATAAATTTTAATTAAATCTATCAAAAACACCAAAAAATACTACCATCAGTAGCAAAATTTTTTTTTACAATTTAGATTGTTTACGTAAAGACTTGGTTTTCTCTTTTTTGGCTTCATCAATGCGATTCATTTGTTTACAAATAAAATGCATTTTACTAACGAGAAAGAATCTAATTAATGCGGATGTAAAAGTTTCTTTGTGTTCGTCACACCCAACGTGGGAAATATGTCCTTTTTCTAGTTTGGCTAAAATTTCCAACAGTGTTTCTTGATGAACTGGGTTTGCTGATAGAACATCTAGTATAGCAGACTCCAATGTCGAGATTAAAGCATATAACCTAACAGATGGATATATTAGGGATACCTATATTATTTTACCTTTTCAGTTGAATTCCCGAACATATTTTCATTTCGTTAATGGATTTTAGTATATTTTCTATCTCATCAAAACCAGAAAATGTTTGGTGTCCACCATCGAGCTTAATTTCAATTTTTCCAAACAAAACCACAAATCATTTAAGAAATAAATAATGGATACCATATTATACAATGTGGATAGTAATACCGTGTTAGCAAAAATTATTTTCATGCATCTAAGGCCGTACTGTTTAGCATAATATCATGTCACAATATGATTTTGACATAACTTTTACCTAGATTTTATAATTATTGTGATTTAGTCCAAGCTCCCTTGGATGAAAATATTTTTTGCTCGCACGGTATGTACCTGGCAAGTTATTACCTACCTAAATATTATCAATAGAAATATATGATTAATGATCGATTCTATAGTATCTATCACAACTATGCATGACAATTAACCAAAACACAATGTAATACCTACCTTAAAAGACATATCCTGGCATATCACAATTTTTTTTTTGGTGGTATAGCTATCATCCCATTCAGCAAAAAGTACTTCATTTTTTCCAGGAATAAATATACCCGTCCATTGCATATTTGGAGTGCCAATGATGTTTAAACTATTTTTTAAATTTTCAAACAAGGCGAATGCTGCATCTATTCCATTATCGACAAGTGGCTTATTAGGAATTTCCTCTAAGGTACGTTCTGGAATTTCAACTCCAACTGAATTTAAATTATCTGCTTGACAGTGAATATTTTTAATTTTTTTTATTTTTGGCGCCTCGGTTCGCTCACATGGTGGTTTTCGCCTTTTTTTCTTATTTGACAAATAAGAAGGCAGATTAGGAAATGTCGTTGGTAATGACCCATTCTTTAATGTTGGCTTTCCTCCCTGAATTCTATTAATGGTACCATCAGGTAGTTTAGTTTCGTAAAAACGCAAAATGTCCTCTTCTGGAAAGTGCAACGAACAAACAGCATCCTTTACACCGAATATTTTGTCTGCTCTAGGAATAATTATTCGCCACTTTTCAAATATTTCAGGATCCTAATAAGAAGACATTATTAATAAACAATATTGTGAACCTTTTGTGGTTTTTGCTTACCTTAGGGGCTTGAAAAAGACTAGGATTTTTCTCACCACGATTTTTCCTGAGCTTTCTATCAGACGAATATCCAGTTTTACACCCCGGCACGAAGCAAATGGAACTTGTAGAACACTGTACGCCACTCATTGTTTATATTAATAACGCAAAAAAATGATTCCAAAGCTTATTTTTCAAGATATTCGAAAAAAAATATCGCACTCTCCTATCAAAACCTGCAAAAAATAGCGGAGAAGCGTGCAGTGGCGCCCTCGACGGCCAACCAGCGAAGTAAGTAACGAAAAACAAGGACGTAAATTTAAAATTCGGCCATTGTCGATCGGTCTCCTTCCTAAAGCCCTCCATAGTTTTGATAGTTGATATTAAATTGAATGGGTTTACAAGTTCATATTCTTATTTACTAACCATGGTTTTACCCACCATCGACGTTTCCTTGTTTTTTTTTAGTGAAACGGCCGAAGCTCCAGCTATTAGGGTCAATAAGATAAGTTCTTCCACTTCAGTATTCATTGTTTTAATTTAACAATTATTTCAAAAATAAACGCACATATTATAAACAATAAAATCCAAACATAACTCTTTCTTTTATCAACTGATATTGAGTGGATTTCTGGATTAAGGTTGGCAATAAGGTCTGACAAGCTACTTGCATTAAAATACTTGCATCATAATGTAAACGATCATGCAATGCATTTAAATGCATCTATGAACTTGCATGCAGTCACTTGCACCTAATGTAAACAGGCTTTTAAAGATACGGTGGCCATTGCAACTAAGACTATTAAGACTAATAACCAAAAAAAAAATATATATATGGGTGGGAGTGATCTATTCGGACGAGATGTTTATAAAATTATAATCGAACTTCACTTGGAAGTTCGTTTGATTTAATAATTTTATTTCACATCTCGTCCTCTAGATCACTCATGTAGTTATTTAAAGTTGTTTTTTTTTTTTTTTTCCTTTTGTAATTCAAGCAATTGACTATATAACTTTTTAGCTTTTATTTTTATACCTAGTCAAAACTAATCTGTAATTCTGTAGGTATATATAACTCAAATAAACTGTTAACTATTAAGTATAGAAGACAACATAAACTTAGTTACATAATGCTACTTACATAACAAATAAAATAGGTACAAACAGAAAAACACCTATCTACTAAGCCCTGCTTTGAAGTTAAGCAAACTTGAAAATGATTAAAGTACCTATATGTATTAGGTACCTATGGTACATATATCTAACTATAACAATATACATAATAAATAAAATATGAAAAAACTATCTACTAAGAGATAATATTGTATTAGCAAACGCGACTGATTCAGACACCGAAATATTGTAGAATTTAGCAAAGGCTGTGGATTTCTTTGTCCACCCTGCAGTTCTCCTGATAGTTTGTAAAAGTACCCCGTTTTTAAAAGCTGTGGAAACAGCGGAATGTTTTGTGGAGTACCCTCCAAATATTTTTGTATCTATACCAGCTTCAGATAATGTTAATTTGATCCAGCGACTAAGTGTTTGTGTGCTCACTGCTCTATGAGGTTTTTTAGTTCTTAGAAATAAATGATTCTGTGTTTCTGATCTTAATTCCGTATAGTTTTTTCTATATAGGCTAGGAGGGTAGAAGCTACACATATTTCTGGCTTGTCGTAAAAGAAAGGAATTTGTAGACAAGGCTGCTCATTCCTTGTATTTGTAGTCTTCAGGGTATGAGGAATTAGAACTTGATTTTTTTCCGGAGAAATATGTATATTTTCTACTTTAATCTGATTTAAGGTTTGCATTCTTTGAGCGGTTGTTAAAGCCAACAAGGTAATTAATTTCCTTGTAATTTTTTGTAGTGTAAGATCTTTGTTTGGATACCACTGTTGAAAATAGCAACCCTGGCAACCTCGCCTCCACTGCCTAAGTACCCATAAAAATATGGTACCTGAACTTTCAACCCAAGGGTAGCGAGGGTAAAGTGACGAAAGTGAACTTTCATATAATGTAAAACGAATAGAGAACGAAATAGATATAACCCTAACGAACTCTAAGGTTTTATCATTGTTTTTAAGTTAAGTTTTAGTTAGTCATTATTTTGTATATATTGTTTCATAGCTAGTAAAACGAGTTGTTACGAACGAGGGTGTTTTCATTTAACGTAACGGTGAATTTAACGGTGTAGCATTTAGGTGCTGCATAAAGATATTTTACATTTTTTGGTGCCGAAACCCGGGACTCGTGCTGTGGAACTTTTAAGTGACTAATTTTAAGGACTTATTAACATAACGCGGTAAGACTTTGGAGTAAATAACGATAACGAGAACAATAATTAACGTAAACGCGAAACATAAGTAAACGAAAATTAACGAGCGTTGTACAATAATTTAAAAAAATGGAGCAAGTGATGAGAACGACGTGTCGGGCACGGCTAACGAAAGTCATTAACGGCGCGAATGACTTGATGAAATCCGAAACGATTGATATTCGCGAAGCTACCGTGTTTGTGGCTAGAATAAAAGCCGCACGGAACAATTTAAATAGTGCCAACGAAAATATTACAGCTAATATACCGAGTGACCAAATGGAGGCTGAATGCGAGAAAATATTGGAGTACGAAGATAGTGCAGTGACGGCAATTGCATGGTTGGAGCAGCGCATTGCAGAAAGTAAGGAGAAAACGTCCCAAGTATCGTGTCCGCTTGATGTAGCGACAAATAACGATGGAGAGCGTCGAGATTCAGTGGCCGTAGATCAGGAGGAACTTCCTAAAATGTCGGTAAGATTGCCTAAAATTGAATTAATTAAATTTAACGGGGATTGTCACGAATGGCCTGCGTTTTGGGAACAATTCAATTCTACAATTCATTCTAACTGTGCTCTTGATGCTTCGAACAAATTTACTTATTTGAAATCACTTTTAACGGGTAAGGCAGCCATAACAATTCAAGGCTTAACTTCCAGCAGGAACAGCTATAACGACGCTATCGAGCTGCTTACGGAAGAATATGGCAACAAGGAGAGAGTTGTTGATAGCTACATTCAACAACTTTTATCGCTAAGCGTAATAAAAAATAAAGCAGATATTGTAGCTCTAAGAAAATTATATAACACCACATCGAAAATAACTAGATCATTACAGACATTGGGAATTCCACCAAATAGTTATGGGATGATGGTAAAATCGATTATTTTAAAAGCTCTACCATTGTCAATGCGAATCGAATTTACCAAACAGCAAGCCATTAGTGATAACCAAGACGATAATCAATCAAAAGTAGGTTCTGTCGTCTCTGACAATTCTTCTCTTACGTATGAAAGTCAAATTTCCAGACTATTGTCTTTCATAAAACTAGAGGTAGATTCTGTTGAACAAGCACGCATATTATGTGAAGAAAAGGGTAACGAAAAACCGAATTTTAATAAAAATCGGGAAAATATTCACTCTTATGGCAGAAGGAGCTCAGGTAGAGACAGTACGTACACCGCATCTGGTTTATTTACAACCGTTAAAGAGCAGTGCGTGTTTTGTAAATGCGACAACCATTCTTCAATCAATTGTAACGGGACATTAACAATTACCCAAAAGAAGGACATTTTAAAAACTAGTGGTCGGTGTTATAAATGCACTAAAGGTAATCATAGGTCACGGTATTGTAAAACAAGACTATTATGTGCGAAATGCAAAGGTATGCATGCTACCTCTATGTGCGATCCAAATTACGAAAAAAGTAGAGGTAGAGCCAGTGTTGCAAACGAGCCATCGGGATTGGCTACTAATTTGCTCGCGAACGGACAATTGGACAATGTTTATTTACAGACGGCTTGTGCGCGAATCGTTAAGGACAATCGGACGGACATTAACGAAACACAAACTGTTATACGATTAGTGTTAGATGGCGGTAGTCAGCTGACTTTTATTAAAGAATGCCTATCGCGGCAGTTAGACTTACCCGTCGTAGGGACTCATAAAATCGCGATAACGGGATTTGGAAAAAACGAAATAGCTCCAGCGCGAGTGTGTAAACGCGTCTCGTTAATGATAAAAGGACTATCGAAAGACAGTAAACCGATTAAGATCAACGCCGTAGAAGTACCTGAGATATGTTTTGACAACTTAGTAGTGCCTGCCGAGAATGACCCGGTTATTAACGATTTTAGTAAGAGGTATCGACTTGCTGATGTATATCCCACTACAGCTAATGTTTTGCCAGGAATTTCTATATTAATTGGAGCCGATACATACTGGAAAATTGTACATAATCAAGTACAGAAGCTCACGGATTCTTTAACAGCAATAAATACCGAACTTGGCTGGACAATTCACGGTAGTCATAACCAATGTTCCCCATCTGTTAATATTGTAAATAATCTTCACGTACAAGTAGAATTAATTAAGGAGGACGAACTAAATATTAGGAAATTTTGGGATTTAGAGACAATTGGAATTAAGCAACCACAAACCCAAATGCAAACGGATACTAACGATTTTGTAAGCGAAAAAATAATCCTACAAAATAATAGATATACTGTATCCTTGCCGTGGACTGACGAATCCTGTAAACTTGATTCCAATTATAATGTAGCTTTGTTTCGTGCACAGTCTTTAACGAAGAAGCTAATTCGTAACGAAAAATTAGTGGAATATGATTGTGCAATAAAAGAATACTTTAAAAACGGCTGTGCTGAACTGGCGCCTAGGTCAACTAACGAAGACAAGACCTACTATATGCCGCATCGGCCAGTATACCGGGATGACAAGGAAACTACCCGAATTCGGTGCGTTTTTGATGCATCTGCCCATAGGCCTGGGTTTCCGTCATTAAACGATTTATTATCGCCTGGTGAGAATTTGGTGCCTTTACTTTTAACAATATTGTTAAATTTTAGGATCGGTCAGGTAGCCCTAATTGCGGATATTGAAAAAGCGTTCCTTCAGATTAAACTTAAAGAGGATGATAGAGATTGCCATAGATTTTTATGGTACGCAGAGCCGATATCTAGTGCCATAAAACTTCCAGAGCTTGTTGAATATCGAATGAAACGTGTAACATTTGGCGTTACTTGTAGCCCATTTCTTTTAGCGGCAACTTTAAAGAAGCATTTATCAAATACGCCCAACGAGTCTCAAGATGTTGCCAACGTTTTGCTTAAATCATTTTATGTCGATGATTTAATAGTTGCAGTTGACGATATACAGCAGGCTTATAGAATTTATAATGAAGGGAAGCAGATTTTGTCAAATGCTAGTATGAACTTAAGAAAATGGCGCACTAATAATGCTAAGCTTAGACAAACGATTATAGAAGAGCCAACTCTCGTTAACGATAAGGTTCAAAAGGTTCTGGGCCTACTCTGGTTTATTGACACAGACGAATTGGGTGTGGACATCAAACCTGTGATGGATATTATACAAGAACGTCAACTACCGGCCACAAAACGAAACATTTTAAAAACAGTGTCTAAGGTCTACGACCCCTTAGGTTTGGCGTCACCGTATATTATAACAGCTAAAATCTTACTACAGGAAATTTGGAAAATTAAACTGGAATGGGATACCATTTTACCGGAAGCTTTAGCTAACGAATGGAATAAGTGGCTTACCGACCTACCAGAACTTTCCAACTTTATCTTGCCGAGAATTGTACTAAAGTGCTGTTCGTACTATACAGAACTTCATATTTTTGCCGATGCCAGTCCTCGAGCATACGGGGCTGTAGCATATCTCAAATCAGTTAACGAACAGGGTGAAGTAAACTGTAATATAATTTTAGCAAAAAATAGAGTTGCGCCAATAACGAAAACTGGTGACAAAGCTTTAACTTTGCCGAGACTCGAACTTACAGGAACACTCTGTGCAGCTAGACTACAACATTTTATACTTGAAAATTTAAAAATCAAAATTAATTCCAGTGTCTTATGGACGGACTCTAAAATTGCACTACACTGGATAATTGGTAAAGCTAACAAATGGAAGCCATACATTTGTCATCGTGTAACTGAAATACAAAAATTGAGCGTTGGTGAATGGCGGTACTGTCCAGGATCAGAAAACCCTGCTGACTTACTTACGCGAGGTGTAAAGGCTAAGATTCTTATTGATTCTCAAATTTGGTATTTTGGGCCAACATGGTTAAAAGGGAATAGCAACGAATGGCCTTCAAATGATGCAGCAGTTGCGCCTGAACAAGTATCAGTATATGCTGTACAGACTAAAGAAATTCAGAGACAAGAAGATATTTTTCCGATAGAAAATTATAGCAGCTTGAATAAAATATTAAGAATAACGTCCTATGTACTAAGATTTATAAATAATTTAAGAAACCATAAGAATAAAAACACTGAAAGGGAAGTGACCCTTGAAGAAATACAAGAAAGTGAAAGATATTGGATTAAAGTCGTACAACTACACCAATTTAACGAGGAACTAACGGCTCTTAAGATTAACGGAAAGGTGGAAAATGATTCGAAAATTCTAACGTTAAACCCGTTCTTGGATGACAAGGGGATTATACGTTTAGGTGGGCGACTACAGGAATCACTTTTACCATACGAAACCAAGCATCCAATCATTTTACCAAAGGTGTCCATATTAACGGATCGATTGATTTGGAATTCACATATTATGGTCAACCATGGCGGAGTCAATGCAACCTTAACATATTTGAGACAAAATTTTTGGATTTTACATGCCAGACAACGTGTTAAAACGGTATTACATTCATGTCTAAAATGTAGAAAATTGAGAGGAAAATGTGCTAACGAACATTTTGCCCCACTACCGAGTAGCCGCATACAAGAAGTTTCTCCGTTTAAGGTAACTGGGGTGGATTTTGCAGGACCACTTTTTGTCGCTTCAGTGAATGGAAGATCGAAGGTCTATATAATGTTATTGACTTGCGCAGTCATCAGAGCAGTGCACTTAGAGCTGGTCCCAAATTTAACCGCAGAAGCTTGTATTCGAGCACTTCGTCGATTTATTTCACGAAGAGGTGTACCTCAGATCATATATTCCGACAACGCAAAGACCTTCAAGAGAACGTCAATCGAATTAAAAGAACTTCCAAGAATTCTTTGTCAGGATGAAGTACAACGAGAAGCCACTCAAAAACAGATTCAATGGCGCTTTATTGTGGAACGAGCGGCATGGTGGGGTGGCTTCTGGGAACGGCTAGTTAGAACCGTTAAAGATGCGCTTAAGCTAACCTTAGGCAAAAGGACATTGGATTTTGATGAACTTCAAACAACATTAACGGAAATTGAAGCAACAGTAAATATGAGACCCTTAACGTATATTCATAACGATCCTACTGATTTACTGGTGTTAACGCCATCACATTTTTTACTGGGTTCTAGAAATTGTGGATTTTCTATAGATGTTAAAAATCCAGATATCAAGCGAGATCATATATTAAAACAATGGAAGGTACGCAACGAACTTGTTCAGAAATTTTGGAAAAGGTGGTCTACCGATTATCTTCAACAGTTAAGATCTGCAGTTCATACCAATGTAAACGTTAAATCGACGTCATTTAATATTGGTGACATTGCATTACTGCACGACCAGAATATGCCCCGGTTATCATGGAAAATGGTTAGAATAGTGAAAATATTCCATGGACGAGATGGCAAAATACGAGCTTGTGAAGTCATGACTCCAAACAAATCCTTACTTCGACGACCCATTCAATTATTGTATCCTTTGGAACTTACTGCCGCCGGGGAGGATGTTGAAAATAGCAACCCTGGCAACCTCGCCTCCACTGCCTAAGTACCCATAAAAATATGGTACCTGAACTTTCAACCCAAGGGTAGCGAGGGTAAAGTGACGAAAGTGAACTTTCATATAATGTAAAACGAATAGAGAACGAAATAGATATAACCCTAACGAACTCTAAGGTTTTATCATTGTTTTTAAGTTAAGTTTTAGTTAGTCATTATTTTGTATATATTGTTTCATAGCTAGTAAAACGAGTTGTTACGAACGAGGGTGTTTTCATTTAACGTAACGGTGAATTTAACGGTGTAGCATTTAGGTGCTGCATAAAGATATTTTACAACCACTTAGCAAGCATTTCCGTTACTTGTAGAGGATCCCAAGTAAAGTTATATTTTCTGGTTGGTGGCCTTAACTTGGAGACTCCCTTCATCCATCTACATAATTGAGGGTCGTTACCTATTTGTCCTGGTAATATTAAGGAAAGAGCTGAGCGGTGGTTATTAAAGCTCCCATATTTCATGTTTTTGATATTAAATAGGTTTTGTAAGAATTGTAAGACATCCCTCACTGATGCTAAGCAATGGTCAATATTTCTTTGTTTACAAAAGTCCCACCATTCCTTATAACATGTTTCATATCGTTTTATAGTTGACAAGGTAAGAGATTGTATAGTCACATCGATGGTTTCATCTGGAACATTTTTCCTTAATCCTTCCCGGATAATCGCCCTACCACCAGGGAAATCTTCTTTGAAAGTGGATGGTACCTGGAAGATAAGTCATTTGCTGGTCCTAATATCATGAGTTCCACTACTAAAAGCCTACAAAAAACAGGGTACCATGGTTGCCCCTCCCAATTGGGAACAACTACAAGACCCTCGCAGCTTTGTCCGTAATTATTTTGTTTAAAACACGGAGTATTAGGGCAAATGGTGGAAACGCATAAAAATAATATTTTGACCAGCAGATGCTAAAAGCATCTACTGTTAAAGAATATGGGTCAGGTTTCCAAGACACATAAATTTTACATTTGGTATTTAGGTAAGTAGCAAATAAGTCAATATCAGGTTTATTAAAGTGATATATTTCCTGAAAATATTTGTTATTTAATTCCCATTCAGTTTCACTACGTAAGATACGTGATTCTCTGTCTGCTACTCGATTTTCTTTACTTGGAATATATGAGGCCATTAACCAGATGTCTCTTTCTTCACACCATACCCAGATATTCCTAGCTAGTCTGTTTAGGTCAGGATACTGTACACTTCCCATTCTGTTTAAATAGGACAATGCAGTCGTGTTATCGACCCTAATAAGAATGTTTTTTGACTTAAGATTCTTTGCATAACACCGATCGAAGGCCATAAAAGACACTCAATAGTTCTAAATAATTTATGTGTTGCCCCTTCTCACATTCAGACCAGAAACCATGTGTTTTTTGATCTCCACATGAGATACCCCAACCAGATAAACTAGCATCAGAAAATATGGTTAGATCATATTTGTCTTGTTTAATAGTGTTATAGGCAATCATTATATTATTTTCCCACCAAGTTAAATCAAGTTTTACTTCTAATGATAATGACATTTTTGCTTCATAGTTTTGATTTTCATTTAGTAAGGCTAGGTATTTTGCTCTCTCAAAAACCTTGGTATAAAGAAAACCATATTTAATGGCAGAACAAGCTGCCACTATTGTGCCAACAATTTTGGCAAAATTCCGAATCTTACACATATCTTTGCTTTTTAAGTCAACCACCCTCGACTCGCAGGGTTGGGTCAGTAGAAAACTTTAGGTAGTTTACCTTGGTAGAATACAGTAGAAAACTGGTTTTCGACGTGCGTCAAAAACATAAAGCATTCTACCTAGGTGAGTTGCGTGCAGGGTTGGGTCAGTAGAAAACTTTAGGTAGTTTACCTCGGTAGAATACAGTAGAAAACTGGTTTTCGACGTGCGTCGAAAACATAAGGTATTAAGTTAACGGCCGGTATTATAGGTTGAGTTTAAACTAAAAGTTTAAGTAAACTACGTTTCTTCTTCTTTTCCAGGTTTTTTGCCGAGTTTAAACTTTACTATTTTAGTTTAAGCTAACAGTCGGATCATTCGTCAGTTAGGACGGTTTAACCCGCCAAACGTCAATTTATATTGACTTTTTTATGGGACCTAACCAATAATTTTGTGGCTTGTAGTTATCGATTTCTTTTGTTTTTTGGTGTTTTGGGTACTTAATTCATATTTTAAGGCAAGTAACAAAACAAAGTTTTTTTCTGAGGTTGAATTTTGGAAGTTGTACCTACTCTATTTATACATATGATTAACATTTTTGATACTGTAATAAAATTTGTCTTTAGGTGGTGAAACTCCTGGCCGTTTTAGCTATGGAAGAAATATTTGATTTGGTAGATCAGATTATTTCTGACGATGAAGACAATTTGGATGCAATTAATATTGTAGAGGCTCCTCGTCACCTTCGAGAATTTATACAGCTCACACTTTTCTTGAGCAAATTTATTTTTTATTAATTTTTTCATGTTTTCCCATTTTGTTTTAAGCTTTGTCGCAGTCCTACTGCATGCAACCTAGCTCGGTGTTATGTAATCGCAAACACTCAGAAACAAACTAAAAACTAAGAATATACCGGCATAAGAACAAAACACATAACATAACCTAAAAAACAAATAGAGTAAAGTTAGGCACGGGCCGGAAACTATAAAACGGTCCTTTGACGATCTCAGTTTAACTACAAGATTATCTTCGCTTAACCTGGAAGTTTAAACTAAAAAGTTTAAACTATACCTATAATACCGGCCGTAAGTGTGAATCTCTTTGAAATTTAGGTTAGAGAACGCTTAAAAAAACAAAATGACATAACAACAACGTCAAAACTGTCAACAACGACCACACATAACCTCACATTTTTTGACAGTTATAGTATTCTACCTTTTCTACATTTTCTACCGTCGAAACGTAGAAAAAGGTTTTCTACATGTAGAAAACAAAAAGGTAGGTAGATACCCAACTCTGCCCTCGAGTATATGAACTTGCGTTTGTCTGAAGCTAATTCTAAAGTCATGTGAACACTATCTAAAATGAAACCCAAAAATTTGCATCTTGGTGATGGTTTCAGAGAGCTTTTTTCATAGTTAATGGAAAACCCTTACTCTTCCAATAACTGCAGTGTAATTTTGACGTCTTGTAAACATCGTTCTTTATTTTGTGATATTATTAAAAAATCATCGATATAAACAACAATGTAGATTCCTTTTTTCCTTAAATAAGTTACAATAGGTTTAGTAAGTTTGGTGAATACATAAGGGGCACTAGAAATGCCAAAGGGTAAAACTACAAACTGGTATAGCTCATTGTCAAATCGGAAACGCAAATATTTTCTATGTTCCTTATGAATTGAAATTGAATAATAAGCCTCTTTAAGATCAATTGATGTCATGAAATAGTTAGGACCCAGAAGCTTAAGAGCTGTCCGAATATCTTCTAGTTTAAAATGATCGGCCGACACATACTCATTAAGGGATTTTAAGTTGAGAATAAATCGTTTGTCTCCATTTGATTTAGTAATTACAAAATAAGGGGATACAAACTGGCCAGTATCTGAAGAGCACATTTGGATAACTCCTCTATTTAATAATTCCCTAATAGACTTTGATATGTCCTGCAGTTTTATAGCCTGGTTCTGGAAAACAGTGTATCTCTTTTGGATAGGCATAGAAATAAACGGTATCCTATAACCCTCTATCCAGCTTAAAAGTAAGACATTTTTTGTAATTTTTTCCCAATAACGATGATGAAATCTTAACTTTCCAGGTTTAAAAGTACCTACCTGTTCTAAAACCTCCTGAACTCCTTCCTCATTTGAGGGTAACGCCCTTTGTATTCTTTCACCTCCCTCGTTTGGTGAAACGGGCCCCTCCGGTTTAAAGGGGTATTTGATTTATTGCTTTAGGGATATTGTATGGCTGGACCACCCTGTTTGGGAGTCTCCTAGGTTCTGAAAAAGTGGCTCGGAGATCTTTTGAGGAATTTTGTATGTAGAACTTTCTCTGTTTTCCACTTCTCAGCAAAGTCTTTGCCAAACAAAAAGTCATCAAAGCGGCATGACAAAGCCACTTCTTTTGTAGGCTTAGACAAAAAAGGTTTAATATAGTATCTGAATATTTTAAAAGTATTTATAAAATTGATTTGATTTGATTTGATTTCGTTGTTCATTAGAATGATATTCATAGCTTGGCAAAGAGCTGCTCCTAACTGGCTCTGAAGTTGGACCTTGTAATTGTCCTTCCGCAGGGTTGCCAATCCGCTCTTACAAGATTTTAAAAGCATTTTGACTTCCTCATTGAGAATGGGAGCCTTTAAATTTGTACAGTTAGTGGGAAGTTTGTATTTATTTAGGAGATTCACCTTAAGTTCCTTCTCATTAGGTAGACCATTGAGGAGCATGTGAGTAAGTCTCGCAGCTAGATCTTTCTGAATTTCTACTGAACCAGAGTCACATAGACTGGGGTCGTCACCCAGCAATTGCAGCGTTTCTTCATCGAGGCTTATGCTTTGGATACTGTCATCACCAATAATCACATTATGGATTTTGGGATTTGTTGTCCGGCACAGGACTCTTCTTCAATACCTTGAGGTAGTGGGGTAAAAGTGCCCGAGACTGCAGGACTTGGAGACCTTTCTCTAGATGCTACTGAACGAAGGGACTGAGCACTGTCTGGGCTTAGCGTTCGAGCATTTCCTTTATTGCGTGTCCGTTTATTAGAATTGGATGGACAAGGCACACTTGGTGATTCATGTGACCCTGATGACCTTGAGCAAGTTGCAAAACTGCTCTTCCTCGAATCTTTTGATTGGCAACGAGAATGTCTAGAAGACATTGATTCCTTAATGAACTTTTCAATTCTCTTTGGGCGTTTGGAAATTGAGTCTGCACTAGTCGATCTACTTCGTTTCCGAGTGTGCTTTCTTTGTTCTTACTGTCTTGATCTAGATCGCGGTATTCGGGATCTAGACCTTTTTCTTTTTCGTGATTCTTTCCCCATCCTAAAGGAAGACCTAAAATTTGTTAGTTTGGTTAAAAACCTATTTTATAGTATTAGTAAACCTTTATTAACCCTTTGCGGGCATGTGGTTCCTATTTGGAACCACATATCAAATGTTGAAATTTCGCGGACCAGTAAGCGCTGCCTGGAACCACACGTTTTCGTAGTGGTGGGAGCAGCTATCTTTAGGCGGCGCCGCGTGGTCAGTTGATAAATCGCCATTATAGATGGTGTATTTACCCGGTTTATTTTGCGTGTCGATAGTGTTCCTATGTTATTATAATTTTAATAGTGTTTCACGATGCAAAAGGAAAATATGAAAGGTGTGTATATCGGAATTATATTTGTTACTGTTTAGTTGAACATAATATTAGATAATATTAATAAAAAATAAAAATGTTCATTGATATTTTGAAGGTTATACTATGTGGTTCCATATGGGACCACTGGCTCGCTTGACCATCTAAGTTTTTTTAAATGTTTTAGGGAGGAAATATTTGAACATTTCTGAATTAGAGCGGTTGCCGCCTGCTGATTTATATACTTTGTTAGATGATATTCCATCGGACAACGAATCAGTTCATTCGACGTATAGCAGCGGCGATGAAGAAATTAATGATATAGACTTCCAATTATCCAATGAAGATTATGGTCCGGTAATGGCTCCTGCGGTTGATTGGGATTCAGATGATGACTTGCCTTTAGCTGTGTTAGTGCCTGGTGCTAAGATAACGACAGTACCAACGTTTCAATGGTCAAAATCTGTACAAAATATTGTTCAACCAGTACCTTTTAGCGCAGATTCTGGACCCGATGTTCCAATCGATGCCGAGGTTGATTGTCCCTTGGATATTTTTATGCTCCTGTTCTCAGAAGAACTTCTACAAAAGTTAGTTTTTGAAACAAATATTTACGCCTTTCAAAACAACACAGGAAATACTTACCTGCCCACAACATATAATGAAATGAGATGTTTTCTAGGATTAAATATTCTTATGGGCATCAAACATTTACCAAGTTACAAAGATTACTGGTCCGCTCGAGAAGAACTTCGAGATCATTATATTGCCTCTTGCATGTCAAGAAACCGCTTTGGTTGGTTCCTCGGTAACATGCATCTAAACGATAAATCGGTGGAACCCAAAAAAGGCGAACCATCCTATGATAAACTATATAAACTTCGGCCAATGTTAGAAAGGCTTTCAGAAAACTACGCGAGGTTATATAAGCCAACACGATGCCAAGCAATAGATGAGTCTATGATTCGATTCAAGGGCAGAATTTCATTTAGGCAATATATGCCGATGAAGCCAATCAAACGAGGGTACAAAATGTGGGTTCGCGCCAATGAAACTGGATTTGTTTCCCAGTTTCAAATATATACAGGTAATAAAAATATTTTTCCCACATATCTACATCATCAAACTAATATCTTGTTTTTTTTTTCAACAGGGAAAGCAGAAAACGCTAGTGAACACAACTTAGGAGAAAGAGTGATCAATGATTTGACAAGAACGCTAGTAGGAAATCATCATGAAGTTTACATGGACAATTTTTTTAATTCTGCAACTTTACAACTACATTTGCAGAAAGATGAAATATATAGCTGTGGCACTGCCAGAAAAGATAGAAAATTTTTTCCAAAGGATTTTGCGGAAGACAAGACCATGAAAAGGGGTGACATGGACTGGAAAGTTAGCCAGACTGGAATTATTGCTCTAAAATGGAGAGATAATAAATCTGTACATTTTCTAAGCAACTTTCATAATCCTGCAGATGTTGACGTTATTTCACGCAAACAAAAAGATGGTTCTAGCATAGAATTTCCGTGTATAAAACTTGTGAAAGACTATAATCGGCATATGGGATATGTCGACAAAAGCGATATGTTGAAATCTTGTTACGAAATCAACCGTAAATCGAAAAAATGGTGGCACAGAATCTTTTGGCATTTTATAGATCTCACAGTAGTGAATGCACATATTATGTTCCAAGAAAGAAGTGGTATTTGTGGAAAAACACTGTCCCTAAAAGAATTCCGTCTTGCAGTAGCGAATGGACTGATAGGTGCTGATCCCGAAGTTCCACAGAGGGGTCGCAGAAGCTCAGAACCAACTCCTAACAAATACAAGCCACATGTCCCGTTAGAGCGGAGAATAAGTAAGGCTGCACACATGCCCATTCACGGCACTAAGGTGAGATGTGCAAATTGTAGCACAAGAAATTCACCTCACAGAACCAGATGGCACTGTTCTTCGTGTAATGTTGGACTTTGTCTTACAGCTACAAAGAATTGTTTCGCCCTTTTTCACAAAAAATAAGAAAGGCTTATTTTTTTTTTATTATTTATTGCTTTGTAGGCGACAATAAATAAATTTAAAAAGTAAGGAAAAAATCTTTTAATTTCCTGGTGGTCCCACAGTGGAACCACACGATTTAACAAAAACCAAACTACTTATGTATTTTTTTTACATAGAATTGTGATTTAGAACCAACATTTAGTCCAAATTTTATAATATTAATGTAATTTATAATAAAAAAATAATTTGGGCCACAAAGGGTTAATTTATTCTTACTCATACATACGCGTGTGATCCTTCATGTACAAAAAAGCTTTATGACGTTAGATGCCAAGCGCGATAGCAAAAGGGACAGAGTGTACTTCTTCCTTTTATTTGACGGCAGGTGCCTGATAGGCGCTAAGCCAAATCACGTTAAAAATTGTAAACCTAAGCACAGAACTAGCTGTACTACATAAGTGATCTAGAGGACGAGATGTGAAATAAAATTGAGTATGAAAAAATAAAAGGGCGGCAAGAACAAGATTTTAAAATTTTCGCTCCTTTTTGAACGACAATGAACTTTTAGTCACAAAACATTTTAGGGTTATATTATTTTTGGTTTGTTTTCTCATCATTGTTGATAGGTATATAAATTATTATGGAAAATAAAATGCTACAAACAGATGATGGCAGATTGGCAGAGGCAGATTACTTTGATTAAATCCAGAAAGTAAAAAAATATACCTACTTTACTAATTTAAATACTAAATTTAAATAAACTACTTTAATATTAATTTTTGAGTTCTGTGGTATAACCGCAGAGCCTCTTTTGTGTCTATGTATGTGCGTCTTATCTGTTTTGTGCTCCTATCTGTTTTGTGACCTCACTATATTTTTATCGGTTTTGGTAGTAATGGTAGTGGAAGTGGAAAAGTGAACTATTTGCCTCTTATTCAGTAGGGCTAAACAATATAATATAAATTTAAAAATTTATTTCACAAAAAGAAATGCGTATGAGAATAAAGCATAATATACTTAAAAAATCAAACCGATGAAGATTAAATAAGTTACATCATCAAACTAACCCTGGCATAACTTTACTGTTATCTGTTTTGTGCTTTACTGGTTAGTTATACGCAAACAACAACAAAGGCACAGAAAACTATAAACTTTTGGTCTTCTGGGACAAAGGTTTGTTTCTTCTGTAGGTGTGTGAAGTGAGTACCAAACATAGACAAGAGATATGCGCTTATGGGAGGGAGGGATAGATACGCAACTTAACCATATTGGTTCCTTAATAGCGCCATACGCGACTGATTGAAGAACTAAGTAAAGCAGTTGGCGCCACGCACGAAAATTTAAATTTTGTAACTTTGAATTCAAATTTTCGCGCTTCTATAGCTCTGACGAGAAAGTTAGACGCGGGAAAATTCTGAATTAAAGTATATAGGTATATTTTAGGATAACAAAAGGAAGTTATAACAACGTTTCTGATATGGTGACAAGCATTATTAATATCAGATATTTACATAGATAGGTTTTAAACAAAAAGCAGCAAAGAGATAATAATTATCCCTTCAAAACCTGAATTGTACAAAAGTGAGTTCATAAAGTAAGCAAGAAAGGGCTTAGCGATTTAGGCAAAATCATAATTTTACTAAGTAGAATTGCTTTATTCATGGACGAAGCTGGTGGGTGGCGAGACGGAGTAATAAATTGTCATAATTTGCATATCTGGAATGGAGAAAATCCCTATATGCAAGAGTACAGACAAAGTACCAACAAAGGTTAACATGTGGGTGGGTTTTATTGGGAATCCTCTCATTGGACCGTTCTTTATTGAAGGCAGATTAAATAGTGCCATACAAAATTTAAACGGTTTATTAGAAAATATGCCCTTGAAATTAGAAATCAGATGTGGTATACACGACGGTGCACCGCCCCATTTTAGCAATTTAGTTCGTCAGCACTTATCAAATACTTTTGGTAATCGATGGATAGGTCGAGGTGGGCCTATTTCTTAGACATTCCTTTTATGGGGAAATTTGAAGGGGCTCGTATATTCGGTACGCCAGTTCACTGCAGGGAAGATCTGATATTAGAAAGAATAACAAACCACATATTAGGCTAAGCTAGATCTGTATCATTATAGGAAAATAGACGAATTTAAAATGAATGATTTTAACGAAATTCGAGATCCTGGAATGATTGTTTCAAGCATAATGAAAAAACATCCATCGGATTAAGAAAATGTATAGAGGTACAGGGTTATCCAACCAAGACTGGACAAGGCGATTTTTTTACTTTTCCTGTACTTTTATAAAAAAACTGAAATAGCCATCTTTCAGTCATTTTCTCCCGCGAATTCGAATATCTTCAGCAAAAAACAATTGAACATCAAACAAAAGTACTAGGGGTCACTTTGATATTTTTTTAAATGGGATGCCGTATTTTTAATGAGCTTATCCGATTTCTCATATAAATTTTGATCTAAAATGTTGGATTTTTAATTCAAAAACGCCTTTTTTCTTCAGTTTTAAATTCGGAAAATGTTCGTCTACCGTAAGACTAATACCTGATAGATGGATACCCGTTTCACCTGTTCACCCTTTAACCTGCTTTAAAGCGTCCGTCAGTTAGACAAAATAATCAAGTTTCAAATTTCTATATATTTTTCACGAATTAATTACAAATTTAGTAGTTTTTGCAAATCTATTATTGCTTACGTATAAAAAAGTATGACATATTAGAAAAAACTATAAACTAAAGTGAATAACTTTAATCTCAATAATATAATTGTTCTATGTGTCCTCCATTATTTTCAAAACATGACCGATGCCCCCTTTTCAATCTCTCCAAAGAATCTCTTACAATATTTTGGTCCTGGTTAAGTCTATTAATTTCATTTATAATTTTTTGCTGAATGTCCTCCAGACTTCTGTTGGGTCGTTGATAAACTACATTTTTTAAATGACCCCATAAAAATGTATCCATTGGCGTGATATCGGGGCTATTTGGTGGCCAATGAATTGCTCCGTTACGGCCAATCCACTGATTGTAACGCTCGTTTAGGTATGTTACCACTTCTCGAACTGCAACAAACAAACATTAAGTGAGCTCCAACCTTGAAACTTTATCATTTCATATCTATGGGGGTTAACTGCTGCCCAGTATCTTGTATTTTTCCGATTGTATACCCCCGATGTTGTAAATGACGCTTCGTCACTCCATAGAATTTTATTATATAAATTATAATCTTCGTCTTGCTCTTTCATCAGCATTGAAGCAACAAATCGAAATCGCAGTTCTTTTTGAAGCTATGTTAAGTATTGAACGGGAAGGATGCAATATGGTTTTAGACCACATTTTTTTAAAGTTCTGTGAACTGTTCCATAGCTTACTCTCCGGAGCCCTGGACCATACCTTACTTCTCGTATCGCTTGCGAAATAGAACTCTTCGTATTTATAGTAAAATATTGAACAATAGCTCGATCCCTTATATTCCGTCTTTTCATCTTTCTTGGCTTATCTTTCAATGTCTTACTTTCTTCAAATAGGGTCTTAATTCTGAGAATTGTATCCACTGAAATGTGTCTCTGGAAACTCTCAAAAAATGTTCTTTGTGTTTGTCGAGCATTCTCTCCACTTTTGTAATATAATTTTATTACATTTAGCCGTTCTTCTAAAGAATATTTCATTATTTGTAATTAATTCGTGAAAAATATATAGAAATTTGAAACTTGATTATTTTGTCTAACTGACGGACGCTTTAAAGCAGGTTAAAGGGTGAACAGGTGAAACGGGTATCCATCTATCAGGTATTAATCTTACGGTAGACGAACATTTTCCGAATTTAAAACTGAAGAAAAAAGGCGTTTTTGAATTAAAAATCCAACATTTTAGATCAAAATTTATATGAGAAATCGGATAAGCTCATTAAAAATACGGCATCCCATTTAAAAAAATATCAAAGTGACCCCTAGTACTTTTGTTTGATGTTCAATTGTTTTTTGCTGAAGATATTCGAATTCGCGGGAGAAAATGACTTAAGATGGCTATTTCAGTTTTTTTATAAAAGTACAGGAAAAGTCAAAAAATCGCCTTGTCCAGTCTTGGTTGGATAACCCTGTACACAGGGCGCCCATATTAAAACCTGCCGAAGTTTTCACATTTTTAACATTCTTTGCGTTTAAGTGATTTCCGAAAGGTCAACTCTTATTTTAATTGTTTTTTTTTTGGCATATACCTTTTTCTTGCATTCACACAATTGCCGAGTGCTTTTCCATAAAGTTAATATGAGATGTATAATAATGACAAATTTTATTATTATTTAATGAGAATTACTGTGTTTAAATACCTTATGTTAATAAACTTGATTATTAAATAAATTTCGAAAGCCAATGTTTAAACGCGCGTGGTATACAAAATATTTATTTTTTTCGAAAACGGCTAATTTTATCGAATCAAATGTAGAGTATCTTTTTTAAAATACCAGAGTATTTAAAAAATCTGTTTTCAGCTCTGTAAAATGACACACCTGTCAAAATTGTGGTCCAACGAGTTTGGTCAAGTCCGTTCCTGACTTCGTTGATTATGTAAAACATTCAAATTACTCAAATTAGGGTTATAAATATAATTAAATTTTTGAGTTCTGTGGTTATAATACTAATACATCCTATATGGTTATAAACTTTTATCTGTTTTGTGATGTGCATGTGGTCCCTATTAAAAAGGTTGATGGCAACATTTTAAAATATTTTCTAAATAGATGGTCCTCAAAATGATAGACAGTCTCCTGCATAATTTTAATTTTTTCCCAATATGACCTCGTCGTAATCGGATTCTGAACTCATGGACCATTATATATCGCACCTGATTGTAAGAACTAGGTAACTTGAAAATCTTATAGTTTTGAGATATAGCCAAAAATAGTTTTAAGCGTTCTTTTGGAATGTGTTTTGGCACATTTAATAATATAATAATTTTATGCTTTGCCATGTATCCACTGTTTTACTTCTTCTCTGTCCTTGCATGAATACAAAAAATGAAAAAAAATATAATAGTATGTCTTTTATTATAATAAAAAACAATTAGACAGAGTTACCTACTTTTTGCATTAATAATTTTGTGTGTACTAGAAGTAATCAACTAACTTAGACTGAGCAACAATTTATGAAATTTCGTAATAAACAAGTGAAAATATTGGGAAAGTTAACTGACAATAATTATTAGTGTTTAATCTTCTTCATCTTCCTTCTTTCCATGAAGTAAGTTAAAATAGAAGTCATAATAGTCTCGATTTAAAACTGCTGGTTTCATAGAAAACAAAGACATTAGGTCTTTATATTTTGCGTCAGTAATCGGATGACCTAGTGGATAGCATGGTAGCAGGATGTTGCTGGAAAACCTACGCAATACTTTTTTTTTACAGTCTACCTGTCTAAAATCTTCTGCTCCAAAAGACTCTTTACACTCATATTCGTAAGGTTTATCTTTACTAAAATGAAACCAACATAGCTTCTGAAAAAGAACTTGCCCATTGTTAATATCTGCTTTTCTCATAGAGAGATGAGTATCGGCTAATGTCTTCCAATCTGTAAAGTCGTTACCTTTAATGTCATGTACACTATACGGTTTATCTTGTTTTTTCCGCGCACTTCGTGCAATTGTCCTCCAATCGCCAGGCCATAATGCCTTGCCAACACGCTTATACTCTGTACCAATGGCCGAATGCATAGAATCGCATTCCATTTCACTATGGCCTGGTGTCAAAAATTTTAGGTCGATAAACTTTAAGTTTTCAATAACTTGAACTGCATACATACACATTGCAACAACATACTTATTTAAATTTTGACCACCACAACGATCGCTAAAACACCTTACTTCCTCAATGGTGTCTGGAAGTGATTGAAAGTATCTAAAAAGATGGCTTGCTATCTCGCAGCTACCTCTACCTCCTTGGCCTTCCTGCCACATAAAACAGTCGCCTTGTTTTGTAGCAACGTTATAAATAGAGAAGTTGTAAGTTGCTAATCTGCGTTTGTAGAATAAAGCGTTATTAGTCGGATCGCTTGGGCAAAGTAAAACCTGCTGCAAATCAAAATTGCAGCTCATAACTTTATCACTTGCAATTGAGAATTCCTTGTCAATTTTTTTTGCTTCTCGAGCGGCTTCTTTATTCCTTTGATGAGTTTCGTACTCCTGCTTCATCTCCTCGCTTGGATCGACGGCGTTATCAAAAGCCATACAGACCCGACACTGATCTTTTTTTGGTCTATGAAACCCCAAGTTAAAATTATCGTTAAAAACATTACGGTATGCGGATTGTTTTGCTTCTGGCTGATTATTTTCCCTGCACCACTGGGTGTACATCCTATACATAGTCGCCAGGTTTAAACTTGAGTCTAAATATTTTCTGGCAGTTCCTTCTCTGCAGTAGTGCGATGGAACACAGGGAAAACTTATAATGTGAGCTTTGATGCCCTCGATTATTAAGGGATCTAAGGTCAAGCTCTTACCTTTTCCTCTACCATCCTTAGCAGCAACATTTTCATTTGATCTTTTTTTCATGGCAATATCAACTACGCCCTTCTTAATGCCTACTGTGTTTAAAAACATTGACTTGCAAACTTTTTTTTTTCTCCCCGTTTAAGGGTAGGAAGTAAATAATTGAATATTTCCTTCTGGACTCTTGCTGCGTCGTTCTTACTCCTGTTATATGCTTATCTGTATTTCCGTGAATAAAATCTCTCTGACGCGTGTAGTCAGAAATGTCATAATACGCTTTAAAAATACTGAGTCTTTGTTCTTCAGGGATCATAAAGCATTTCAGTCTACAGGAATTCCTACAAGGCGGCTTTATTTTACGAGCTGGTACCGTTACTCCTTTTACTGAAACACAATCTCTTCCTGCAAGTCTTGCTTGTTTTCTAATATTTCTTGGCCAATTAGCTGGTTGTCTTTTCTTTCTTCTGGGCTTACAGGTAATTGCTGGATGCTCTTCCATCCCTGACAAGTTGTTACTAACTCTTGATACCTCAGAGTCCGAAGAGTCACTACTAGGATTGTACTCAGATACATCCGGAGAAAAGTCCGCCATCACTAGAACTACGATCTACCAATATTTCACTGGCAACTTCAATGTCCACCGTCTCATGTGAATCTAAAAAAAAAGTATAATAAATATAAGCCTATAATTTGAAGATTTACCTACAGGTAATTTCATCTTATAGAAGAAGCCAGTAAAAACCCACCTGCATCATTTTCAATTACCGCTCTGATAGTTTCGTCAGAGGTTTCGTCCTGGTCGTATCTACTTTGATTATTGGCTAAATCATCTAAAATCAAGCAAGAAATCAGCAAAACTAACCTGAACTAACCACTTTATCAAATGTAACAATATTCCCCTTTTATAGATTGCAAGAAGCTTCATATACATTTAAAGCTAATTATTTCTCTTCTTAAAAAATATTTCATCAAAAAACAATTAACCTAACCCCATTTAAAAACCACCAACAGTAAAATTTTATTTTTCTAACATAAAAGTGATCGAAACGTAAGATTATTATAGAATTCAGCTTACCTTCGGCACTTGGTTGCATCTCACGCACTAGCTGCACTAATTTTAGTCCTCTTGACATGACGTGGTAAATTGCGACAACTGCCAAACATAAACAAACGTATTACTTGTAAAATATATCGTGTTAAAACTAGATACCTATCTTTAGTTACCCAGTTCTTTCACCACCATAAAGAGTTACAAGTTTTGACAAGAATACGCTATCTGGAGTTACCTATTTATTGCTTCAAAAGGAATCTGTCTATTTTGCTAATCTATTTTGCTAATCTATTTTTAACATTGATCAATAGATGTCGCTAGTTTTTTTCTTAAAGTTATCCGCTTTATACATTACATTTTAATACAGCTTTTAAATAATGTCAGATAGATAACTCAAAATATCAAAATTTCGAGTTACCTAGTTCTTACATTCAGGTGACGATATATTCCCTATTTTGCAAATTGATAAGCAGGGGTAATAGTAATCAATATTATCCATTTTAAAACTGTTCTTCATAATAAATTTATACTTATATGTAAAGAGAAAAAAACTTTTTTCGGCGCAAACAAATCAAAAACTGAGATTATTAAACCATCAACCCCACCACCCACCACCACCAACAAATTTCACTCGACGGCTTCGCAGAGGTGGAAAAAGAACGAGCTAAGATTTTCCCCGTTGGTGTTAAAAGTGCAAGCTCTCATCCGTTCGTCATTAACCGGGTAACTCAAGTGGAGTAATAAAAACCCCAGGTCGGCAGATCGTGCTTGAAGTGCGGATATGCTCATTTGCAGAGAAAGGATATGTCCCTACTATGGAGGGCTTTAGGAAGGAGGCCGATCGAATATGGCCGAATTTTAAATTTCCATCCCTGTTTTTCGTTACTTCGCTGGTTGGCCGTCGAGGGCGCCACTGCACGCTTCCCGGCTATTTTTTGCAGGTTTTGATAGGCGAGTGCGATATTTTATTCGAATATCTTGAAAAATAAGCTTTGGAATCATTTTTTTGCGTTATTAATATAAACAATGAGTGGCGTACAATATTTTACAAGTAGCGTTTGCTTCGTGCCGGGGTGTAAAACTGGATATTCGTCTGATAGAAAGCTCAGGAAAAATCGTGGTGAGAAAAATCCTAGTCTCTTTCAAGCCCCTAAGGTAAGCAAAAACCACAAAAGGTTCACAATATTGTTTATTAATAGTGGTATTTCGTTACTCGTCTGTCTGTGTCGTCTATCCTTTATTTTGTCATCATAGATCTTAAAGATAGATTATCCGACAATAGACGTATTTCTATTAACCAAATTTTTGATAATGTTAATCAAAATTTAATTAAAATTTATTCATTGCTACGAACTGTTAAACTAACTTTAAAAAGGTATTAATAATTTAGGAAATAATATTTCTCCTTTAATTGGTATTTTATACAAATTAAGATATTATAATAGGTACCTACTTACGTCCCGTTAAAACTTTTAAGAAATATTTACTCTACAATATAGGTAGGTAGGTACCTACTCAAAATTTCAGTATTTAATTTCAGTTTGCCAGTTCGTCGAATATTAATCCTTTAAAAAATTACAAAATGAGACCATAAAATGCATTCAAGGCCCCCCGCGCCTAATTATATTACCTACCTACAATTTTGGAAAACAATCAATTATAGATATCTACCTATTGTATATATTATTATATGATAGAATAATAAAAGTTTATAATTAGTATTCCAAAAACAATTAAAAATACAATCAATCCCACTCAACACACTTTGTTAAAATAACATTAAAAAAACGTAAAAAGGGTAATGTTTTTTTACGTAACTTATAATATCGCGATTAAAAAGTTATTTAATACAACGTTAGTTTTTGCAACTTAATATTAATACTATCAGCAACAACAACAATGTTTTTAAGTTGTAAATTATGACGTTTTATTTTCTAATGTTACAAACATATTATTTTATGAGTCTAGATGTAACGTTAGGTAAACTAACCTTTTTTTATCTTTTAAGTAACGTTTTCAAATTTAGCGCGCGATTGGTGCAGCGCCTCACGGGGCGGTTTGCTCAGTTACCGATGATTGCCCTTGAGGCGCCATTTTCTCTTCTTTGTTCTGTGTTGTCGAGACCTGTTACCTTGTGTTACCTGTTGCTATTTATGACTTTGTGCAATTTATTTAGGCTGATCAGAAATTTTTGAAACCAAAAGAGTACACATTTTCTTTCTTTCTTTCTTGAAAAATGCGCCGCAGGCAAATTTTTTTTAGGTGCCACGCCCTTTTTTGGACTATCAAAACCTAGAAGTTTTACGTTTCGATAAAACCGAAAAAACGTAGATATAGAGAAATTTTGAAATATGGATCAACGACAATGCAAACATGCAAAGATGATTAAAAAAAAAAAACTGATCTACCTATGTATTTGTGGCGACAAAATCGTATTTAACACTCAAAATATTAATATTGCGTATAAGCTTTTAGGAGAGTAGGTACCTACTTAAAAATAAAAGAAAGGACAGTATCGATTTGAATCAATTCGAGGACCTGGAAATAGATTTTTAATATTAAAAATCAAATTGATTCGGTCAAATCAGATAAACTTACCATTACTTATTGGTATTTCTTAGAAGACTTTGCTTTCTCCAACAATTTCGTGTCATCTCTGATGGCAATTCTAAATTGTTCGCAAGTTAAATTTACATTTATTCGCACTTTCATAACAGCTTCTAATGTTTGTATACTTAACCGACTCTTTTCTTCAGTCCAAAAACTGTTTATGATACTAAAAAGTCTTTCACAATTTGCAATCGATCCAGGTATACAAAATATATAGCTCATTAGGGATTTCAACAATTCTAGATGATCAAAATTAATTTCAACCAAGTCATTGAAGACCATTATCCATCTGGTTAACATGTCGGCGTTTTTTTCATTCCACTCACCCATGTGTTGTTCAATGCATTTCGACAATGCACAATACAAGTCAAAAATGTGGTTGTCATTTAGCTGTAAGTAGAATACCAATGTGACTCCCAGGACACAATCCCATAAGAAATAGCATGGGACCTAAAACCTGCAGTTTTATCACCATTTTAAGGCGTGGCACTTTTCCTGGAAGCCACCACCTCATCACCCAAGTACCCGCGGAGGCGCGAGCCTCAGACCCGCGGCGGAGGAAGCCTCCACAACAGGCGTTGAGCGCGCATGATGATCGAAGGCGATACCGCGAGACCCTATGCATAATTCGCGAGGCTAGCTCAGGCAGGTCAGCGACCCCGAGCGGTGGTGACCCGATGGTGACCCGATGGTTATCCGATGATCGCCCGAGGGTACCCGTCTTAGCCTAAGTGGCGCCCCCCCTGGTATTATCAGCCCTCATTATTTCAAGATTCTAACCCAACTTTATGACCCATGGTCACGTGTTATTATATTTATGGGGAGAGATGACGTACCACGTTCTCAATAGTACCCAAACCCAAGTATCTAACCCGAACATCTATCTAAATAATCAATATTGAACAACATAATGAATAAATAATAACAGAAAAAAAGTTTTTGTCCTCGGCGGGAATTGAACCATAATCCTCTGGGGCCGAACCTCAAAGCCTTGCAAAATACGCTACGAGAGCATATACCTTAAAATTGCTAAACAATGTTTGACAATGTGAAACCACGGGGGCACATCTGATTAGATTGCTGGAACAAAAGGTCCTTAAGTGGGGTTATG
Source organism: Polydrusus tereticollis (assembly GCA_963920685.1). Taxonomy (NCBI): domain Eukaryota; kingdom Metazoa; phylum Arthropoda; class Insecta; order Coleoptera; family Curculionidae; genus Polydrusus; species Polydrusus tereticollis. The sequence continues at coordinate 147,485,643 of OY987326.1, forward strand.
GTGGTGTTTTCTAATGTACAAAATTAGGGCAAACCATACACATATACTTAGTAAAACAAACTAATTGATATCTGAGTACTACCTGAAGTTAGGCAACCAGTGTTTCACATAAAAATAAATATTATAAGCGTAGGAAAATAGCGGAACAGACCCGATGAACAGACCCTGTTCCCCCAGGAACAGACCCTGTTCCCCCAGGAACAGACCCTGTTCCCCCAGGAACAGACCCTGTTCCCCCAGGAACAGACCCTGTTCCCCCAGGAACAGACCCTGTTCCCCCAGGAACAGACCCCGTTGGCCTCTCTGTCACAGAAAACAGCCCCGATAAAGAAACAAAACAGTTAAGTACATCAAACAAATTTATTACCAAAAATATATAGGTATTCACCAAACAATACATACAATACATGTCATTAATGAACATTGTTAGAGGCCGCGTGGTATGTAATTAGACAACCGGGGATCTAGTATGTCCTTTTGGCAAACAGTATTTTTAGACGCAGTCTATAATTACGTTCGCGCACACTCCCGCTATCTGGGTACTACCTGAACTTATGCAACCAGAAGCCCCTATCAGCAAATATTGCCTTCGCCAATTTATTAACAAACCTAAGTGTGACGATGATGACAAAATGGTGGTAAACCTAGCTTTTATAATGCACTCACCATTTTATCGACAAACCAGTACTAATGGCGTTGTCAAACCAATATTTCCCCTTATTCAACATAAAAATTGTCGAAACGGCAACACCGCCGTTCAAATACTGAAAATTTAAGAAAATACGCTTAGGCCATCTTGCAATAGCCGTCCGCAACAGTAACTAGGTAAAACAAAGAACCTTAAGTGCTGTTATAGGGATATATTCTTATCAACGTCAATTTATTAACAAATCTTAAACCTTCCAACAGCTTCAGGATTGCATAATTAAATGAAAATCAAACAATTTTAAAACTTTTTTATTTATAACATAAAAATATCACTTACTACCGCCCTGGTATATTACATTAAAGGAATAAAAAATCGGCGTAAATAAAAAGACATATCTGTAATCATTTAACAACGTTTTATTTCAGAAATATATGCAGTTTTCAAGTCAAATACACCATTACAGCACTAGTTAGCAAACATATTTAAATAAGACAAGTATCTTGCATCAAAAATAATACCTGAACGAAACAAAAATTTGGCACATATCGCCAATCTTGTATATAGGTACAATATATTATAAGCTCAAATTTAGTGAAAATATTTACAGTTAAAACTAAGGATTAGAAACATTTACCGTGCAAGAATAGGCATATCTACATACAATTAAAAAACTAGGATTAGCAACATTTATATTAGGAACATTACCGCACAAGAAGGTATATCTATATACAAACTTAAAAACTAACAAAAAAATGAATTGAAAAAGGCATTGGCGGGTATGGGCATTTGAACAGAGTAGGAGTAATGTGCAATATTCGCTTATAGATAGAATATTATCCATAACTTATACATACAACTTGAAACGAGGGCAAGAGCAAAATTACCTGAAAAACACTACACTTACCAGAGGGCACTCGGTTTAAACAGGGACACGACGTGAACGTGGCCCACATTGTCCCCATTCGATTTTTATGGAAAAACGAATTTTCAAAGCAAAACCATTTTAGAGTGGTATCTTTTTCCGTTATCTGATTTGAAATCAGAAAACAGTTCTATAGATAAGGTAATATACGGCTCTTTTTTTTTTTTCGTTTGGTTTAGGGGGAATTTTTGCCTTCTTTTACTGTATAACCAATATGGGCTCTTTTAAAGTTATACAGGGGGGAATTTTGGCCTTCTTTTACTGTACAACCAATATGGGCTCTTTTTAAAGTTATACAGGTTAGGATATAATATGTGTGCGTTAGTATTTTGGCCTTCTTTTTACTGTACAACCAATATGGGCTCTTTTTAAAGTTATACAGGTTAGGATATAATATGTGTGCGTTAGTATTTTGGCCTTCTTTTTACTGTACAACCAATATGGGCTCTTTTGAAAGTTATACAGGTTAGGATATAATATGTGTGCGTTAGTAGATTATTCTAGCAATGAAAATAATTTTAATGTTAATAATAATATGAGTGCTAATGTTATAATAATATGAATAATTATAATACTAATAATGAACAACTGAACAGATCCTGTTGAACTTAGTCATCCACATGCATAAGTGAGCAATGCCCCCATGGTAATGTGCCGGGTGAAGATTTCGATATTTGCCGCTTATCATCATAAGGGCTGAGACCGATTTTAGTTTGTTTTATAGTATGTAGCTCATGTTTTTGGGACCTAATTAGACGCTGTGAAATAGGCTTTTCCAACCAAGTTTCAAGGCAGGTGACGTAATCTTCAAATGTGATTTTATTTTTAATAACAGACCTTTTAATGCCCTTAATCTTTTTGGTAACGCCCAAGTTAGATAAAACCTTATCAATTTCCGCCCGCTCTTTGTTTAAATTCTCTAGTTTTACCCGTTCTTGCTCAATCTCGTCTGGAGTATAAAGCAGTTTAATAGCATACATTTTAGACCTAAGACCAACAAAATGGGTCATAATGCGGCCATTGTTCTCATCTTTCATCATTCCCAACACCTTTTTGTTCACTTGTGGAATCGTATAAACGTTATCACGGGCATAATCTGAGGTATCAAAATAATCGTCACAATCTCGTTTCATTATCTGATACACATCATGGTTTTTAATTTCGTAAATAAGACTATCTGTGTCTGTATACAATACACTACAGGTGTCAAAACGTGGAACCATGTACTCGTAGTGAAAGCCATAAATCGTAGTCTTTGCCAAATCAAGAATACACATGCCGACATAAATCGGCTTATTAAAATAAATTTGTGTTTTTGCAAGCTCGACAATTACTAAATTTTCGGAAACAATTGTGCTGCTTTTAAATTCTGGCCGGGATATTAAGGCTTCTGCGCCATAGCGGCCATCCCATTTCGTTATAAGTTTGACGTCAGAGTGGTTCCGGATATTCTCCATTGTCTTTCCAAATACGGCATTGTTCATAAGTTTAAAAAAATTCTTTTCAAACTCATTCTTGGCATTTTGGCGCAGCCCCGTGTTGAGGTCGATATATGATTTTAGCCATGGAGATTGTTTAAAGGCTAATATTCGGTGTATTTTACTCAATTTTGCACCCAAAGTTAGAGCTTGCTTTAAGTTTCTATAGTGTATTACGTATTCTGTTTTATTGTGTAGCGTAGCCAAAAGTTTCTCATTCTTTGCCCCAGGTGGTTTTTCATGGTCAGGGCATAATGGAAAATCGGAAAACTTATCATGCAAATTTTCAGGTATTTCCAGGTCCACTTCCAAAATAAACCCTTCGGCAGATTTATCTGAAATTTCACTAATGTTTAAGTGAGATATCTCGTTTTCTGAAAGCCATCTAAAGCCGCCATAAGGTAGATATTGCGACATTGCCCAGCCGTATTGATTATTGACATCAAAGTACATGAGATAGGAGTCTTCTTTAGTTGAGTCATAATTTGGCATGTACTTGTTGTTGGCTTCTGCATACCTCTTCGAACACTGACTTAGCCCCCCGCGAACTCCCTTTTCTATGAATGTTAGCATCTCTAAATCAGTAAGCAGCTCAAGTTTTATCATATCTTCTCGATGAATTAAGAGGGATAAACATTGCCACGCATAACCAGGTAGGGTATACGACCATGCAGGATCAAGACCATATGTCCTATGCGATATACCCCTAAATGCTTCAAATACATCCGTTAAAAGCATTACATCCGTTTTAAGATATAAGTCTGAGTAATCTTGCATGGTACGGCAATTAAAAGTTTGCCAAACTTTCTGCGCATTTAAATATTGCGCGTCACTTATAGCTACATCTTCTAAGCTGTTATAAAACGCCTCTTTAGGAGGGAGTTCAGTCTCATTCAATCTTTCCCAAGCGTTCATATAATCATAAGGGAAAACACCCTTTCGGGTAAGTAAGTTCAGTTCTTCCCCCAGGTGTTCAAACTCTGCTTTTAGGTTAGGATATTCACATAAGTATGATGCAAGCTTATCCAGACCGCTAGCAAGAAAGCGAAAACTATCTATAAATCGAAAATGAACAGTACTATCCATTATATGCTTCGTAAATGAGATATAATTTTCTTTATTTACAGGTAATATATCAATCTTCCCCTCTATTTCAGATAGCGCCCGTATTATCATGTGCCCATCATAGCAACTCAAGTTATGGAATAGGACAGGTATTGTGTGCGAATCCTGGTACTGTAGATTGCAGTGCTCATGTGCAGCGTTTCGATACTTTCCGGTAAAGTGTGAGTGATCTCTAACACGCTTATCGTCTTCCGTAAATGGCTTCTCACATATATGGCAGTGAGTAGCGGCCAAAAAACTTTGTTGTTGGGCAGGCGTAAGCGGTTCCATGGGCAAATCACATAAAAAGACCGTCTCGACGTCTTCAGCAAATTGTTGAAGCTCGCGCATAAACCACTGCATACAGTCTTGGCCTGTGTAACTTTTATAAAATGATAGAGAATCGTCATAATTACATTTTACATAATAACCGACGCTATAAGGGACATGCTCTTGTTCCTTTTGAGTGTTTTTTTCTATATCATCGACTACAGGTATTAGCAAGCTTTCCGAGTCTGCGTATATAACAAACGGGGCTTTTTCCTTATGTTTAAAATTATTAAATTCCAAAATATTATTGCCTTCTACAGGCATCCGAGGTATTGCTAAGGTCTTGTGTTTAGAGCATTCGGACGTGTGCTTATCTAGTGTTATCTGCGTGCGGAAATAATGAAGGCAGCGATCACAAAAAAATTTTCGACGCTTATCAAGACTCAATTGCCTTGATAGTAAGCGTGAAAGGTCTTTAATCCAAACAAAATGGTATTTTATAGGGCTTAAATCAATATCATCATCTGAGGAAAAGTAGCTGTCTTGTAAAAGTAGTAAGTTTATATGGTTAGGACGCTTATTTTCAGGTATATAATATGGCGCAACCAGATAATTTTTTCCAATTTTTTGTAGTCGATATACGTTAACGGAAATTAGGTTTTGCTTTTCAAACTTTGAAATTTGATTAATTGTCATGGGAAACTTAATACCTTCCAAGTTTAGAACCGACTGAGGCGTTGGGTATGAAGAAGTTCGTTCAGAATTCTTGAACGCGGGATATAAAGCGGAAACGATGGACCACGCAAAGCACATTTCATCGCTGTTTTTTACATTGATGCATGCCTTTCTTTTAGCTATTTGTTTTGGAAGTTCGATGTAAGTTCCGACCCGAAGAGGATTATAATGATTAATAGATACCATTAAATGTATAATTTTGCGTAGTGCCCACCCAGAATTTCTTTCCTGGAACGTGTCTAATTCAACTAAAATAGGGTTCTTAACATGATCGGCAAACCACTCATTTAAGTTTGTGTTGTCGAAAATAGGGGCATTCGGAGTAGTAATGTACTTTGTATCCTTTAAAATTTCGTCCGCTTTACTAATTTCAAAATCTCCACAAAGAGTGGTGTTAACTTTGAGTGCAGTAGTTTTTTTTAGTGCGTTTTGAATTCGCCGCTTAAAAATTGCCAAACAGTCTTCTAAAAATGATCGTACATCAGTATGACGTTTGTTAATAATAACACCCGTCCTGATTCTCGATTGGAATGCCGAATGTAAATCTTCCCACTTTACTCTACAAGAAGCTGTTTCTGCACGACGTGTCCCACTACCCCCACCCACTTTACGGTCCTTTAGTAAGGACTGAAACCCCTTAATTTGGGCTAAACACGCTATTATATGAGACTTTTCAGCCACAGACTCAGCGCGTTTCAAAAGTTTATTTAAATTGCGAATTGCACGAGTACAGTCCCGCAATATCTTACCACAGGTTATCGTTGTTAAGTTAGGGGTATCCATCTGGGCCCTAATTAACTCGACGTACTCACTTAGAATCGGCATTTTTTTTTTTTTACTCTGTAACAAAATAAATATGGCTCAAAATACGTCTGCTCTCTCTAACGTACAAAGACAGAAGGGGCTCTGAAGCTCCTGCGTTCTGCTTATAATGTACCCCTATTTATAACCTCGGTTGGGGTGCGTTCAGAAAAGTAGCATGCCTTCGAAAAAATAAGGTGCGTTCAGAATTAATATTCGAGGTTTAGTATGCAGCAGATGTACATACAACAAGCAGTTTTACGCGTTATTATTTTTAAAATATATTACTTGCTGAAAACATTAATATTTTACTGGCTGAAAGTGAAACCTGCGATAAGTTTAATCGCCGTAAAAATGTTTACCAAAAACAGACTCTAAAAATTTTATTCCCTCCACGTCACAACCCTCCCAAACTACTATATTATTATATTATTATTATTATTATTATTATTATTTACTGCTAAAGGTTTTGCTGCACCCAACGAGTCCGTTAAAAGGCTGCAGCTAGGATAATGGATTCATTGCATAGTCGACAGCGTGGTGTTAAACATGGTAGAAACATTAAACATTATTCTCGACAATGTTGAAAGAGTATTTATACAGAACAAATATTACGCATCCTGTCTACCGGCTACCTTAATAGTTTGGGAGCTTGCTAAAAAATATAATATCAATGTTGAACCGAAATGTGGACAACTCTTGTATGATGAAATGGGAAGCAACATTCATTTTTGGAACGTGTTTAAAGAAAAACCTTATGATCCTACCCTTAAAGTGATGAAACATATGATGCCTTCTATCGACGTTAGCAAGTTCCAATATAAAGAATATAAATTGGGGGCAGACCTGGATTCAATAGAAATGTTAAATATTTTCAGTCGGTTCCTAGAAACAAAATCAACTCACTTTTATTTTTCAAAAGCTCCAGATAAACTTAAAACGATTAGGAACATTATTCATAGAAGTGTATCTAGATGTATTTAATAAAGATTATGCGTATTTACAATCGTATTAATATTATTACATACGTATCATTTTTTACCTAAAAGAAACAGTGTTTTACTAGAAAATATATTAGGGCTTCTCAGAACTACACCCTGTTTATGGGTATACAGCGTCATCATTATGATTGACGTATCAGTGTTATATTAGTGTTTTTGTTTGTGTTCAGACGATCTGAAACAATATTATAGGTATATAAGACCTGTTTTGTTTTTTCAGTGTTGACGTTGTGATTGATATATAAGCGTTATATGTTTGTTTTGTTTCCGTTAAGACACTGTTTTGTTTCAGTTAAGATATTGTTATGTTAGTGTTGTGTTTTAGGTAGTGTTTTAAACAGCCGTGCCGTTGATGAGTACGTCATTCGAATGTCAGAGTTCTGCGAGATAAGATGGCGAACCGAAAAATTAAATTGGCGCTTTTGTCTTTACCGAACGGTCTAGATTTTGGTTTTAAAATGATTGAAAATGACTGCTTTATTGGGAATAAGCCCGTAGAATTTGAAAATAACACCCTAGTGATTGATAATGAGAAATATACTTTAACTGTAGGACTTCTGAATTTATTGACAAAAGAACGCCCTATGGGCTATTCCAATACAGAGCTGGATAAATATAAAGAAATCCTTCTTTTATCAAGCGCACACCGAAGGGGGTTTAATAGTAAAAATCACATAAATTCTAGCAGAAGCTGGAAGTATACAAACATTATTTCTAAGCTTTTTCCACCAAAAAGGACTTATTTAAAGAAAAGCAGAGGGAGCATGATAAAGAAAAACCTTAAATTGAACAGTACTATTCCTCCTACTTTGAATGATTTAGAACTTGATTACGATAATGATGTTAACAAGCTAGTGGAAATGTTTAAACAGTTAGAGAGCGACAATTTTAATCATAAAAACGATGATAAAATATGGTCTATATTACTAGAACTGGAAAAACTTGGTGTAATCGAATTTTTAAAATAAATACACTACCCCTTATTTATGATTTCAGTATATATCTACCCCTCGAGCAGGATGGGTGTGTTAATTTACCTCATTTTATTTCTCACTGTTACTTCTACAGCTGTACAGGCAACAGACGAAACAGCTGCCCGCCAATATTTAACAGACTATGGTTACTTGGAAGAAAATGCTACAGATAACGCCTTAGTGTCGATATCAGATGGGTTACGGGCATTTCAAGAAACTTATGGTCTCCCTGAAGATGGAACCTTAAATAACGAAACTATTGCTCTAATGCAAAGACCACGCTGTGGCGTCAAAGATATTGCAGATTGGGGAAGAGGCTCTAACTACTTATGGAAAGATTTAAAGCTATCCTGGTCTATCTACCCCCCAAATTATTCAGTATATCCATATAGAGCAGTTGCTGAAAGAGCTTTTCAAGCATGGGAGGATGTTTCTAATTTCCGCTTTAAATATGATAGAAACACCCATAATATTACAATTTCGTTTGCCGACCAACGGCATAAAATGAAAAATGACCTCACGTGGTGTCCCTACAAATTAGATAAACCTACTTTAGCGCACGCATTTTTTCCGGATGGAAGTTTCAATGTAGAGATCCACATGCATTCAAAAGAGCCATGGAGTCTTTCCTCCAAAAATGGTGGGACAAATTTACTAAGCGTTTTAATACATGAGATTGGACATACTCTAGGTTTAGCCCACACAGCTGATGAGAGCGCGATCATGTACCCGTATTACAAAGCGGAAAATGTGAAAATAACTCAGGACGATATTTATGGTATCGAGTACCTTTATGGCAAAAAATCTTTGGCCACAACAAAAATACCCACGTCACCGAATACAACCCCACAGACAAAAACCACGACAATACCTACAAAAGTTACAACCACTCCACAGATAAAAACCACAACTATGCCAATAAAAGTTACAACCACCCCACAGACAAGAACCACAACTATACAGACAAAAGCTGCAGCAACAATCCCCAGCGTACACCCGACCCCTGACGCGCCCTCGGTACCCGATGCGGCACAGTTTCCGACTCTATGTGACTTGGACTCGAAAACAAATAAAGCTTATTTAATCGTTAAAAACAAATTATTTATTTTTTATGAGAGATTTGTTTGGATGTTGAATTTAGCGACAAAACAAATTTCTAATACCCCGTTTCTATTAACAGATTATTTTAAATTTTTGCCAAAAAATTTTAGGAAAATAACTGCTATATATGAACGTCCTAATGGTGACATTGTATTGTTTACCGATGATCTGATTTACTTTGTAGCATATGGTACGTTCGCGTTAATAAAAACGGAATCAATAGATAGTCTCGCTGCCACAAATGTAAAAACCAGAGTTCAAGCTGTCGTGAACACAAACAAGGGAAAAACCTATTTATTTTTCAATGATATTCTAGTATGGGGCATAAATGAGTGCATGTTTAGACCAGAAGATTACCATATAACGTCCGAATTATTTAACGGGATTCCCACAAAGATAGACAGTGTATTTCGTTACACCGACGGTCGCCTTTATTTTATTCAAAACGACATGTTTTTTGAATATAATGAATTTACCATGAGTTTAATTCGCATCGGTAAAATGGATCTTTCATTTTTTGGTATATCTTGCCCTAATGTAGGCGTTTTGGCGCAGCTTAAAGATTTATTACATAAGATTATATCTCGTAATATAAAATTTTAGTTATGTAAAAATGAATAAAATGTATATTATTATAAACCCAATAAAAATATATTATTATTAGAGCTCTCGTTTTCTTTAAACAACCTATGCCAAACCCGTTTTCTTTAATCGACCTATGTTCCAAGTCCTATACAAGTTGTAAAATAAATTACTTTCCCTATATCTTTTTCGATGCATACAGAGTGTTATGGTTATTGTAATTTACTAGCTTGCTATCACTTGTTAAATTAACTTTTACGACACAGTGGCGTAGAGCAGCTGTTTTAAAATTAATTATATTTGTAGGATTATTTGGTCTATGACCCTATTAAATAGTGCCCTATTTAACTGCTAGTTTGATTGCACAGATATTGTGACGTACATACTCAAGTTACAAGAATTGAGTTATAATATTTAAAAAATGTGTAAAAAAACAATATATAATATTAAATGTGTCGGATATTATTCCGATAAAAACCCACATGTAGCTAAAATGTTAAAAACAAACGATTATACAGGTATGAAAAAAATTAAAAACAATTTTCATTTCTTTATGGCTGTTTTGAAAAACTAATACCCAAACTACATGGTGCAAATGCCTATATAAAGTAGTTGTATTCTACATAATAACGAAGAAGGGTTCGTGAATTCGTAATAAAAACAATGGCTTATGTGGGTGCGTGTCCATATGAGACACATTTTAAAAAATTACCTAGGTATACTGATATCGTTTTAGGGAAATATTATAAAAAATTTTATTCAAAATAAAAAAGATTACCTTAACTTTCGAGCGTTTTAATACAGATTTTACATATAGGCACACAATTTTGAGCATCACGCTTTAAACGTATGCAAAAAGAAAACCAAAAGATACAAACACTTTGAATAAAAATACCAAGTCAGTTTAAAAACCCCCCAACACCATAATAAAATTCAAAAACTTACCTGTTGCAAACTTATAACAGAAACAATTAAGTGCTCTCACCATTTCTGCACTATTTATAAGCCCCTTCTAGAGTGACGCTAAATCCTTGAACGTTTTGTTGGAGTGGGGCTACTTGGATTTTTACTTCTCGATCGTTCTAGAATATTATCTGTTATGGCGAGGTATAGCTATAAATATCAGAAACCACTGCAGGAAAGCTAGTTCACCGATTTCTTCTTTTCTCGAATTAAGGACCTGAAAAACTAAAAATGGCTGCTAAAATTGCTGTTGTAAACGGTCTAGACCTGGAAGAGGGTAAACTTTACCGTATTCTTGACATCGAGAACAAGGACGGACCCTTTGGCATTTCCACAATTGTCTATCTAGAAGACGATAAAATGGTATATCTCCCTAAAAGGATGACCAAAACCGAGGCAGAAGTGGCTACCATACGTTGCGGTCAATTAGGCCTTGTCCGTACTGGCAAACATTTTGTAGAGAAATACGGATGCACTACCCCTATTTTAGAGATTTTGAAGTTCTGGTAAGTTTTTTTATATTATATCAATTCACTATTCATTAGCCCATTCTTTTTTCAGATGCAAACTGCCTTTTATTATAATCGCTATTTTATCGACCCAATATCTTTAGTTTTTATTATAAATTGATATAACGTTTTAAATTGTAAACTTATTTTTGTTAATATACCTTGGGATTTCAAAATGTTTTTTTAATTTTCCCACAGCCCCGTTTGAAATGAAACACAAAAATTAATTTTGAATATTTAATGATAAATATATCCATAAACTATTTTTTCATCCGGGTCCACCCAGACGATCACCCCCTTCCCATGGAGGGGGCCATGCCATAACTCGACATACCCCTCCAGGATGGCATACTCCGGATGAAAGTTGTGGAATATGTACATCATCTGAAAATGCCGTAATTAGGCATATAAAAATAATTGTATTTTTTAAAATCATACCGCCTCGCCGGGAAACATCTCCCTCACCAAATATTCAATAAAATCGATGATTTGATGTACTGCTATAAAAGAAAACCCCGAATTAAAAAATTAAAAAATTTATAATAAAAAGAACTTACCAGACATATTTTCACGTTTGCAAGTAAACGGGTGTTCAATCTATATTTATATAAGTTTTTCCTACTATTAAAGAAATAATTTTTATGATGCATAAATATATGTCGATTTGAGTACGTACTAATTTTTCCTACTAGTAAAGATTTAATTTTTATGATGCAAAAATGTATGTCGATTGGAGTACGTACTAATTAATTCAAACACTAATATAATATCATCATATACGGGGCATTTTGAAAATGTAGATAATGGGCTTGTTTATTCTTTACACTGATTTTAAATACATATACGAGGCTGGTAATAACTACTCTGTTGGGATATTTTAAACGGGGTTAATGGCGGATTAGACGGCTTAACGGGAGATTGACCCGCCTAGCCGGGGCTTGAGGGAGACGAAAAATAATTATTAAATGTTCTCTTTCAAGATTACCATTTAGGTCGAATGTTATGGCAGTTTATAGATATAATTTATAATTTAAAGGCGTAATTTAACTGTTAAAAGTGTTTCATACCCCCTGTATACAGATCCCATTAGTAGTAATATATGCTTGCTTTTATTCGCTCACATTATACATTATTTATTTATTAAAAGGAAAATTACTTTCAATGCAAAATTGTATATGTAATAGACCAACAATGTTGATAAAATTTACATATAAAACCACTTCTACCTCGCGTTGTGACTCGATTTTATATGATCATTTTATTGAAAGATAATTAATTATGTATTCTGTTTTTATTGTACGATTCGGTAAACATATCCTTAAACATAATAAAATTCGTAAAAGATCTTATTTTCTCCAATATGACCTTTATATATATATATATATTACCATAATCGTGCATTTGACTTGAAAACTGCATATATTTCTGAAATAAAACGTTGTTAAATGATTACAGATATGTCTTTTTATTTACGCCGATTTTTTATTCCTTTAATGTAATATACCAGGGCGGTAGTAAGTGATATTTTTATGTTATAAATAAAAAAGTTTTAAAATTGTTTGATTTTCATTTAATTATGCAATCCTGAAGCTGTTGGAAGGTTTAAGATTTGTTAATAAATTGACGTTGATAAGAATATATCCCTATAACAGCACTTAAGGTTCTTTGTTTTACCTAGTTACTGTTGCGGACGGCTATTGCAAGATGGCCTAAGCGTATTTTCTTAAATTTTCAGTATTTGAACGGCGGTGTTGCCGTTTCGACAATTTTTATGTTGAATAAGGGGAAATATTGGTTTGACAACGCCATTAGTACTGGTTTGTCGATAAAATGGTGAGTGCATTATAAAAGCTAGGTTTACCACCATTTTGTCATCATCGTCACACTTAGGTTTGTTAATAAATTGGCGAAGGCAATATTTGCTGATAGGGGCTTCTGGTTGCATAAGTTCAGGTAGTACCCAGATAGCGGGAGTGTGCGCGAACGTAATTATAGACTGCGTCTGAAAATACTGTTTGCCAAAAGGACATACTAGATCCCCGGTTGTCTAATTACATACCACGCGGCCTCTAACAATGTTCATTAATGACATGTATTGTATGTATTGTTTGGTGAATACCTATATATTTTTGGTAATAAATTTGTTTGATGTACTTAACTGTTTTGTTTCTTTATCGGGGCTGTTTTCTGTGACAGAGAGGCCAACGGGGTCTGTTCCTGGGGGAACAGGGTCTGTTCCTGGGGGAACAGGGTCTGTTCCTGGGGGAACAGGGTCTGTTCCTGGGGGAACAGGGTCTGTTCCTGGGGGAACAGGGTCTGTTCCTGGGGGAACAGGGTCTGTTCATCGGGTCTGTTCCGCTATTTTCCTACGCTTATAATATTTATTTTTATGTGAAACACTGGTTGCCTAACTTCAGGTAGTACTCAGATATCAATTAGTTTGTTTTACTAAGTATATGTGTATGGTTTGCCCTAATTTTGTACATTAGAAAACACCACCATAACCCCACTTAAGGACCTTTTGTTCCAGCAATCTAATCAGATGTGCCCCCGTGGTTTCACATTGTCAAACATTGTTTAGCAATTTTAAGGTATATGCTCTCGTAGCGTATTTTGCAAGGCTTTGAGGTTCGGCCCCAGAGGATTATGGTTCAATTCCCGCCGAGGACAAAAACTTTTTTTCTGTTATTATTTATTCATTATGTTGTTCAATATTGATTATTTAGATAGATGTTCGGGTTAGATACTTGGGTTTGGGTACTATTGAGAACGTGGTACGTCATCTCTCCCCATAAATATAATAACACGTGACCATGGGTCATAAAGTTGGGTTAGAATCTTGAAATAATGAGGGCTGATAATACCAGGGGGGGCGCCACTTAGGCTAAGACGGGTACCCTCGGGCGATCATCGGATAACCATCGGGTCACCACCGCTCGGGGTCGCTGACCTGCCTGAGCTAGCCTCGCGAATTATGCATAGGGTCTCGCGGTATCGCCTTCGATCATCATGCGCGCTCAACGCCTGTTGTGGAGGCTTCCTCCGCCGCGGGTCTGGGGCTCGCGCCTCCGCGGGTACTTGGGTGATGAGGTGGTGGCTTCCAGGAAAAGTGCCACGCCTTAAAATGGTGATAAAACTGCAGGTTTTAGGTCCCATGCTATTTCTTATGGGATTGTGTCCTGGGAGTCACATTGGTATTCTACTGCTGTACATTTTCGATTTTTATGTTTTCATGAAAGAAGGAATATGATTCCTGGAATTCTTCATATGATATCTGTGTTCTCAATAAAAAATGTTTCATTTGACATATATCTTTGAAGAATCTATTCGACCAAGTTTTAAGATATTGAACAATTTCATAATAAAATCTTTTTGATACCGACAAAGCATATTGTTCTGTGACCGTTCCTTTATGGTCGAGTTGGCTCAGGAGGGATTTTGCAGAAAATGGAAAGAAATTATGCTGGTATCTTTCTTCATATTTTTGAAGAAGCTCAAAGTATTTGGATGAAACTTCAATGCCAGTAATTGTTTCACTTTCAACTTTGGATATTACTTCGTTAAACACTTGAAGTTGAGCTTGTAAGAAAAACAACCACAGTTCACTGGCTTCATCCTTAAAAAAATTGTGAAGTATGGGTGGAGTATTTTCTTCACTTAAAAAATAACTTTTCAGCGCTTCGTACATTTTCAAAATTTTTTCAACACATGGCAGCAATGAAAGAAAACGTGTTTTAGAGTGATATAGGAGTCCTATATATTCACATCCTATAAACTGACAGAACTCCTTCAGCTTTTCGCACCTCACAGTATAAATGGAAAAGAAGTTGTATATTTTAAAAACAATATTTTCAATGTCAATTGGTATCACTTTTGAGACTGCAGTAGATATGGCATTATGTATAATATGAGCTCCACAGCCAATTGATAAAATATTTCTCTCGTATTGTTTCTCTAGAATCGAAAGGAAGTTTTTTTCAGTTTTTTTCTGAATACTGCCAAAATTGAGGGCAGCATTATCAGCAGAATAACCAACAATTTTATCATTCAATCCATAATGAGATACACATTCCGTTAGAACAGTGGATACAGTCGCGGCCGTTTCATTGCTTATAGAGTGAATTCTAAGAATATCCGTCTTCACTGAGAACGCCTCTTGATCAAAATTACAATAACGTACCAAAACTGGTAAAAGTTTTGTTGACTTTCTGTTTGACGCGTCGCACGAGATCACGATAAATCTAGCCTTATCTAAATTATTTTTCAATTCTTCCTCAGCCCACTCGCCCACAACATTTTTAATTAGGGCTTCGGACTTGGTTCGACCGCAGGAAAATTTCTTATTTATCATTGAGGTTCTAATTAATCCACTTGTACAATCCATATTTCTGAACGAAAGATTGTGTTTTATATTATGATATGACCAGAGTAGCTCCATACGAATAACATCATACTCCTCAGTAGAATGCTTACGTGTAAAAAAATTATCAATTTTTTGGCTTGTAGAAGCACTTGCATAGTCAGTATGAGTTTTTGTTAATAAGTGCTGCTCAATATCATATTTTCCTTTATTTTTAATGGAGAAGTCTTTTCGACAAATCGCGCAATAAGCTTTACTTTCATCTTGGAATTTTGACTTTTTGATGCAGGGGTACATATCTTCAAATGCATCATTGTATTTACATTTTCTTCTCGACGACATTGTAAACATATATCACTAAATAACTAAAGTTTAATTTTTAAAAACCACATAGAATAGACCACATAGACACTACATAAAAACATTAAAATTCGCGCTCCACAGTAAAATATTACACACAGACACACATGCGCCATATATGTATTAGTACTACACTGAGCGAAATATCGAGTTGACATAACTCAAATATGGGTTATCCCAGACCGACGCGTGTTGCTAATAGGGGACAGCTCAGACCTCTGAGTTACGGCAACTAAACCGAAGAGATTGCATCAAATCACTGTTCATGAGTTATAGTAGCCCTGAAGATGGGTTGTTTTAGCTAGCTTAGATAATCGTAACTGGGTTTGACGAACACATGCGACGTGGGCTGAAGCAATTCATTATTTAAGCTGCCAGAAACCAATATAGGAGTTGTGATGCATCACTACTAGGGCTAGATTAACTCATGATTCGAGCTATCAAAACTGGACCTTTCAGTTCTAGCTTACTTAACGACTATAGATTTAATATGTCCTAAATGTTGGCAGGAAATCTCAATAGAGTCAAGAAACACAAGGAATATTTAATAATATGTACTTTAATTAACAAACACTTGTTACGAAAACACATGCTAGGTTAACTGACATTACTGACATAAGTGACATCTAACAACATATGATAAACGTCAAGTGCAAAGGAACTACTCTATGAACGGATAAGGTTTGGTACTTTAAATATATTCCAACACTAAAATTGGATTATTCTCATTATCACGCACCTGTATGAGAACAAACTCTGAACAAAAATAAAAAAACATCCCTCCGATCAACGATTGCGCGAACAGCAAGTCCAGTTATGTGGTCCATGATGACGCGACGTGCACCAGATACTAATAACAATGGGACGAAGTTACCGCGCTAAATCGGCACGAGCGTGAATTCGGAATTTTTCGTGACTTTTCGACTGATGATTTACTCTCGACATGAGTTTTTAGAGCACTATTTGCGACTTATTCCAACTCAAAATAATTTAACACATGGTAATGAGTTAAAATAATGCACGTCTGGGTCAAAACGGCACTTTAAAATCAGTTTGTAAGTTTTCCCAATCCAAAAACTGAGTTCAGGTAACTCATAAAATGGTTACAAAATGAAGGATTGTGGTAATCCCAAATGTGTTTAAAATGTTGACATTTGTGTGTTGAGGCGAACCACAAGAAGCTGAGTTATTCTAGCGCTTTTAAATGAGTTGTGATAATTCGTAGGCTCGGTTTGAACAACATATAATCGTGCGTTAAAGTAGCTCTAATTCTTCAACCCACGACATTGGTAAATCCATTTTTTTCAGTGTACATATATGGCCATGCTTCTCATGAAATCTCTTCTGTCAAATGTCAAATCGTAGGCAATTTCGTTAAAATTAAAAAGGCGCTCACGCTCAACCAGAATTTTCAGGGCTGTAACCGGTTATCTCGAAACGGCATTCAATACTAGTGGCGGCATCACTAGTGAAAAGCGAAAGTTAATCACTAAAGGCACCTCGAAAAGATTTCGCTAGGCTCGAAAACAATACATTTAGTTGTAAAGCGGAAAAAGAGAACTTTTACCTAAATTTTAACAAAAAAAGAGCAAAGAGTACTGGAGTGATAAATAGAGAACTGTTCTCTTAAAAAGAGTACGTCTGGTCAGCCTAATTTATTGTATTATTAGAGCTAAATTGAGGTACCTAAGTAGTAGCTAAGTATTTATAGGGATCGTCTGATTGAAGCTGTTATGTTTTAAATTATTATTATTGAACTTTTTAATTTTTTGCCAGACAAAGGAGATATTTGAATTACGATTTAGGGATTCACAAAATTTTGTAAATTTTTCTTTTTTCTTTATTAATCTTTTCCGAATAATTGCTATATTTTTTTTTGCTGCAATAAAGTTTTCAATTGTAGGAATTGTAGGATGTTCATTGAATTTTTCAATAGCCTTTTTCCTATCCTGTATCCATTAAAGAGCACTCATTATCCCACCAAGGGTTTCCCTTTTTTTTGATTTTCCCACACTGCTTTAAAGGAATAGTCTGCTCAGCGGCGGAGCTTATAGTGTTTAGTAGTTCATCGTAGCTTAAATTATAATGAGCATCCGATAGATGAATCAAAATCTTATCGTGGTAGGCTCCCCAGTCGGCCTTTTTAAAATTTTTAATTTCATATATGAGCTAATAAAATTGTTTTCCGAATTATTGCTATACATGTGATTAAAGGAAAGACATGTAGGAAAATGGTCACTGTGACCACAATCCCTAATTGTAAACCACGAGGCTTTTACAGCTAAAGCCCCACTTACAATCGACAGATCAACGGCACTAGAAAAATTACCCACTTGGAACAAAGTTGGAGACCCATCATTTATAATAATACAAAATTTTGTTTGAATAATGCATGTGACATAACCCAACAAATTTGACGGCTGTGACGTCAGCACTAATTTGATGTATTAACTCATCCGACGGTCGGATGAAAGTTGAAATTATTCGGACAAATATTGGCGCGAAAACAATTCAACCAATAGGAACACTTTCGGATCATCGGACCGTCGTATTTCGTATGCATTTGATTTTCATGCATACGAAATACGACGGTCCGATGATCCGAAAGTGTTCCGAATAATTTCAACTTTCATCCGACCGTCGGATGAGTTAAAATATTTTTAACTTTGTCCGACAATCGTATCAGTTTTAACCTCACTTTTTGACGTTTTTTTGTGCGTTTGTTGTTTCCAAAGACATTATAGTTCTAATGTCTTTGGTTGTTTCTATTTTAATATTTTAACATAAAACTAATATTAACGAAATAAATCAGTGTCATTAAATTGATTATAATATTATAATATCCTATCTGATTATATTAAGAATGAAAAATAAACAAAAAAGAAAAGGATGGGGGGAAAATTAAGGCGCTTATCACAACCTGTTTCAAGAAATGAAATTAATAGATTCTGAAAAGTATTTCAATTGTAAGTCCAAGATCATTAAACACAATAAACGTACGTGGACAAATATCAGAAAGTGAAAGACTTGCAGTTACACTCAGGTCCTCAGCTCAGGTCACTAAACATAACTTTTTGTTTTGTGCACTCAGGTAAAATTAGGAGTGAATTGGATGACATTAAGCTGATAATGCTCGTCGTTGTCGCACATATATTGCTTAAAAACGTAATGAAATCAAATGGGTAATGGGTAATTAAACGCTATAATTGAGAATACAAAAAGGACCAAAACAAAATTATAACCTATAACTGAAGCGTCAAATGTATGTCCATTGACAAAATTCGGAACAACAGAAACGGAGCCATGAAAATTGGCAAGAATTTCGGACGAAATTAAACGTCATTTCGGATATCGGACCGTCGTGTTTCGTATGCATGAAAATCCACCAGTCTGCAAGTCTATTTAGGCCCGGTTGTACTAACACAGTTCTAGACTAAGTTTAACTAAACTTTACTCAAAGTGGAACTAGGTTCAAAAATGTAATCCGTTTGTACATTTGATATTGTTCTGTGTATTTGATATTTAAGCTGCGCTACAAAACCAACCTCAAAGCAAAAAACATCATGTTGGTAGTACTTGGGATGGTACTTGGCGCATGCGTATCCACCTTTATTTTGCAAAAAGTAAGAAATATAACCTAAAATAAAATAAATAATTTCAGATGTCAGTTCCCGATTTTTGACTTTTAACTCTAAGGTATGTACCATCTTTGTATATTATTATATCATTACGTTATTTTAATTATTAGCCAATACTAAAAATTGATATTGAATTACATATGGAGACATTGCATTGTAGCGTAATATGTGTGTAAATTAAAACAACACTTCTGTCTTCCTCCACAAATGATTTTTTTTTTTTTTTATGATAAGGCACAGCACTACAGGATAAATCCTTTATGGCGCTCTAGGAGCGGTGCGTGTGCGCAGGAAACGATTCACGTTGGTCTTGAATCTTTGGAGACTATACTCGTTGGGGAACACGATCTCAGGGAGGTCGTTCCAGAGTGATGACGTTCTCCAGATGAAAGAACTTTGAAACAGTGTCGTTCGAGGGACACTAAGCTGAACCACGTACTGGTGGGCTGCAGTGGCTCGTCGTGTATTTCTACCATGCACCGCTCTGGGTGGTATTAAGCGGGCAACCTCAGTTGAACACTTGCCATGAAAATATTTGTAAAATAGACTCGAGTCGCCAACCTGCCTTCGATGTTCAAGGCTTTCCAGGTTATTGGTCAGACTATGGTCACCGATCAAGCGAATGGCTCTTCTTTGAATGGAATCTAGCAATCTCAGGGTATATGTTTAGGAGCAGAGCCCCAAATATGCGAACAGTACTCCAGTGATGGTCGAATTTGGGCTTTATAGAGCATCAAAAGTTGTTGGGGTGTATAGAGGTTCTTTGTTCGGAAAAGTACTCCAAGCTTCTGCAAGGCTGCCATAGCAATTGCCGCAACGTGGCTATGCCAAGACATATGACTATCCAAATTAAGGCCCAATAAATGAATTGATGAAGCCAAGGGAATCGAGTGTCCCGCCATAACTATATCCGGTTCTTCAACATTAACTTTTTTAGAAAAAACTGCCGCCTGGGTCTTTTTAGCGTTAAATTCTACTTGGTTACTGTCACCACAAGACAAAATTTCTTCCAGGTCTTTGTTGAGATGTGAGACCTCTTGCTGCCTATAGAGATGTGCATTAGCATGCAGCCGATGTCCGAGCATCCAAAGTAAAAGATGAAACAAGTGTGCTGTCATCAGCGAAGCTATATATAGGATTTTTAGTTTTTCCAAAAGATCATTAATGTATAGTAAGAAAAGGGTGGGCGACAATATAGAACCTTGAGGGACTCCGGCGTTGATGTTAAATGTGTCTGAAAGAAATCCGTCCATCGCCACTCGCAGAGAACGGTCTTTAAGAAAGCTCGACAGCCATGAACAAAATTGAACCGGCATTCCGTATGCTCTCACTTTAGTTAGGAGCCCCTCATGCCATACTCGGTCAAAAGCCTTGGAAATGTCCAGTGCTACCGCCCGGGACTCCCCATGGTGTTCTATTGCTTTGTTCCAAACATGAGTAACATAAGCGAGAAGGTCTCCTGTTGATCTAGACTTACGGAATCCATACTGGCGGTCACTAATAATGTTGAAGCCTTCCAGGTATTTTAGTAATTTTTCGTTGATAGCCTTCTCCATAACTTTTGATATAACCGAGAGCAATGCGACTGGACGATAGTTGTTTGGCAAAGTCTTCATGCCTTTTTTGGGTATGGGCTGGACTCTCGCAGTTTTCCAGCAAGAAGGAAATATTTCTTTTTTGTAGGATAAGTTAAAAAGCCTACAAAATACCGGTGTCAGTTCGTCAACGCATGTCTTAATTACAATGACTGGAATATCGTCAGCCTTTTTAGTGTCGAGACTCGCCAAGATTCGTTTAACATGGCGGTGGCGAAAGACAATCTCGGGCATTCTCGATTCTACAGGGGTAATGTTCGGTGAAGTACTTCCCTGAAAATTTACCGTTGAATGTGAAGAGAATAGTTCCCCCAGTAAGTTTGCTTTTTCCTGTGCAATGGTGCCATCAGAACGTGTTAGAGGTGGAATGGTTGACTTGGTAAAGTTCTGACTGACGGCCTTAGCTACCGACCAAAATGATTGAATATTTTAAATAATATATTTAGCGATTGTCCCTACATGTTTCGACTACATATATAGTCGTCCTCAGGGGAACTAAATCGAGTGTAAGTAGTTTAAGTTAAAGTAGTTGCCTCGAATTAATGATTGCACCTTTTAAGATAATATTAAGTAAAATTTTTTAAGTTGAAGACTAATTTGAGTTTACTCAACGTTGTGGATTTGTAAAAAACCACATTTTTAAATTATTTTAAATTTTATATGGGTGTTATGGAAATGACTTATTATTTTTTAACCCGTAAATCTATAGGTCGAGCCGAATTGGGGGAAAATTGCGTTAAATGGCGCTCGAAGCTAGAAATTCGAGAAAAATGCCTTCCAAAATTTAGCTCAAAACACCTACGCGCCAATGATCAAACAGCTGATTCGTACTACTTGTCAAAAAAAAAAATTGTTGACAAAAATCTGACAGTTACTGTCAGATATTGTCTTTAGATATCGTCAGCCCAAAACATGTGTTTTGAGCAGTGTTGCCACATTTACTACATCAGTTTCATCACATAACCTTTTTTGAATATTTAATTTTTTCTACTTAACTTTAATATGCTTTAGTTTCTACCCTATTACACGAAAAATTGTCTACGTATTGCTCTAGTTTTATTTGTACATACCTTGAAATAAAAAACATATCGGCAAGAAATCCACGTTATACCGTTACCATTTCAAATGATTCTAGCGGGACATTTATTCACTTTAACAACACATTAACTGTTCGGGACATTATCAAGTTATTAGCTCTTTAATTCTGTGTTATTAATACAAGAAATTACTAGTTATAGACTTAATACTTTATAACAAAATCCGGATTGAAAACAACGCGTTTTGGACGGTGGCATTACTGCCCGCCAGACATACGTTTGATACGGTTATGTAAATCAGCCAATCAGATGCGGTCAAGCGCTCGCTAAGCCGATTGGTCGTCATTTTCAATTGGCGCGCGATTTAAATGAGTTAATTTAAAAAATGTTATAAAATGATATCAATTTAGGAATTTCTAGGTGTTAGAATAGGATAGCAGCATACATATTTAATGTTACAGATGAGTCTTGAGTTTTAATACTTTAGAAAGGCAATATCCATAAAAAAATAAAACGACCATTTTTGAGAGGGCCCTCGGAAAAAAATGTTGACCCACTTTGTTGCACTCGCATTGTTTAAGAAGGCTTGTGCATTACTAGTCGTAACTAATATTTACTGACCACAAACTATTCAAAAGAAGTTTTATATTGGCACTATTTGCTCTAAAAAAAATGTATAAGTAGAATGCAGAGTTGTATACCTACCCACTCAAATAAAAGTATTTAAATGTATTGTAAATATCAAGGGCTTGGTATCTAAGTTATCCAATATTTTTATAATGTAATTGCCTTTTAAGTAGGGCCACCGAATCGTGTTTAGTGCAGGTATGGATAAAGTATTAGTTTATTTAAAATTAACGGTTTAGACTATCTAACTAAAATTTTACACCTTTCCTTTGGTATGTGTATCCACGTAGATTTTTCAGATGGGTAGTAGGGACCACTTTAGTTTAAAATAGCCTGAAACCCTTCAGGAACCTCGAAGCACTTGTAAGCCCTTTTTGCTAATAATT
Organism: Polydrusus tereticollis; assembly: GCA_963920685.1. Classification (NCBI taxonomy): domain Eukaryota; kingdom Metazoa; phylum Arthropoda; class Insecta; order Coleoptera; family Curculionidae; genus Polydrusus; species Polydrusus tereticollis. The sequence continues at coordinate 147,508,735 of OY987326.1, forward strand.
TTTAGAAAGTAATTGATTGAACAGCTCAATTTTTTGTTTTCAAAAAAAGGACCTCAAGGCAAATCACAGATAGGGCTTACAAGCCCTCAAGGTCTAATTTTGGCAGTGAATGCTTCAACCCGAGATGTGGGAAATGTTTAAAAATAATAAGCGAATTAACAATAGTTCTTTATTTTATGATTCACGAACTGTTAAGGAAAACAAGCAATAAAAAATGGTCCTAAACCAAGTTATTCCTGAACTCTAGTGGAAATTTTACGCCCGGATTGTCAGTTCAGTCAGTACTTCTGCTTTTGCCAACCATTTTCTTATGGTGCGTTTTCACGTTCATGCAATTTGCGCAAATAGGTTTGTACCTGCAAATTTGCACAAGTAAATTGTTGTGTGAAAACCAAAATCGTTAACTTGCACCAGCCAGAATTCAACAGAATTCAATAGGATTCAATAGGATTCAATGACTCAGTTCATTTGCGCAAATTGGCATGACAAGTCTACTTGCGCAAGTTGCACCGAGCGTGAAGACGCACCATTACAGTTAAACTTGATTGCAAAACACCTGGAAAAGTTCAAAAAACAATAGGGGCAAAAAACTTGACTAACTGGAGAAGCTAGAAATAGGACGAGCCATGGAGAGCCCCATTCTTACTTGTATGAACGATGTGTTTACATTCAAGTCCCATTTAGTCTTTAATTATCTTATTTAATTTTTCGTTTACAACAACCGGAAGGTCAGGGCTATCTGTCTATATTTTCATCTTCACTTCTATTCTTTTCTGTGTTATAAGTTAGGTGACCTTTGACCTACACCTACTGGAGCCTCATTTCTCTTTTTATTTTAGTCGTGGATTGCTCGTTACTTGTTAAGGTATGTTTTACACCCTTGCAGTTTATGTATTGCGTTTCTTTAGTTTTTTCATGTTCTTCTTTTAGGGTAGGAACGCTTTCTTTGTTTTAAATGAAAAATTGTTGTATCAAGCTTTTTCTGTATAACCTCTTCATGACTTGTCGTTACTTGTAAGGCCTTAAACCTGTTGATTGTCCTAAAACAAAACGTTAAAAGGTTGTAAGAAACATATCATTTCACTTATCTCACATTAAAGAATAGTCTCCTAGTTGTAATGAATTATATTAACATTACCTATTTTCTGACTTTTACAATACGGGAGACATTTTGACAGCCATAAGCGATTGTGGTATTTACTCTTGCTTTGAAATGGGAATCCTCCAGATTGGAAGGACCTTTAGAACCCTTCTCTTATTAAGTCTCATCATAATCTGTACCTACAAGTAAAAAATACTAATTATCAAAAAATAAATACATTTTTGTAGTATTTTCTTTAAAGTATCAGTATGAGTAGACTGTTATTTAGTTAACAATAGTATTTCTACGCAGGACTTGAAGAAACAACACAAATGTTCTGCAATAGGTAGGAATGGATCTCTTCATGTCTGCTGTACGTCCAGTACAAATGTTCTGACTTACCCCCGGGAAAATCAAAACTTTTTAGTTTACTGTCCGCGCGATTTATAAATTTTATTTATTTATTTTTCATAGTATAAATTTAGACCAAAGAAAGAATGTGAGAGTTTACTGATTTGTCTTGGGGCGATAAGTACCTACCTATCTATTTTTTTGTTTTTTTTTTTACATATGGATGTGTCTTGTTTTCCTTTATAAAATTTAAAAATATTGTTTTTTAAATTTTATTTATTGTACTTTACTTTGTCAATCAGAAAAGTACCCCTTTTGGTAATAAAGCATATTTAACATAAAGCACATTCATCCCGAGTGTAGGTTATAGTATATTAATATTAAGATTTAATCATTAATAAAATAATAAAATTAAAATACCTTCCAAGAATACACTCTCAGGATAATTTAATATTTCTGATATCATCTTGCTGCATCCAATATCTCTAGGATTGATACTGAGAAACGTAGAAGTGAAGACCCTAAAACAAAAAATAAGTACCAGCCATCTGTTTATGCCCCTACTTGTTAAATTATTGTTTATTTTTGAAATTCCATTCAGATGATATTGATTAGGATTTAATTTTGGAGCAAGTCGCAGGTTAATTATATTGAACGCTTTCCGGATCGCGATCCTCCTAGTGAACGAACATTGGTATCTGTGACTCAGCAACTTAGGGACCATGGAACCTTTCACGGCTTTGGTGCTGCATGCGACAGAGGACGACCCCGAGCTGCAAATACGTTACACTACAATCTTAAACGCAGTGGAAAATAATCCCAGTTTAAGTACCCGGCGTATAACAACGCAAGTCGGGCGAGCGTCGAATTATATTACTTGGTGTACTCTTAATGAAGAACAACTCCACCCTTACCATTTACAAAAAGTACAAGCTCTGCTTCCGCAGGACTATGCTTCCCGTCGGAAATACTGCAGGTGGTTCGCGCAGAAAAGTTAGGACGAGCTCGATTGGTTCCGAAATGTGCTGTTCACAGACGAAGCTGGCTTTACTCGAAACGGAATTTTCAATCAGCACAATACTCGTATGGAGCAGGGAAAATCCTCACGCGTACCGTGAAACGCACCTTCAACGGCAGTTCACTTTAAATGTTTGGGCAGGGATAGTCGAAAATCACCTTATAGGGCCCTACATCTTGTCGGCACGATTAAACGATGAAGGATACTTGGACTTTTTACGTAACCATTTACCAGGTTTGTTGGAAGATGTTCCTCTTGCAGTAAGGGAAAATATGTGGCTTTTACATGATGGAGCTCCATGTCACAATGCGGGAATCGTTAATCAATATTTGAATGAAAAGTTTCAAAACAGATGGATTGGACGACGCGCTCCTGTGCTCTGGCCCCCACGGTCTCCAGATCTAAATCCTTGCGACTTTTTTTTGTGGGGAACAATGAAGGAATTAGTATACGAAGACGAAATTGATAATATAGAAGAATTACAGATTCGCATAGAAATGGCAGCCGCAGAAATAAGAAATATGAATACCATTTTTTGGAGAGTTCGCGATAACATGTTAAGAAGAACACATGCTTGTTTGGCGGCAAATGGGGCACATTTCCAGCATCTTCCGTATTAAAATGGTACTGCTACATTTTTATACGACTCTCTAATTTATTCTAAACTAAAGAAATAATTCCTTCTTTTTTTGGTAGCTTCTTACAATTTGAATCTAGTATTTTACTATCTAACTGTGTTAGAATAAAATACGGCAAATTTTTCTATATAATTCAGTGCTCCTCGAGAGGCATATAGCCCGGACAGTAGGTATATCAAGTCTGTGTACTAGTGTACTGTAGGTGTACGTACTAGGCCCGGTACTGTACCTATTATACAATTGTGACATACCTACACTAGGAAACGATTCTATAGCTACTTTGCTGATGTTACTGTTATTTTAGCAGTTGCAACCAGATTAATGATGGGACAAAATTAAATGGGACCCAATTAGTACATAATATTTTTGACCTTAAAGTTATTCAGCATAAACAATAACTTAATACTCAATTTAAACACATCTATGTACTTAGATGTCACCTTAGACCCTGAGCTATGATGGAGGGCAGATGTCAAGAAAAATAATTCCAAGAGGACATAAACTTCACCACCATGTAATCTCCCTTCTATAATTTTTTGATTTAAAGTGTGATAAAAATATGGAGTTGTATTTAAAACTAGCACTTAGAAGTATAATGCAACTTTAAAATTCAAAATGATTTGGATAAACCCTAGGTTATACTAGAAGTAACAATATACATTTCTAAAAGTTAGTTGGACCAATTATTAAAAGTTAAGAAATGTAAAATATTACATTTTTATTATTGTATTGGCAGTACTCAAAGGTTCGAACTTCGACGTAAAAAAAAAATTGCTAAAGATTGTAACAAAATGAATACAAGTAAAGCCGGCTTCAGGGAAGAAGATGATGACGACCCAACAGAACCATTACACGGAGAAAATAGTATTCAGTTTGATGGATAATCATCTTTACATTATTGACAACAACGTAAATAGCTATAGAGACAAAAAAGTGTTCTGTACAATACTGTAGAAAGGGAAAAAATAAACTGCATTTTATTGGTAGAGACAAAAACCACAGAATCCACTAACTGCAAGGACATGTGATAACTAATACTCGGGTTTGGAAGTATGGCACAAGTGCACCCTTCACTAAAAATGAAGAAAGCTAAAACACCCCAAATAAACAATTTTTTAAACGAATGCGTGCATGTTCCCATCCCTTTCCAAAATGATCAATTACACATATTTTTGGTTTATATGCATCCAACCTCTCGAATTGAGAAAACTATAATTGTAAAAGCATTACTAAACAAATATTCCATAATTATTGGTGATTTTAATGTAAACAAAGAAAATAAAAACAAATTAATGGTTATAGAATATGTACATCCTAATAATACAATAATAACTTAATCGTCATAAGTTGGCTAAACAGATGTCAAGAAATGAACGAGGCAAAAGAAAAAAATTTCTACCATAAAGTGAAGAAACTAACAAGGTAGGGGAAAGTCGGGTAAGTTGGCGATGTTAACAGTTATTTTTTATTTTTTAACGTTGGTTACATTTTTTTTAATGTGCGTTAATTTACATGCAAACCTTAATGTCTCATGTACATAAAAATATAATATAAGTTATCAAAAACTAATCAGACTATTTAAACAAATAAGAATTCGGGTTGTATGAAAAATTCGTCATCTTACCCACTAGTAGGTTAAGATGACGAACCTACGCGGGTAAGATGAAGTATACATTAACATAAATCGCACTTGTACGTTCCCACTCCAGAATAGTCGGTACAGGAATCGTGCCACCATCTTTGACATTTGGAACATTGAATCCAGTCTTCTCTGGGTGGATCTTCAAAACATTCATTGCATCCTGGGCATATTGCTTCCTTATTTTCATCAGTGAGTTTCGGCTGACTCTTTCTATTTGTTTTGGATTTTTTTTCCTCCCTTTTCTGCTTTCTTAAAATTTTAGCCTCTTCTTTTTGCTTTTCAGCCGCTAACTTTTCCTCTAACTGTCTTTTCATTGGAGTCCCGGTAATAATACTTGCATCAATTTTCCTTCCTTTTTTGTTTTCTGATCTTTCATATGTTGGAAAAGGACGTATTTTCCATAGCGACATCGTTTCTTCTATTTTACTTTTTTTAACGCAACACTGGGATGAGATATATTTTTTTTGGATTCCACTGGAACTGGAACACTCGGCGTTTTCACTAAAAGATGATCCAAAAATGCATCTTTTAACACTTGATACATTTGGGCGTGCTAAGCTGGCGTCATTAGTATTATCTAGTTGGATAAAGTTATGATTTGCTTGAATATTATTCTCAGTGTGTAATTTTTCTCCTGGAACAGATAAAGAAGAATTTTTCTGTACAAAGTGAATTAAGGGCAGCTCATCTTCCGATGAATACTCTGAAGAATTTATCCCTGCTTGCGAAGTTACTGTGTCATATTGTGCTTCAGGAACAGTTTCTTGAGAAGAAATCTCTCTCTCTGACATTTTAGCTGCAGCAAAATCTTCTTCGCCAAAAATATGAGAATCAAATGGTTCAATTCCGCATCGCCTGAATCCTTGCACAGCATTTCCAACCGTGGCAGCCTTTAGATATGCTTTATTAAAAATCTGGCAAATATTTTTATCAGTCACGGCTTCATTAGGTTTATTGACAACAAATGAATCGCATTCTTGTGAAAAAAATGTCTTAAGAGGTCCAAAAAATGACACATCTAAAGGCTGCAACCTGTGAGTGGTGTGGGGTGGAAATCCTACCATAACAATCCCGTTTTCCCTGCAAAAATTTATTCCGTCTAAGGAAATGTGCGAAGAATGGTTATCGACAAGCAAAAGAATGGGTCTTTCAGGCGTAGAGTTAGTATATTTTTGGAAATGTTTTAAATATTGTAAAAATATCTCGGTGGACATCCAGCCATTCTGTTGAGCTCTTCCTGTTGACCCTGGAGGTGCTCTAAAAAGTAGTTCATCCTTCATACGCATCCGCTTAAAAATAAAAAAGGGGGGAACATAGTTACCCAGTGCATTGACGGCACAGACAATGGTGGTATTTTTCCCACGCTCTGCGGTAACGATTCTTGCAACGCGTCGAGACCCAGTAGGAGATAAAATTTTTGGCAACTTTGTTGGCACAGATGAGAGCCCGCTTTCATCCGCATTATATATTTGGCTTGCATCAAAATTGTATTTTTCACGGACTTCTTTCAGAATTGTGAAGAACTTTTGAACAGCGACTTCGTTAAAACCAATAAGGCGTCCTACCGATGTAGCCTCAGGTGTTCGTAGACTTATCTTGTATTTATTTAAAAAAGATTTTATCCAATCTTTTCCTGCCATTTTTAAGTTTTTGTTGAATCTATGAGGTATGTCATTTTGTTCTGCATATTCAAATACCAGTCGTCCAAGTTGGGTTTTTGTAAGTCCAAATGCTCTCCTATCGATGTCTCTAATGTATGTAGCAAGACATTCACTTTGGGCTACACTAAAAGTGTCACGGTGTCTTCCACCATGTTCTGGCAGATCCTTCCCCTCGCGTCTTTTATTAATATAGCGGCGTAAGGTTGCTTCCGGAATTTCGTATCGTGCAGCAGCGCTATTGCAAGATTGGCCTTGATCTATAGCTAATAAGGCTGCTGTTAAATTTATCTGACTCCAAGATCGCCGATTGGTCTTTCTAATATATTTTTGTGGCATTCTGTAAAGAAAAGAAAATTATCAACGTTTTACGCGGGTAAGATGACGATCTCGTCATCTTAACCGCGTCATCTTACCCATGAAGGTTATGTTTAAACTGCCTAACTATATTTTCACAGTACACGAACTATGAACAAAAATTATATTCACATGCAATTAACAACAGCTATCATCAATAATTAAACACAATTTTACATAAACATACCTTATAAATTTACAGGAAAATGTTAAAAATCACAACAATATTCTTATAACAGTTTGCCGGAAAACAAACACACGTGTTTTAAAGCAACGACAGCTTATGAAATCATGATTTGCCTTGGAAAATTAATTTGTCTACTCTCGAGGAGATGGCACCACCATACAGGGCATTTATAATAATAGCGACGACAAAAAAAATATCATTAGTTATCTTACCCGCTTCGTCATCTTACCTGACTTTCCCCTACAGGACAGCGCTAACTGTTCCAGCAATCACTGAAGATGGCGCCACGTTTGTAACGGATTCAAAGAAAACCAAAGTTTTCTAAAACATTACCAGAAACACTACAGCACTGAGCCAAGCCCAAACTTTGACAACGACAACTTCAGAACAGTTGAGGAATGGTTTCACGAGTATTTTAACAACTCAAACATCAACTCTCAAGAATTCAGTCAATGAGGGCGAATATTTTAAAATATTACACCATCAAAAGAATACTTAACCAGTATAAGACAAAATACCATGGATACTTTTGTAAAAAAAACTTGACTACCCAATTTATAAGAATATTATAAGACTATACATATAACTTCTGCCTATCAAGCAAAACGTTTCTAGAAAAATGGAAAAAAGAGGTTAGAATAAATCGAGGCATCAATATACCAAAACCAAATACTGACCATAATTGCACAAAAAATTACAGATCCATCACTATATTACTAGTGCTCGGTAAACTTCTTGATAAAATTGTCAAAAACTTACTACAAAATATAACATTCCAACAAATACCTTTGTACCAGTTTGGCTTTAAACCTAAGTGTTCCACCATTTACACACGGTTTATACTAATTTCCAACAGACAAAGCGAAAAACACAACAACAAAAAATCTGCAGCACTGTTTCTGGACATTAAAAGGCTTTTGATAATGTCTGGCACACGTGTCTATTATTAAAACTCAAACAACTTCAGATTCCAGACACTCTCATTTGGCTCCTAAAACTATCTTGAAAACCATAAATTATCTATTAGAATTAACACTTCACAGTCGGAAGAATTTGTACCCCAACAAGGATTGCCCCAGGGATCACCACTATCACCTCTTTTGTACAACCTGTATTGCTGCGACCTCACTCCAATTCAAAATCCAGACTTCTACCTGCGGCCGCTTGCCGATGATACAGAGCGGTTATAGCTCATGGAAGAAACATATACATAGACAATAGAGCCTACAAAACCAAGTCAACTAGGTATACACTAAAATGGTTCAAGGAAAGACTACTTGTGAATCCAATAAAATCGCATTTTATAATTTTCAGCCATAAAATATCTCCAACATCCCCAAGAATAACACAGATACCACTCAAGTTGATCCAGCACCCTCCGCAAAATACTTAGGTATTAATATTGATCTCAAAGTTAACTTTAATAGCCACTCTAGAATAACAAAGAGCAGGCCACGTCTAGAGCAAAACACTTCAGAATACTCAATTACAAAAACAGAGGAATTGCCACGTGTCCAGATTTATAAAACCATATGCCGACCAACTATCGAATATGGACACATCCTTCTCGCTAATGATCGACAACCAGTCTGGACAAACATCAGCAAAGCAGAGCCCATCTTGACTAACACATACCCAATAAACCTCAGAAAGTCAACGCACAAAAACTGTGGCTTACAAAGGAAGACTTTAAGGAAATTCAAAAGAACCGATGGAAATTATCTTAGTGGACACAGTAAGAAACTCTCGAAGGAAAAAACCTCAAAACTTGCGCGTAAAAACTTACTTACAAATCGAGTGGTCTATGCCTGGAACCAATTGGACGAGGTCACTGTCTCTTCAAGCTCCATAAACAGCTTCAAAAACAGGCTGGACCAGAACCTGAAGTCTATCAATACTACATTAGTCCATTATTATTATTATCTGTGATATCCTGGTTAAGATGTGCTACCAACCTGTGATATAGCCTGTGATAGCAAAGTCAAGTTTGATACGAGTCGTTTTTTAATACAAAGAGCAACCAGAGTAGTCCCATCGGCATGCGCCGTCTACTAAGTACTCTGTAATAATAATAATAATAAATTATCTTAGTGATCAATACCAAAATAACAGAACCAAAACATACTTAGTAATAGCCAGAAGAAACTATGAGCACAACTTGCTCAGTAACACCAAGCAATTCTATTCATACATAGGTCGTACCTTAAATTTCAAAGCATGAAATCTTTAGCATAGTAGGTCAGGTAACAAACGCACCACTTCAAACAGACCACGAGATCTCCTCACAACAATTTCACAGCGTTTCTACCAAGTCGAGTACAAATGATGTTATGCGAACATTGTCCTCTGAAAACCGTGCGAATACTTGCAAATCTTCACAACCAACACCAACGAACAACTAAGAGGTCACACGAAGAAGTAAAAAAAGGAGAGGAGCTTTTGCCTGATTAGAAAAAATTTCCTGTCGAATCGTGTTGTGTACAAATGGAACACACTAAATGCGGACACACTCTCTGCTTCAAACAAAACCCTTTTCAAGAATAGGCCGGATGTGAACATGACCACTCTAGTCCACTACCTCTGACAATATTGTCTGACGGGTGTTGTAACAATGCCTATACTTACATAAAAAGGAAACAAAGAACTGGCTGTAAACTACAGGCCAATATGTCTGATCAACGCAATATGCAAGTGCATGGAAAAGATTATCGCAAAATAATTAAGATTTCCTCCTAGTCAACACATATCACACCAGCTCAACAGCACGGCTTTCTTCTGAAAAATCTACATTGACCAACCTATTAACAAGACTTAATGAATGGACACTAGCTGATGATAACCATGAACCGATCAATGTGAATTATCTTGCCTTCGAAAAGGCCTTTAACAAAATACCTACCAGACTATATAATTTACAAGATTGTCTACTTTGAAATCGGAGGAAGTAGTATATTAAAAGGGAAAAGGAAGTATATCAAAATCTATGAAACCACTCAAGATTAACCCTGAACATGCCGCTGCAGCTATTACGGAAGCTATAGCTGCTGAGAACACAAACCTAAATATAACCCAAAAAACTTATCAAATCAAGCTATAAAGAGCAGTAATAAAACTAGCTCCGGATTGGCAGCGGCCTAAGCAATCATGGTTATATGTGGGAAACTTGAGAGTAGATTCTACTATTGATGATCTCACAAATCACTTAAAGAACAATAATATATCTGTGATGACCTGTGAGAATTTAAATTCTAAAAATAAGCATCTTTTAAGATTTAACTATAAAATAAAACTGTATATTTATAATGTTGATTTTTTTTTGTTTACCCTGTATAGTAATGAATGTTAAAAGTGGTTTTATAAATTTACAAAGAGTAGGACTTTTAAATGTGCCTATACATACCTAAACTTTTATTTTTTTAATAAAAAATGAAAATTTTAAATGTACTAACAGAGTATCTTAATAATAATAATATTATTATTATTAAGATTCTTTCCGTGAGCTTATTATTATTAATTTAACGCACCAGACCAGCGGCTTAGGTGGGGCTAAAATATTGCATATTTTTAACTTGGGTGTGTGACTGACTGTCCTGTACTTACCTCACTTCTTACTTTCAATTAAATCACAATTTTCTATGTCATATTCTGCCTTTGGTTGATTGAAGACATCTACGAGATCAATTATTGTCCTTGACATAGCTAGTTTCTGCTAAAGCTAAAAGTATATTGTATCTTTCATTTTTTTTAATTTACCATTACACGGAGGTCAAAAACTAGTTTCAGATATTGAAAATCGTATACATGGGGCAGATCTCCAATCATATAACTATCATTAACCGATAAAATAAAGATTTATTCACAATTTAAAACTGTATTTTTATGTTATACGACGTAAGGTGAATTATTTGCGGTATGGTTTCCTGTGAACTGGAAAAATAAAATTTAAAAATTGTTGCATACCTACCTTTATAAAATTGCATTGCATTTAAAATGGAGTGTAATAGAAGCATTTCGTTCCTTCTTCCGAGATCGTGTTCTACAGTAAAAAAGCTCACGGAAAGAACAATCTAAATTCAACAAATAACGTTACGGTTATGTTCTTTCTCTTCTTCTGTGACTTCTGTTCTTCTTGGTAATGATAATAGCTGGCTGATTGTCGTCAAGACAGGTGGCCATTGCAATTAAGAATAATAATTACGGTATCCAATCCAGTCCTCTTAACTGGACACACAACATTTAAACACGATAGTCCAGGGGGCGGGAAATGTGATTTGTTGCTGTTCTGTGATTGGGTACTGAGCAGTTCAAAGTCAATGGCTTCATATGTGGCTTCATAAATTTGTTTTTAATATCATTTCTTATTATTCATTTACTTGCAACGGCATAAAATTTGTTTGCGTTTTGCTGCTGGAGTGTATAGTTGTTGAATAATGTGATACACATGTGATGGGAATGTTTTGTGATGTGATAGTTTATCTGTGTAAATTTCCAGACATAGGGCTTGTTGTTGGTATTGTTCTGGTATTGGATTTGCCTATAAATAGCCGACAATTTTGTATGCTATTCAGTCATTCACGGGGGTTCAAACAAGAAAGATCAAATTAGCTGCAGTCATCATATGACGTCATAACTCGAGATGATGAGTTATTTTCACAAGATTTAAATTGTAATACGTAGTTTCAGTGGAAAGTTCCTAAAGCATAAACTGAGACTTTCTTGGGTGTTGTCCAAATAATTATCGGACCAATAAAATAATTGTTAAAGTTACGAAGTTGTTTAATTTTGTGTTTTTAAGTTGAATAAATACTTAGACATAAAAAGTGTTATTAGTCATACATTATAAAGGGTCAGAATAAGACCATTATAATATACAGAGTAGGGAAAAGTTTTTAAACATTTTATTTACGTTTTAAACAAGACTGTTGTGATTTAGACACATGGCCTTAAATTACGCAGCAGTCTTTGACAGAATGCAAGACGTGCTGCTACCGTCTTCGCCGAGCGGCTTTCTGGAGGCCTGGATTAATGATGCCATGGCCGCATACTCGCCCAATGGACAAACCGAACTCCAGGAAGTTCGCTACGACTTGTCCGTCAACGTTACGGAGGTGGCGAAGGGCCCAGACCGAGATGCCACATCTGCACCTGGTGTCCAGGACCTGTTAGGGTTCTCTAAACCTCCGTCCGACTGCCGGCCGAGTGGCGAAGAAGTGGCAAGCGACCCAAACCCCGTGGGTGACTCACAGCAGGCAACAACAACTAAGCCTGCAGAAGAGGATCTCTGGTCGTGGTGCGAAGAAATACAGCCGTGGGGAATACTGGGTGAAGAGGATGAAAAACCAGTCTATATTGAACTAGCTGAACGTCAGCATATAAAACAAGGTGGTGGACATGCGTTAAAGCTACCCGGGGACGGGAACGCCTCTGTTCGCTTCATGGCGCCCGAGCATAAGACCGTTGAAGGCGAGGAAGACTTAAAGCCCTTCGTTCCGCCTAGGTCAAAGACCCATTTTCAAGAAGTTAACGAAGTTTTAAAGTTTAAAGAAGTTAAAGAAGTTGAAGAAGTATTAAAGTATAAAGAAGTTGAAGAAGTTTTGAAGTATAAAGAATTTAAAGAAGTTTTGAAATATGACATGCCTGAAGTGGTGCCACATCAAACAGGAATAGATGAGGAAACCGTCTTGTGGCTACATGGCAAGTTGAAGGCTGAGGCCCCAAGTGATGGGCGATGGATCACCGCACTCCTAGGGATCGTTGGAACGCAAGCAATGGACCCGGCTGCCAGGGACCTACGTGAAAGTATCCGAAAAGGAGCTGGGGTGCCGCTGGTAGACCGCTTTGGTGTTGTGGGGCGTCAGGAGGACGACGGAGCAGTAGCGGTTTGGTGTCCGAGGAAGTATAGGAGTAATATTCTCAACTTAGCACATGGGATACGCCACAACACGAGACAAGGAATGAAAGAGATTATCACGAAATGGTTATGGTGGCCGACGATAGAGAAGGATGTGGACACGCACTTTAGTCGGTGTTTGTGTTGCCAACACTTTAAAGAAGATGACCTGTGCCACGGAATGTTAAAACCGTGGGGCGCAGTTTTAATAACAATCATTGAAGATTTGCCAAGGACCAGACACAGTAGATTTACAACACTGTACTGTGCCATAGATGTATTTAGTGGATTCATAGAAGCAAGACCACACAGAAGTATTCACCCAGCCTCGCTAATAGAATTTGTACAAGCCGAAGTGATCAGCAGATGGGGAACACCCAGTTTGTTGATGCTCACATCAGATGTGGCCAAGTACAGGGAGAAGATAGCCCATGCAACCAACATAACAACGGTTGGCACGGCAGAGAGTTTAGTAGCCGCCACGATGATACCATTCCAGCGAATGAAGACAAGAATTTTAAGTATGACCAGAGAAGAATGGCCTCTACAGCTGCAGTCCTTGCTGAACCAAGCCAGGAGCCGCAGAGATGACTTCAACGGAGCCACAGCCAGAGAGATGGTGATGAACACCAAGACGATCCTCCAGACTCGACTGTTCTAAAGCGTAGCATAGAGTAGAAATGGAGCTACGGCCAGAGGGATGGCGATCAACACCAGGACAATCCTCGAAGAAACAGATGAAGAAAAGTGTAAATATTAATTAGGTAAATTGTAACTGTAAATATTTGTTGTTGTTGTTCATTCGACGACAACTAATTTGATCTCTTCAGGGGGGTGGTGTTCTGGTATTGGATTTGCCTATAAATAGCCGACAATTTTGTATGCTATTCAGTCATTCACGGGGGTTCAAACAAGAAAGATCAAATTAGCTGCAGTCATCATATGACGTCATAACTCGAGATGATGAGTTATTTTCACAAGATTTAAATTGTAATACGTAGTTTCAGTGGAAAGTTCCTAAAGCATAAACTGGGACTTTCTTGGGTGTTGTCCAAATAATTATCGGACCAATAAAATAATTGTTAAAGTTACGAAGTTGTTTAATTTTGTGTTTTTAAGTTGAATAAATACTTAGACATAAAAAGTGTTATTAGTCATACATTATAAAGGGTCAGAATAAGACCATTATAATATACAGAGTAGGGAAAAGTTTTTAAACATTTTATTTACGTTTTAAACAAGACTGTTGTGATTTAGACACATGGCCTTAAATTACGCAGCAGTCTTTGACAGAATGCAAGACGTGCTGCTACCGTCTTCGCCGAGCGGCTTTCTGGAGGCCTGGATTAATGATGCCATGGCCGCATACTCGCCCAATGGACAAACCGAACTCCAGGAAGTTCGCTACGACTTGTCCGTCAACGTTACGGAGGTGGCGAAGGGCCCAGACCGAGATGCCACATCTGCACCTGGTGTCCAGGACCTGTTAGGGTTCTCTAAACCTCCGTCCGACTGCCGGCCGAGTGGCGAAGAAGTGGCAAGCGACCCAAACCCCGTGGGTGACTCACAGCAGGCAACAACAACTAAGCCTGCAGAAGAGGATCTCTGGTCGTGGTGCGAAGAAATACAGCCGTGGGGAATACTGGGTGAAGAGGATGAAAAACCAGTCTATATTGAACTAGCTGAACGTCAGCATATAAAACAAGGTGGTGGACATGCGTTAAAGCTACCCGGGGACGGGAACGCCTCTGTTCGCTTCAGTATCTACGATTTTTACTCAGCGAAGTATTATGATAGCAATACAATTTCATGGGGTGAGTAAAAACTATACCTATTGAATAAGGCTTGTTTAATTGAAATCGCAGTATAGTTTTTGATTTAATCTTTTTTAAAAAACCTAAAAAAAAGATTTTCCCGAATACTTGGCAACGTCGCAAGGTAATCAGCTGTCTGTAGAAATTCCGCCAATTTGTCATGTCAAAAACACGTGTTTAGGGGTAATGAACTTTCATAGAGGCACAGATGGTCCGGTTTTAAGGTATTTTACAAAATTCAAAATACTTCCGATTTTAGAAAAAAAAAACTATCAAGTGTAACTCTAGGCCACCCCAGGAGTGGCCCCTTAAAATATAATAAGTCATTTCCATAACACCCTGTATATTAAAGCAGGGAAATTTAGTTGTAAGTGTTAAGCATGACGATATGAATAGTTTTTAAAAATATAGTACCTATTGTTGGTGTGGAGAAATAAAAAAAAAACATTTTTGTTTTTATTATTTTATTTAGTTAACAACCACATGAATAGTTTTCAAAAACATAACATGGTTGATATGGAGAAATCAAAAAAGAAAAATTTGTTTTTTAATTTTTTTTTAAGTTATTTTATTTCATTTTTAATTATTATAATTTAGTTAGTTAGTTCCTCTGAGGATGACTATATATGTAGTGGAAACATGTAGGGACAATCGCTAAATATATTATTTAAAATATATCATTTGTGGAGGAAGAAAGAAGTGTTGTTTTAATTTACATTACCTACACTCCACTGCAAGTATGGACTACTTCTTCAAAAATAATATGTGTGGTTAAAATAGGTTTAAAAAAATATTTTGATATGGCGTACAATTTTATTAATTAAATATAAACATCAGAATAGGTATTTCAGCGAGTAAAATAATAATTTATACTTTACTGTTCCGCATGTGAAATTATATTTCATCAGAGATTTGAATAATTATGAAGCGGACTTCTTGTTTAGGTAATCTGATCTTTAAAATCCTCTAATTCCATATTAATAAATAATCTTTTGGTTGGGTCTTGGCCCGGTCCTTAGGTATGTCTAAAGCTGCCTTTTTACGTTTCATAAAATATCCACTACTTCAACAAAATCTTCATCATCAGTAAATTCCAATAAGATTTAAATCGAGTTGTTCACTCATCCTTTTGACATGCATTTTTTTTTTGTTCGAGATACACGGTAATAAAGACAAAAAAATATTAATTTGAGAAGCCAAAAATAAAATAAATATCTAAATATGAAAATAATCTATATTATGTATATATATTTTTTAATAACTTTGAGGTTTTAAGTATATCTGTCATAAAAATGATAAAAGGCGGAGAGCCAAGTTTAAGCTTAGAATATTGGCCGCTTAACTTGAACCGCTAAATTGAAAGAAACTGAACCAAGCAGTTTAGCAATAAACTGGCATTGTGCTAAGCGGCCTTAGTTTTCTGTAAATTTTCAATATGACGTATTTCGTATTTATTACATTCAACCATTCAGGAATAAAGTTTATTTTAATAGGCCGGCAAAACCTGAATGACAAAAATGGATTTACCGATGTCGTGGGTTGCAGAATTAGAGCTACTTTAACGCACGCTTCTGTGTTGTTCAAACTGAGCCTACGAATTATCACAAATCATTTAAAGACGCTACAATAATAACTCATCTTCTTGTGGTTCGCCTCAACACACAAATATCAATACTTTAAACACATTATTTGGGATTACCACAATCCTTCATTTTGTAACCATTTTGTGAGTTACCTGAACTCAGTTTTTGGATTGGGAAAACTTACTAACTGATTTTAAAGTGCCGTTTTGATCCAGACGTGCATTATTTTAACTCATTACCATGTGTTAAATTATTTTGAGTTTGAATAAGTCGTAAATAGTGCTCTAAAAAGTAATGTCGAGGGTAAATCATCGATCGAAAAGTAACGGAAAGTTCCGAATTCACGCTCGTGCCGATTTGGCGCGGTAACTTCATACCATTATTATTAGTATCTCGAGCACGTCGCGTCGTCATGGACCACATAACTGGACTTGCTATCCGCGCAATCGTTGATCGGAGGGATGTTTTTTTTATTTTTGTTCAGAGATTGTTCTCATACAGGCACAGATTTAAGGTGCGTGAAAATGAGAATAATCCAATTTTAGTGTTGGAATATTTGCGAAAACTGCAAAGTGGGCGACATCTGTTGGTCTATATTGAAACTTCATAACTTCAATAGCGGTGAACAACAAAGCCAGATTACGCGCACCGATATAGGAATATCGATTTATTATGTTGTTTTTACATACATAGAGAGTTTTATTTAAAGTTTCAGTTTAAATAGCAAAATAGTGTGTGTATTTAAAGTACTTTTGTGAGGTATTAACAAATTAATATCCATCAGGTGCATAACAATAACGTGGTAAAAGTGGTTAGGTTAGGTACTTTTAGAAGTGGCTTGTAAAACTTTTGTTTGTTTATATCTATATACTGGTAGTTTCGTTTAGATATTGAAGGGTTGTTTTGTGCCCAGATTGGCGCAGGCAGCATAAAGAAGTCGATTGAAATCACAACCAAATACCTATCTAGTTAAGGTTAGTTCAGCTATTTTTTAAAAAATTTAAGATTCTAATGAGTTACCTATCTTTTGTAGGTTTAGGTAAAGATGCAAGTTATTCATAAGTCAATAGAAACAAAATCTAGAAAAATATGTTCTTTACCACAGTGCTCTTCATATTGTACGAAAGATACATCGTTGCATGCCTTTCCAACAGATCCTAAGTTAAGTCGGACTTGGAAAACTGTAAGGCAAAATGGCAATGTTTTGATCCCGATAAAAAGAGATTTGGAAGCATTTTTCTAGAACTTAACATACCTTAACTATCTTGGACTTTGTTTATAAAAGTTTATAAGTAAAAATTCACATTTACACTTAAATGTGAGCATAGAAATATAGGCCTCAATGTGTCATTTTGCCCAACAGGGTGTAGCCAAAATGACATACACTCTAAAATATTGCAAGTAATGGCAAATATAAAAACACAAAATATTTGTCACAAATATATATCTTATAATAAAACATTTAAAGTAAACTTACAAAAACCATAAAAAATTTGTTGCAATATGAAGTGGGTCGCTTGTTGATAATGCATTCAAAATATCCTGGCAACAGGGTCTCAGGCTGAATGTACTAACTGAGATTTGGGTTGTAAGCTCAGTTAAAAATACCGAATAAAATTATCGGTAAGAAAACAAGAAAAGTAATACATAACTTGTCTTTATCAGTAGCCAAATTTATGATAGGCCTTAAGAAACTTCGTGATAGCAGAATGTGCTGCACCTAAAAATGGATCAAATCTCTGTAAGTAATAAAATCTTATCAAGAATATCAAAAATAACTTTTTTGAAATTAAATTTTTATTCAAGAAATTAGTTACCTAAAATTATTTAAAAGGAGCAAAGAAATACCTGTTGTAAGAAGATCAAAATTATGTGCATCTTGCTCCGCCGATGTATGAAATACACTTTTGTTCTTTTTTATTTTTGGGTTGCAGAATTCTTTAAATGGAATGGCCTTATAAGTTTTCTCTACACCTTTTTTTTCTTTTTCCCACTTTTGAGTTAAATCAGTGCAACTTATTACCACTTCCAAATTCTCATTTCTAAAACAATACAACTTTTATTAAAAGGCTATCGAAACCATAATTGTATAGGTACCTACCTACGGCCTATAAATCTTTATATCTGCCATTAGGTAAAAGTTTACTGACCTGTTTATATAAATTAAGGTTGCAATAATATGTTTGCAGAAGCCGGACATTCCAGCCTTACATGAACAAATGCATTTCCAAGCTTCAACATCATTATGCAAATTAATAGATATTTCATGAGGCTGGGAAGTTAGACCTGATGTTTGTAAACACAAACTTTTAATGTATTTTGGATCTGCTCCTTCTACCCCACATAATATTATATGGCCTGCTTTAAAAACCGCTTCGCCCTCTTTTAGTGGTCTGCATCTGACTCCAATGTACTCCAATAAGATACTACACAGAGTTATTTCAATTTTCGGCATTTTTCACCACGTTATTCTCACACAACACTAAACTTTGCTCGAATAGCACAAAAACGTTTAAGTAATTATACTTAAAAAGGAAAGTCAGCAAATATCAATAAAAATCTTCGAAAAACACAAAAGAATAACTAAACAGCATTAAACACCCTTAAGATTCTAATGTTGTTCACCGCTATAGCAGCCATATTGAAAATTACAGCGCCATCTAGTGACACGTGATTTTCGCGAATATTTAAAGTGCCAAACCTTATTGTGCCTAGCTTCGTTCATAGAGTAGTTCCTTTGCACTTGACGTTTATCATATGTTGTTAGATATGTCAGTAATGGAGTAATGTCAGTTATATGGAGGGCTTTAGGAAGGAGACCGATCGCAATACATCGATTCCGGTCCAACTTTTGCATTGCTTCAAAAACTGCCGCCAGGGTCGCATTGTTCCATTATCATAGCAAATTTCATGGGTTCTTATGGGAGAATTAACTGTTTTATCGAAATTAGTTAATTTAAACAGTCTATACAGACCGAGATATGTGTGAGAGGCGGGTGCGGGATACTCCCTAGATACATAATTCTAGCATGTAAAAGGGTGTATTGCATTTTAAGACACTGTATTATTATTACCAGGAGGATTAATTTTTTCAAATACTGGCGGTCTTTACTCTTTATAGACACTCAAACAACTTATTATTTGGAAAGGAAATAATTACACAATCTGCACGTTACTATATATATTTTTTATTTAAATTCAAACTAGAAATAAATTAACATATGTTCATTATAGGTAGTACGTACACCTTTTAACAGACCTGAAAAGAAGAAGATTCTTAACTTATTTATTTCCCAACTAACTTTACAAAAGATTATAAATGGGGATTTTAAAATTAAATTGAAAAGAAAAGTAATAAAAATTATAGTATACATATATATACTAACAACTAACTATAAACTTTTATTATTCTATCATATATAATAATATATACAATAGGTAGATATCTATAATTGATTGTTTTCCAAAATTGTAGGTAGGTATAATATAATTAGGCGCCTTGAATGCATTTTATGGTTTTATTTTGTAATTTTTTAAAGGATTAATATTCGACGAACTGGCAAACTGATATTAAATATTGAAATTTTGAGTACCTACCTACCTATATTGTAAAGTAAATATTTCTTAAAAGTTTTAAGGGGACGTAAAAGTAGGTACCTATTATAATATCTTAATTTGTATAACATACCAATTAAAGGAGAAATATTATTTCTTAAATTATTAATACCTTTTTAAAGTTAGTTTAACAGTTCGTAACAATGAATAAATTTTGATTAACATTATCTAAAATTTGGTTACTAGAAATACGTCCATTGTCGGATAATCTATCTTTAAGATCTATGATGACCGTCTGAGATGATGACAAAATCAAGGATAGACGACACAGACAGACGAGTAACGAAAGACCACTATTAATAAACAATATTGTGAACCTTTTGTGGTTTTTGCTTACCTTAGAGGCTTGAAAAAGACTAGGATTTTTCTCACCACGATTTTTCCTGAGCTTTCTATCAGACGAATAACTAGTTTTACACCCCGGCACGAAGCAAACGCTACTTGTAAAACATTGTACGCCACTCATTGTTTATATTAATAACGCAAAAAAATGATTCCAAAGCTTATTTTTCAAGATATTCGAAAAAAATACCGCACTCGCCTATCAAAACCTGCAAAAAATATATGGGAAGCGTGCAGTGGCGCCCTCGACGGCCAACCAGCGAAGTAACGAAAAACAGGGACGTAAATTTAAAATTCGGCCATATTCGATCGGCCTCCTTCCTAAAGCCCTCCATAGTCAGTTAACCTAGCAGGTGTTTCCGTAACAAGTGTTTCTAAATAATTATTTTCTGGTCTTTGGATTCGAGAATAAGCTGCAAAGGGGCCATAACTTTATTCCGCTGCCTAGTTAAACTGCCTCCTACAAAGACCTAAATGGTTTCCTGTATGGAGTTATTTTCTAACCTGCTTTTCTGATACTTCTCTGCACGTTTTGAGGATGTAGTTAAATCTATCATAACCGAACAGACTGCCGTTTTATCTTATATGCCCTCATCGACATTTGCTAGTTCATAGGGCAATGCTGATTTCCTCAAGAAAAACATCTTCTTTATTACTTGCAGCAAATCATCTTTCTTTAAACTGCGTTTTAAAATAGAAAAGTTTATGTCTTATGTTAAGTTCTGAATGACAACTCAAAATTCTAAACACTTTTTTATTCGAGTACTTTATTTTCTTTTCGTAACTTCGGTCTGGACATTTTCTAATAAATCTGTTCTTGATGAAGGTTTAAAGGGTTGACTGGAATGACCTTCAGAGCCTGAAAATGAAATAAAAGCGTGTATTGTACATACTTACTGGGTGGAGAAGGGTACAATAGGTAAACTAAGAGTTATTTAAACTAAACAAGTGAGGTAGATAGCTCTAGAGAAAATTTAGAAACTGCACCGCCGACAATATTATGTGTACACATTTTTTTAAATCCACCTGTACCAAATTTCGTTAAAATTCTTTTAGCGGTTTTCGAGAAAATTGCCCTCATTAAACCAATTATAAGATCCGAAACCATGAACTAATTGCGATCTGTCCCACTAGTCACTAGTAGTTCTTCTGCCACACTACCATTCA
The DNA here is from genome assembly GCA_963920685.1 of Polydrusus tereticollis. Lineage (NCBI taxonomy): Eukaryota > Metazoa > Arthropoda > Insecta > Coleoptera > Curculionidae > Polydrusus > Polydrusus tereticollis. Next base: position 147,530,078 of record OY987326.1, read on the forward strand.
CAATAAAGAATAAAGATAAATGATGAAAAATCGATTGCACATTGTAGGTACATCGCGATACTATTCCACGATATTCGCGAAAGCGCTACTCCCTATTTCACTACTAGATGACACTGGTACGTTCTCGAACCTCGGTAGTCGGTTTGGCTTTATATAAGCAGGGAAGTGCAATGAGACTTCGGCACAAAGCAATATAAGGTTAGTTTCTTGAGTTTAGGTACAAACAGCGAGTTGTGATGATTGCGGTAGTGATACTGAGTAAATATTTTATGTATTTATTTCTACGATAAATTTCAAATTATGGATAAGTTTTTGAAAAGAAGTGCAGAACCATCTACGTCTGAAAGTGGCAGTAATAAAAAGAAAAACAGACTTTACAGCGATGAATATCTTAAACATGGTTTTAGAGTTATTTCCGATAAACCACAATGTGTTATATGTGAGAAGTCTTGTCAAAAGAAAGCATGAAGTCATCAAAGCTACTGCGACATTTAAATAGCAAACACCCAGATAAAAAAGACAAACCTGTAGACTTTGAAAAAAAGTTGCTTATCTCGTTGCCAAAACCAGTAACCCCCACACAATTGCTAAAACTCTTATTTTACCAGCAGCTGTTGAAATAGTACATATATAATATAATGTTTGGTGAAAAAGAGGCTGCAAAGTTAAAAACAATACCGCTGTCAAATAATACTATCCAAAGAAGAATTAGCGATATCCCAGCCAGCACAGCAACGTTTCCGGAAAGTAAATACACATTACAACACGCTTTTAAATCTCGCAAGCAACGTTATTTTTATGTATGCCACAACATTTCTGAAACGTTGAAATGTCCGCACCGTATGCCGATTATAAAATATTGCATAGAAGTTTCAATGGTATACTCTAAGAGATGTTCTAATCGCCGTAGAAATGCGTAGTGAAACCTTTCTGCAATATTGTGGACAAGTATTTAGGGAATGTAAATCTATGCGTGCGCCTAAACATTTCAACCCAAACATTAAAGTACCAGCCTATTTCAATATACATGGAACATTTAAAATTGATGTTCCCCTGATGATTTCCTTAAAGGTTTATGCAACATGGAGATCCAAACTTTCCTAAGAGTTTATAGTTTTTAGCAAATTTTTTGCCATTTTCTTTATTTGTCTTTACTTTTTTACAAAAATTCTTTATGCTCTTCACTGGGCTTCCTTTTGTATAGTGGCCAAAATTCATACTAACATTGCCGGAAACTTAAGATTAATAACATTTAAAAAATTAGTAACTTTAATTAATCAATTAGTTTTCCTAGATGTTATATTATTCACAACTTTGTCTTTTAGTTACTATACGAAAGGAATAAGTCAAACGAAGAGTATAAAGCTTTTAATAAAATATATAAAAAAAAGTAAAGAAAACTTCAAATCATTTGATAAAAACTTTTTGACCAGTTTAGATCCTCCTCTTAACATGAATGGATGCATTATGTAAATATCGATCTCCCCTCTTCTCCACTAGTTATATACCATTTCCAGTGAATGTCAGTTATAAAGATTTATTTTATAAGTTATAAATAATGCAAAATTAAATAATTTAAATGTTAATTTTTATTATCTATTAATGCTTTATATTGAACAAAAATAAATTCAAAAATAAACTTTGAATACTATTATTTTTAAACAAAACGACACAAATCAGTACAAAACATCACAAATCAGAATTTTGACTCTACTTTTTGTCCTTTCTAACTTTCCGGGTGTGAGCATGTCTAAGCCATTCGGCGACATGGTTTTCGAAGTTCTTTAACGTTTTCTGGCTCACCACTCCTGAAATAAAGAAATATTATTAAAATATGATCAGCTTTTTTGGGAGGAAAATAATATTGACTTTACGTTATTGACTGACAGGGTAAGAATAAAATAAATTGGTAGCTAGGGGGTTCTACTTACTATACAATAAATCAACAATTTTTAAATGTCTAATTTCATAATTGTTTTTGCGCCCTGTCCATGAGCACGCCTCCGCTACGCTGTCAGTCATTATGGACTTTAAAAGTCGATAGGTCCAATCCTTTTCATCATGGCCCCCAACCGATTTCAAAAACTTTAACTGAAAGTAAGAGTTACTTCAGTTAAAATTAGATTTAATTTATATTAGATTGTAATAGGTAAAATTTTCTTATTAAACTCAAAATATCCTGGCATGCAGAAAAATCAAACCACAGAAACATTAAGAAAGTATTGTATGTATTTTTGTACATATAATTTGTTTAAAGTGCTTCCTCATAAGAATTAAAAAGTAAAAGTTAAGGTTAAAATCAAATGTCAATTTTTTTTTCTTGCCAGGGTAGATGAACGTTTAAAAACAAGTTAAAGTAGTTACAAATTTTTTTCTCTCCAGCTCGTTTTTTTGAAGTTCAGCATTGTAAGCTTCCAAATTCTCTAAATCTGTAAATGGAAGTGACTTTCCTAGCTCATCATCCAAACCAACATCTTTTTTGGTAAGGTCCGGCATTTGCTCTTTTATGGTGGCCGAGTCAATCTTCACATCTGCTACCATTCCTATAAGTTGATCTATTTTTTAACATCTCTTTAAGTATTCATTAAAGTTCTTGCATCTTGTGGTACCTTTATGTTATGTTTTCGAAGTACACCTAATAATTTAGTTACATGAGCTTGGGGTGACTTGCATTCGAGAGCCCAATCTTTTAAATCACATGTTAAGTAAGAGCCATCAATTCCTTGATCTTTTAAATTAAAATCATTCCCATCTAGAGAATCACAGCTGCTTACTTCTGAACTGATTTCTGATGAAACATCTTCCAAGTCATAATGTTGGTCAGGCTCAAAGATTATATGAGTATCATTATTTGGCTTAATGGGGACAGCACAATTAGCAGCTTCCTGTGTACTACAGCTGCCAGTTACCCGTGCATTTTGTTGGTCAACAGAAACCATTTCAAAAAAACTACTATGATCCCTATCCCTACCGTGACCAGCATTTAATAACATTTTCCGCTTACGGCGTCGTCTTTGACGAGCAGAAAGACTACTAATTGATTTGTACATTATGTACATTGACAATACTTACCTAGAAACTATGTTTAATTTTTTTCTTTATCACAACCTCCAAAAATCAGCAACAAACCAATAAATAACAGGAAAAAGAGCAAAAAAGGGGCCTTCTACAAGCTCAAGCCTGAAAATTCTTTCTTTCTTTCTTTTTATTATTGGCTCTGCCCTGAGGGGCAATTCTGCCAGCACATTAGAAGTGACCGTAACCTTGTCGGGCTCTAGACCCCGTCACGACCACTGATTTCTTCTTCTTCTTTTTTTCTTCTGATGGTTTCAGGTAAATTCAGGTTATGGGATATGAAAGGTTATGGGAATGGATCAGCTGATCGTGGAACTATTTTTAGTGCTGTGGAGTGTGGAGAACCTAGTATATTAATAATTTGATAAAAGCTTGGGTAAAAAATAAAATGGGGGATAGTTACTACATGCACAACAATGGGAAAAAATTAAGTCATACTCCCAAATGGTGGGAGATTTGACTTAGGAAACTGGAACAGAATATAGGACTAGGAAAATGGATTTGCTTCCTGAAATAAGGAAATTTATAAATTAATTTTATTTACATTTAAAAACTGAATAATAATTTTAATGTTTTGATTGTTTAAATTAGACAGAATTGTTTTAATATTTAGGGGGGGAGATATTCCGGTTTTTCTGAATTCTTCATAAATATCATGACCCGGGATTACATTTATGGGGCATTCTAGAAAAATGTGATCCAAGTCTTCCACTTGTCCACATTCACAGTAAGGATCATCCTTTATACCGATTCTATAGAGATGGCTCTTGGTAAGGCAGTGTCCTGTTCTCATTCTAATGATGGTTGTAATGTGTCTTCTATCAATGTATGTATAATTGTTAAACCATTTATTTTTGGGGAATTCGTTTATTATTTCCGCATAACTTTTTCCTTTACTTCTTAGAGAAGTCTTCCATTCAGCATTGTGTTCTTCAAAAATTTTCTTTTTGATATCTGGGATAACCTCTTGAGCATCTAGGTCCATATTTTTGGGGATATTTAAATTACTACCTACGCTTGCCAGAGTATCTGCCATCTCATTACCAGCAATCCTTGAGTGACCTGGGACCCAGGCGATTTTTATGTCAAAACCATTATCGTTGGCTTCTAAAAGCAGTCTTTTGGTGCGTAAACTAACGTAGTCATTTTTGGAGGAGATTACCGTTTTATTTAATTTTGTGATAGCACTAAGGGAATCTGAAAAGATGATAGATTTTTCAATGTTTTTTCTTATTATGACTTTTGTAGCTTCATTAATTGCAATAATCTCAGCTGTGCAAATGCAGAGTTCTGATGGCAATCTAGCAGAGTATTTATAATTAATTTCTGGTATGTAAATTCCGAACCCAGTCTTGGAAGAGTTTTTTGATGCATCAGTATATGTAAAAATATGCGATTGCTTATATCTGTCTGTGGAACGTAGAAATTTTTCTTTAGCCTGTAAATCGTCTTTAGCGGCCTTAGTTTTCTGTAAATTTTCAATATGACGTATTTCGTATTTATTACATTCAACCATTCAGGAATAAAGTTTATTTTAATAGGCCGGCAAAACCTGAATGACAAAAATGGATTTACCGATGTCGTGGGTTGCAGAATTAGAGCTACTTTAACGCACGCTTCTGTGTTGTTCAAACTGAGCCTACGAATTATCACAAATCATTTAAAGACGCTACAATAACTCATCTTCTTGTGGTTCGCCTCAACACACAAATATCAATACTTTAAACACATTATTTGGGATTACCACAATCCTTCATTTTGTAACCATTTTGTGAGTTACCTGAACTCAGTTTTTGGATTGGGAAAACTTACTAACTGATTTTAAAGTGCCGTTTTGATCCAGACGTGCATTATTTTAACTCATTACCATGTGTTAAATTATTTTGAGTTTGAATAAGTCGTAAATAGTGCTCTAAAAAGTAATGTCGAGGGTAAATCATCGATCGAAAAGTAACGGAAAGTTCCGAATTCACGCTCGTGCCGATTTGGCGCGGTAACTTCATACCATTATTATTAGTATCTCGAGCACGTCGCGTCGTCATGGACCACATAACTGGACTTGCTATCCGCGCAATCGTTGATCGGAGGGATGTTTTTTTTATTTTTGTTCAGAGATTGTTCTCATACAGGCACAGATTTAAGGTGCGTGAAAATGAGAATAATCCAATTTTAGTGTTGGAATATTTGCGAAAACTGCAAAGTGGGCGACATCTGTTGGTCTATATTGAAACTTCATAACTTCAATAGCGGTGAACAACAAAGCCAGATTACGCGCACCGATATAGGAATATCGATTTATTATGTTGTTTTTACATACATAGAGAGTTTTATTTAAAGTTTCAGTTTAAATAGCAAAATAGTGTGTGTATTTAAAGTACTTTTGTGAGGTATTAACAAATTAATATCCATCAGGTGCATAACAATAACGTGGTAAAAGTGGTTAGGTTAGGTACTTTTAGAAGTGGCTTGTAAAACTTTTGTTTGTTTATATCTATATACTGGTAGTTTCGTTTAGATATTGAAGGGTTGTTTTGTGCCCAGATTGGCGCAGGCAGCATAAAGAAGTCGATTGAAATCACAACCAAATACCTATCTAGTTAAGGTTAGTTCAGCTATTTTTTAAAAAATTTAAGATTCTAATGAGTTACCTATCTTTTGTAGGTTTAGGTAAAGATGCAAGTTATTCATAAGTCAATAGAAACAAAATCTAGAAAAATATGTTCTTTACCACAGTGCTCTTCATATTGTACGAAAGATACATCGTTGCATGCCTTTCCAACAGATCCTAAGTTAAGTCGGACTTGGAAAACTGTAAGGCAAAATGGCAATGTTTTGATCCCGATAAAAAGAGATTTGGAAGCATTTTTCTAGAACTTAACATACCTTAACTATCTTGGACTTTGTTTATAAAAGTTTATAAGTAAAAATTCACATTTACACTTAAATGTGAGCATAGAAATATAGGCCTCAATGTGTCATTTTGCCCAACAGGGTGTAGCCAAAATGACATACACTCTAAAATATTGCAAGTAATGGCAAATATAAAAACACAAAATATTTGTCACAAATATATATCTTATAATAAAACATTTAAAGTAAACTTACAAAAACCATAAAAAATTTGTTGCAATATGAAGTGGGTCGCTTGTTGATAATGCATTCAAAATATCCTGGCAACAGGGTCTCAGGCTGAATGTACTAACTGAGATTTGGGTTGTAAGCTCAGTTAAAAATACCGAATAAAATTATCGGTAAGAAAACAAGAAAAGTAATACATAACTTGTCTTTATCAGTAGCCAAATTTATGATAGGCCTTAAGAAACTTCGTGATAGCAGAATGTGCTGCACCTAAAAATGGATCAAATCTCTGTAAGTAATAAAATCTTATCAAGAATATCAAAAATAACTTTTTTGAAATTAAATTTTTATTCAAGAAATTAGTTACCTAAAATTATTTAAAAGGAGCAAAGAAATACCTGTTGTAAGAAGATCAAAATTATGTGCATCTTGCTCCGCCGATGTATGAAATACACTTTTGTTCTTTTTTATTTTTGGGTTGCAGAATTCTTTAAATGGAATGGCCTTATAAGTTTTCTCTACACCTTTTTTTTCTTTTTCCCACTTTTGAGTTAAATCAGTGCAACTTATTACCACTTCCAAATTCTCATTTCTAAAACAATACAACTTTTATTAAAAGGCTATCGAAACCATAATTGTATAGGTACCTACCTACGGCCTATAAATCTTTATATCTGCCATTAGGTAAAAGTTTACTGACCTGTTTATATAAATTAAGGTTGCAATAATATGTTTGCAGAAGCCGGACATTCCAGCCTTACATGAACAAATGCATTTCCAAGCTTCAACATCATTATGCAAATTAATAGATATTTCATGAGGCTGGGAAGTTAGACCTGATGTTTGTAAACACAAACTTTTAATGTATTTTGGATCTGCTCCTTCTACCCCACATAATATTATATGGCCTGCTTTAAAAACCGCTTCGCCCTCTTTTAGTGGTCTGCATCTGACTCCAATGTACTCCAATAAGATACTACACAGAGTTATTTCAATTTTCGGCATTTTTCACCACGTTATTCTCACACAACACTAAACTTTGCTCGAATAGCACAAAAACGTTTAAGTAATTATACTTAAAAAGGAAAGTCAGCAAATATCAATAAAAATCTTCGAAAAACACAAAAGAATAACTAAACAGCATTAAACACCCTTAAGATTCTAATGTTGTTCACCGCTATAGCAGCCATATTGAAAATTACAGCGCCATCTAGTGACACGTGATTTTCGCGAATATTTAAAGTGCCAAACCTTATTGTGCCTAGCTTCGTTCATAGAGTAGTTCCTTTGCACTTGACGTTTATCATATGTTGTTAGATATGTCAGTAATGGAGTAATGTCAGTTATATGGAGGGCTTTAGGAAGGAGACCGATCGCAATACATCGATTCCGGTCCAACTTTTGCATTGCTTCAAAAACTGCCGCCAGGGTCGCATTGTTCCATTATCATAGCAAATTTCATGGGTTCTTATGGGAGAATTAACTGTTTTATCGAAATTAGTTAATTTAAACAGTCTATACAGACCGAGATATGTGTGAGAGGCGGGTGCGGGATACTCCCTAGATACATAATTCTAGCATGTAAAAGGGTGTATTGCATTTTAAGACACTGTATTATTATTACCAGGAGGATTAATTTTTTCAAATACTGGCGGTCTTTACTCTTTATAGACACTCAAACAACTTATTATTTGGAAAGGAAATAATTACACAATCTGCACGTTACTATATATATTTTTTATTTAAATTCAAACTAGAAATAAATTAACATATGTTCATTATAGGTAGTACGTACACCTTTTAACAGACCTGAAAAGAAGAAGATTCTTAACTTATTTATTTCCCAACTAACTTTACAAAAGATTATAAATGGGGATTTTAAAATTAAATTGAAAAGAAAAGTAATAAAAATTATAGTATACATATATATACTAACAACTAACTATAAACTTTTATTATTCTATCATATATAATAATATATACAATAGGTAGATATCTATAATTGATTGTTTTCCAAAATTGTAGGTAGGTATAATATAATTAGGCGCCTTGAATGCATTTTATGGTTTTATTTTGTAATTTTTTAAAGGATTAATATTCGACGAACTGGCAAACTGATATTAAATATTGAAATTTTGAGTACCTACCTACCTATATTGTAAAGTAAATATTTCTTAAAAGTTTTAAGGGGACGTAAAAGTAGGTACCTATTATAATATCTTAATTTGTATAACATACCAATTAAAGGAGAAATATTATTTCTTAAATTATTAATACCTTTTTAAAGTTAGTTTAACAGTTCGTAACAATGAATAAATTTTGATTAACATTATCTAAAATTTGGTTACTAGAAATACGTCCATTGTCGGATAATCTATCTTTAAGATCTATGATGACCGTCTGAGATGATGACAAAATCAAGGATAGACGACACAGACAGACGAGTAACGAAAGACCACTATTAATAAACAATATTGTGAACCTTTTGTGGTTTTTGCTTACCTTAGAGGCTTGAAAAAGACTAGGATTTTTCTCACCACGATTTTTCCTGAGCTTTCTATCAGACGAATAACTAGTTTTACACCCCGGCACGAAGCAAACGCTACTTGTAAAACATTGTACGCCACTCATTGTTTATATTAATAACGCAAAAAAATGATTCCAAAGCTTATTTTTCAAGATATTCGAAAAAAATACCGCACTCGCCTATCAAAACCTGCAAAAAATATATGGGAAGCGTGCAGTGGCGCCCTCGACGGCCAACCAGCGAAGTAACGAAAAACAGGGACGTAAATTTAAAATTCGGCCATATTCGATCGGCCTCCTTCCTAAAGCCCTCCATAGTCAGTTAACCTAGCAGGTGTTTCCGTAACAAGTGTTTCTAAATAATTATTTTCTGGTCTTTGGATTCGAGAATAAGCTGCAAAGGGGCCATAACTTTATTCCGCTGCCTAGTTAAACTGCCTCCTACAAAGACCTAAATGGTTTCCTGTATGGAGTTATTTTCTAACCTGCTTTTCTGATACTTCTCTGCACGTTTTGAGGATGTAGTTAAATCTATCATAACCGAACAGACTGCCGTTTTATCTTATATGCCCTCATCGACATTTGCTAGTTCATAGGGCAATGCTGATTTCCTCAAGAAAAACATCTTCTTTATTACTTGCAGCAAATCATCTTTCTTTAAACTGCGTTTTAAAATAGAAAAGTTTATGTCTTATGTTAAGTTCTGAATGACAACTCAAAATTCTAAACACTTTTTTATTCGAGTACTTTATTTTCTTTTCGTAACTTCGGTCTGGACATTTTCTAATAAATCTGTTCTTGATGAAGGTTTAAAGGGTTGACTGGAATGACCTTCAGAGCCTGAAAATGAAATAAAAGCGTGTATTGTACATACTTACTGGGTGGAGAAGGGTACAATAGGTAAACTAAGAGTTATTTAAACTAAACAAGTGAGGTAGATAGCTCTAGAGAAAATTTAGAAACTGCACCGCCGACAATATTATGTGTACACATTTTTTTAAATCCACCTGTACCAAATTTCGTTAAAATTCTTTTAGCGGTTTTCGAGAAAATTGCCCTCATTAAACCAATTATAAGATCCGAAACCATGAACTAATTGCGATCTGTCCCACTAGTCACTAGTAGTTCTTCTGCCACACTACCATTCACAATAAAGAATAAAGATAAATGATGAAAAATCGATTGCACATTGTAGGTACATCGCGATACTATTCCACGATATTCGCGAAAGCGCTACTCCCTATTTCACTACTAGATGACACTGGTACGTTCTCGAACCTCGGTAGTCGGTTTGGCTTTATATAAGCAGGGAAGTGCAATGAGACTTCGGCACAAAGCAATATAAGGTTAGTTTCTTGAGTTTAGGTCCAAACAGCGAGTTGTGATGATTGCGGTAGTGATACTGAGTAAATATTTTATGTATTTATTTCTACGATAAATTTCAAATTATGGATAAGTTTTTGAAAAGAAGTGCAGAACCATCTACGTCTGAAAGTGGCAGTAATAAAAAGAAAAACAGACTTTACAGCGATGAATATCTTAAACATGGTTTTAGAGTTATTTCCGATAAACCACAATGTGTTATATGTGAGAAGTCTTGTCAAAAGAAAGCATGAAGTCATCAAAGCTACTGCGACATTTAAATAGCAAACACCCAGATAAAAAAGACAAACCTGTAGACTTTGAAAAAAAGTTGCTTATCTCGTTGCCAAAACCAGTAACCCCCACACAATTGCTAAAACTCTTATTTTACCAGCAGCTGTTGAAATAGTACATATATAATATAATGTTTGGTGAAAAAGAGGCTGCAAAGTTAAAAACAATACCGCTGTCAAATAATACTATCCAAAGAAGAATTAGCGATATCCCAGCCAGCACAGCAACGTTTCCGGAAAGTAAATACACATTACAACACGCTTTTAAATCTCGCAAGCAACGTTATTTTTATGTATGCCACAACATTTCTGAAACGTTGAAATGTCCGCACCGTATGCCGATTATAAAATATTGCATAGAAGTTTCAATGGTATACTCTAAGAGATGTTCTAATCGCCGTAGAAATGCGTAGTGAAACCTTTCTGCAATATTGTGGACAAGTATTTAGGGAATGTAAATCTATGCGTGCGCCTAAACATTTCAACCCAAACATTAAAGTACCAGCCTATTTCAATATACATGGAACATTTAAAATTGATGTTCCCCTGATGATTTCCTTAAAGGTTTATGCAACATGGAGATCCAAACTTTCCTAAGAGTTTATAGTTTTTAGCAAATTTTTTGCCATTTTCTTTATTTGTCTTTACTTTTTTACAAAAATTCTTTATGCTCTTCACTGGGCTTCCTTTTGTATAGTGGCCAAAATTCATACTAACATTGCCGGAAACTTAAGATTAATAACATTTAAAAAATTAGTAACTTTAATTAATCAATTAGTTTTCCTAGATGTTATATTATTCACAACTTTGTCTTTTAGTTACTATACGAAAGGAATAAGTCAAACGAAGAGTATAAAGCTTTTAATAAAATATATAAAAAAAAGTAAAGAAAACTTCAAATCATTTGATAAAAACTTTTTGACCAGTTTAGATCCTCCTCTTAACATGAATGGATGCATTATGTAAATATCGATCTCCCCTCTTCTCCACTAGTTATATACCATTTCCAGTGAATGTCAGTTATAAAGATTTATTTTATAAGTTATAAATAATGCAAAATTAAATAATTTAAATGTTAATTTTTATTATCTATTAATGCTTTATATTGAACAAAAATAAATTCAAAAATAAACTTTGAATACTATTATTTTTAAACAAAACGACACAAATCAGTACAAAACATCACAAATCAGAATTTTGACTCTACTTTTTGTCCTTTCTAACTTTCCGGGTGTGAGCATGTCTAAGCCATTCGGCGACATGGTTTTCGAAGTTCTTTAACGTTTTCTGGCTCACCACTCCTGAAATAAAGAAATATTATTAAAATATGATCAGCTTTTTTGGGAGGAAAATAATATTGACTTTACGTTATTGACTGACAGGGTAAGAATAAAATAAATTGGTAGCTAGGGGGTTCTACTTACTATACAATAAATCAACAATTTTTAAATGTCTAATTTCATAATTGTTTTTGCGCCCTGTCCATGAGCACGCCTCCGCTACGCTGTCAGTCATTATGGACTTTAAAAGTCGATAGGTCCAATCCTTTTCATCATGGCCCCCAACCGATTTCAAAAACTTTAACTGAAAGTAAGAGTTACTTCAGTTAAAATTAGATTTAATTTATATTAGATTGTAATAGGTAAAATTTTCTTATTAAACTCAAAATATCCTGGCATGCAGAAAAATCAAACCACAGAAACATTAAGAAAGTATTGTATGTATTTTTGTACATATAATTTGTTTAAAGTGCTTCCTCATAAGAATTAAAAAGTAAAAGTTAAGGTTAAAATCAAATGTCAATTTTTTTTTCTTGCCAGGGTAGATGAACGTTTAAAAACAAGTTAAAGTAGTTACAAATTTTTTTCTCTCCAGCTCGTTTTTTTGAAGTTCAGCATTGTAAGCTTCCAAATTCTCTAAATCTGTAAATGGAAGTGACTTTCCTAGCTCATCATCCAAACCAACATCTTTTTTGGTAAGGTCCGGCATTTGCTCTTTTATGGTGGCCGAGTCAATCTTCACATCTGCTACCATTCCTATAAGTTGATCTATTTTTTAACATCTCTTTAAGTATTCATTAAAGTTCTTGCATCTTGTGGTACCTTTATGTTATGTTTTCGAAGTACACCTAATAATTTAGTTACATGAGCTTGGGGTGACTTGCATTCGAGAGCCCAATCTTTTAAATCACATGTTAAGTAAGAGCCATCAATTCCTTGATCTTTTAAATTAAAATCATTCCCATCTAGAGAATCACAGCTGCTTACTTCTGAACTGATTTCTGATGAAACATCTTCCAAGTCATAATGTTGGTCAGGCTCAAAGATTATATGAGTATCATTATTTGGCTTAATGGGGACAGCACAATTAGCAGCTTCCTGTGTACTACAGCTGCCAGTTACCCGTGCATTTTGTTGGTCAACAGAAACCATTTCAAAAAAACTACTATGATCCCTATCCCTACCGTGACCAGCATTTAATAACATTTTCCGCTTACGGCGTCGTCTTTGACGAGCAGAAAGACTACTAATTGATTTGTACATTATGTACATTGACAATACTTACCTAGAAACTATGTTTAATTTTTTTCTTTATCACAACCTCCAAAAATCAGCAACAAACCAATAAATAACAGGAAAAAGAGCAAAAAAGGGGCCTTCTACAAGCTCAAGCCTGAAAATTCTTTCTTTCTTTCTTTTTATTATTGGCTCTGCCCTGAGGGGCAATTCTGCCAGCACATTAGAAGTGACCGTAACCTTGTCGGGCTCTAGACCCCGTCACGACCACTGATTTCTTCTTCTTCTTTTTTTCTTCTGATGGTTTCAGGTAAATTCAGGTTATGGGATATGAAAGGTTATGGGAATGGATCAGCTGATCGTGGAACTATTTTTAGTGCTGTGGAGTGTGGAGAACCTAGTATATTAATAATTTGATAAAAGCTTGGGTAAAAAATAAAATGGGGGATAGTTACTACATGCACAACAATGGGAAAAAATTAAGTCATACTCCCAAATGGTGGGAGATTTGACTTAGGAAACTGGAACAGAATATAGGACTAGGAAAATGGATTTGCTTCCTGAAATAAGGAAATTTATAAATTAATTTTATTTACATTTAAAAACTGAATAATAATTTTAATGTTTTGATTGTTTAAATTAGACAGAATTGTTTTAATATTTAGGGGGGGAGATATTCCGGTTTTTCTGAATTCTTCATAAATATCATGACCCGGGATTACATTTATGGGGCATTCTAGAAAAATGTGATCCAAGTCTTCCACTTGTCCACATTCACAGTAAGGATCATCCTTTATACCGATTCTATAGAGATGGCTCTTGGTAAGGCAGTGTCCTGTTCTCATTCTAATGATGGTTGTAATGTGTCTTCTATCAATGTATGTATAATTGTTAAACCATTTATTTTTGGGGAATTCGTTTATTATTTCCGCATAACTTTTTCCTTTACTTCTTAGAGAAGTCTTCCATTCAGCATTGTGTTCTTCAAAAATTTTCTTTTTGATATCTGGGATAACCTCTTGAGCATCTAGGTCCATATTTTTGGGGATATTTAAATTACTACCTACGCTTGCCAGAGTATCTGCCATCTCATTACCAGCAATCCTTGAGTGACCTGGGACCCAGGCGATTTTTATGTCAAAACCATTATCGTTGGCTTCTAAAAGCAGTCTTTTGGTGCGTAAACTAACGTAGTCATTTTTGGAGGAGATTACCGTTTTATTTAATTTTGTGATAGCACTAAGGGAATCTGAAAAGATGATAGATTTTTCAATGTTTTTTCTTATTATGACTTTTGTAGCTTCATTAATTGCAATAATCTCAGCTGTGCAAATGCAGAGTTCTGATGGCAATCTAGCAGAGTATTTATAATTAATTTCTGGTATGTAAATTCCGAACCCAGTCTTGGAAGAGTTTTTTGATGCATCAGTATATGTAAAAATATGCGATTGCTTATATCTGTCTGTGGAACGTAGAAATTTTTCTTTAGCCTGTAAATCGTCTTTCTGTAATCCAAGATTAATGATTTTGATATTCCTAATTTGGTTTCTGAATTCTATATTAAATGTGGGGTATACTTCTGATTTATGAATTTTAGTAATGTATGGTAAAAGGTAGTTAAGACCTTGGATCAGATATGGACAATCTTTATTTTTCCAAAAACCTACATTTCCATTGTACAAGTTTCGATTGCTAATTAACATTGGAATTAACCCTTTCGGTCCCTGCGTACACTGTAGTGTACCGAAAATTAACGTTAGCTAAATACAAATTGTAAGTGGATTTTGATCGTTGCATCCCATTGTGCGCTGACGTGTACCCCTTTCTAAGAGTTGGTACGCACTAACTGCCATCTATGTGTCGAAGGTCAAATGAACGACCTATTAGCAGTATCGCGCGCAGAATTATGTCGAAAGTAGCCAGAACGTGTTTGTTTATTGGTTATTTATTTATGCAAAGTTGCAGTGGTGCATTTTGTAAAATTTGGTGTTATAAAAAATAGTTGAACTATACCATATATAATATTATTTAGTAAGCTGGTGGATATATTTCCGTATACTGGTCCATCAAAGGTACGTACACTGTCGTGTACATTGGGTCTTAGCAAAGTGAGTATACCTAACTTTAAATTTTTTTGAATTGCACATTAAAATAGTTTTGTTACAGCTTTCAAAATGAATAAAAAGCCGCTATCATATGAAGAACTAGAAAACCGTTTGGAGAATGATGATTCTGACCTTGACTGCATGTCTTAGTGAGGATGATGATGGGTGGGAAATAGAATTTTTAAAAATTGTTAAAAATCGTTTTATTTATTTTGTTGCCAAATCATAGGATTTTTATTTTAGACAAAGTAGATGAGCCAGATTTCACAGTTCCAATGGATATTCAGGATGAGGTTCAACACAATAAAGTTGCAGATGTTCTTATCCAGGAGCAAGATGATGTTGAAATGGGAGAACCAGATAAAGAAAATAATGCAAATGTTCAACCAGTTCTTATTGGTAGTGAGCGAGTACTAACAAAAACAAGTAAAACTGCCCGTATCAATTCATATTATATACTTAATGAATTGATGACAAAAGCTTTACATCTCGTTGCAAATTTCCGGAATGTAAAAGCAGAACACACATAATGTGTCAAAAATGTGATGTACATTTATGCATCACAAAAAAACAAAATTGTTTCATGTTATCCTATAAAAAATAATAAATGATTGTTACAAGCTTTAATTCTTGCATCTATAGGAAATAGAGAAGTCCAAAATTTTGAAGTGATCGAGACCGTAAAGTCCCATTGTACACTATAATGTACACATCAAATGTCAAATTAGGGTAACCCTAGGACTTTTATCCAAAAATATAATGTTATTATAGGGCAAAACAAACTAATTTACCAAATATCAGAATTTTTGGATATCAAAAAAAAAATTGGGACTGAAAGGGTTAATGGATGGTTTTGTATGCATACAATCTTTGACAGGAATTTCACAGCTAGCCATTTTCTTCTATGTTCCAAGTTCATATCTGCCGCTTCTCCCAAGAGAGCATTGATAGGGGTGGATTTCATACAACCAAGAGCTATTCTTAGACCCTGATAATGTAATGTATTTAGTTTGTTTAAAGATTTTTTATTATTGGGTTTGATGAAAATAGAGCCATAATCTAGATGAGATCGAACTAATGCATTGAAAACTGTTAGTAGAGTTGTGGGATCTGCTCCCCACCATACTCTGCAGAAGGTCTTCATAATATTAATACCTTTCTGAGCTTTGTTCAGAATAATTTCTATATGTTTATCCCATTTTAGGTTCCTATTCAAAATCATGCCCAAGTATTTTACTTCATTTTTATGCTTTATAATGTCGTTTCCAAGCCTAATTGCAGGTGTTTGTATTATTCTACAATTTTTCGAAAAAAATACTGCCTCACATTTATCAGCTGATAAAAATAGGTGGTTTTCTTCTAGCCATTTGACGATATTATTGATAGCCAGATTAATTTTATTGTGCATTTCATTAATGTCATTCCCTTTTACATATACTACTATATCATCGGCATAAACAATAAGATTTAAATCTTCAGGAAGGATATCATAAATATCACTCAGGTAGATGTTAAATAAAAGGGTGCTAAGAGGAGAACCCTGTGGAAGACCTGAATTTGCCAATACAGGGCCTAGAATTTCGCCGTTATCGTTTTTTGAATATATGAGTCTGTTTTTTAGTATCTTGAAGATGAGATTTGCCAACTCTATTGGAGTTTGAAGGTTAATTAATTTATTGTACAATAGGTATATGTCGACATGGTCATAAGCTGATTTAATATCCAAGAATACCGCAAGAACTGAATAGTTTTGACCAAAGGCCAGGTAGATATCTGAAGTAAGTAAAGCTAGAGCGTTATATGTCGCTTGTCCTTTTCTGAAACCTGTTTGAAACCATGGGAAAACTTCTTTGTTCTCCATTAGCCATTCTAATTTGTTCTTGATCATAATTTCTAGCGTTTTTACGTAACATGAAGACAAAACAATGGGTCTATAACTATCTACTGTGTTTGGGTTTTTGTTGGGCTTGAGTAAGCATATAATATTATATCTCTTCCACGAAACAGGAAGCGATTCATCTACTAGACATCTATTATATATGTTGACTAAAGTTTCTAGAACCTTATCAGGTGTGTTCTGAAGCATTGTATATGTAACCTCATCCAACCCAGGTGCCGAGGTTCTTTTATCCAGTATGCTGACCTTCAGTTCACTAACAGTGAATAATTCCATGCCATCTGGTGTTGGAAGCTGGTGAAATTCTGGGTGTTGGGCTCTTATTACTGCCATTTTCTTTAACATATCTAAACGTATGTCATCGCTAACTCTAGAAAAATTATTGTTTAAGCTTAAGCCTGAAAATTTTTTAACTTTATCCCAAACGTAGGTTAGGTTAGAGTTTCGGTTTAAGGAAGCACAGAATTTGATGAATTTTTCTTTTTTCCTTTGTTTAAAAAATCTTTTTGATTGTGCAATCATATGTTTTGCATTAATGTAATTGTCCATGTTCGGGAAATCTTTGAATTGTTGTAGGGCGCTTCTTCTTCGTCTCAACATTAAAGTACACTCATTGTCCCACCAGGGATTGCCAAGCTGTGTTGTAGTGTTTTTAAATTTATGCGGGATGGCGGCTACTGATGCCGAATTCATTATATCCTGGATTGTTTTGAATGGGGCATCGCTCTCCAGGTTCATTGACTCCACTACCATTCTATCATAAAATTGATTCCAGTCTGCTTTTGAAAAGTCTTTAATCTGGTATGTTGGGAAGAACATATTGTTTGTATTTCTGCAATTGATTTCGCAGATTGTTGGGAAGTGGTCGCTGTTTCCACAGTCTGGAAAAACTTTCCAGTTAGATATTGTGCCCAAGGAGGGGTCCACTATTGTTATATCTAATGGGTTTGACGTACTATTGGGGGTGACAAGTCTAGTCGATGTGCCATCACTTAACAAAATAAAATCACTGGTATTTAAAAAATCCACTAAGGCTATACCACTTTGGTTTGTCGTGGAACTTCCACAAGAAGAGTGTAGAGCATTCATATCTCCCATAAGAATTTTGGAACCAGTTAGAGGGCTAAATATATCAAATAATATTTTTTTAGTGATGTTGGTTTGTGGTGGTGAGTATGCATTTATGATGTTTATATTGCCAATTTTTATGGTGATGTACTGTAGATTATTCCAAGCTGCATTAATTGAGTTATTTATAATTGAGAATTTAAGATTATCCTTTATGCATGTAGCAATTCCACCGTATCCATCTTGTCTATCTTGTCTAACAATTTTATAACTTTTTATAAAAAATCTTTGTTGATTATTTAGCCATGTTTCATTTAATAATACAACGTGGGGTTTAGTTTCTCTTATGATTGATATTAACTCGCTTCTATTTGCTTTTGTACTTCTAATATTCCATTGCAGTAATTTAATAAATTTTGGATTTGGCATTGACGACAAGTAACTAGAATGAATCGTAGTCCACATCCATATTATGGCGTGGTCTATTTATGGTGGGGAGTATAAAATTATTGAACTGATTCCAGCCTTCATCTGAAAGTCTTGTTAATAAGTTTGCTAATTTTTCTAATATTGGTTCATTGATATTATTTAAATTGTTTTCCTGGGCACGAAACGGCGTAGTGTATTGTGACGATGTTGAAGAAGTAGATGGGTTTGAAGTTCGGGTTGAAATATTTCTATTGGTGTTATGATGTGATGATTGGGACCATGTTGGTCTGGAATTGGGGAAGATTAGGGCCTCATCATGTGCTTTTTTGTCATAACCTATTTGTGTTGTTGCTCTTTTTTTTGGGGGTTGGGCTGCTGCTTGTTGATACGACCGTTTTTGTCTTGTGTTTGTTTCAACAACTCTTCTTTGGGAAACATCTATTTTATCCTGATTCACATTGTATCTGTTTTTAAGGGCTGGAAAATCTAAAGGGTGTGGTGTATAATCAGAACTATTTGAATAGGTTTTTTTACAAGCAAAACTTGCATCATAATAAGTTAAATTTTCAAAAGCCATTAGTCTTTTAATGCTTTGTTGGCGAAGGAATTCTGGGCATTTTTTATTTGTTGACCTGTGTTCGTCACTTTTACAGTGAATACAAAATGTTTGGCATTCATATTGGGGAGTTTCTCCTTCCTTTCCGTCGATTTTGTGGTTTTTATCTTCTTCTCCACAATTAAAACATTTATTCTTGCTTTTGCAAAGTTTTTTTGTATGACCAAAATAGAAACATTGAAAACATTGCGTTACAGGGGCAACATATGGTATTACCAGCATGGGTAATTGATATATACTAACATCTCTTGGTAAAATAGTTCCTTCAAAGGTAAGTAGAACAGTGTTAGTTGGTATATATTCGGGTATTTTGCTGGGGTCGCTTAAAACTTTTCTATTTAGTCTAGTCATATCTAAAATATTTACGGATGATGTGCAACGGCTCTGTATTTCTTCTAAACTCATGTTAATGTCCACTCCCCTTATTAGACCTTTGCATGTAGTGAAGTTAGAGGGTATAAATACATTGTAGCCTTTTTGTAATAAAGATTCATTTTTAATAAAATTGTTAGCTGCTTTGAAATTTTCGAATTCTACTGCTACTCGGTTAGTACCTTTACTTTTATAATTTTTTATATCAACTAATTGCAGATTAAATATTTCTTTCGCGATTTTAAGATGATTGAATTTGCCTACATTATTTCCGGATTTCTCTGTTGACTCGATAAAAACTATGAAAGGGCCTGAATGGTGTT
This sequence comes from Polydrusus tereticollis, assembly GCA_963920685.1. Classification (NCBI taxonomy): domain Eukaryota; kingdom Metazoa; phylum Arthropoda; class Insecta; order Coleoptera; family Curculionidae; genus Polydrusus; species Polydrusus tereticollis. The sequence goes on from OY987326.1 coordinate 147,549,738, forward strand.
CCTTATATTCTTTAGGCATATTTTGCCGTCCTGTTAAGTTAGTCTGTATATTTTCCTTACTTTTTGCGATATTTTTCTGTTCCTCATTATCATTATTCCAGTCAAATTTGTTTTTTTTATCATTTGTTATTTTGACGTTGCTAACGCCAATAATTGAATTAATTTCATCTCGAGAAAAAACGGAATTGGAGCCTCCCCCTGGGTCATGAGGTTCACTCATCCCCCTAAATTAATAGACCAACCTCAGACGAACAAAATAATAAAATAACACTAACTAAAGGGAAAAAACTTACCCGGAAGGGTAGAATCACGAAACAGTCACACAAGTAAGGTTAAAAATTCACTCTAAAATACGCAGCCGCTTCGAACCACTGTCTCCACAGCACTGAGCCTGAAAATTGCAAAGCAAAATGAATGTAAGGTTAGGTGAACTAGGGGAGGGGATTTTCTTCTTTTTGTCCTTCTCCTCCTTGAGCAATAACCCAGCAACCTTTATGGACCATTCACATGTAACATTACCGTTCAATATACCGCAAATCACCTGTCGTTCTACTTACGGGTACGTATATAACGCAACGTGTCCGCAATGTTTATTTGTGCATTTTATTCTTGGGGCTTTATAAAAATAATATTATAATATTCCATAGGTATGTCAACAACATTTCATTGTAATGTTGTCATAAATGCAATAATAAAACGTTGGTGGGAAGTTGCTGTATTTAGCTGGAAAAATGTATCTTTGAAACGTTTTTAAAATGTACCACGTAAGTTTCTCGAAAACCATTCAAAGAAACGTTAAATTGTCGATTTGAAACGCTACAGTCCGGTTGCCACAATATAACCTTGAAATGTCTGTTGAGGCATTAAAACAAACGTTGCCCAACTTCCCCTCAATGTTTGTGCTGGCTGGGATGGCACAAGATATTCAAACACAAGTTGTGGAAAATTCTAATAAATGCAGGTACTTCTCTCAACAAATGGATAAATCCTCAACTGTATCTAACCGTGCCCAATTATTATGTTTGTAAGATATGATACAAATAATGGCATTAAAGAAGATATTTTATCTTGTTCCCCATTGGAAATCAATACCACCGGAAAATGTTTATTTGACACTTTTGTAAAACGGCACGTAAATATACATTAATTGCTATATGCAGTGATGCTGCTAAAGCTATGACGGACCATAAATCTGGTCTTATCGTCAGATTACAAGAAATAATGCCTAATGCCACATGGAGACATTGTTTTTTTACATCGAGAAGCTCTTGCGTCAAAAGCTTTACCCCCTGTTATGAAAACCGTCATTATAAAGTTGTACATTCCATTAAGGGCAAAGCTTGGTGTTTTATTTGAAAATCTTTTTTATCAGACCGAAGTAAGGTGGCTTTCAAAGGGAAGCTGATATTATCGAACAATTAAATACTTTGAACGGTAATTTGCAAGGTCGCGACGTTAATATAATTGCAGCCACAGATAGAATTAAGAGATTTATAAGAAAAATATTGATTTATGGTCGACTTCAAATGGTAAAAACCAGTTCAATTCATTCCATTCGCATTCAGGAAATTATGGAAAATGTATCCAATTATAGTCTTACAAATTGTTAATAAGTTTTTGCAGGCATGCAAGTTGCTTTGCTTAATTTAAAACAACAGCTCTGTGATTATTTCCCTGAAGAAATTCAAAATAGTAACAACAGTAACAGATGGATACTGAATCCGTTTTTAGCCAATTCCTTTCAACATGTTGAAATACCAATAAATATGAAAGAAGAACTCATTGAAATATCAACTGATGAAATGTTGAAGATCGAATTTTTTTCCCAGAACCCGGACGAATTTCGAACCAAAAGGATGCAGAGGAATACCCTCGGTTGGCTAATGAAGCTGTCAAATTTTTGCTTCTATTTGTAATGTCATATTTTATGTGAGTTAAGTTTCTCATCTATGACTGCCATCAAAACAAAAGGGAGAAATCGCCTCGTACTTGAAAACAATATAATTGTGTGTGTCTCAAATACAAAACCTAGATTTGAAAGACTGGTTTCAAAAAACATGCACATGGGTCTCATTAACATTAAAATATTTTACTTTATTTTTCTCTTTTATTTTTACGGACTACTTAATAATATTTAGTTTTAGGTTTCATTTGATAACTAATTATAAAAATTAACAATTATTGTTAATTTTTATTGACGTCATTAAGATAAAAAAATATTATTTAACAAAGTGTTTTCGTCTTATTTTGGAGGAAATTCCGGACCACACCCTAGTACCTCACACCTCACCGCGATCCCCCAGGGGTCGCGACCCACACTTTGGGAAACTGCTCTAGATGTTGATGCTATAATTCCAAATCAGTCAGGGATTATGAAAGCCACACAATAACAAACACTAAATATTTCTTTCTACGAAAACCACTTTCATTGAAGAACATTTGCTGGTTTTAAAACCTTGAAAACAGCTAATAATTCTTCGGTACTGATACATGCAATTAAACTACAAAGGGCGGGGGTTGTTGACCGTCTACCTGGACGTAGGTATCTGAAAGTAATTAGGACCGAATACAATAAAAAGTAAGAGAATACCGAATAAGACCGAATGTTCTATAATTCACAAAATCGAGGTTTTCCCGTTGAACTGTGTGCCACTGTGTGCCGGTGTACGGAAGAGGGCCGAAAGGGGGTGCGAGTAGTGGTAAGAAAGAGGTGTCAGAATGTATACATAGGGAGCGTGGTAGTCTCGATGTGCCCCTAGGCCTTAAAATATTTCATGTGGGAAGGAAGGATACACGTTGACCTAACAACAAGAGTTGATAGCACCTAGCAGGTGTCAGCGTGTGCTTTAAATGTAGTCGCTTTGGACACACTGCAAGAACGTTTAAGGAGAAGGCCTATAATCGGAGGATTGAACAAAACAGAGACCGCATAAACTACCATGGATAGTGAGGAAATATTTCTGCAGTGGAATGCAGGTAAAAGGAGGGAAGCCTGCGAGCTAATGAAAGAAAGAGTGAGAGAATGGAAGGTTGGAATGATTGTGTTACAAGAACCATATAGAAAAATCAAGGAATGGGAGGAATTTGTGAGGCACAGAATGAGAGTGTGAGCGAAAGTGGAGATATGGGTAAGAGTAATGGGTAATACAAGCAACAATAATAGCAGAACTTAAGACGAAAAACATAATTGGAATGAAATTAGATCACACGGGGCGACAATAATTGGGGTATACGATGAACCGGAGGGAAGGACAAACAGACGGTTTATGGGAATAGAGGGTAAAGTAAGAGAAATACAAGGAAATGTAATCATAGCTTGGAATTTATTGCAAAAAATGGAGCGTGGGGAGGGAATGGGACGGACCAACGACGAGAGGAACTAATTACATTGGCCATATTATGACGGGATGACATGGCGAAACAAGGGGGCGGTTATACAGAAAACAAAGAAGCAGTAAACAAGGAACTGATGGTGAAATACCACATTCCGTCTAAGGAGGAAAAGGAACAGTTTATAGAACACGCATGAAATAGGAACGGTAGGGCAAGAGAGGGAGAGTGTGAAGGTGAGGGACCTTTAGCAAAGACGAGATAGAAATATGCGGACATTGAAGAAGAAGAAAGTCACGGCCGACAACAAAATACCAACTCTGAAGCCATCATCTACATCTGGAAGGAATTAGGGGAGTTTAGAATGGAACTATATAACAGATGTTGGGAAATATGAAATAGGATACTTCCCTAAGATATGGACGGAGGCAAATATAACGTGACTGAAGAAGACCGGGTGGGGGGGGGGGGGGGGGTAAAGGTCGAGCCCCACGCTAGGAAGGATTCTAGACAGACTCGTGAACGAACGTATCCGGTAACTGAGCAGAGAACAACGACGTTTTTAACGTTTTTAGCGACCCGGATTATTGAACTAGGGAGGAGCAAGGCAAAGATAAACAAATATATAGTCAGATATTGTTATTATCTATCTCTATAGCTTATTATAACTATGCCTATAATTGTTAATCTGTTCGGTACAATACAGCAACCCTATAGATTCTCAATTAAGCAAATTATGTACCTATATAGCCACCTACAAACAAATGTAAATGTAAAATGTATTATTCATAAGCTGCTGTCTAATTCCCAAAATACAACTGATGTCTTAAGTAGCTTGTGCAGATGCAATGGCATTTCTAAGGCATAATAAATGAAGTCATCCAAATGAGGTGTTGGGGTTGTGCTGTAGAGGTAGTACCTTTCATCGAAGACGGTCGCGCTTAACGGCATAGCCGGTGAGCGGTTGACGATGACTGGTCCTCACAGGGCACCCAATTCTCACTTATGGCTCCTCGTGCCACACCCCGGGCAACTGCATCGACCTGCAGGCTAAACTAAGTGAGGATAGCCAGATATGGCGAAAACCTGTTGCCGGGCAGCAGCAGCAACAGTACCATGTGGCGGTGCCGAAGAGGTACTTCACACACAGCGTCACACGGAAGTGGGAGGCGATACTGTAGCAGTTTCAACGGCTTCCACGCTGCGGTGCAGAAGGGAAACGGAAGTCCCACTACACTATCATTCCATTTTATTCAACATGGCTGAAACAAATAAAAACACTGCCCTCAGTCCGGGGAACCCCTTAAGTGGGGAGAGGGTGCGAAGAATCCCCCCGTCCATGAAAACTAACCGATTACAAGTATATAGAAAAGAAACCAGAATTGCAACGTGGAATGTACGTAGTCTATGAATGGCGGGAAAGCTCGCCAATGTGGATGCGGAGATGTACAGATTGGGGATCACGATCTTGGGGCTGAGCGAGGTTCGGTGGACGGGCACTGGGACTTGCAAGACTAAAAACGGCGTTCTCTACTATTCTGGTGGCGACGACCCCAAACACCAGTATACTCATCTCCTCTAAACTAGAAAAGTCGGTAATTGATTTTATCCCACTCGGAGACCGAGTTATGCTATTGAGACTCCTCACTACCCATAGAGTTATGAACATAATTCAAGCGTATGCTCCAACTGGGGACAAACCTGATGAAGCGGCTGAAGAGTTTTACTATACTTTAGAAGAAGCTATGAAAACAACAAAACAAGGGGAGGTGACAATTGTTCTTGGTGATTTTAACGCCAAAATCGGAAAGGGTACTGACGGCGAGGTCTGCGGAGATCACGGTCTAGGAACACGCAACACCAGAGGAGATCGTTTAGTACAATTCTGTACAGAGCACCGCCTATCTGCTGCCAACACCTTCTTCAAACAACATCCCAGACGCCTATATACGTGAAAATCCCCAGCCGATCGTGATAACCACATAGTGAAAAATCAAATAGATTTCATTCTCATCAAGAGCCTTTTAATGAAGTACATCAAATCAGCAACAACGTACCCTGGTGCCGACGCTAACAGCGACCACAATCCCGTAGTAATAACTCCACAGATTCGCTACTTCACTAAAATTCAACGTCCAAATAAACCTAAACGAGTGGATGTCAAGAGACTTCTTGATCCCTAAATACAAGCCAAAGCAACCGAGAATCTCGAGGCACGCCTACAAACAACTAACCTTTGCAGCAACGACGACATAGAACCTCAGTGGACTGTCCTGAAGAAGGCACTTTTGGAAACCCAGGAGGGTGACATTGGATACACACGAGCCTCCAAAAAACAACAGTGGATGACAGACGAAATTCTCCAACTTATGAACGAGAGAAGGAAATACAAAGCCACAGACAATAACCGGTATAGGGAGCTGAACAGGACAGTGAGATCAGAATGCAAAAAAGTAAAGGAAGGATGGCTAGCTGAAAAATGCAGTGAAATGGAGACACTAGAAAAAAAACACGACTTATTTAATCTCCACAAAAAGATCAAGAAATTTACAAACACACAACGCAAGCAGATCCATGGCATTTTGAAAGACACTAACAACAAGATCTTAACGAGCGTTGAAGAGAAGCTTAAAAGATAGAAGGAGTACGTCGAGGCCCTCTTCCACGACACACGACGCCACCAACCACCTAGAGACTATGATGATATCAACGAGCCCAGCCCTGTCATCACGACAGAGGAAGTGAGACGCGCCATAAAACTACAGAAAAACGACAAGGCTATAGGACCAGACAATATTCACGCGGAAACCTTGAAATTGATTGTCAATGCAGAGGATAGAGGCCTTAAACTCCTTACATCGTTGTTCAACTCAATATATGAAACTGGGAAAATACCAACGGACTGGTTGAGGTCGACGTTCATCGCTCTACCAAAAAAACCGAACGCTTCTCAGTGCGACGACCACCGAATGATAAGCCTGATGTCTCACGCCCTTAAGGTATTTCTCCGCATCGTACACACTCGCATATACGCCAGATGTGAAGAACAGGCTGGGGAAACACAATTTGGATTGAAGAACGGAGTGGGCACGCGCGAGGCTCTCTTCTCTCTGAACGTACTCACACAGCGATGCAGAGATATGAACGTCGATATCTACGCCTACTTTATTGACTACAGAAAAGCTTTCGACTGTGTCTCGCACCAGAAACTCATTGAGATCCTAAAACACACCGGAGTCGATGCGGGAGATCTGAACATCATCACACAGCTATACTGGCATCAAACTGCAGAGATTAGGATAGAGGGCATAACATCCGAAGAAACAGAAATCAGAAGGGGTGTTAGACAGGGGTGTCTCCTGTCTCCTCTCCTTTTTAATATATACTCGGAGGCAGTGCTCCGGGAGGCACTAGAGAATGCGAAAGAGGGCATTAAAATCAACGGCACCCTTATTAATAACATACGATTCGCCGACGACACGGTCGTGGTAGCCGACAGCCTCCCGCACCTCCAGAATATGATGGATCTCATCGTTGAATACAGCACACAGTATGGTCTACACATAAACGTCGCCAAGACCAAGCTGGTTGTATTCTCCAAGGCACCAAGACAGACGATTCTTCAAATTAACAATCACGTCGTGGAACAAGTGCCGTCCATTAAATATCTTGAAGCCCTCGTCAACGAGAATAGTGACCCTAAAATGGAAATCAGAGCAAGAATAGAACAGGCCAGAAGGACTTTCATCTCCATGAAAAACCTCATCACCAGTAGAGACCTAGATCTGCAGCTCCGCGTTCGTACATTGCGATGTTACATCTTCCCAGTACTACTATATGGCTGCGAGAGTTGGACATCGGGCATGTTATGAGGGGGGAACGGTACGAGTTTCTCCGACTCATCATCGAAGGAAAGATAGAGGGTAAACGATCTGTGGGCAGACGACAGAACTCATGGCTGAAGGATCTGCGTCGATGGTTCGGACGGACATCTATAGAGATTTTCAGAGGCGCGGTTTCACGCACCATTATAGCCAGTTGGATCGCCAACCTTCGTAGGGAGACGGCGTCCTAAGAAGAAGAAATGACCATTTCCAAAGGAATATTTTTTTTAATTTTCGGTCATTAAATATTTACATGGAAAAAATTTTTTATTTCAAACAAATAAATAAGATATTTAAATTGTATTTTCTGTGTAGCCTTACCATATCATTTGCTAATTAATTCCATCCATATCCCTCTTATTTCCACCCCATATATTTTAATAACTCATTAATAAAATCCATATGGCCAATAGCACTGGTCCCTTTTTTAAAATATCACTATTCTGGTTGAACTATTTAAAGAATCCTGGTACATTCTGACACTGTCATCTATTATTTCTCCCTGCGTTTTCATGGGGTGCCAGCATCTTTTTAGAATAATCTATGGGGATAGTTTTTTGTATTTGAAAGTGTATTAGAAACGGTACTTAATGACTTAATGAAGTGTTACAAAAACGCAGGGTGTCACCAAGAACATTCCTAGGATCATAAGTAATGGTTGTTGTGGTTTAAAGACGATGTGTAAAGAAATACCTAAAATTTAGGTATATGAGGGAGTAGTGAAATCTGCGGTACTATATGGAACAGAAATATAGGGAGGGAGGGCTACGGACTTATGGGTAAAGAAACTATCAAAAGCTACAAATATACATTTCCTTTTGGCCTGCGCCAGAGCTTATAGAAGGACGCCCAGAGCGGCATTGCAGACATTGACGGGAATGGCACCTTCACATATTCTGGGGAAGGTAGCACATGAACTGTGGGAAATCAATAGACAAGTAAGGGAGAGAAAAAAGGTAACGAACAAGGACACAATACCACCAAGATAGAGGACCTTACAGCTAGAAGAGAGATCAAAAATATTTGTGGACATCAGTAGTCCAAATATAACTGACAGGAAACTAGGGATAGGGGTGGTTTAGGAGGGGAACTGGGAGGTAAGAGGAGGCACAAGGGAGTTTGACGGGAAATCAATGGAACAAGAACTAAGAAAAATATATAGGATATGGAATACAGATAACGCGAACGGAATTACAAGGGCGACAAGCAAACAAAACAATAAAAGGATAGCAATAGTTCAAAAAATGTTATTAGAAGAGAATATAAATATTGGATATGAGAGATAAGAAATATTGTGGGAATAGTAAGAGCGGAAGTAGAGGGGAGATAAGGGAAGTACAAATAGTAATATGAAAGGAAGGAAAATAATGAGAATGAAGAGAGAAAAAGTGACGGAGAGCATCGGATGACAGCGATAAAGGGAGAGAGATGTCTAGTTATTGTAGGGAGATGGGAATAGAAAGGTTAAAATTACTGTTCAAAGGAACCCAGAAATTAGAAATTAGAACATCTATACATCCTCAGCGTAGAGATAACATATTAAATATCACGATAAGCGTCATATATCACTTGTCGGCATTCAAAAACACCGAATTTAATCGCTTTGAGCATTCGTCTTCTTTTAGTAGAAAATTCAATCCCTTCTCCTGAGCTGGATAATAAGGGTCCAAGTAGCGCTACAAGGATCGCTCGGAAAATTTGCCTGTTCCAAAAAATTGGAAAACTGTAGCGCTACGATATATGATGCAACCAGCCAATTCAGAAATATTCGGTTTTCTGTATTCGCCAGTTTAGGGACACTAGGCAATCGCAGTTTCGTGTCTACTTGAATGTTAACACCATATTCCGGAATTTTCTTGAGGTAGGTATATGGGTAGATGCAGTAACGCTCGAGCTAGCATATCGTTCACCTGAATGAAAGCCATTGATAAGAGGAAGAAGAAGAATATGCAGGAACGGTGTCAAAACACCGCGAGGTTGCCAACTTTTTTGCAAAATTTTTATGAAATTAGAATTTACCTAAACTTAATATTCTTATTCTTGGAATGATCTGCAGATAAATAAAAAGTATTATTTTGTTTTAACGAGATGACAAGTAGTGCAAATACGGGTAAAAATTTTAAAATACAGGTTATACAAATTACACTCTGTGCTATGTTGCCGTTTTTCTTTCTGTGTATCGACAATTCGACATTCAGACATTCAGACATCCTACACACGTATACAGTTTAAGTGACCGAGTTACCAAATAATTGGTAATTTTAATTTATTGCTAACAAAACAAATGATAACGATGTTATCGTTATTGTATAAATCGACGTACGTTTTTGTGGTGTTTTACTATGCAATAGTACCACTAGGATACCTAACCAAGTAAGTGTCGGTAAGTCATGTTTCATTAAAAATTTAAGTATTGTGCAAATGTTTGAAGATGAAAAAATTTAATAAAGCTAAATCATAGATCATACCTACTTGGATTTGAACTGATATGGATATAAAATTTTCTGTTGTAAATAATAGATGTTACTACGACTATGTTAGTTTTCTTATTTATTTTAGTTTTAATAAATTGTATAGCTGTGTTTTTGTCTGGGCTAAACACTGCCCATAAGAAGATAGGCTTTAAATTGATAAACTTGTTTAGTCTCATATTGCCAATTAATTGTTAATACAAAAAAGAGGAAGATTAATCCCTTAAATATTTCCTGAATGAAATTTACTGAAGATTAGGTATTATATACAATCTAAAAATGAATTTACTTATTAGGTGCCTACAACTTTTATTTATTATTAACAATTAAATTTAAAAGAATATTGTTGTTCCTTAATTTTCCAGTGTGTAACATTTAACATTTAAAGTTGTGAAATATCAGTAGGTAATTAAAAAAAGAATTTTAAATTTCAAGGTAAATGAAGAACAGATTTAGCCAACAATCTAGTTTTTATAAACACTGGATGGTATAGTAAGCCTTATTTAAATATTTACTGAATTTAAGATTTTATTTAAGTACATAGGTACCTACCTACCTGTCTGAGGAGCGACAATTATGAAACAGTGAAATAAAAATAATAGAGCAGGTATTTGCCTACAAATAAGGTTACCTACTTTACCTATATTTAAGATTTTTGGTAATAAATAAGGTTTCTCTAGTGCTAAAAGTTAGAGGAAACTAAATTAACCCTGTAGATAATTAAAAAAAAAACAGGACCATCAGATGATGGTGTCCTTATAGGTAGGACATTGAAAAATTCGTTTTTTTTAAGGGTTAAAATTGATTTTTATGGACATAAATTATAAGTTGATATTAGGTACCTTAAGGTTCAAAGTTACAATTATTATACATAAAATTGCCGCAAATATTATAAAATATCTTATAATGTTAGGTATCGGTACCATCCTCGGTACCATCACTGCCTTACCAATGTGCCTTCTCATTTTTTAGCCTTAAACCTACATCTAATAGGTTTCAAATAAGTACGTACCCAACATTTCTGTAAAAAATTAAGAAGTCTGGAGACTCCTAATAGGAATTAAAGAAACAAAAGCAGGTGAAATGTCTCATTTAAAACAAATAATTGGTTGTATGTTTCTTTGGGTCCCACTGATTTTATTCTACTGAAATATTAAATTATTCTGTCTATCTATAGGTTGTAAACTCGTAAACTCGTAAACATTGTACTGAAAAATCCAAAAAATTTTACAAAAAATGCTGTAGCTTAATTTGTTATACCTAAATACTAAATACCTATACAGAGTGATTTAGTTATTACAATTTCTAAGTAGTTTCTCAACAACTTTCCTTATTATTTCCCTATAATATGTACTCTTACTTATTTTCGAGATATGTATTAATAAATATTCATTTTTTTTCCAAGAACATGATCTGCAGAAAATGCTGATTGTATTAAATTCTGAGATAATAAGGCACTGAAATTTTGTTGCAAGTTAGGCAATGCCCCCAGGATTTTAATGCTATGGTCAACGCTTAGTTATATTATACAGGGTGGTCTAAAATTACAGATACTTTGGGTATTTAAAAAAACGTGTAAAAGTATATTTTTTCAAATGAAACACCCTATATATTGATAACAGATAACAGTCGCTCGAAGAATACCTATCTAAGTGGTTGGTATCAACTTGATGTAACTCCTGCAAATTGTGTAAGTTTTTTGATGATCGTTTGATAACTTGATAAGGTGTTTGAGACCATGGATTTGACTTCCGAGATCACGCGATCTTAATCCATTAGATTTTTACTTGTGGGGTATGTTAAAAAAAGGTGATGATCTAGATCCAAACGAAATTAGATCTGCCACAACATGTACAGTCAACAAGCGCATTTTGAGGTGTTTGGAAGGAAACGGACAGCTATTTCATTATTCTATTTAATTGTTTTCGCATGTTTATATAATTATTATTATTTCTTGGCATTTTTGTAGTTGAACCAAAAGCAGCGAAATTGTTTTAAATTCGTAAAAATTTTTTGTTGTTCATTGGCGGCAAGATTCGGATACATTTCATTAAACTTTCTACATGTACTGCTTATAGTTTTATCACATTCTCCAAACAAAATAAATAAATTCATTAGAAGTGCATTTGAATAGTTTTCTTTCATAGTTTTTAAATAAAGTTTCGACTGACAATTTCAAATTAAAATTCAATTTTTCAGGCAATAAATACATCTCGAAATACATAGTATTTTTTCCTTTATCAAACTATGCTGAGGATTATACAGTATGGGGACTTTGACCACTTTATACCATAAATGACTATTTTGGTCATAATCTGTCATAATTATTTGCATTTTTTATTCCAATATTTCAAATTTTACCATATTATATTTCAAGCTTTGTCGATAAAGATATTTCTATCAGATAATAAAGCATATTTTGACTTTGACTTTGAAATCTGTATCTTAATAATAATAATAATAATAATAATAATAATCTTTAATTGTCTAACAGATACATGGTATCAATTTACAAGACAATGTGACAGTATTACCAATAGTTAACAATACATAATACGTAATACATAATATATAATACACAATGTGGGTATAAAAATGTTATGATAATTTAAATATAATATCTTGACTCACTCATTACTGGGTAAGAGGTTTCGTTTAAGTATTTTCGTTAGCTGAGCTGTTGATAGTTCATGAACATCAATGTTACGGCAGGTGTTATTGAATAAACTCATAGCCCTATATATCGGCGTTTTAATTAAAAAATTTGTTGTGGGGGTGGGGAGGAAAAAAACAGGAGGGGACCTAGTAGGACGAGGCGGGATATAAAAATTTATTTGCGCCAGTAAGTCTGGACAATCAATTTGAGATTTGAGTATTTTGAGTAGAAACACGGTTAGTAGGTAATTTCTGCGGTTTATTAAAGATGGTAGCTGAAATCTTTGTAACAGTATACGTTGCTCGGTACCCCTAGGAGGGAAAACTCCATCACTCTTAAACGCTAAAAATTTGACAAACTTCCTTTGGACATTTTCGAGTTGGATAATATACCGGTCGTATATAGGGTGCCAAATAAGGGAGCCGTATTCCAGTTTGGATCTAGTATAGGTAAAGAATAGAGTTTTGAGCACTTGTAGATTTTGAAACTCCCTGCAATTTCTAATTATGAAACCTAGTACTTTTATAGCATTAGTACAAGTCTGGTCAATGTGGGTGGCAAATGAAAGTTTTGGGTCGTAAGTAACGCCAAGATCCTTTATTGAGGAACGTTTTACAATTGGAGAACCACCTAGTTCATAATTTAAGGTTGTATTATTTACTTTGTTTGAGAAGGATCTTCATAAGTATAGAATTTAGAGACCTCAGGAGCTGAGTTGCAGGACCGTGCAGGTACTTGGACACTTAAAAAAATGCCTAAAAGTAGAATTTTTTTAAATGAAATAGGTAAAAATCTAATGGATTAAGATTGGGTTATCTTGGAGACCAATTCCAATATCAATAGTGACTTGACACATTACATTGTATGGTACATTGACTAAAAACCGAATGGAAATCACTTTTCGAGGTCTTTTGAAAACAACGAAGGAAAAGAGCATGCTGATAATAAGCTTTCCGAATTTAAAAAGAAATACTTACATGTGCAGTATTTTAAATGTTGATTAGCGTTTAAGAAGGACAAATATGGAAGACTATAAGAGATGAGCAGAACAAAAATGATACAGCTAGAACAAACACAGAACGAGATACTGAGGGTGATCGTAAAGGCCTCGCATGGTTCATCATAAATATGCAAGTCAATAGAGACCCGAGTAGAGACCTTAACATCCCAACGCTGTCAAAATTCATATTCAGCCAAACCACTAACTTCTTCCAAAAACCCAGGACCAGTCCAAACTCAATCGTTACTGGAGCATTCAACCCAAACCCAAGAAGGCAGTGGCCATCACAACCACGTCCGGGCCTAACAAAATATAAGGAAGGTACAAGACGAAATATTACTGAAACATAAAAAACACAGCATACAGCAATATCAAAATAAAGGTAGTACGAAGTGCCAGACCTAAAGTCCATATACTTTCAAAATAGACACGATGTAAACATTGCTACGTGGCGAAATAGGCGGGGCATCGCCGCGCTTTCTTTTCTTATTGGCCATAACCCAATAAAAATAAAGGTGCTAGCGGGCGCATGTCAAGGATTTTTGACAGGGTCGGAATCAGTTTATGCTACGGATGGGCAACATACATCGATATTTCATCTTCAATATCGATGCTTTAGTTTCGATGTTTGTTTTTTTGATATTTCGACATCGAAATAAAATTTCAACTCGACCTCCGAACGGTGTTGTATCAAGTTTTAAGGCAATTCTAAAAATGGCGCTACAAATTCAATCAGTGTCATATTATTTTTATTCGTAGTTGTACGGTGGTTCTCCTGCTTGTTTTTATTTGGGTACCTACCTATTGTGATCCTTTAAAATTTTGAAAAATGCCGTAGCATCCCTATACGTTCTTTGCAAAAGTAAGAGAAAAAGGGTTTAAAGTTTGCTTCAAAAATTGGTATTTCATTAGGTATTTAATGTTTGTTGTGAAAATCTATTCAAAGTCGACCAAATTTACCAGCAGGTTTTTTGACAGTAAGATTACACCATAATAGTTGAGTTGAGACTACATTGATTAGCTAGTATAGAAACTAAAAATTTCGTCAGATTCACACACAAACTCGTATTAGCCCACGCTTTACTGACTTGGGATTCTTTTTATACACCTAATAGAAGCTATGCCCATTTCATGTGATTTATCTTCTCTGTGGTCTCAGTCAAAAAAATAACGTAGTCTTCCGGTGCATTTTATATTACGCGAATGTTTTTGTATTTGTACAGAAAAATATTAAATAAATGTTTTTATAAAATAAATGTGACTAAAATCTTAATTAAGAAAAAATTATCGGTGCTTTCGAACATCGATGTTTTTTCAATATCGATTACTAGTTTCCATGTTAACATCGATGCTCAACATCGATGTTTTTTTTGATGTGCCCATCTCTAGATTACGCTACTGTTATTATTGTATTTTCAGATTTTTTGATAATTGTGAGTGCGGCTCTGCTCGATTTTTACGCCGATGACGTTACCATGTTTTGGTATTATTGAATAAAAACAAAACAAATAGAATACGTTTTAATATTAAACTGGTCAACGAAAAGATCAGCAAAGGCAATTTTTAGCACCATTTTGAGTTAGCTGGTACTTTCTTAAAAGTTTACCTTTTTTGATGCGGTTTACACAGCGCAAAAGCCTATTGGGTCTAGATTATGCAGAAGAACACAATTTATCGGGAAAGTTAAACATTTTATATGCTGGGTGCAGTGGCGGCTCGTGGGTGGCCAGCCAGGGTCGGTACAGGTGTAGATCCAGGAAAAATGTTAGGGATGGTTAAGGAGCGTTGAAGGTATAAAAGTAGCGCCCGCAGGCGAAAATTCTTGGAGACCACGCCCAAATTTAGATTTTGTTTACTATTCTAGTTTCTAGTTTTATTTTGCCTATTTATACACCAGGAGAGGTAAAAAATTTTGGTGGATCACGAAGGTGAGGCATAAAAATTATCGGGCCAGGGCAACAAAATGTTTGGGATACGCTGGTCTAGGGGGTCCTTTACATTACCAGACATGTAACGACGATTGGCTTACACATTTTTTTGTAAAATTTCGGTAATAAATATTTTAGCTTTCTGCGGGTCACTGTGAAACTGTGAATACATACCTTGAATCGTTTGATGTCGGTTTCTTTTATTTTTGACTTGATCCATTTTTAGAATACAGGGTGTTGGGAAAAGTGTTTCGATACACTTGGAACAGGTAATTCTACCTGACAAAATAAAGGTAGTAAGTCATCTAACAAAAAATCGAAATGTCATTATTTTCCTGGTTGCAGCCTATCAAACTTAATTTTTTTTTTCTTATTTTTAATATACGGCAGTTAATTCATTTACCAATCAAATTGATGTTCGGCATAGAGACAACTTGATGATTTCAATCAATCTGTTATCAATCAAAAATGTTGCCCTACCAATCCTGAAACCATATTTCATTCTTAGCATACTTTTTTGTTTTGACAGATATTACGAAATCAAATATGTCGTGTTAAAGATAATAAAATAATAAATAAAAAAGTTACTCCTCATCCGAGTCGATAAACCTCACCATTTAGTCACAAATTACCATTAAAAATTTTTGTTATCATTAAATCAGTTCTTCTAATGGATGCAAAAAATCAAGTTACCATTTCAATCAATTAGATGACTTACTAACTTTATTTTGTCACGTAGAATCACCTGTCCAAGTATCCAAACATATTTCCTAACACCCTGTATATGATGAGTCGTTCTACAAAAACCAAAGATCGCCTAAATGTCATTACATTTGCTGCACTGCACCAAAGCTTATTTATGTTCAATATATGTATACCTAACAACAATGAGGGTGCTACCGAAATATCTGTATATTAAATATTTTACAAGAAATGATTGATAGGAGGTAAGAGAAAAAATACTCTCAATATCTCAACATTTTATCGCAAAATAAAATACAGCTTCTGCGTAGAACACATTTAAAAAATTATTATCTTAAACTTCAAATAAACTTACAAACAATGTTCCGATATAACTTAACTATTGATTACACAAGTTTTATTAAAGAGTTATCTTTTAAGTGCTAAGTAGGTACACAATTAAGATAATATTGAAATAAATTTGTTTTTAATGTGTTTTTAATATTTTACTACCACTTTCATACCGTGTTAAACTGTGATCGTTTAAATATATATTTATTGTTAATTCTTCATTTGTTAAAAAATAATTAATTTTCGCCGGCATAATTAGTGTTGCATTAACATAAATTGAGTAAGTTTAGATTTTACACTTTTGTGTGTCGGTAACTTGACTGACGTAGTTGCGGTTTTCTACGAAAGTATAGGTAAAGTCTGTTCAGAGATATAAGAAAGGGACTAACTGATCCCTATTAAGAAAGACCCGGGCCTGCTGTAAAATTGAAATATTGCCGAACAGGTCCGTATTTTGCTTAGAATTTAATCATGGTTTGGAATAAAAATAAGTAAGACATTGAATAATATTTTATTTATGTTTAAATTTGAAATTACAAGTTATTTTATTACTAAAAATTATATTTATGATTACAAAAATATACAAATTATTCGGTACTTATAATAATTATTCACTTAATTTATCAATATCACTATCGCTATCATCATCTGTTCTAATTATTATTTGTGCTATATTGTTTATATGGATATAGGATTTTTCCACTTTTTTAACATGTGTAACAGAATTTGCCCAACTTTGTGAAGGGATGTTAAAAACTTCAGTTTATAAGCTCAAGTACACCGGAGTTAATAGTAGGGCAAATATTGTTACGACGAATGGCAGATTTCAGTTGGTGCCAAACATGTTCGATAGGATTAAATATACAATGGTATGGTGGAAGCCTTAAAACTGTATGCCCTAGATTTTTTGCATAATTATCACAGAGGTATTCCTTTTGTAGTTTTAAACTTTGTAAAACCTCAATTAATTGCCTTTTGGTGTAATCTTCCTGAAAATAAAAAATGTCATTATCATACATGCAGTTTTGGATTGTTGCTTTTGTGTCATTTGAGGAGGGAGTCTTGGTCAACTGCCTACTATGGTAGCTTGCATTGTCCATTACAATTACGCTATTAGGAGGTTTATATATTTGGAATTAGCTTGTTTTTAAACCAATCTTCAAATAAATCAGCAGTGGTATCCTCATGGTAATCCAGAGAAGAATCTTTAATGTTTTTTGCAGACAGAGAAAGTATCCATTTGGAATCCATCCGTCTTTAGATCCAGCATGCAATCGTAATTCGTTTACCTCTTTTTGATGGCGCGCTTGTTTTACACTTGCCGTTTGAGTCAACCCAACCCTTTTCCGGGATATATGTGTCGAACCAGGTTTTATCCAAGTAAATAATCGGCCTTTGCTGATCTCTGTAAATCGTAATTTTTTGTAGATATTCGGATCGCCATTCCCGAATTCTACCGGATTCCATTAAAACTTGTCTTTTGTTAATTTTTTTAAATCTAAAACCCATGTGTTGGATACACTTCCATAACGTTATTCTGCCACATTTAACGCCGGATTCATCTTTTTCACGCGTCTTAATTAAATTATCTAATGTAGGCACGCTTTGTTCCTCGTATAACTTGTAAATTTTACGCCGTATTATATCTTGATCACTTCCATTTACCTTCGAGAAAATGCCAGTATCGGTTCTTTTCTTCCTCGCTAAAATGGGATTATTCACAATTTTCCGTACAGTTGATGTTGGAATTTTTGTTAATGTGGCCGTTTCTTTTACCGCTGCTTGCTTGCTGACCGCACGTTCAACGAGAGTTGAATAAACATTGTTTATAACTTCCTTAGTTTCCACAGAAAAGTGTTTTCTGCTTTTCGACGGAGTTATCTCCTGAGATACATTGGGCTCGCACATATTTTCCATGACTCACACACGATTAAACAAACGATGTAATACACACGAAGTAAGAATAATTACTAAGCTTAAACTAACTAGAGTGGCTATATATACAGTGTTTAGAACATAATTTGTTTTATGGGATTAATCCTCTCAATTTGAATCAGTTAAAAATCGGTTTAAAATCAACAAACTATTACTTTAATAATGAAATTATGTCTTCCGGATTTGCAGTTTACTTTAAGACATTTTTAAGTACGGACCATAATTTACCTGCATTTATTCATTCATTTATTGTTTGTTTATGGCCACCCTTGGACAATCCCATTCAAAGGCAAAATCTAACTTTCTTATATCTCTGGACAGGCTTTACTTGCATGCAGCTTAAGAAACGCCTACCGTTGTTGCAACGATATGCAAAAACAAGTTGTTAAAGTTTTATAGATATTAAAAGACTACATTTTGCAAGTAATGAAATACCTTTTAACTCAATCAAGGGCATATATATGAATAATACCCTCAGTATTTTTTTTAACATAAAGATGGACCGCCACTGATTTTTGTTCAGTAATATCATTAACGAAAAGAAGGTACATAATAGTTATTTATGATATATGTAATTAATATTTATTTGTGTAACTAGTGTAAAAAGTGTATATTTGTTCAGGTTAACAAATATGCTTTTTGCACATATTGCACACAACATTGTTTTCTACGATCAAATTGAATTACTTTTTATTTCAAATTTTATTGAATAGTATTTTACAGTCCAAGAAATATTACTAATTCTTAGAATAAATTTAACAATAACATAAATAGTTTAAACTAACGTTATTTTATAAAACTAGTTATTTCCTTTTTAAAGTTAATTTCGCTGTTAGAGCAATTTAGGTACTATGGTAACTGATAGAGAAACTGCATTTCGAGTAATTTTTTGAATTTTATTTTCGTTTTTGCCGTCTTTTCCGGTATTGATACTTGGTTCATCGTCCAGTGTTTGAGTGACTATTTTATTTTTTTTAGAAATTGATTCCTCAATGTAGCCCGCAGCTACTCTACAGTTGAAGATTTCCATCCTCCATGTCGTTTAATTATTAACATGTCTGCCCCCGATTCCACAAGCAATGTTGCAAAAGATCTTCGAAAACAGTGTCCTATGTATTGCGTTGTGTTTTCAAAATTTAAGTATTTTGCAATATCACTCGGAATTTTACAAAAAGTATTTATACCAACTGGTTGAACTGGACATTTTCCGTTATAATATCTGATAAAAAAATCTAGTGTGATTGGTAGACTGGGGACGAAGGGATGCGTATTTGCGATACATTTCAACAAAATTAAAACATCTAATTTCACCGCTTATTACAAAAAATGATCGAGGTTTGTTTGTCTTGCTATCGGGATTTTCACAGTTATGATAGAATCCATGTCATTAATCATGTCATCATTTAATGTCGGTTTCTGTAACTCGTCCCTGCGGCATGATCCTGGCAATGCTAAATACTGCAACTATCTATAACAAAACACAAGTAATTATAAAGTTAAAAATGAACATAATTTGCATGTGTTACCTTCATCATTAGATATTTATTATCTGGAGCTTCAATTAAAAATTTGTCAAATTCTTGTCTGGTAAAAATTTTTAATTTCTTGGGACGGTATCCTACCGACTTCTTCTTCAAAAATGGAATTAATTTGGTAAAATGTCGAATTTCCATATTTTTATTGATAAAAACTTGTAGCCTTTAAGATTGAATATTGAATACTCTGACCATAAGGTCAATGGCTTTAGTATCTTTGGTTTTTCTTTTAAATACGCTAAGAGGACGTTTTCAGTAATGCCCTGTCCTTAACAAACTTTGTGTCACACCAGGCTATAAACCGTCTATAACAAATTTCATACACTTTTTCAGATTTATCTGGTAATAAATCTGCTGTTGCTTCATTTGCTGTTTTATATCTGGAGGAGTACAAATAGTTTCTTTCACACTATCCGAACTCGAGGCACATGAGAGCTAGACAAGGCGCAACCTATAAACTACCTAAAGCGAGGCACTAAAATCACCAACATCGAAATTATCGTTAAGAAAAAGGTGCCAAATTATTTTGCACCGCTACAAACCTTAAATCAACCACGCCACAACGCACAGATCAATCAAGACAAAAAACCGATAACAATTTTCTACTTAAATGACAAGACCCAATAAGTTCTCGAATACCCCATAGATGTTAAAGGTTTTACTTAACATAAAAACCCAAACAAGATCCCGTATCATGTACAGGGTGTTTCCTCATATTTTGACAGCTTCTAGCAATATTGCTATTCGAGATAGGAAAAAATGTTTCAAACAAATTGAAGGGATTCATTTACACCGTCAGAATTTCCTGCCGAAAGAAACAATTGAGCATCATGCATATTTTGACTTATTGTAATTTGTTTTTGATAGGACACCCTATATATATTATTTATTTAGTGAATACAGCGAAAGTTGCCTTTTGAAAAGTATATAACTTGCCTATAGTCAGAGTCACTCTAGCCATTGTTGAAATATTGGCAATGAATAATATTAAGTCGTGAAATGGGTTATTCCGAAGAGAAGAAGAGGGAAATAATTTATTTCTGTTATAAAAAGTATAGCACAAGCCGATTATCGAGTTTTCTTTCCTTGAGAACGAAAGAAAATTACTTAAAAAGTTAACATATTCGTCAGTATCATGACAATCTGGCAGCAATACGGTACTCCACCCCATAGGGTCTTGTTTGTTCGTAATTTTCTCGACAATCGATATCCCTTATGGATGGGTAGATTGGCATTGTATGGCCATAATTTGTCAATTTCTTCTTTTGGGGTTACGTAAAAAACAAATCATATATAGGGTGTTCCATTAAAAAAAAATCGATAAGTCAAAATATGCACCCGTGATGCTCAATTGTTTCTTTCGGCAGCAAATTCTGACGGTTTGGATGAATCCCTACAATTTTTGTTTAAAATATTTTTTCTATCTGGAAGTTGCTAAAAGCTGTTAAAATATGAAGAAACACCCTGTACAGGGTGTCCAGTTTTCGTGTGTTTCATATACCAGCTGCCTTATTATAAAAGATAGAAAGATGGGGTTTGCGGCTTACTGTTCTATTATTTTATGAAACTTTCTTTGCCGCAAGCCAAATTTTCATAGCCCTCTCAGGATTTTGAGAGTTTGTCATTTTTGACGCTCCCCTGTATCTCGATTATTTGATAACTTATCAATAAGGTAAAAATGGGTTATTATAGAGTTTTTTTATGTAGAATTCAGTGGTGTAGTTCACTACCACCGAAAAACAAGGCCTTGAAACGAGAAAGTATGAGTCATCACGAGTAGACGGCCGATCTCCTGATGATATATTGCAATAAAGATTTATTTTTTTAATATTTGGATTTACTATGATAAATTTTACTTATGTAAAGTATAAATCCATACCAAAAAAGTATTTTAGTACCTACTAACAAATGTGTAATCCAAGTATTTTTATCTAAATAGGTATTATTTTTATATGGATATCAAAGCGCTTGTATTGGGTTATTTTATTTTGCTTGGATAGGAGATTGAATAATGAATTCAAAGGGGAGCATGGAAAGAAAGAATACTTTAATTGCATTATGGTTTTATTTTATATATTTTTATAAAAAAAACGAAATATTTCACAAAATACACAAGGGAAGAATATGAAAATAAATCAATCGCAATAATTCTTTCAATCACATTTCACATTGTTTGAAAAAAAATATTTACACAGTAAATAAATAAATAAATAAACTCTTTATTTCAAATCATCATACAAAAATCACAATATTTCTATAAATCTGGACTAAAATCACGTAAGCAAGCAATATGACCCTAAATTTATTAATAATTTCCTAATCTGTACTTTCATTTTTTTTTTCGGACGCAATACATTTTATTTCTTTTGGTAGGTATATTGTTAAACAGCTTAACACACATAAATGTGGTGACTTTTCAGTCAGTCAGCCTACATGGGGTAAGTATTTAAAGTTCGGAGTTCTTATGATATACGTAGTTACTTTCTGATTTAAGCTCAAAAATGCTTTTGTTGCGGAAAAAGAACATCAGGCATTCATAAATGTACATGGCATATACTGTCATAACCCCCAGATTCTTAAACACTGTTTGATCGGCATGCATTTATTACTTGATTTGACCCTTTTCGGAGGGGTTGAAAATGCTTTTCACCTGCTGTAGCTCAGTTCCTGTTGATTTCGCGACGAGAAATGAAGCGAGTAAGCAGGTATTATTACTCCCTGTTACTAACTTAAGCTGTTCTTGAATAAACTGTAAAACTCGTTTTTTTTCTTCCAAAAACTCATCAGACATGGACTGTAAAAGTTCCATAATGAAGTTAAATTTTTGTGTTTCTTTATCTGAACTTTTCCCCTGTAAATCATCTAATAAAGACACTTTTAATTCCGATAACACAGTTTTTAAAGTATTAATGTCAGTCACTCTTAGGGGAAATTTAAGAACACTTTTGTAACTACACAAAATTTTTTTGACCTCAGTATTAGCAAAAAACACTTTGACATTAAGTTCGTCGTTTAAAAACACTGACAATTTTGAGGCAAGGTCATTCTGTGATTCATTTACATAGAAAAAACAAATATTCTGTGTGCCTTTTCCCTTCACCTAAAGTCCCTGTACCTTCACCCATCCACAGCCTGGTTCTGTCAATTTGTCAAAAGCTTCCACCAAGTTAGAGAAAGTTATTAATTCATTATAAATTGCTGTTGCTTTTATACTTTCTGTAACAGCTTTCTCTACATCTCGACATTCCATTCGAAGGCGTTTAGACTCCGGAGAGATTCGCACAGGGATATCATCTTTCGACAAATATGATGGACATCCAGGCATCTGGGCTGGGACACTTCCTAAAACAAATAAGAATCATTTAAAAAAAATTCAGTACCAATTATTTGACCAACAACAAGCATAAAATATTTTACCCACATCATATGTTCTAATATCCCTCTTACCTTTAACTAATCGTGGATATTTCAGTGATGCCTCGATAACTTCACCAGTTGCCTCAATCTAGAAGGTTGTTTTTCGTTCAATGAAGCTGGGTTGAAAGTGTAACACCTAAAATAATTTTATTTTTGGTAATTACAAGCTATTAAAATATCCATTGACACAAACCTACCTTGCTTGCTTTTGTAGGAACAAAATATTTCCTTTTAATTGGCCATATCCATTGTTTCCGCAGTTCGGGGTCTTGAGGAAATCCAAAAACTGCCACTTTTGGCCCATTGATATCATAATTTCCCCTACAGTTTGGAACACAACAATGATACGGCATGATTTTTTATTAAAACTAAAAGTTAAAAGTTTTATCAAAATAACATAACCTAGACGTTCACTGCCTGGATGTTTTGCGAAATTCTACGTGTCCTGAGTAAGTAAACGATAGAAGCACCGTACCTAAATACAAGAACACTATAAACACCAAAAAATATCTGTAGTTTACAAGATTATAGCCGAGAAATTATAGGTAGCAAATTCACAAACGAAAAGCGTGCACTGTACCGAGCCTAAAATCTCGTCTACAAGCGATGACTTATCGGTTCATGAAATCGAGCGTTTCACGGCCTTGTCTTTACGGTGATAGTG
Organism: Polydrusus tereticollis; assembly: GCA_963920685.1. Classification (NCBI taxonomy): domain Eukaryota; kingdom Metazoa; phylum Arthropoda; class Insecta; order Coleoptera; family Curculionidae; genus Polydrusus; species Polydrusus tereticollis. Next base: position 147,573,590 of record OY987326.1, read on the forward strand.
TGTAGTTAGTAGTTTTTTCTAAAAAGTTTTGTTTTTGAGTTATGACCCAAACTTGTGTTTTTTTTTTAATGGGACACCCTATATATTATTTCTTTGCCTTGTCCCTTTTTTTGAGAGCTTTTCAAAAATATGTAATAGTCCATATTTATTTCTTTTAAAAAGGAATAATTTTAACATTTTTTATAAAATTAATCACTTTTCGTTTAGAAAAACAAGATTAACAACATTATTTTTATTATAAAACTGTATATTATTACATAACTTTAAACCAACAGTAAGACAAATATATTATTTTATCAAATTACAAAAATTGCCTGAATTGGACTCCCTTGTGTTATAAACACTTTCGACACACCGTTTCGATTCTTCGCAATGCATTTAATAAAATAATTGACCGTCCCTGCGAAAGCCCAAAGGTTTGATGGGAAGCTTCTCGAAGTTGATCAATATTGTGGTAGTGTCTCTTATATAACTGATTTTCTACAGGTTCGTATACTGCTCTCAGTCATGGAGGGGGCGGGGGGGCGGTAATTGGGTAAAAAAAGCGCCGCAGACGAATATTTTTTGAGTGCTACGCCCTTTTTTTATTGATAATTCTTGCTTTTTAAGTAATTTTCGACTCTTGAGCCTGAGTCTAATTAGTATTATCAAGTTACCAAGTGTTTTTTTAAAGAGTTTAAACTGATTTGTCAGTGTATTTTTTTTGTTTCTTGGGAAGATGGGGGGGGGGGGGGTAATTACCCCCATCCCCCCCCCCTTGTACACGCGCCTGATTTTCTATATACCCCCATCAAAGAAAATCCAACACAGAAAGATCAGGTGATCTTGGAGGCCGCCTATCAGGCCCATTGGAACCAATCCATTTATTGGGAATTTTGCTGGTAATAAATATAATAAAATCATCTCGCGTTCTATTTCCGGTTAAAATTCCTTCATACATATAAAATACTTAATTTTAGTGCCAAAAATAAAGCATGACACGCTAAATCTAAACCGACCTTGACGTTCTCGTGGAAATATTACGTGCTGGTTCTCTTGGAACCGGTACCTTAAATTGTTTCGGTTTAAGATACCAGAACTCGTAAAAATAAGCCTCGTCGGACCATACCACCCTTCTTTCAGTGCTTTCAAAATTTGCGTTTTCCTGCAACATTTGTAGGTACCAGTTGCAAAAAACTATCCTACGTTCTGCGTCACCGGGATGCAAATGTTGGACGAGATGGTATTTGTATGGTTTAAATTTAAATTTTTTTTAGTATTAACTGCGTTCTTGATTTTTTATTACCAACTTCATCATTACACTTTTCTGCATGATATGGATGGTTGTACCGTGACAGAGGCTAAAACATTTATTTTATCTTTTTCCCTGTTTTCCTTGTTGTAAAAATTAGGCCTTGGTTTTCTAAAAATGCGTGCTCAATGAGATTGCCTTGGATTTTTTTAAATATTCTTTTATCAAGTTGTTGTCTTTCTAAATATCTACGAAAAATTTAAATATGTAACAAAAAGCTAATAATAGATAACAATAATGATTAAAACTTTTTTATTTTTATTTTGAATATAAATGGTACCCCAAATGATTTTAAAACTTACCTGTTAAAATACAGCTCCGAGATTGTGTTCGCGTCTTCATTAACGATAGCTTGGATAAAACAAACATACATATCGTGTTTTTCATAATTTTCGTACTCACAGAAATAAGAAATAAACTTACAAAATCAAACGAATACCACTAATATTTGACAACAATCCGTAATGGCGCATTTACAGAATTTGGTTTTCTGTCATGTCTATCCGTGATTGACCATGGCATAGCCGTCTATATTTTTAAAAAGCTCTTACAAAGAGGAATAAGGCAAAGAAATAATATATAGGGTGTCCCATTAAAAAAAAACACAAGTTTGGGTCATAACTCAAAAACAAAACTTTTCAGAAAACAACTAACTACGTCACTCAATTATACATAAAGAAAACTCTATAATAATCCATATTTACCTTATTGATAAGTTATCAAATAATGAATTTATGAAAATTTCGTTTGCGGCAATGAAAGTTTCATAAAATAATAGAACGGTAAGCCACAAACCCCATCTTTCTATCTTTTATAATAAGGGAACTGGTATATGACAGCACACGAAAAGTTGACATCCTGTACATACATAATCTCTTTTTTTTATTACTGTTGACAGCCTATTCGCCAAACAAAAAAAAATCATTTCGTATTTTATACTCTACCAGCTCGCAAAAAAGGTCAGGGGGAGAAAGGGGGACATGACCCCTTAAGAAATATCTCCCTGTAGATTCCCACAACCATTTGGCATGCCCAATGATGTATAAGCCCTACAGCGTAACCTATATACCAAATTTCAGTTAAATATCTCCAAAGATTGCAGGAGCTATAAAGAGAAAACAAAAAAAAATCTTGAAATTTAAACACCCTGTAGATCGGTAACGAAGCCTTTGCGGCCCTATGTTTATATAAATTTTTAGTCATGAAAATAATTACCCCCTTCCGTATATACATGATATTTAGGAACACCCTGTATATAACTGATATTCAGCCCTATGATCAAACACACAAGTTAACTTTTAACGTACCGTTTCTATGACAACAACCGAAAGAAGCCTACTTGTTAATTTTTCTCTGTGGTTAAAAAACAGGTAATTTTTCCAGCACCGGAGATGGAAGGACCTCTGAAGAAGCTCGCCACTCGTGCTAGCGAAACGTTAGGAAGCAATTCCAACCGACGACGGCCTTTAGACCCGAATCAGGACTACACCAGTTCATCAACTGGCCGCGAAAGCCTTAACCAATTTGTTAACGTGTGTGTTTGATCATAGGGCTGATTGAAATGCAGCATTTCTTGCCGACCGTAGTATTCCTAGTGGAGTGACATCAGCTAATGCAAAATATCAGTTGCTGATATATTTGAGGCTATACGTTAAAGAAACATTTTTAAAATAAAAAAGGTTACATTTTGTTGCTTGGTGATGTTTCGCCATATTGAAAATGCATAGGTTTGGCAAACAATATAATTTATTTAATATGGGAAATAATTAACTTAAACAATAATAATCCATAGGTGGTGGGTATCAGACACTGATGAAAAGATGAAAGGTAACAGCACAATATTGGTGACAGGAGGTGCCGGGTATGTCGGGTCGCACACTGTAGTAGAGCTGCTTAAGAATAATTACACCGTTATTGCTATAGGTTTGTATACTTTTTTTTAGAATTATATTTATTATCCATCCTCAGGCAATTCCATGAAAACAAAATTATTGTAGCATGCATCTCCAACTGCTTAACGCATTTAAAGATTTTTAATGGTATGAATACTTACGTGGCATTTGTTAACATATTAAAAAATAAATATTGTAATTTAAGATAAGGATGAACAGGATGGGGATATCGGTAACCGTAAAAGTTACATAGACGGTTAAATTACACAGAGTTGCGCAATTTAGTGGTTAATAATATTCTGTTGAGAAAACCACAAAATTCCTCTTACTTCCGTAGATAATCAAAAAAGTCCGAAATTTTGCAATTTCGTTTCTTTTTCGTCTAAAGTTATTTGAAAAGGTATAAAAAACAAAAGGCACTTTCTAATTTACGTTATATAAGACAGCTTTTACAAACTTTCAGTACAACGTTTCGTTTCGAAGAGTCCATCATCAACTATTTTTTACCGGCTTTAAAAAAAGTGCACCCTGAATTACACAGCATTTCCTATTACGAATTCAACGATTAGCACAGTATGGTTTTTTATCTTATTCAGAAAAATTACACTCCGTTTTGCGAAGGATGTCTCACGGTAAGAAATAGGTGTACATATTGTCAGAAATTCTCAGGAAGCTTTTTAGGGATTTTGGGAAATTTAATGTAAAAATATTTCGGAAATTTGAAGTATTTTTTTTTAACAATATACCGTCGAATGTATATACGCATAGTACGAGACATATTATGTCTCGACCAATGTATTTAAAAAATCAAAGGTTTGCTTTTTCCATCTGCCAGAACCATCCTTAGACGCGTTTCGCTGTATGACAGGTCGTTAGTGAGACTATAGGAAAAATCATAGGTATCTGTTTTAAAACAGAAAAAACGGGATGAGACGGAGAATGAAGTTAGATGGCTCCATCTCGTGGTGCTGGTAAAGAACACCAATTCTTAAGCATACCTGCGCCCTCTGACATGGACTTACAAAGCCACAAATATCAGAGGATCTCCTGCAAAGACATTAAGTCACAATTGCAGGAGTCCTTGCTAGGCAGCGCTATGCCCGAGCTGGGCGTCGGCTTAGTAACCGAAAACTTAACAAAAATCAAGGGTTTGCTTTTTTCTTGCGCCAGAATTGGTGTTCTTTACCAGCACCACGAGATGGAGCCATCTGGCTTCATTCTCCGTCTCATCCCGTTTTTTTTTGTTTTAAAACAGACACCTATGATTTTTCCTTTTGTCAGAACCTATAGTCTCACTGACGAGCTGTAATACAGCGAAACGCGTCTGAGGATGGTTCTGGCAGAAGGAAAAAGCAAGCTCTGGATTTTTTTGGTTAAGTTTTCGGTTACTAAACCGACGCCCAGCTCGGGCATAGCGCTGCCTAGCGAGGACTCCTGCAATTGTGACTTAATGTCTTTGCAGGAGATCCTCTGATATTTGTGGCTTTGTAAGTCCATGTCAGAGGGCGTAGGTATGCTTAAGAATTGTTGTTCTTTACCAGCACCACGAGATGGAGCCATCTGGCTTCATTCTCCGTCTCAATGTATTTAAAAGTTCATAAAACTTTTAAACCCTTTTTCTTTTACTTTACTATGAACCTCAAATTGAATCTCACTGAAATTTATTTAAATGTCTTTGAATAACATCGCCACTAGATATACTGTAATAAAAACATATTAAAAAAATTGTCGGACAAGCGTATACAGTAGACTCTAGTGATGGGAATACCGTTAGCAATTTGGAGCGCTCCAACTGATACCGCGACAAAGTAACTGCTACTTTCGAACTACGTATTTATTATGTAACAATCGCAGTATGGGCGCCGGCCTGCCTAAAGCCCGTACCGCGATTACCGATGTTGTCTGAGCGTAACCCGCCTGACCTGACCTGATGCTCTCCTGTGTTTTGTATTATGTTATTTCTTATTATTTATAATATTCATCATCATCATCATCATCAACCAGCCCTTAGAGCGTCCACTTCTGGACATAGGCCTCCCTCATGACTTGCCACCTGACTCTATTTTGGCCTGCCTGGATCCAGTTGTTTGCAATTCTTTTCAGGTCATCCGTCCATCGTGTAGGTGGTCTTCCTCTATTTCGCTTATCGGTGCGTGGTCTCCAACCTCTTTGTCCATCTGTCGCCGCTTATTCTGGCTACATGTCCTGCCCAATTCCATTTTAACGTGATTATTCGTTCGACGACGTCCTTTACGCCGGTTTTTCTCCGCAGGTCCTGGTTTGTAACGTGGTCTCCCAAACTCAATCCGGTCATTGACCTTTCCATTTTGCGTTGTGCAATTCTCAGTTTTTTCGCTGATGCCATCGTTAAGGTGAGTGTTTCCGCACCGTAGGTGAGCACTGGTAGAACGCATTAATCGAAAACTTTTCTTTTTTGACAGAAGGGTAGGTCACTGTTGAAGACGTATTTTAACTTTTCGTAGGCTGCCCATCCGAGGCTGATGCTTCTGTGCAACTCACATGTCTGATTATCTCTAGATATTCTAATCTTATGGCCCAAGTACGTGTATTTTTCGACCCATTTGATTTCAGTGTTATCGATGTGTCTTATACCTTCGCTCATGACAAGATTTGTCATAATCTTTGTTTTGGAAAGGTTCATTTTCAGGCCGACCCCGGAGCATGCCTCTTCTAGTTCATGGAGCATTTGTCTCGCCTCTCCTAAGTCGTCAGTTGTTAGGACGATATCATCCGCGAAACGGAGGTGGCTAAGTTTCTGTCCGTCTATGTTTATTCCTTTAGTATCCCAATCAAGCTTTTTGAAGGCATGATCTAGAACGGTGATAAATAATTTAGGAGACATGGTGTCTCCTTGCCTCACACCTTTTCCGATTTTAATACGGTTGCTGGCTTCATGTAGTCTAACTGACATAGTAGCGTTCTTGTATATATTATAGATAAGTTTTGAATATCTGTAATCTATTCGGCATTCTCTCAGAGCGTCTAGTATAGCTTTCATCTCTAGTGTCAAAAGCTTTGTGGAAGTCTATGAATAGGAGAACCAGTGGTCTATTGTATTCGATCGTTTTTTCAATGAGGGTTTTTATACTCTGTAGGTGATCATTTGTCCCGAAGCCCGATCGGAAACCCGCTTGCTCTCTTGGCTGGTAAAGCTCGAGTTTGTTTTCCAGCCTTGATGTTATGATTCTGGTAAACAATTTGTGTAGATGGCTGAGGAGGGTTATTGGGCGGTAATTTTCCAGGTTCATTTTCTCCCTTTTTATGGAGTAGTATGGTGGTTGCTTCATGCCACTGATCCGGGATAGTGCTTTGATGCAGGCATAGGTTGAAAAGCGTTCGTATTTTCTCTAGTAAGAGAGGACCTCCAGCTTTTATTGCTTCTGCAACTACCTCATCTCCGGGTGCTTTATTGTTTTTCATCTTCGACAGCGCTCCTTTTATTTCCTCAATAATGATGTCTGGCATGTCTTCCGATCCTTGATTTATTACACCTCGCTCTTGTGTAACCATGTTTAAATTTAGGGGTTCTTGGATGCGGCTGCGGTATAGTTCGCAATAAAACTCTTCCACGATGCTCAGGATTTCATCCCGGTTTGAGGTGATGTTGCCATCTTTATTTCTTAGATTGATTATCTCAGATTTACCTTCGGCGAGATTGTTGCGCAGTACTTTCATACTTCTATTTTTCTCTATTTTTTCTTGAGTTTTTCTACCGTGGTAGTTTCTGATGTCCCGTCTGATTGCTTTAGAGATTTCCTTATTTTTTCCCCTCATCTCTATACTGGTGGTGTTTCTAAATTTTCTCATTTGGTTTCGTTCGAGGATCAAGTCCTTTGTAGTTTGACTGATTTTCTCTTCTTTTTCGTTTCTTGGGCAATATAAGTCTTGGCCCTCTTTTAAAGCCTCGGTTATTTCCCAGTTCAGGCCGTTGACGTCTGTATTATGATGGACATTGTTTTCCAGTGAATTTGTAATGTGAGCCTCAAATCTTTGGGTATCTATTGGTCCTGTTCGTCTTCGTTTGGATGTTTTCCTTATCAATTTATACCGCTCCTTGTCGAGTTCTATACGGATCTTGCAACGTACCATTCTGTGGTCGCTTCCTGTTCTACACTTGTTTAGTACTGTCACGTCTTCCACAATTTGCAGTTTGTCTGTGACTATGAAATCGATCTCGTTTCTGGTTTTGCCATCTGGACTTTCTGTGGGGGTTTTTACGAAAGAAGCTGTTCATTTGGTATAAGTTATGCTGCAGTAGGAAGCCCAGCATAGTTTCCCCCCGGTTATTTCTTCCTACGGACCCGAAATTTCCTAGGCATGTCTCTGATTTATCCGCTTTCAGACCTATCTTCGCATTTAAAGTCGCCGCAGAGTATGGTGAACCGTGTTTTTATGTTGTTCAGTGCCGAACTTACATCTTCGTAGAAGATGTCCACTTCTTCATCTGTGTGAGATGACGTTGGGGCGTAAACCTGTATAATCTTGATACTATGTTTTGTGTTTATAATATTACTAAAGTACATTTACGTCTATAATTGTTAAGACTAGGGAAGGACATCGAATACATCTCGATAGAATTGAGTGACGTGAAGAAATGCAAAAATTACATTTTTTTGTTATTGGTGATATGTTGATAACAACTGCTTATCAATCGGAACTAATTATTATAACAGGACTTATATTTCTAATTCCTAGGATTTAAACCACTATCCTCATTTATAATGTTTCAACTATTAAAGTTAGCACCTCTCTAAAAAGTAAAAAAATATGAAAATAATTTGATGTTATTCCTTTTAAACACATCCGCCTTTGTCATTAAGGCTCGCTATTTTTCGCTGCCTCCGCGACATCGCGAGAACGACGCCAAAAGACGCAACACTTGCTAGTCCACCAGTCGTGAATACCAGCGAAATGATCTAAACCGAAAGGCAAAAAGGTATCGCTACCAACCGGCGCCGCTGTAACAGCGGCGGGCGCGCCGACTCGCTCCACTCCGGGATAGTTCCACAGTAACTGCTTGTTTTTAGGTTGTGAACCGCGACACGACGGTATCAAAAAATACCGTTCCAAAGAAGCAGTTACTCTAATACCGACCCACCTCTAGTAGACTCGCGTTAACATGAACACAAAAAAGTTAACCCTGTACATATCAATGAGATTGTTCACACTACTGAGAGTGTGTGATGGCGGCGGAGTAAGCTATATCTGGTACCTAATAATAAAATAACGCAATCTATTTTTTTAAAATACATATTTAATTATTTATTTTATTACATTTTTCCAACAACAACAATCTAACATTTTATCCTTAAATATAGTATATAATTTTTAGCTTAATAAATTCAGAAAGAAATACGAAACACCCGTATGTGTCAAAATTCAAAAGGAAACTTAATTATATCAATAATTCTATGTCAACTTAATGAATTTTTTCTTATACTGTTGCGTCACACGTTGCAGCAACATGCTGACCGTCCTTAAGGATCAAGTCAAACAAACAACACTGCAAATTGTTCCATATATGTTATTTATTTCTTGTAGGTCAGTTTTTGTTTGATCAATTTCAATGCCGCCATTTTCCTTTCTTACCAAAGTGTTTTGTGTGTTACATTGAGCAAAAATTGTGCGTGATCTGTCATATGACTGTCTATAATAAAAGTTTGAAAGTTCATGTCTTTTCGTGTTTTTTTTGTTTTTGATAAATAAATGATAAATAATACAAACCTATTAAGAATTTTTTTTAATTTAAAATATGAGGATTTTTGTTTGAACTTCCAATATAATCCAGTTTCATCTTCATTGTAAATTTGGTGTTCGTTTAGGTTATGTTCTACAATGATTCTAGCTTATTCTTCTGTACATGGACTGACAAGTTCTCGCTGTGATGAGTTTTTTACCCACAAGTTTCTAAAGTCTTACTCCATATCGCCACTTAAATTTTTGCAACCATCCGTCGCTTGCATTAAAGTTCCCATTGCCTATTTTTAATTTTGCATAAATATCTAAAGATATTTGTTTCAGCATATCGCCTGAAACGTGTAAAATATTTTTACGTTGTTTAAGACAACATTTATTTGCATACACTTTCCATTCTAGGTTTTCCACTTTTTCTCAAAGTGCGTTTCTGAATTTTATATGGCTTTTAACTTTGGCTGACGGCTCTTAGAATTATACTCTTTTTATTTCTGCTATATCATGGTTTCTAGCATAGGCATCGTAACTATAGATCCGACACGTTATTCATAAATGCTATAAAATTGTGATGCCAAAATCGTTTGGTGGCGAGACGCCGTGAGGTGCTAGGTGGGGTCGGGAGTGGGGATTACTCTGAATTTACATATGCATGCGACAAAACCACAGAACAATAAAGGTTAGGTTGACAAAACTCCAGGAAAACCCACAGAAAAACGCTGTCACAAATCCGAGTATTGCCGAGTCGATGCGGATGGCCACGAAAATGATGTGATCTGGGCGGATTCTTTTTTGCTGCGTTGCCATACTACAGATTTTTTACAAGGTTTTAGGCAATGTTATATATTTCCCACATCATGTTATTCTAGTAAATTATAGAAGTAAATACTTTTAACAGAGTAAGCCCAGAAAACTACGTTTTCTGTGGCGTAAGTCTGGCAAACCAAGTGGAGGGGAGCAGCTTGAATGTTGATTTACTTTACACTGGAATACAATGATGACAATACGTTTATTTGTTATTGTTCGGTCTAATAGTTACGAGGTCTATGGTTTCTAGTGTATTTAGCTACTCTATATTTCTTGGACAACATTGTCACACCTACACCTTTTCGATGTTCTTCTCATAAAGTGTTTAACACTTTATATTTGGTCATTTTCAAACGCAAAATTCACAAAATACAAACTATTTGCCTACGGCAAATAAGCTACGAATGGTTAATCTTGGTTCTTGCAGGTCCATACAAGATATTTTTTTAACACTGTTTACATTATCGAAAGTGTCGCCTGTTCACACTTCAGACTACAGAGTATTAATGGACATATTTTGCTGTTCACGTTATTGAGTAGTTCACGTAATCGCAAGTTCACATTAATGCGAGTCTACTCTATATAATAAACTGTGTATAATAAAAATTGAATATACAGACGGACTCTCGGACGGACTAATGTAGTAGATAGTATGGCATCATCCAAGATTTTTTTAAATGGAAAAAGTTGATAGTTTCATAGCGAAAGGGGTATTTTCTTAAATTTAAGGTAGGTAGGTATACCAGTAATATTAAAATCGTTGTTTATTTGCTACTTTGTAGCTTTAAGGAATTCGGATTTTTTTATATACATGGTGGTCCTTAGGTATTTTAGGTGGTGGTTCCCTATGACATTCTAAGAGAAAAAGTTCCTATAAACCTATGTCCGCAAATACCCCAATTTTAAGATACAGGATGTTAAAATTCTTTAAAAAGAAACGATTCTTGATAATATTTTAAAAACCTTTAATTATTAATATTTTGAAATTTGCTAAAACTAAAAAGTGATTAAAGTGATACATTTTAGAACTATTTAAAACTATTTAATTTTGCTATGGGCGTAGATACGGGTAAGCATGTTAGGTTTTAATAGGGAATCGATGTGACGCCACTGTTTTTTTTTTTTTAATTTTAGAACTTTTTAGATACCAGCAACTAAAATACATAAAAAATGTGTCTTATCTTTTTTTGATAGGATGAGCTGTTTTTGAGAGAAAAGTAAAATTATGTTTTGTTGCACGCCGCTCCACCATTTCTAATATTAACTTTTTCTTAAATTTCTAAAATACTGCTAGGACTTATTTGCTTTTTCCATCTTTTGTTCAATGCATGAAATACATTACAAATGTTTATAAGCATGTTGAAAAATATTTATTACCGCTCTAGTTTAAATAATTAGTCATACATTAAAAAACTTCTCGTAGTTAGTTTGAAGATTTGTCTTTTTTAATTAAAAAGGCTATGAACTTTAACACTTTAAAACAATCGAAGTTGTAGTTAATAAAACGTAATTGATTTTTGACAGTTTGTAGCTGCGCTTAAATACTTTTTATTTACCAGTACTTTCTAAATATTCTGAATTAAGATTTCATAAAAATAACAAAAAGTTTAAATTTTAATTGTTTGCAATGCCTGAATATGCAAATATGGAAATGGCAGACATGCATTTTGCATATGGCTTAGCTAGTGGCAATGCACTGGAAGCGCGTCGTATTTATGGGGATAAATACCCTCGTCGACAAATACCTTGTGCCAAAACATTTTCAAATATTCATTGGCTCCTTCAAGACATGGGAAGTTTTGTAAAATAGGCCGATATTCCTGAAAAACGTAGGACAGTAAGAACTCCTCAGCTAGAGAACGCTGTGCTAAGGGAAATAACCATTCATCCAGAGGCAAGCGCCAGAAAAATTGGTAATACACTTCACGTAAGACTAAGTCACCAAATGGTTTTAATAATTTTAAAAGATCAGCAATTGTACCCATACCACAGAGGGACAAGTATTATTACCTGATGATTATGCCAAACGAGCAAATATTTGCCAATGAATGCTTCAAAAAAGCAGCAGAAAATCCTGAGTTTTTAAACTCGATTCTTTTTACCGACGAGGTCAACTTTTCCCGTAATGCGATTCAAAATTTTCATAACAACCATCTATGGGCTGAAAACAATCCTCATGCTGTAATAGAAGTTCACCATCAGCAACAATTTTCATTAAACGTTTGGGCAGGTATTATTGAGGACTTTCTAATAGGGCCCTTTTTCTTCCTCCAAGGCTCGACGGAAATACGTATCGCTATTTTATCGAACACGAACTACCTATATTACTTGACGATGTTCCGATCATGGTTAGAAATCAATTATGGTTTATGCACGACGACGGGGCTCCAGTTTGTGGAACCAAATCATCTGTGGACGGCTAGGTCGCCAGAATTATATCCCTTAGATTATTTTTTATGACAGTATTGACATTTAAAAACGTTAGTTTACTCTACACCACTTGAGAACATTGATCATCTAAGAAATTGTATAGTGGACTCATGTGAGATAATTCGCCATACCCCTGGTATATTTCTACGTGTCCATGACTCCATGGAAAGAAGAATGGAAGCATGCATTATTGCAAACGGTGGTCACTTTCAGGAGTTTCTATAATTTTTATGCGAACATAGTTCAGTGTATTTAATTTTTCCTTTTTCGGTATTTGGTCCCTTTAATACTTTTTAAGTTAGGTATAAAAATAGCTTATATTAGGAAAATGTCACAATACAACGTGTTGGCGTTGTTAGTATGTTAATAAACAGTATATAAAACAAAAAATGCTAGGTTACCATTTAATTATTTAAACTAGAGCGGTAATAAATATTTCTTAACGAGTTTATAAAAACTTAATGTATTTCAGGCATTGAACAAGAAATAGAAAAAGCGAATAAGTACTTTAAAAATGTAAGAAATACAAAATACTAGAAATGGTGGAGCGGCGTGCAACAATACATATTTTAATTTTTTTCCCAAAAACAGCTCATCCTATCAAAAAAAAGAGAAGACACATTTTTTATGTATGTGTAGTTGTTAGTATCTAAGAAGTTCTAAAATGAAAAGAAAAGCAGTGGCGTAACATCGATTCCCTATAAAAACCCAATATACTTACCCGTATCTACGCCCATGGCAATATCAAAAAGTTTTAAGTAGTCCTAAAATGTATCACTTTAATCACTTTTTAGTTTTAGCAAATTTCAAAAAATTAATATGTAAGGGTTTTTAAAATATTATCGAGAATCGCTTTTTTTTTCTAGTATCTTAAAAGTGGGGCCTTTAAGGACACAGAAACCACCCCTAAAATAGCTGAACGTACTTAAGGACCACCTAGTAAATTAGGAAAGTATGGTAACCAATAACGGTATTATTATCAGGCGCAACACACATTATTGGTCACAAAGAAATCCACGCGTAACCATGCAGAACAGCCAGGCATCAACATCGCTTTGGATTTAATATGTGGTGTGAAATTTTAGGCACAAGGATTATAGGTCCTTTTATCTATCGCAATTCCTTAACATCTGAGCGTTACCTTGACCTTCTGCGACACGATTTGGAAGGTGCATTAGACAATTTACAATTTACCATTAGGTGGTGTACAGTATTGCTGGCTACAACAAGATGGTGCTCCAGCACATAATCTCCAGGGTTGTTCGTCAGTATTTGTCTTGAGAGGTTTTCAAGAAAAATGTATGAGTACATATAGTGAAACACCCTGGCCTGCAAGGTTATCGGACTTACCCCCTTAGACTTTTTTGTGGGGTTACATAAAAAATTAGGAACACTGACTTTGAGTATTTAATAACATTACTCCAGAAATATTAAGTCGTATTTTAAATTCTACAGTGAGACGGGCATACATACATACATAATTCTGTTTGAACATTTATTGTAGGGCTACTGTTTAGTTGTTTGAGTTGAAATGCTATCTAATTCAGAGTATACTTTTTTTACGGGCCATATAATAAAATAAAGTTGATAATGGTTTCATGAAAACGAAACGTTGTATTAAAAATTTGTAAATGCTGTCCTGCAGAGCTAAAAAAGTGACAATAAGAAAGTGCATTTTGTTGTGTTATATTTTTTCAAATATCTTCAGAGAAAAATAGAAAGGAAATTTTTTTAGAATATCTAAGTAAGCGGAATTTTCTTGTGTCTCAGCAGAATATTATTGACTACTAAATTGCGCAGCTTTTTTGTAATTTAATCGCGCCTTTGTAACTTTTACCGTTTTCTTGTATAGTAAATAATGTAGATAAGAAATGATAAACAGTTTTGAGGAGCAAAATCTTCTCAGACGTTGATGATAAAAAAAGTTGAATATTTTGATCAAAGTTTTTTCGTGTTTTTGTCACTATCGTTGATTGATCATAATGACATTGATCATTAGGCTAAAATATAAATGTGGGTAAGATATAGGGAGAGGGAGTAATACATTTTAGAGGTAAAACGGCCAATAAATTGAGCTACTTTAATTAACTAAATCTAATGGAGTAGGGCATCGGGAAATAATGAGCAAACAAACTTGGGGAGTATTTAATTCTGCTCGTAAATGAATAGTACCAGTTAATATAACATTTTCGAAAACTCAAAAATAACGGAATTACATGGTGTTAAAATTTGTTTTTTAAAATATATTTTGCTTAATAACGTTTTTGCTAGTTTGCCGTTTATCACAGATTTATTACTAATGTTCTTATGTATTTTGGTTTCAAATTTGACATTGTTTGTTTTAAGTATTTTATAAAATTTAATGACTTACAATTTTATTTAAGACTATCACAAAATCTTCAAAAGCCACGATAAAGTAACCGTTTTCCAAAATATCGCCAGTATTTTGTTAAAATTATTAAATATTTCATTTTATTCTATTGGACATACATTTCAGCCAATCAAAAAATAAATCGAATTTCACTCCTGACATGAAGCTGAACTCAAGAACTTCAAACCTCACGAACTTTAAACCTTAACCTCATGTTCGCTTACTTTTCTAGTTTATAAATCCAGCTTAAACATTTTCATGCCATTCAGCTCATTTTAAATATTATCCAAATATGTCTGTGACACAAACGCAAGCAGTTTCCTAGGAAACAAATTTACATGAAAAAATTTTTGACATTGACATGTTATTGCTGTCTTCTTTTTTCTTCACCCTGTAAAAGCGGTATTTTTGAGTTTTCGAAAAAATTATACAGTGACCGTGAATTTTAAAAACGCTCGGACCCGTAATCTCTATTTCCAATGGCCCATTTTTTGATATAAAAAAATAATATACAGGGCAACTCATAAAGAAGTTATGACGTCATCGACCATTTTTTTAAATGGAAGAGCCCTTTTTTTATTCGATTCTTGTATTCTACGGGAAGTTCTAAACACATTCCATGTTACATATCCTATACCAATTTTTAACCGTTTTTGAAATATTGACGTTTAAGCTTTTTGCGTTACAATTAATACAATTAATTCAATAGAGTATGTTATTATACTCAGGTGTTAATGAAATAAGGTATTTTATTGTTGGCAATTAAGACATTAGTCATTTGTATATATTGAGTTAGTAATCACCACTGGCGGATCCAGAAATAATAATAATAATAAGACGTTTATTAGTCCATTTTACAAAGTAATAGTATACAAAGTTATTACATGGTATTATATGCTGGGATTGGACTAAAAGGCCAGGACGTCAGCTTTCCTGACAGAATGTCAGGTGCTGTTGAGGCCTTGTAGGCTAAAGCTAAGAAACTAAACTAATCCTAGAAGAATGTGTAGATTGAATACAAAAAAAAAAGACATAAACAGAAGACAATTAGGCATTTAGAGAAAAATGTATATAATAAAAAAAAATAATAATGAAAAAAAAAAAATATATTGTGCGTTTTTTTTTTGTAAGTCTTTGTTGGTAGCAGCATGTTTAATTACTCTGCGCCGTTTTTAAGTTTTTAATGTATTAATAGTATGCAAGTATTGATGTATTTAGTGTTGTTCTGTTGTGGAAAAAGTGGTGTTTCTTATGAAGTATACATTTAATTACATATGTGCAACAATCTTTTTAAAACTTAGAAAATCACTGGTTTAACAAGATGAATATGCTTTGACCAAGAAAAGGAAAAAAAATACTTAAGCCATTATTTTCTTATCAGCTGAACAAATTCCTTCGCTTATCGTTAAGGTTGTTTATGTTTTGGGAATCGCCTTTTCTTTTTTTTTTTTTTAATGTGTGTCTGATGGTGGCAATAATATTGTGTTGATTTGCGAGGTCATTGATCTTTAATAGAACCCATCTCTAAATTACATTCTTCTAGCTAAGTATAGATGACTATAGAATAATAAACTACAACTTTATAAATTACCTATATAATGACTTCGCTAACTTGCTCTAAGTGCAATAGACAGTGCATTTTCAAGCCTAGGCCAAAGGATGATGAAGTTTTTGGAGCTCCTTGCGATGCCTGCAAGGGGGTGTTTTGTAAGATGTGCGCAGGCATAACAACAACTGAATCTCATGCTGTTGCACTGGCACAAAGGACGATTTTGTATTACTGTTTGGATTGTAAGCTGCACATAAAGGATCTATCTCTATTTAAGAAACTGACTAAGGCCTTGGAAGAATTTAGAACAGAATCTCAGAAGAAGGATGACATTATCTCGAGATTAAAAACTGAACATCAAGATAAAACTGACGAATTGGAGGAGAAATTGGCGAAAGTGAGAGGAGAGTTGAAGGACAAGGAAAGATTTTTTAAAAGGGAGCTAAGGAAATCACAAAGTTTTAAGGATGATGTCATAGAGGCTGAGGAGAAATTTAAAAATAAAATAAAAGAACAACGAGAATTAATTGATGATTTAAATAAACAACTGTCAAACTTATTAAAAACCAAAACTGAATTGGAAAACAAAGTTGCAGACTTCGTGGACACTCGCAGTAGGATGAAAACTGAAATTGAGGAATTAAATGAAAACAGACGTGAAATGTTGACATCTATAAAAACCCTGGAGGCCCAAAATGATTGGTATGGCCAAGAGCTCAGTAAGCTTGGCAGCGAAATGTCTACATTATCGGAGGACCCAGCAAAAAGAAACTCCGCAGGTACAATGGGTATTTCGCAGACATCAAGCCCTTTAGGACGTTCCCTTAACAGTGTTGTAAATAAAATCTCAGGACTAAGAAAGTTGCTGATTCTCTGTGACCAGCAGGGTCGAAATTTTGACAAAATTTTTACGCAACAACTTCATAATACAGTTAAGATTCAATCAATCATTAAACCCGGCGCGTCCTTCGTCAAGATAATCGACGATATTGCTAACTTAACAAAAAGTATGACTATGAGTGATTTGGTTGTAGTTGTAGGCGGTTTAAATGACTTTAAAAATGGTTTCACTCCATCTCTTACCGATATTTACAGAAAAGTAAATGATTGTGGCAATACTAATGTAGCACTAATTTCAGTCCCCTTAGGTAAATTTAATGACAAAATAGAAAACAATATTTTTAATTTTAATTGTGAACTCCGAAAAATCTTTCAAAGGAGTAATAATGTATTTTTGTTGGAGACAAACATAAATAATTCTAGCGTCACAAAACGGTTCATTGTAAGTAGGTTGATAACTGAAATAATATCACAGTGTGACAGCGAAGATGTCTATGACGCTTCTGTTTCTGGACATAGCGAGATGCACACAAATTTTCATCATCTGTTGCTCCATTCCAATGGAAAGTAAATCAGTCATTGTCAGTTTTATATCTGAACATTCAATCAATAAGAAATAAAACAGATGAACTTTTTTTATTTTTAGAAGCAAAAAACTACCCTGATATAGTTTGTTTATGTGAACATTGGTTAAAATGCGATGAATTATGTTTTGTAGCTGATAATTACATCATTTTGTCAAAATTTTGCAGATCCACCATTCAACATGGTGGTACCATGATAATGGCAAAAAAACCTTTTTTAGATGACAATTCCTTTCAAGACATAACTATATATAATGACTTGGTTGTAGAGCAAGTCTTTGAGTTTTCCATGATTTATTCCAGTGCTAAAAACCTATATATAATTTGTATTTATCGAAGCCCTGCCTCAAATGCCAATGATTTCTTGTCCAGATTAGAGCGGATGCTTTCTTTGCTGCCACACAAATCTAATATTATCTTATTAGGCGATTTTAACATAAACTATGATGACACAAACTCAGTTCATACGCTTGACTTATGTAACCTCTTATACTCGTTTAATCTTTTTATGTACGTCAATACACCCACTCGTATCTCGCAATTCTCATCCACCACTATTGATTACTTTTGTTCATCCATGAATTCCCCTAATATAGACTGTTTAGTCGTTGAATCAGGTCTGTCAGACCACGAGGCTATACTAAGTAAAATTGCTTTTCCCACTAAATCCAAAAAGTGTCAATGCAGATATGGTAGACTGTTTAGTAGAGCAAACTACAGCAGATTTGGGCAATTCTGTATGGCTGTTGATTGGAATGGTATATTTGAGTATAGCGATCCTCTTGAGCAGTTCCATGATATTTTGCGTAAATCATTCAATAAAGCTTTTCCTGTTCAGAAAATTAAAATAAAGAGTAGAAGGCCTTGGATCACCAAAGGCTTGAGAGTTTCGTCAAAAAATTTGCGATGCTTACATACGATCCGAAAATTTACGAATAATGATATTTTTCTGAGTTATTTTCAACGGTATAGATTCATATATAGAAAGTTAATAAGGCTTGCGAAAGAGCTTTATTATTCTACACGCATAACTGCGTCTAGCAACTCACAGAAGGAAGGTTGGAGGGTTGTGAATGAGATGAGAGGCGCTGATGGCGGGTCGCGTTTCAATGTTCCAGAAATGTCCCCGGACATCTTAAATAACTACTACTGTTCTGTGGCAGGTGCACTCACGTCGAAGTTGAACATAACTGCTGATCCAATGGACTACATGGCTCGGTTTCGGATCGGCTCATCATTTTTCTTTCAGCCAACGCACCCGACGGAGATTACGCGAGCCATGAAATCAATTAAGAATTAGAGCTCGTGTGGTGAGGATGGCATCTCAGCAAAAATATTTCTATCTCTTCCTGCTCCTGCTTTGAATGCTCTCTCTGATGCTATTAATCAATACTGGGTGACTGGTAGGTTTCCGTTGTGTCTGAAGCAGGCTATGGTTGTTCCCCTTTATAAGGGTGGTAACCTTGATGACCCCTGCAATTTTCGGCCGATCTCGTTGTTGTCAACCCTTTCAAAGATCCTCGAAAAACTTGTTAAAGAGCAGATTGTGACGTTCCTTAAGCAACATCAAATTTTACACCCTAATCAATTTGGCTTTCAGTCCGGTAGGTGTACTGAGGATGCGGTGTTTCAATTCTTGGAGAAGGTGTATTTTGGTTTTAACGGCGGAGAGGCTGTTGCAGCGGTGTTCTGTGACTTATCAAAAGCATTTGATTGTGTGAGTCACAGAATACTGCTGCAGAAGCTTAATGCATATGGGCTTAGGGGAACAGTACTGGAGTGGTTCCGGTCTTACCTGGAGGGGCGAGTGCAGAGGGTCATCATCGGCTCAAAAACATCTGATGCGGGTGCGATAAGTTGTGGGGTTCCCCAGGGTTCAGTTCTGGGTCCACTACTTTTTTTGTTGTACATTAACGACCTTGCCTTTCTGGACGTTGAGGGACAATTTACGCTATTTGCCGATGATACTACCATACTCTGGCATAACCCTAGCCCTGTCGCATTGAGGGATATGATTGCAACTGATCTCCCGAGGATTGTACAGTGGTTTGACGCTAACTTGCTGACCCTGAATGTTGATAAGACCAATATCTTGGGTTTTAGGTGTGACGTAGGTGGCTTGTTGCTTGGGGATGTTCCACTTGCTTTGAAAACAAAAACTAAATTCTTGGGCATTCATCTCGATAACCAATTAAAATTTGATTCGCATATTGTGGGGCTGACAAAGAGGGTGGCTTCCGGATGCTATGCTGTACGTATGGTATCTAGAGAAATTGGTGTTACTCTTGCTAGGAAAGTGTACCACTCTTTGGTGGAGTCACATTTAAGGTATGGAATTGTGTTTTGGGGGAATACACATAATTGTCTACTGCACTCACTGTTTGTTTTACAGAAAAGAGCAGTGAGATACATCTACCAAGTAAACGGCAGGGAATCGTGTAGGCCCTTATTTAAATCCAAAAAGATTCTAACGTTGTCATCGTTGTTTGTTCTGGAGACGGCCTGTATGATGTATAAACGTAGGGATATCTTGCCCGGGCCTAGTCACTCTTATGCTACGAGGCAAGCACAATACCTTCACTTGCCCATACCTACTTCGGCCCTAGTGAAAAATTCAATCATATATGAAAGCCGTAAAATATATAATCACCTTCCTGATAATTTAAGGGCTTGCTCTGCACTTTGCCTATTCAAGCGGTCTGTAAAGAAATTACTGGTGGAGAGAGCCTATTACGATTTGGGTGAATACTTTGACGACCACTTTTAATCTTTTAATCTATATCTAAGTATATGTGTATCTATTTTGAGGAACCTTGTTCTGTTTTGTCTGTCTACTTTGATTTGATTTTGATTTTGATTATTTACTGTTTATTTACTATGTTTTAGGCTGCTTTTATTTAATTTTACTTATAATTATTTTATTTCATTTTATTTTGTTTTATTTTATTCCACTCTATTTGATTATACTTTATTTTATTTTTATTTTATTGTACTCTATTGTATTTTACTGTATTTATGAAATTACTTGCATACATCTGAAAAGCTTTGTTAACAAGATTTATCTTACTAACAATAAAGCATAATTTATTTGATTTGATTTGATTTGATATAAGTACCTATAAAGTTCTATAAAGAAAAGAAAAGTAGCGATCACTAGACGAACGAAGAATGTATCATTGGAACATGTGGAGGCGGCATCATGAAGACAAATAAATATATGAGACTAACCAACCAGAGAATATAATATAAGTATTATATTAAGTACATAAGTAACCGTTTCTCTATTAGGAAGTTTGTTCAAATAGTAAATTACGCTTTACTCTTTTTTTAAAAGACAAGCAACTCAACGTAAGGTCAGGTAAGGCGTACCTATTTATATAAAGCGCAGCGTAATATGTAAAGGATCTTTTAAATAATTCTTTACTGTGTCTAGGAATGCTTAAAATTGTTTTGCGGCGAATATTTAGGCTGTGGACATCAGTCCTAAAGGTTAGTTTTTGTAGCAGATATGGTGGGCATTTGTTCTTTATGATTTTGTAAACAAAACAGGAAGTATGCAATACGCGACGATTATACATATTAAGCCAGCCCAAGTCTATTAATTTGTGAGAAATTCTATTCCGGCGCCGTATCCCAAAAATGAAACGTAAGCATGAATTTTGAACTTTCTGAATTCAGCGAATATCCATACTATCGAGGCAAGAAGCATACACACTGTCACAAAAGTTAAATACTGATAATATTAGTGAATCACATAATAACGCTTTAACGTCTCGATTTAGAGAATGGCGCAAAGAAAAAATGCTTTTTAAGGTTGTATATGCAGTTTTTAATTTTGACGTTACATGAGCTTTGAATCTAAGTTTGTTGTCCATAATGAGGCCCAAATTTTTTGCTTGGTCTAGAAACGGAACTTTTATATCGGCGATGCTGATGTCAAGGCCATTCATAATACCTAATCTCTGAGATTCACCACAAAACAGCAAGGCAACTGATTTGTTTGGGTTGAGTTTTAACATGTGTTGTTTTGACATCCTGTGCAATGCTTGCAGATCACTATTAATTTGATTATTAGCTAATAAGGTATATGATGGGTGAAAAGAATAATATAACTGTGTATCGTCTGCATATAGGTGGTAGTTACATTGTTTTATTTCTTTAATGAATGAGGACGTATAAATTGAGTACAGTAAAGGACCCAAAATGCTACCTTAAGGGACGCCGCATATTACGTTTAATACTCCTGAAGTGCTGCCTTTTATGTCGACATGTTGCACCCTATCTGTTAAAAATGACTTTATGAGACCTCTTGCGTCAGTGGAAAAGCCGCAGTAGTTTAACATTGCTACATGACCAGGATCGAAGCTTTGTTGCTATCAAGGGCCTTGAAAATATCGTCTGTAACATCAGCTAGAGCGGTTGCGCAACTAAATCCTGGGCGAAAACCCGATTGTTTTATAGGGATTATTGTATTCTCAATTAAAAATTTTTGCATTTGCTGTTCTAAAACTTTTTCCAAAATTTTTGATAGTACAGGTAAAATAGAAATTGACCGCAAATGCCCGAGTTCTGTTGGGTTTTTAATTTTAGGTATGGGAATAATCTTGGCTCGTTTCCACCCTAATGGAAAGTAAGATTTTTTTATGCAAACGTTTATAATATGCCTGATATATGGAATTAAAAAAGGACAGCACAGCAATAATAAAGTTATGTTAAGTTTATCCTGACCTATAGCCTTTGATTTAATGCTCTGTGTTATTTCCATTATTTTCAAATCGTTTACAGGCTTGAAAGAAAAGAGGTTATTTACAGATGTGTTGTTACTATAAAAGTTAATCAATTCAGGGTCAGGCGTATCACTGGACCTAGAAAGTTCCACAAAATATTTGTTTAGTTTGGAGGGATCGCTCAATGATTGTGGCAGATCGCACTGAACATTTTTGAGAATATTTAGTTTCTTCAGTTCCCGCCACTTTTCCCCTTGATTAGTATTCTGAAATCTAGTATTTAGGTACGCCCTCTTTTCCGCTCTTATCGCGTTGGTTGTCAGGTTGCGAAGCTGCTTGTAGTAGTCTCTATGCTCAGGCGTCCGGGTATTACGAAATCTACTAAGAGCTCTATTACGTAATGTTTGCATTAGTCTAATATTTTCCGTAATCCACGGAGAGTATGGTCTGGTTTTTCCCCTCACCTGTCTCACTGGAGCGTGGAGATCGAAAAGTTGAATAATATTGCTTGTTAAAAAATCGACCTTATCATCGATACTGCTAAAAGCATATAAATTATGCCATTGTATTAACTCAAGGTCGCGCTGAAAAAGAGTAAGATCAATATTGCGCAGAGCTCTGAAACTAAAATTATATGTAGGTTTTTTTGCCGGGATTACGTTAACTTTGCAGCGAATAAGCATATGTCAAAAACTTGTATGTCAACGACATCTATGTTAGCTAGTTCGTTAGAGGTAGAAAAGACCAAATCAATTAAGGAATAGCCAGCTGTAGTAATTCGTGTAGGGGAATTTATTACTTGTTGAAGTCCAAAGCTATCAGCCAAATTAACCAGAGAAATCGTGTTGTTCGATTCAGAGTCGTACATATTAACATTGAAATCACCAAGACAAAAAATTAAGTCACCTTCAGTAAATAAATTTGTCAAAGTGTCCTCAAAGTGGTCAAGAAAAAGAGTGTAGTCCGAATTTGGGGGTCTGTAAATATTACCTATTATAATAACTTGCCCAGAGATCTTTATTTTAATCCAAATTTGTTCTAAAAAATCTTTAGTCTCCTGAAGCAGAGTGGAAACTTCTATATTGCTTCTTATATAGATACCAACACCACCCCCCCTCGTCGGCCTATCCTGTCTTATAAATTAATAACTGGGAATCTGAACCACCTCAGAGTCTATACCCTGGTTTAACCAACTCTCCGAGACCCCAAAAACATCATACTCCTCCGCCCGCACATGCTCCAATAACACATTGAAATTATTCAACAGTGAGCGCACATTTAAGTGGCCCAAGGACAACATTAAGAAACAGCAATAATTTCTTACAGTAAAATAGGTATAAATAAGAATGTATGAGAATACTTATACTAAAAGAAATGCTATTCTAGAGCGTCTGCCCCCGCACACACAGAGAGAGAAAACAAAAATTATATTTCTTAATCAAATACAAATTAATGTAGGTATAACTATAGTAGGTACTAATTTGAGTAATATAAATGCAAAAGAAAAAAAACTAAAAACGAAAATAAATTATAGAAGATAGCATGGCTATGATAGACTTAGTAAAAAAATTACATCTACACTGAGTCGAACCGTCAACAGCACTCCATTAACGAGCGGTGAAGAGCTGATCAAACCAAATCATACATTGTATAATACTTTTATTATAATTATCAATAGAAATTAAACCAAGAAAGATGGTAAAAATCTGTCATAAACATAGGCAATGTCATGAAAAACTGTCACCCTGCTCCCCACTATAGAAATTTCGTACGAAGTTGTGAAACATAAACTTCACCGCTGCGCTCCAAAGAATTTAAAAAAACGTTATTGCCATTAAATTTAAACAGTAAGATGGATCAGACAACGCAACTCTTATGTAACGACTACATTATTAAAACACAAATTGTTCTGAGTTCAGTACTTGCCCCTGTTAAATCCGATCTAGGCCATCAATATCCTCAACTCGATGTGTCACATCACCACTTCTAACATAGATATTTCCGTTAAGACACCACGCGTTTTTATGCGTAAACTTATTTATTGCGGCACTGAGTAATTCCAACCTTTCACTGGTAAGGTCCTCTTTAATAAACACTTTGGTGGAACGCAATTCCTTGCGGGATTTAAGAACCGACGCCCGTGTGTTTACATTCGCAAATTTCACCAGAACTGCCGGAGGCCTGTCGGGTCTAGCGTTTTTTTGCGGCTACCCGATAGCACGATTCGATATCATTTTTACTGATATTGTTTAATTTCAGTTTAGTCTGAAATAGTATATTTACCTTTTCGGTCAGGTTTTCATCGGCGTCGTGTTGCATACCAAATATGCGGATGTTTCGACGTCGCGAGTGTTGTTCTTGGTCGTCTATTCTAGACTGAAGACGCCTGTTATCTTTCAACATCTGTGACAGCTGATTTTTTACTCCATTGAGTTCTTCTTCAATTTTTTTAAATCGCTGTTCAAATTTTTCCTCAATTTTCAGCATAATTGTGTCCACCACTTGGTTTTTAAATTCGGCGCTAAACACTCTGTCAACCTCACTTTTGACGTCTTACTTCATCTATGTCCGTTCGAGTGAGTACCATTTTAACGAATTACCAACAGGAAGAGTCCCTAAATACAGTTTCAGCACAATTACAAGGTATGATAACTAGAAAGGAAACTTGCAAAACGGGAAAAACCACTTAGCTGTAGATATTTCCTATGAATTTCTTAATAAATATTGGTCTACCACGCCACACTTGTCGTTCAGTTAAAGCGCC
Organism: Polydrusus tereticollis; assembly: GCA_963920685.1. Taxonomy (NCBI): domain Eukaryota; kingdom Metazoa; phylum Arthropoda; class Insecta; order Coleoptera; family Curculionidae; genus Polydrusus; species Polydrusus tereticollis. The sequence goes on from OY987326.1 coordinate 147,598,557, forward strand.
ATCTACTTCATATATACATAAATACTCCTTAGGGGGGCCCCGTATGCAAAAAATCAGAATAAATCAGTATATTTATATTTTATATTGTGAAAAACGTAACACAAATTTTTTTAACAGGTATTCTATTCAACTAAAAATACTTGGTTTAAACGAAACTTAAAATAATCATTCATTTTCAGTTTAAAATTAAAAAAATAATAATAGTTACTCTGACGTTAGGAAATTGGACAGCTGCAGTTTTCTCTTATTTTTTTTGGCAAATTCGTCCAAAACTTCCTCAGGAGTTACAAAGTTTTGCCTTTTGTGAATATTCAGTAAAGCTAAGCCATTTAACCTATACTCGGCCATTGTGGATTGTAGGTAGCTTTTAAATATCCTTAAAGGCGAAAAAGACCTTTCTACAGTACAACTCGTTACAAGTATCGTTGCAAGTAAATGTAACAATGTGTGAATTTGCGGAAATAAAGTTTTTGATTCCGTTATAGCTTTAATTATTGTTGTAGGCTTATCGGTTTTTGAACTCCAGTAAAGTTTCCATAGTTTTAATTCGCCTTCAAGTTTTAATTGGTCTTCTCCTGGTATATCTTCTTCATAAAATTTAATGGCACTAAAGAATTTTTCATCATAAACATCGTTGCAGATCTGAGAGCGATGGGAATAGAATACGATCCTGATCTGATGCAAGATAGAGAAGGGTGGAGAAGGATCGTGCAGTCAGCCAAGACCCACCAAGGGTTGTAGAGCTACAGAAGAAGAAGAAAGAATTTTTCGTCATTAATCTTTGGAAGATACATTGGAACCACATTCCATAACTCTGCTATAATTTTATGTTTCTCAGAAAATCTAAGCTTTATTTCTGAAATAAGAAAATCTAGAAATGGTATGAAGATGGCTAGTCTGTAATACTGTTCAACATCATTTGCTTCATAATTTGCTCTATGGGTTTGTCTTTTGTTAATTCTTGGTAGCTTCACTTCCAAATCTATTTCTTTAGCTGCAGTGCTTATCTTTGTGAAAATTAATTTAAAATTTGTCTCACTATCATTTCGGATTTCTTCCAACGTGTTAGCAACTAAGTTTGACATTTCATAAGCTTGTGATACATCAAGATTGACTTGTTGCAACTGAACTGATAGCGGAAGGATAAACTTAATTAGCTCACTTGTTATAAAAATCGACACTAAAAAATCCAAAGATGATAATGCTGATAATAATATGTTGGCTTTTGAGGAAGAAGCACTATTCCCATAAAGTATAGTGTCAGTTAAATAATTTATAACTTTAGGAAAAAACTCGATAAAATCCAGTATGGCCTCTTGCTTTTCAACCCATCTGGTTTCGCACATTTTTTTTAATTTTCTTTAGGGGGTGAATATTTTCGTTGGATTCCTGTAGTTTCGCGATGAATTCATTCATACGAAGAGCAGAATCTCTTATGAAATTTGTAGCTTCTTTCATAGTACTTATACAATTCCTTATTGCTGGAATCCCACACGCTTTACATAACACAAGATTTAAACAGTGGCTATAACAGTGCGTATATAGAGCTAACGGTTGCTCTTTGGAAATATACGCTTGAAGTCCTTCTTTATACCCTATTTGAGGCACCATCATAACCCTGTCCACGGATATTCTTAATATCAAGCCCAAGCATTTCAATTTGATTTTTTCACTGCTTTATACAATTCTTTACCAGTACAGGAGTTAAGTTCTATAAATGCAAGGAAGTCTTCTTCAATAATATTCTGATCTACGTTTACATAACAAATACATATTGACATCTGCTCCTTGACAGAAACATCCGTGGTTTCGTCCACTAAAATTGAATAAAATTTCCTTTTTTTAACCTTTTCAATGATTTTTTGTTAAATAACAGTCCCACAGTTATGTTATTTTCAATGTGACTTTGAATTGCACTTTGTAATTTAACCGAAACATCTACATCTTTGTTTTCATGAATATTGCAAAAATTCTTCATAAAAAGCATATTTGCAGCATGGTAATTATTTTTTTCGTGCGACTTGAAATATTCTATAGCGCGTTTGTATTTTTTAAAAGGAGAGGAAACCAAAGCTAAAAGAGCCACTTCTCCCGATCTGCCAGCTTTTTTTCTTCCAAACAGGACACATGCCTTACAAAAAGCTCCCTTCTGAAGCGCACTGTACGCCAAACATGGAAATTGTTGTAACCAATGGGCTTGAAATGAGCTTATGTTTGTTGTCGCCATACACAGGAAATTTAAAACCAGAAGGAGGTGTCTAACATTGTTTAACTGCAATATATTTATTTTTTTCGTCTAGTTCCGACACTATGTTAGTAAAATTACCAATGTCTAACGAATGTTCTGATTCTGACGGATTTTCATCTTTTCTCTGAAATTCAACTGTGTTAGCTTTAGCGCCCTCATAATTACTTTTCGAAGAAGAGCAAGAACTAGTACATGGATTATTTGGTTTTAAATTATCTGTAGTAATATATTAAGGGATAGGGAAATTATCGAAAATCATCCCGAAGATTTTTTGCCGTGGAAATCGCTCGAGGGCTTGCCCGAGAGCGATTTCCTAATGGCAAAAAATCTGAGAATGATTTTCTGATTATTTCCCAATCCCGAAATGTATTTTGAAGATTATTTACCAAATAAAAAACTAACGATTTCTGACGGGTGAGATTTTCACTTTTGACAAGGGTGATTTTCACCGGAGAGCGGGAGATTATCGCTGAATAATCAGGTGAAAATCAACCCGCTTTTATAATGGATGAGGTAAATAATCTGTAGTAATATATTAAGGGATAGGGAAATTATCGAAAATCATTCCGAAGATTTTTTACCGTGGAAATCGCTCGAGGGCTTGCCCGAGAGCGATTTCCTAATGGCAAAAAATCTGAGAATGATTTTCTGATTATTTCCCAATCCCGAAATGTTTTTTGAAGATTATTTACCAAATAAAAAACTAACGATTTCTGACGGGTGAGATTTTCACTTTTGACAAGGGTGATTTTCACCGGAGAGCGGGAGATTATCGCTGAATAATCACGTGAAAATCAACCCGCTTTTATAATGGATGAGGTAAATAATCTTCAGAATCAGGCCTTTGTTTTTTTAAAAAGGCAAATAAATTAGTTTGGGTAGCTATCTTTCTTTTTTCTGTCATATTTTCGGGTTCTGGGCAGATACCCCACGCTGAAATAAAGTATATACCTATTTTATAGAAATTTCCAAAAGGTAAAACAGGAATATTCTTTGTATGTTCTGAATAATATTGGTGAAACATAAAGAACTAAAAGAACAGAACAAAATCGGACCAGGCCAGTTTACCAGCGGCCTGATGCCGAAGCTAATGAACCGAAGATAAACATAACCTTTTTTATAAACACAACATAATAGCTTTATATTTGGCTTTATTTTAACAATCTAAAATCAAGTTTAACAAAGTACAGAATTATCAAAATTTGTTTTTGTACTTACTTATTTCCTTGCTTTTATCGATAAAAAATACACTTATTAAAAAAGACCTTTTGATCTATTTAGATTTAATATTAAAACTTTGGTTCGCAGGTGGCGCTGATTTATGCTGGGTAAAAACAAATTGCGCTAATTTAAACAAAAAATAATTTTCAATGTTTCAACGGGCTTTAGGGGGGGCCCGGGCTCCATTACCCCCCCCCCCCTGGATCCGCCTTTGGTAATCACTGAACATGGTTAAACTGAGTGAGATGCAAAGAATCGAAGTCTTAATGATGATAGGATATGGAGATAAAATGCGAACACAAATTGAGGTTTGTCAGCTTTTTAATCATAAATACCCAAATAAACAAATTTTTCAATCTACAGTAAGTACAATTAAACACAAATTTAAAGAATTTGGACATCAAGACAAAATCAGGCAGACCCAAACATTCGAAAGAAACGAAACTAAATATTCTTCTTTCGGTAGAAGATACTTCTCATGAAGGTACAAAATGATTAGCTCTCGATTACAACGTTGGAGCGTTTTCTGTAAGAAGAATTTTACGAAGAAATAAATATTTTCCATACAAAATTAAGCTGATACATGAATTAAACGATGACGACCCTGATCGACGATTAGAATTTTGTGAAACAATGATGAACATGTGAAATCTCGAAATGATGGAGAGTTTATTTACAAAAAACTATTGATACTGGTCAGCAACAAATCCTTATTGGACGACTGAAGCCCATACACAGTACCTACGAAAAGTTAACGTCTGGGCCGGTATTGTGGGAGTGGGAAATCGAGTAATTGGCTCATATTTTTTTGAAGAGACCTTGACTGGCCAAAGATATTTTAATTTTCTTGAAAATGATCTTATACTCGCTTTAGCAGTTTTGTTTCCAAACGCAGAAGACCCGGACTTACTAGCTGAATTTTTATCGCGATGTCCGTAATTATCTCGACATGGTGTTCGCAGGGAGATGGATACGTAGAAGGCGACAAATAGAATGGCCAGCCAGGTCCCCTGATCTGACGCCTATGGACTACTTTTCGTCGGGTTACTTGAAACATAAAGTGTATTTTAATAAACCTAACAGTATTTATGAACTGAAAAATAGAATCCGACAAAAAATTAGACAAATTGCGCCGGAAACCGTCCATAATGTTTTAGAGGAGTTTACCTACCGTCTTTGATACTCAATTCTCAAGAAGTAAATTGGAAGCAATTTTAACATTTGATTAAGTAATTTCTTGATAAATAATATACATAATTTACTAGGATCAAGGCAAATATTACTTTCATTTTAAACGTCAATATTTCAAAAACGATTGAAAATCGGTATAGGATATGTAACATGGAATGTGTTTAGAACTTCCATAGAATACAAAAATCAAATAAAAAAACAGCTGTTCCATTTATAAAAATGGTCGAAGACTTCAAAACTTCTTCATGAGTTGCCCTGTATATTATTTATTTTTCGTTTGGCATATATCGAATTTATGTAGAATTTTTGGCGGTCACTGTAAATAGGAACTTATACATTTCTCGAGAATAATTTATTTTCTGCCCAATCAATGCAAAAAAAAATTTTATAGATAATTTAGTTAACTGCTATGCTAAAGACAATGAAAAACCCGAAGCCCTGAAGAGGGTGGAGAAAATAACAGGCGAAACGGTGACATTTTACAATGTAGATATTAGGGATAGAGAAGCTTTGGACCGGATATTCAAAAAAGTGAGTTTATAAAATTAAAAAATAAAATTTTTAGGAAATATTTTATTTTAGTAATAAGTAGTATAGTAATAATTATAATTGTTTAATAACTGTGTTTTGAAAATAATAGGGCAATATTGAAATAAAGAAAACTGTTGGTTATCAAACCAACTATCTGCTGCATAGATCAAATGTATAGAACTTAACTTACCATAGTAGGTCAGTAGGTAAATATAGCTCAATAATGTAAAGTTACTTTAGTTTAATTTCATTTATTATCTAACACTAAACTAATTTGGTTTTAGCATAAAATTGATTCAGTAATACATTTTGCCGCTCTAAAGGCCGTGGGAGAGTCAGTTAAAGTACCTTTGATGTATTATCAAAATAATATTGGAGGCTCTGGGACCCTTTTTGAGGTAAGTTCATTATTATAATACATGTATATTGTTTGCTACGTTCTTGAACCGAGATTACTATTTTTGGTGGTTTACCTTTACCATATACAAATAGTTTAACCGAAAATAATTTTGTCAAATACACCCCCAAAAATACTTTTGGTCTTATTGATGAGATGCCAATTAAAGTGCAAAATGCAAGAATAGTAATTTTCAATTTACCTTATTAAAAATGGACGTAAGGACGTTAATTATAATATATTAAAATATAATTTCTCGCGTTTTAAGCAAGGTAAGTAAATACCGTTTTATTGAATCTAGTTCGAGAGTAGGTAAAGTAAGCGCCACAAATATAGCATTATTGTTTACATTTCTGTCTTCTGTATGAAAACTCTAGCAAAAAAATGCCGCCTCTATGCAGCATGCATTTTAGTCCAGGCAAATTGTAATTTTTCTGGGAACTAAAAGCGATCAAGCTGCAATTTTGCATGGGCACAGGGTACCACCAGAAAAGTTTAACTCTGAATTTGCACGGTTCTTACCCCCTTAAGTTTGGCGCCATCTTGAATCAAACGGTTAAATCGGTTTTTCGCTTGTAACTTCTACTATTTTTGTACTAGAAGAAAAAATAAAAAAGCATCTTGCAGGGGAAAACAATACCTACAAAACTATGCCTCCGAAAAATTCATTAACTCATTTATACAGGGTGGCCAACTAAGAATGCGAGGTACTGTATCTGGGAAACTATCCATCGTTAAGGCTTGCGGCAAAAAAAATTATTACTAAAACGGCCAAGAGAAAAACCTGGAAAATATTTTCAAGTTTCTGAAATGGCCGCTAGGAGGCGTAACTGCAATCTGGAATCTAAAAAAGTGATGTTTCTGTAAATTCCGCTATATTAACCTAATAAAAAAAATCCTGATCTTTAAAGCCGAGGATAATCTGAACCTTTTTTCTTTTACATTTTTGCAGTATCTCTAAAAATAAAGTGGTGGGGGGTATTCAAACGTTTCCGTAAATAACATCCTGTATCTTCGAAACGGCTAAGCCGATTTGAACAAACTTGGGTTCGTTAAAAGGAGCTATTCTTGGGCTACAAACATCATTATATTTGAAGTTTTGCAAGTTTTACATATCGCCGCTAGAGGGTTTTTTTCGACATTCCAACAGAAATGGTTAATTTTCTCAACAAAATAAAATGCATTGGTATAATTTTTTTTTTCCATGAAAAAGTAGCTAAATGATGCCTAAACTAGCTCGCGAAAACCGCATCTCGATATCTGGTTCCTAACCCAAAATATCGGCAATAGAAAATTTTATACGAAAATCCCTTAAATTTTCATTTTATTGTAACTATATTTTTCTGGAATTCTTTCTATTATGTAAGTTATGGCCCTAAAAATGACCGATTTATAAAAGGAAGATTTTTAATGCCCCCGCAAATGCTCGAAATGCTGACCATAACGTTCTATGCATTGCTGAAGCCTCTCATGGGTAGACAAAACTGCACTTTCAATTTCGGCTCTCGGTATGTTACGTATTGCATTACGAATCCGGTTTTTCAAATCTTCTCTGGTCGTAGGTTGAGTCTGAAACACGATGTCCTTTAACCGCCCCCATAAATAAAAATCCAGGCAAGTTAGGTCTGGTGATCGCGGTGGCCTCTTCCAATCCACCGCTGTTGAAATACTGCATTAATATGCTCTCGCACATTAACGGCAAAATGTGCTGGGCAACCATCCAACTGCAAAAACAAGTTTTGCCTTGTTTCCAAAGGCACATCTTCCAACAACAACGGTAATTGATTGGCCAAAAAGTCAAGAAAGACATTGCCATTTAGGGATTGCTCAAAAAAATATGGCCCAATAATTCTGCCTTCCAGTATGCCACACCACACATTTAAACTCCAACGTCCTTGGTGCTGAACTTCACGCAACCAATGCGGATTTTCTGCAGACCAATAGTGCATATTATGTAGATTGACTCTCCCGTCACTACTAAAGGTGGCTTCATCGGTACAAAGAATTTGAAATAAAAATTCTCTATTTTGGCGTATCATACCTAACATCCAATGGCAATAGTCCAACCTCCGATCAAAATCTTCCCCTTCAAGGCCTGATGCAAAACGACATGATGGGTGCATTCTAAAAGTAATTAAAAAAAGTTTAAACGAATACCTAACTTTGATGGCCATTAGAACTTACCTAAGATCCTTCAAAATATTTTGAACCGTTGTTCGTGATATGTCCAACTCAAGGGATAATGCTCTTGTGCCAACATGAGGATTTCCTTCAATATACCCCAGTACGTAGTTCATATTTTCTTGTGTTGTTCCAATTCTTTGCCGTTGAAACTTAGGCCGAAAACAACCATTGGCTCGTAAACTCGCCACTAATCGGGGAAAAACTCTCACATCGCAAGGACGCCGATTTGGATATCGAGCGGCGTAAACTCTTTTAGCTACTGCGGCATTCTGAAGACATTCAAAATAAACCGCAAGCATATCAACAGCTTCATCATTCGTAAAATGGATTTTGTAAACACAAAAATTACTCAAAGTAACGCAAAACTTTGACAACTATTGACAATAATTTGGATTATTTATGTTTTGATTAGGTATTTGTTTTGTTTCCATGGCCTGCTTCTATTAATTATCTTTTTTGTGCATAGAACGTGATGGTCAGCATTTCGAGCATTTGCAGGGGCATTAAAAATCTTCCTTTTATAAATCGGTCATTTTTAGGGCCACAACTTCCATAATAGAAAGAATTCCAGAAAAATATAGTTACAATAAAATGAAAATTTAAGGGATTTTCGTATAAAATTTTCTATTGCCGATATTTTGGGTTAGAAACAAGATATCGAGATGCGGTTTTGGCGAGCTAGTTTAGGCATGCATTTTATTTTGTTGAGAAAATTAACCATTTCTGTTGGAATGTCAAAAAAAGCCCTCTAGCGGCGATATGTGAAACTTACAAAACTTCAAATATAATGATGTTTGTAGCCCAATAATATCTCCTTTTAACGAGCCTAAGTTTGTTCAAATCGGCTTAGCCGTTTCGAAGATACAGTATCGGCTAATTCAATAAAAAAGATATATATGACTTAAAATTTTCCTATGGTGTAAAGAGATTTGTTGAGTTGTTTTTATTCCCTGGGTCTCTCTTTTTATTTTAATTTTCTTAAAAAAAAATTACTTGTTAAAGGTATAGCTAATTTTGATATAAAAAGTAGTCAAAGGATCCGAAAATTCAACAAAATTTTCCCACTAGGGCACATTGTTCTTAAAATCGATTAAAGTTTTCCGTACTAAAAATCCTTCACAATTCTGATCCCTCTCGGGTTCAACAACTCGTGTGAGGAAAATGAACCAATACTGCGTCATGGTCAGATAGTCCAGAAGATATATGTTGCAGTCCAGGTCCATATTAAAGTTAGTGCAAACGTAGTCGACAAGAGTAGCAGAATGTTGGGTAATACGTATAGGCACGGATAAGTGCATTCCCAAATTGAAGGAATTAGAAATACTGCACAGCAACTGATCAGGCGAAGACAATTCATCGCTAAAATCAATATTCAAATCACCCTCCAATACTATTTTACAGTGCAACAGAAGCTGACATAGCAGATGCTCAAGCCTATCAATAAATACAGATACGTCAGAGCCTGGGGGTCGAGACATACATAAAAGATATATTTTATATTTCTTATTTAAAACGACCAAAAACTCAAACTCAATCTCAACTATCATAGGTTCAAACTGGTCCGCAACAGCGAGAGAAAACTGTTCACAAATATTTTTATTTACTAGAATCAATGTTTAAAATAGCTTATGATAATTAAAATTTACAATTATGGTTATCGCAAGCACTCGCGTCGGTTAGTAATAGTTCTGCCCCTTGCACATGCTTAATTTGGAGTAGATTTTTTTTCCTTGAAATTTTATGCATAACCATAGGAGAATGAGGGATAAATAAGATTGGGAAAGTCCTATCACCTTCTTTATTTAAAAATTTAATTCCTACGCGTTTCGATCAATAGGTCATCCTCAGGGCGAGTGGTTTGTAAGCAAATGTGAACTAGTTATAATTAAACGTACATTATACAATCTTGTGGAAGTACTTACAGGTTAGAACGAAAAATTATCAACATTCAACAATCAGTAACGCGCACACATAGTCATAGATTAAAATCGGTCAAAGTCTTAAAATACATTTAAAATTAATTAAAAAAATTAAAATTGCGAAACAAAACACATAACTACCACAAAACAAATTAAAACTATTGATCAGAGGTAAACTATTTTTCACTGTCGTTTCTGCTGAACCGTATAGGTTGTGTAGAAAAAAATTCAGTAACTTTTTCAGCTTGTGTTGGTAAATATGGGTCGGCCGTCGCAGGCCGGTCTGGACCATCGAAGTTCAAATTATGTGGAGTGGTCATTAAATAATTTAACAGCTGAGACATATCGACGATAGGTTTGGTTTGAATGGTCGTTGAGATTTTGGGGTGAACGTGATTGAGATATACTTATTTCGAGATTTTCAAGTATATCCAGCCTTTTGCCCTTATTTAGGTGGTGTGAAACTTTAAAGTTCTTTTCTGGATCGAAATCATGGCTGGTGGTTTTAAGGTGGGCTCTAAAGAGTGACTTATTGTCGTGTTGAAGTCTTTTTGATTTAAGATGTTCTTTTATCCTGTATGGAAAGATCTGCCAGTTTGGCCAACATATTCAGCAGGGCAGTCAACTTCTTGGACTTAACTCTAGAGAGACACGACAAAGATATTTCCTTCAAAATCTATAGAAAACCCACACAAACAGACCATATGATACCATGGGATTCTTGCCATCATTTATCTCATAAATTAGCCGCTTTAAATACTTCCTTCCATCGACTTTTTTCAATTCCACTGAAACCAGAAAACTATGTGATTCTTGCCCTGCTGAATATGTTGGCCAAACTGGCAGATCTTTCCATACAAGGATAAAAGAACATCTTAAATCCAAAAGACTTTAACACGACAATAAGTCACTCTTTGGAACCCACCTTAAAACCACCAGCCATGATTCCGATCCAGAAAAGAACTTTAAAGTTTTACACCACCTAAATAAGGGCAAAAGGCTGGATATACTTGAAAATCTCGAAATAAGCATATCTTAATCACGTTGACCCCAAAATCTCAACGATCATTCAAACCAAACCTATCGTCGATATGTCTCAGCTGTTAAATTATTTAATGACCACTCTACATAATTTGAACTTCGATGGTCCAGACCGGCCTGCGACGGCCGACTCATATTTACCAACACAAGCTGAAAAAGTTACTGAATTTTTTTCTACACAACCTATACCCTATACCATGATACTGTAACCTTTAGGTTATAGTATCATGCCCTATACGGTTCAGCAGAAACGACAGTGTAAAATAGTTTACCTCTGATCAATAGTTTTAATTTGTTTTGTGGTAGTCATGTGTTTTGATTCGCAATTTTAATTTTTTTAAATTCATTTTAAATGTATTTTAAGACTTTGACCGATTTTAATCTATGACTATGTGTGTGCGTTACTGATTGTTGAATGTTGATAATTTTTCGTTCTAACCTGTAAGTATTTCCACAAGATTGTATAATGTACGTTTAATTATAACTAGTTCACATTTGCTTACAGGCCACTCGCCCTGAGAATGATCTATTGATCGAAACGCGTAGGAATTAAATTTTTAGATAAAGAAGGTGATAGGACTTTCCCAATCTTATTTATCCGTCATTAAACATGCCCCTTCTGGAGAGCAGTTTCGGCTTTAACATAGGAGAATGTTTAATTTATTTGATAATGCATCTGATTTCCGATTGTATGGGCACGCAACCTTTGAGAATAACATTTTTAAATATTTTATTTTAATTTCAGTTTTCAATATTTTCTCTTCTTAAATAATTGTAGGTGATGAGTAGCAACGGGGTCAAAAATTTAGTTTTTTCTTCATCAGCTACAGTCTATGGTACCCCACAGTTTTTACCTATAACTGAGGAACACCCTACTGGTCAGGGATGCACAAATCCTTATGGAAAAACGAAATATTTTGTAGAGGAAATTTTAAAAGACCTATGTACGAGCGATCCCGTAAGTTTAGGTACTTTTTTAAAATTGTGTAAGTTTCTTGTACTGATTTATTTAGAATATATCGGAAAATGTTACTCTCTACACTACTCTCTTGAATAAGACACGATGCATGCATTAAATGTTTCGTTATTATTAGTATATTTCCTATGTATTTTGCTTTTAGGAATGGAAAGTAATCCTTTTAAGGTATTTTAATCCAGTTGGAGCCCATGAATCCGGATTAATTGGAGAAGATCCCTCTGGCATTCCAAATAATCTTATGCCATACATTTCTCAAGTAAGTATTTTTTATAGATTTATTTATTCTTAACATTATTTACCTCCAAAAAATAGTAAATAAAGTATGAAGCAATTAAACAAAAATGTTCCTGATTCCAGTTTAATTATTTTGGTTTTATTTTATATCTAATTTTTTTTACTGTGCAAGTTTTAACCATTGTGCAGGTTAGTTCAGGTTATTGATTTTCGTTGAAATTGCATAGTGGCTCGCTTACTAATAAAGTTAATGCGGTGTTCGCAAATCTGTGCTACTTTTTTGAGAAAAAAAAAGATACCGTTAACAATTTTTTCGTTGACCTCTTACAGGGAAAGTAAAAAGTGCTTGTTATACACTTTTTTACGTAAAATTCGGTGGCGAAATCAGGTTTTTTCTAGATGCTATATTTTTTTAACAACAAACCAAACTTGTTTTTTTTTTTAATGGGACGCCCTATAGGTTTAAATTATGAAAATACGCGTTTAGTTAATTTGTAGGTTTTTTTAGGGGTCATTAACAGGTTTTTTGGGGTGGTTTAACCTACATACAGCATAGGAAAAATCCCAATTTGCCATAGTTTTGAGACTTGGGTGTATTTTGTTGTTTTTTTAATATCATTAAAAATATTCTTCTACGAACGTGAGCTATTGAGGCTAGTTTTCCGACGGTATATTCACTGCATTGAAATTTAAAATATGATAGGGGACTACATTTGGAAACTATTTGCGAATATACAGGGTGTTTCACAAAAGCGGGACACCATGAACATACATATTTTTAAATGAGACAGCCTATATTTTACAATATGTTTGGATCCTACATAAACTTAGAATTATTTTTTAATTTGAGTCTAAACTTAATAGTTTCCGTAGATATCGACTTTTGAAAAATACCATTTTTGAGCTTTAACAGCTTCTAGCTTTTTAACGGTACGTCCTGGAGCAAAACGGCTTACATGTTCCCATCTTACTTTTTTATTGTCTTCCCAAAAGTGTCAATTTCCGGTTAAACCGGAAGTACTGTGTTTCCGGCTTTCGAGTTTCAGGCGAGAATATTGGGGTAAATGCGCTTCAAGGTTGCCGGCGATGCGGTATTCAGAGAAATCCTTCTGGTTATTATATGTATTCTTGTGCCATCGATATAAATGTAGTGCACTTTGAATGGCCTCAAGTCGAGCAGCATATAGGGTAGGCCAAGAAATATTAAAAAATAAATCATATTTTTTAAAAGAGAGAAAGATGTTATAAAGAACAGTTGTTTCCAAGCACACTGTCATAGCCTTCTATTGAAAAAAAAAATTAAATCGCCCTCGTATAATGATTTCTTTTTATTTCTTAACCTATATAAAATAAATTTTGAAATTAATTATTGTAATCAAATGGATTTTGCGTAACGTTTATCAAATAGAAGCAAATTTGTAAAGTTATCTAGATTTGTATTTTTTCGAGAATCCAAAAAGGCATGTATTTTTAAAGATATTACACATACTCCTCAATTTTATAAATAAGACTTTTGTAATATTAATGTCCATGTTGTGAAAAACTAATAACCATTGCTGAATATAAAAAAAAAAATCATTATACGCTACAAAATTGCAGTTGTGCAACCACAGAATAAATAGCTACACAACAGAACTCTGGAGACGTGGCAACAAATTTCCCCCCCGAAAAAGAGCTCGGCTGGCAACGCGTCAAGTAAAATTTCAATAAGTTTTGGTGTGTTTATTTTATACAGGGTGGCAATCATCTTACAACTTGCAATAGCTATACAGGGTGTCCCACGGTGGATGGCGTATTAGACGTTTATGGAGAACTAAATAACGGACCATTTTGAAAATTTGGCAACCGGGATAAACGATCATGGTCTACAGTTTAAAAATATTTTTGATCATGCGGTGTTGCCGCTTCTACTCTAAACCGGTGGCAACATCGCTATTTTAAATAGAACACCCTGTATATTCTTCAATTTTCGAATTCCGCATATAATTATGAGCAACTTATCTTAATATTTCCCTATACCTATCTGTAGCCGTTTTTCGGGAACAAATTAATTTCAATTTTTTTTTACGAAAAAAGGACTTCCAATAAATTTTAATATCTCCCTCCTATTAAACAATTTTAAGCTGAAATTTGGGTCATACCTGAACAATGCATCTAGGCATTTGATCTTTTGGTCACATCTTAGTTTAAGTATACAGGGCGGTACAGAAATTAATTTATGTCGGTAACTTACAAAAATGCCAGAAAAATAATTTTTTTAAATGGAACACCCTGTATAATAATACGGATTTAAAAAGCCAATAAGACTAGCTTTCAGAGTATGTATACTTTGCCTAATACCTAACTTCAAGTTTTCGATTTATTAGCGTTTATTCATAAAACTTCATAAATCGACAAACTTTCAACGGTTATAATAGTAGTGGGCTATGGAAACAAATTTTTTGTTACATAGTCACCATGGCAACTTGTTTTATAGAAATGTCATTCTTTTCATAATTGTGATTTGAGTACCTACGATGGCGGAAGTCACCATGGCAACTTGTTTTATAGAAATGTCATTATTTTCATAATTGTGATTTGAGTACCTACGATTAGGGGTGGGCGATTATCAAAAGTTATAATCGATTATCGATTATGAAAAATAATCGATAATTTCGATTTAATCGATTAATCGGAAAATCGATTATTTCGATTAATCGATTATTTCGATTAAGCGATTATTTCGATTAATCGATTATTTTGATTAATCGATTATTTTGATTAATCGATTTTTTCCATTAATCGATTATTTCGATTAATCGATTATTTCGATTATTTCGATTAATCGATTATTTCGATTAATCGATTATTTCGATTAATCGATTATTTCGATTAATCGATTATTTCGATTAATCGATTATTTCGATTAATCGATTTTTTCCATTAATCGATAAATCGGACAGGCAATAAATTTATTGTCCAATAATTTATTTGGTCCTTGTCGATTAGGCAATTTTTATTTAATTAAAACAATCTCCTTTTATGGGAAAAATTATAATATAACAATATTATGTTTAAGCAACGTTTCACTTTTTTTCAACTTTAGAATAAGAGTAAAAAGCTGTTTTTATTTGTATATATTTTAAGTAATAATTATTATTTTCATTTTTATTGCGCTATTTCGCCTACATTTAATTTCCATCGATGGCTATTTTTGCAAATAAATCGAAAACGGTCACAGATACGAGAATAGTACAAGAGACAAGAACGCTAAACAAGGGAACAGAGAGTTCAAATTTCATACCGGAATTCATACAGGGAGCCCCAAAAAAAGTTCTGAAAGATAAAATTGTAGCGGATTCAAGAAAATGTAACACCCTGTATACTGCGACCAACAATTTTAATACTTTATTGTAGAGATTCTAAAAAATGGTTGTTGTTCCAAATTTGAAACAATTATCAGAGAATATAAGAGAGAAAACGCAAGATACGAGAAAAAAAATTGAAACTTTGCCACCCTGTATAACGAAAATAACGCGTTTTAGACCATGCATATATTTAAATTTTTTTCTTATTTTGACGAGTACTAACTATCACCCCCTGAAATATCTGCATACCATTAATTAACACCCTGTATACTAGTAGAAATACGGGCGCAGTACACGTAACTGTTATTGTATAGAGTAATAATTAATTGTGCAGTATATTAATTACCAGCAACTTCAAAATCATTCAATAACATAATAATTTATATTTTCGATTATCGGGTAAAAATTTATTTACACTCGATTTTACAATCGACTAATCAGAAAATCGGAAAATCGATTAATCGGAAAATCGATTAATCGGAAAATCGATTAATCGGAAAATCGATTAATCGAAAAATCGATTAATTGGAAAATCGATTAATCGAAAAATCGATTAATCGGAAAATCGATTAATCGAAAACTCGAAAAATCGGTTAATTGGAAAATCGATTAATCGGAAATCGATTAATCGATTAAAATTTTTCTTAAATCGAAAAATCGATTAATCGATTATATATCGATTAATCGATTATTTTGCCCACCCCTACCTACGATGGCGGAAAATAAAAGTTACTCTATGAACTGAATTTATCTTGAAAACCTGCCTCTCTTGGGGATGGGGATTCTCATTCGCCCAAAAGTTGTGATTGTGATGATTGAAAATGCCCTCCCTCGAAAATTTGGATTCGTCAGTCCATATAATTTTACTTAAGGCGATTGAACAATAATAATTATTTTATTTCCAATTTTTCTTCGTTACTTATATTATCAAAAAATGCTTATATATAAAAGTTGCAGAGAATTACTTTATCTAGGGCGCTATAGAGCCATAAAACTGTCATATTCTTTTTTCAATTTTTCTTTCTTGAAGTAAAAGATATTTTAAAGAACTGGCGATATAGCGCGGTAGTAATTATTAATTTAGACATGCTGGTAAAATTAAGAATTTAAATTAAATAGTTTGTTCAAAATCTTGGAAATACGATTTTGCAAAAACAGTCCTGATTTAATGCGCTTTCTTTCAGCGCCCGGCAAGCCAATTGCTTTTTGGTCACACGCTGGCAATCTCGCTTGAAGCGAGAGGCTTGCGACCCGATGAAATAGTTCTAGGAATTATTTGTTAACAGATTAACAGCAGATGCAAGGACAAAAACATAAATTTCAATGTAATTTGAATACACTTTAACAATAGTATTAATATAATAGTAATATTGTCAGGTATATAATTACTAATAAAAACCTTTTTTTCGTCGGCGGGTAGGAGTATACAGTATACCTACTTAAAAATATGTTTTTACTTATGCGTGAGTTGTGTTTTTGTGGTTTACTTAGTGCCATCCAGTGTTATACAATTTACTTATTATCTATATTTATATTTTATTTCCTACCAATATGGGGAAAAAACTTCAATTTTAATCCAAAAGGAGGAGTGATCGCAAAAAAAATGTTAATTGCTAAAAAAGCAAGAGGACAGAAGAATCCAGCAAAACTATTGACCGTTACAAGGTAAGAGTTTTTTTATTACAACATACTAAACAAAAAGTAATGCACTCTTGCATGATAAAATGTTTTGTTTGTCTAAAAAATGGATGCACGTAAAAAACTTGATTGTAGTCCACATTTTGAATTTTGACGTACTCAATCAATTTTAAAAAACTTTTTTACTTTTGATAAACATCCACGTTAGGGAGACCTATTACTTTTAATTACTGCAATTTACTTTTAAAGTTAGATACAATTATCATTCTGCATGTCTCGGGAGCGCGTAGGGGACATCTAATTTTTTTTTCAAAGTGCGCCACACAGTGTGTGCAAGGAGCACCAAGCGACCCGCATTATTTGTGCTATTGTTTTTAAAACAATCTTGTCGGTATCGATACAAAACACATGTTGTTTTAAATATTTAACTGATGCATTATTATAACAACAATATCATTATCTATACTTGAGAGATTTTGAATATTCAATTCAATAAGAATACGGCTAAAATTGTTTAATTATATTTTCACGTTCAAAAAGCATATTATATTAATTAAAAAAAAAAAACAGACGCTATCATGAAAGTAAGTCTGGATTTGTTCTAGCTTCTTATTTCTTACAGTTATTCTTTATTTATGTACGATTGTTATAGGTACTCAAAACCCAATATTATTTGGGTAAATCCGAAAAAAATATCAAAATGAGAAAAGTCAATAGGGTACATTTTTTTGTCAATAAAATTCGTTAAGGTGCTCCCCGGGATGCCACTTTGGATGGACTTAATAAATTTAATCTAGTTAAGGCTATTTAAGCCCCATATCATTACGAATAACGGTACCAAATTTCAATAAAAGTGGGAAAAGGATATTTAAAAAATAATAAAAAAAAATATTTTTTTTTAACGTTAGGTATAGGGAATATGACAGTAACTTACCCTAATTTGGTCCTTCGAATCCAAAAATATCATAAAATATAGGGTGTCCCATTTAAAAAAAGATAACAATAATGGATCAATTTTATGTGTTTACTCAAATATGAAGACAATTTTAGAATTCAGCCGTTGTCCATTAAATAATCGCGTCGTATAGGGTGCGCTACCCTGCACCTATTTATAGTAAAATTAAATTTTGACTCAAAATGTATCACGGCAGGACTAGTTAATCCCTGGCTTACGGCAGCCCGGCAGCGCTTATAAGTATGATGTAGTTGAGATATGCCGTTTTCCATATTTTTATAAAATATCTGTTAATTTAAAAATTCCTAATTTGTAAAATCCAATATATTTTTCTGTTGTACATAATATAATATTTAAATTATAATGTTTTTTTTTTAGATTGAGAGAGATGATTTGTTTTGGAAAGAGAAAATGGAGCCATATCTAACAAGTTTTATTTTAAATGCTTATTACCAGAGATTATCGACCCTAGATTTACCAGAGGCCTAAAAATAAGGAATCCCCCTCGAGATAATTAGATTGTATTTATTAATAAAAACCCAATATTTTTATTATATTAGTTCATTTCAAATTAAGTAAGTACTTACTTAACAAAGTATTTATTAAAATATATTTTAATCTAACTAAGTATTTATGTGTAGTAATGTCCCAGAAACCAAACCTATATTATAATTTTGTGGTAATGTTCTGTGTAAACTCGCTTGTAAATAAATTGTATCTACTATTGCGTCTACTTCAGTTGTAGCCACATGGGAAACCTTTTTATTATTAAATTTAAGGAAATTAATAATAATAAAAATAAAAAATATGAATTTTGCTCAAGAGTAAAGTACCTTTATCTTTGACAATATCGAACATTGTTATGAAAAATAATTGATCAGTTTTGAAAACTTCATTCAAATATGCAATTACATCCACAAACCAGATTTTGTTATTTCTTCGAAAAGAAACGTGTTTAATAAACAAAAGAGATAAAAAATGTTCAGGTTAGTTCATTATTGAAAATAACAAAATTAAAAATGTAAGGAATCTAGAAAAAATTGTAAAAAACAAAATCTGATTTTTGGATGTAATTTCATAATTCACTTTAGTTTCCAATTCTGATCAACTTTTTTTTATAACAATTTTCGATATTGCCAAAAATAAAAAAATTAATATTTTTTGACAAACCTCGTATGCGAGTGAAACAAATTAATATCTGAGGGCTTATATTCTTCACTTCGTACATTTTGAAAAGGTTTCGTGTGACAAGCGTTCATAAAAAATAAACGGTGCGCTTGATTGGTATTCTAGTAGTAGAAGTAGTGAAGAATCCCAAATTATTAAATCTTACTCGCATACGAGTCACTCCCATCACTTTTCGTTCATTTTTCAGGTGAAGAATAAGGCCTCTGATGTTTGCATTTCAGATTTTAGACCATGCAAAACTTTTATGAGGAATACCTTTTTGCTTACAATTAATAATAAAAAAGTTTTCCGTATGACTACAACTCGAGTAGACATAATGTATATGAAAACAGGCAGTACAAATGTCGAGAATATCTTTATATAAGCCTCGGCATGTAATAATTGGTATACACTTTGGGTCTAATACAAAAAAAATAAAATAACATTTTCATGACATTTGATTGGACTATTAATCTTCCTGCACTATAGGGGTATTAGAATAATGATACTAAAATAATAAAATAACCGGGCAGGCTCAGCCGTGTCTTTTTACTTCTGGGGATCCCGTGAATTAGGCGGCTTTTTACTTCTGGGGATCCCGTGAATTAGGCGGCGATGCCGGATCAGCCAGCGCACGAGCGGATCTCGATAGATAGGTGGTAGCGTGCTATTTTTGGATTGGCATGCCGCCGGAATTTCTCTTCACTGATGTATCCCCTTAAGAAATTTGGATCTTCCTGGATATGCACTAGCATCATTTCGCAAAACTCGACACTCTTTTGACTATCTTCAGGCTTAAGAGCTTGAACCCTGGTAAAATTTATAATCATGCATTCCATGTTTCCTTAGAATTCTTTCTACCGATGAATGTGCAATGTCTAAGTCTTTTTCGGCGCTGCGCACGGAAGCTTGCGGATATGCAAAAAAGTATGCCAGAACATTAGTTTCATTTTCTACACTAGAAGACACGGGTCTGGGCAAGTTTCTTGGTGCTTTTGAAATTGATCCAAACTGTCTAAAATTGTTCTGAAGCCGAATAAATTTTTTGTTATTCATCTGCGGCAAATTCGGATACATTTCATTAAATTTTCTGCAGGTTCTGCTAATTATTTGATCACACTGTCCATGGAAAATAAATACATTCATTAAAACTATTAAAGTAATTATTATTTTCCGCCATCGTAGGTACTCAAATCACAATTATGAAAAGAATGACATTTCTATAAAACAAGTTGCCATGGTGACTATGTAATAAAAAATTTGTTTCCATAGCCCACTACTATTAAAACCGTTGAAAGTTTGTCGATTTATGAAGTTTTGTGAGTAAACGCTAATAAATCGAAAACTTGAAGTTAGGCATTAGGCAAAGTATACATACTCTGAAAGCTAGTCTTATCGGCTTTTTAAATCCGTATTATTATACAGGGTGTTCCATTTAAAAAAATATTTTCTCTGGCATTTTTGTAAGTTACCGACATAAATTAATTTCTGTACCGCCCTGTATATTTAAACTAAGATGTGACCAAAAGATCAAATGCCTAGATGCATTGTTCAGGTATGACCCAAATATCAGCTCAAAATTGTTTAATAGGAGGGAGATATTAAAATTTATTGGAAGTCCTTTTTTCGAAAAAAAAAAAAATTAAATTAATTTATTCCCGAAAAACGGCTACAGATAGGTATAGGGAAATATTAAGAGAAGTTGCTCATAATTATATGCGGAATTCGAAAATTGAAGAATATATAGGGTGTTCTATTTAAAATAGCGATGTTGCCACCGGTTTAGAGTAGAAGGGGCAACACCGCATGGTCAAAAATATTTTTAAACTGTAGATCATGATCGTTTATCCCGGTTGCCAAATCTTCAAAATAATCCGTTATTTAGTTCTCCATAAACGTTTAATACGCCATCCACCGTGGGGCACCCTGTATGTTTACCAAAAATAAATGTTTTAATTATTGATATGAAGTTATTAAAATATTAAAACTGATTAAATATAACGAAACCAGTTTTCTTAACATGATGTAAAAAATTTGAAAGTATTTTTTTTTTGGCCTATGCAGTTATTGCTTAATACCATAAATGATGCAGTTAAGGAAGTTTGAATTGATATTCCAGAAAAAAACGGCTGATATTAGACATGTAAGTGGTATATGCAATGAAAGTTTACTTAAATTAAAGGTGCTTCTTTTAAATAATAATATTAATTTAAGAAAATTGTGAAAAGATATGATTTGTCTTTTCTTCAACAGCCTATATAAAAGATAAAGATTTGGAAACAAAACTAGTCTGCTCATAAACTAGAACATTCAAACCAATCTTTGATAAGCATGTATTTTATTTATTTGTTTTTAGATCTTTCAGGAATGTCATGCAAATTAGGACGTTTTTCACAAACAAGTTAATTTTCTGGAAAAACTACTAACATTTGACCCCCATACTCCTAGATTTAAATGATGAGTGCAATGGCAGCTATAATTTAAAATAATAAAATATAGGGTAGTTTTTTTATTTCAATTTTAATTACTATTAAAATACTCGCATTTATTGCCTGCTGATCCACTGCTTGTAGCCATATTACAGAAAGAAAAATAAGAAAGTAAGGAAACGCGTATATCCCAATAATTATTCTGTTTTTTTTTTCAAACTATGTTCTACAACTGGTCTCTGTTCCCAATTTACCCCAAATAACTATATAAATAAAAACGTTGATAAAAGTCTTTGATCCAACGCCGCCTAACCCAATCATTACCTAAACAGGAAGTGCGCGGCCGGCCGGTCGATACCCTGCAAATACCTATTAATCGGATTAACTAAAATATTATTAGTTTTTATAATAATCGAATTTCGAGCGGTAAGGACGATATGACAACACTTGGTTGATAGTATGGCGACATGAACGCGCTAAATAAAAATAATATAGAATCTGACTATGGTGGTGACCTCTCGTGGATTTTGTAGGACGAAAAAGAGAGTTTTCGCACATTCGCATTTTTTCCTATGCTTTCCAGAGTCCTGTTGTGTAGCTATTTATTCTGTGGTCAACTAATAAAAACATTTCCCATTTGTTGCACACGTAATGAACCACATTATTATAATTTTTGATAATATTTATTTGTAGATTACAATCACAAATTAGGATTCCGATTATTACCTATACTATTGCCCGCGAGTGGTGCTAGTAGAAACATTGCACATAGCCTATAATAATATGTCTTGTTATGAATTTTTTCATTCGTAAAAAGCAGATATCAGGATAAATAAAAAAATAAAATATTGATTAAAGATGCCACTGTCATATGAAATTCACTGGAATATTATGGCATCGCTTTTTTTCTCAACAATGTAATTCAAAGTTAGCAAAATAAAGTATTATTTGTTTTCACCGATACAATTACAGACATACAGGGTTCACCATTTAAAACGAAAAAGGCTAAATATCTGATTCCACGTTAATTTAAAAAAAAATCGCTCGTACACGTAATTAGATTTGTCAAGGGGGAAGTTTTTTGTTACCATTTTTAACGCTGCAACTTGACCCCTCTAGGGAGGGTGGGACCAACCCTTACTATTTCAAATGGAACAAGGGATCGGGTAATACCTCTTTTAAAAGGGCATTTAATTCTCTTTCAAATGACATCTCATTCGTGAAATTCGGTCAGATAGTTTCAGAGATAATAATTAAAATTAGTTAAAATGTGCTTTTTAAATCCTTCTCAGCGGGAGTATCTTAACAAAAAAAGAGGTCTAGCGCCGCCACTGCATCGTAAGGAAAACAATTTTTTTGTGCATGTGCATTTTTTGTTTTGTGTGTTTTGATAAGAGAACCAAAAGTATTTGTTATTTTTGAACACTTTCAGTCTTGACTTAGTGTAAGTTGTGTTTGAGAGTGTGAGATACTGTATTAAAAATGGTTTACTCTTTAGAAGAAAGAAAATAAAATGGTTTACTCTTTAGAAGAAAGAAAAGAACTGCTAAAACTGTATTATGGCAACAACGATTGCGCTAGAGCTGCTGCTAGAATTTTTAACGCGCAGTTTCCTGACGAGAATGTTTAGGCCAAATACGTGATGGAACTTGTCAGAAAATTTGATGAAACTGGCTCGGTGCAGAATAAAAAACGCAATCGTGTCCGGACGATAACCAATGAAGGTATGCAAATAGGGGTTCTTGGACTTTTAGAAGCCGACCGAACTCAATTTAATAGCATAACATCATTGTCAGAAGGATCTGGTGTGTCAGAAACTTCAGTTCACAGAATATTAAAACTTGCAAAGTATTATCCTTATAAAATCATTCTTGTTCATGAGCTCATCTTTACAGGAAACATCATACTCAAAGACCTGAGAAATGACACGTATGGGCGGGTATTCTTGGCAACCATATTGTTGGTCCGATTTTCATCAATGGAAACTTGACTGGAGAAGTTTACCATGATTTATTACAAAATACAATAAATCCTATTATTATAAGAATAGCACAGAAAGTTATTTTCCAACAGGATAGGGCTCCTCCGCATTATTATGTACGGGTAAGAGAGTACTTGGATCAGATATTTCCAGGAAGATGGATCGGCCGGAGGAGGCCCATTGAGTGGCCAGCTAGGTCTCCAGATCTGACGCCACTCGACTTTTTTTATGGAGACATCTTAAGACAAAAGTTTATCATTGCATGGAAGTCGGTGGTGGTCATTTTCAATATCTGTGTAAATAATTACGTTAGTTTTGTATTAAATTTAATAATTAGTAATATTGTTATTCAAATAATAGATTAGAAAAAAAACCATTACACAATTAGATAATTATCTCTGAAACTATCTGACCGAATTTCACGAATGAGATGTCATTTGAAAGAGAATTAAATGCCCTTTTAAAAGAGGTATCTCTCGATCCCTTGTTTTATTTGAAATAGTAAGGGTTGGTCCCACCCTCCCTGGAGGGTTCAAGTTGCAGTGTTAAAAATGGTAACAAAAAACTTCCCCCTTGACAAATCTAATTACTTTAAAGAAATAGTCCATTCTCGAAGTGGAGTTGAAATATAGGGGAAAGGGGAAAGAAGATCTAATGTGGTTAGTTCAGAATTTCGTTCCCGAATTCCATGGTATACGTTTTTAACTATTATTCATTCTTTTAAAGTTAATTCAAATTTTTTTTTTGTATGCGGGCAACTTGTTGAAGGTTCCAATATCCATAATTGACAACACTAAACAAAGTTTAATAACTATGTATTTACAAAAAATAATATCTATATAAACGACCCATATACCGGGTGCGAAGACTTTTTGACTTTCTTTCCCCTTTCCCCTAAATCTAATTACGTTTACGAACGATTTTTTTTTAAATTAACGTGGAATCAGACATTTAGCCTGTTTCGTTTTAAATGGTGAACTCTGTATAGTATTTTGCGAGTCAAAATCTTGATAATACGAAAATTTCATTAAAAAGGGTCTAAAATTAGCAGAGATATTTATAATCAAACCTGATTCAAAATATTCTTGTCGGGTTTGTTTTTGCTGATGAGAGAATTAAAGTATCCGTTATTTTAAGTAAGGTGTTTACTAGTTACTACCATATACCGGGTGACTTTTTTAACCTGAAACTTTCAAATATATCGAGTAATAAGTACTCTTACAACAAAAATGGCCATAATCAAAATTTAATCATTCTGCGGAGGAAACGCGTTAGTGCTAAAGTTAGTCCCCCTCCCCCCTTTCTTGTAAGCGGGCGGGGATAGCTTTAAAATCCTAAATACGAACCCCTCTTTTTTATTGCAGATTCGGATTTTAGAGCTAAAAATATGTAGGATTTGTCTGAAACATATTTTTCAATTCATGACAGATGGCGCTGTAATCGACGAAATTCAATTGTTTTTCGATTTTCCCGTACTGCCGCCTATGCATACGATTCGTGAATAACCTCGAATAACGAGATAAGATTATACTAATAATAAGCGATTTTATGACAGAAAAAATTATTTAAAAATTATAAGGCGCCGTTGACTATTTTTAAATTTGCAAATTTCTCATCATATTTCAAGTTAATGCTTAATTTTTCGTAGAAACTATATTCTGACGAATAATCGATAAAATTGCCATTCACGCCTGTAAAATAAGTTGATAATAGGGGGTTTTCGATGCCGACACATTTTTACATGACGTAAGACTGCAGCGCCAAGCACGTATCCAGGGGGCCCGCCCCCCCCCCCCCCCCCCGATATCCCGAAATTTGAAAATTTTTTGTTTATTGTACACCCTGTACTGCATCTTTTTATTGCACTATAAATAATAATACATTAAACGTCACATAATGATTTAAGTTTTAATGTGTGATTCGCCTTGCTCTGAATTAATTAAAATAAGTCCACATTTTTGAATGATTTTCGTCCGTGGGCCCCCCCCTCCCCCCCGAAACGAATTTCTGGATACGGGCCTGTGGAGCGCCATGTAGAACCGCTAAAATTCAAAGGGAGTCGAACCGTTTGCCAGGCCCGGGGATCGAACCCGCGCTATATTAGTCCCTGTGTATCCGAAATCGTCGCCTTAACAACGCGGCAACGAGACTCGAGACCTAACTAACCTGTCATCACACGGTTAAAGTGAGCACACCTTGAAGGAGTTATCGGAGGCCAGAACTATCTCGAGCTCTGGTCTTCGCTTACTCCCCCCAGGCTTGCCTGCCTCGCCCCCCTGCGGTCCATTCCATAGGATGTCGTCATTAACAGCACTACTCCGCTGTTCACATGGAGTCGGGAAAGTAGGTGTTAAAAAGGTTTTCCGTGAAGTATCGGGGGGAGGGGGGGGGAGGGGGCGTTATCTTGAGTCTATAAATCAGTTTGTAATGTTTCTTCTTTCTAAAGGTGGCTGTAGGACGCAGAGATAAACTTCAAGTGTTTGGCGATGACTACCAGACCCACGATGGTACAGGTGTTAGGGACTACATCCATATTACCGACTTGGCTATTGGCCATCTTCAAGCTTTAGAAAAAATGCTGTTACCTTCATTTAGTTTATGGAAAGCGTATAATTTGGGCACAGGTAAAAAACAGTTTATTGAATAAAACAGCAAAAATAAGTATGATTTAAAGTATATATACAGGGTGGTCTGTATTGAATGCGCCATAGAGTAAGTAACCACGGATTCTACACATGAAAATAATAGGTTTGAGCTTTAGTAAAATGTAAAATTTCTAATTGGGGGTTTTTCAGGGCGAGTAACATGAATCTATCTCTGTTGTAGAGGGTGCTAGTTACACCCTACACGTCCACTACATCACGTCCAACATTTTTTGCGGGTAACTTTATTGGGATTCTGATTAAAATTTATAATAGAATGGTAATTCCTAAAAAGAAAAGGCTACTTCATTTATTATATTAAAGCAATCCGTTTCCGGGATATTTGTAATTTAATATTTTATAATTGATATGTGATGGGCTACATGCTTGGTGAAATGGATATTCCATGGTAGAGGAAATTAAAGTCTTACTTGTTATATTTCACAAATTAATTCAGTTTCCTGACACGTGTTTCAATCCTTCAGGTGCTAATCTAATACTTAATAGCCTAATTACTTAAGATAAATATGCAATAAACACTGTCAATAATTACGAACGAAAAAACCCATAATTATTATACACAGTATCATTTTCTTAATTTTATTACTTAGATGTAAATACCTCTATAATCACACCTGTAGTTTAGTTGTACCTTTGGCCAATACCTGTAAATTAAGGACCAAAATAATCTCATCTGCCAATTTTTATTTTAATGACATGTAGATTTTTTTATTGTCTTACAATGATTGAAATTGTCAGGAAACTGAATTAAATTGTGAAATATGACGAGTAAACTATAATTTCCTCTACCATTTAATATTTTGTTGCATAGAGAAATCCGCGCCCAGAACAACAGTTTGTGGCCAACAAAGTAGGCTATGAACAGTTGAAAACAAGAATATCAAGACAGCACACGCCATAATAATTAAAAAGCTATGTCAATTGATTCATGTAATAGTATATTGCGCCACAAGGGGCGAGAGTCAACGATCTCACGAGTGTGAAGTTAGCTGATATCACACTCGTGAAATCGTTGAGTCGCCCCGAGTTGCGCATACAATTTTTCATATAAAATTCATTTTGAAAATATGACTTGAGGTGCCTCGCAATTCTGTGTACTCCATTAAAGTTTATTTGTAAAAAGAGAGTGACCACAAAGAGAGCAAGATGCATATACTTTCACGAATCTATTACGAATGTATTGCGCAAGCGCAGTCGTATCGCTATCCTTGTTTTGCCCGGAAATCAGACAAGGATGCCCATTCGGTTTTTACAAAAATGACGTCAACGAGAAACTCGCACTAAAATAGTATATTAAAGTACATGTTTTATAAAGCATCATCTTATAGCACGCGTCCATGTTAAAAAACGAGCCGCTTGCGGCGAGTTTTTTAACGGGACAAGTGCTCTAACTGCTTTATAAAACACGTACTTTATACTATTTTTTCTATTTTGCATTTTTTTCAATAAGAAAATACATATTTAAAAAGAAAATCAACCCTTCAAATTTTGTAAATTTGTGTGTCTAAATTCTATGTTGGTAATACTCTAAATTTCTTTTTATCATAGTAGCCTTGACAATAAATAATATTTTCTTTGTGTCATTGTCACGAAATTTGTGATTTAATATTTCATAGAGTTGTTCATAATTATAATTAAAAAAATATGGAGCATGATAATCTAAGTTTAACTCCCCCTGAGTTAAGGGATATTGCTAATAAAACGATAAATCAACTTTTACCAGAGAAATCCCGAAAACTTTCTTTTCTCATGGATAACAATAACAGGAAACGTCAGACGTCAACAGAATAAAACATTTAAATATAACCAATGCCAACTTTTAAAAAATAAAATTCGGAGTTCGAAATGGATATATTTCGAACTCGCTAGCGCGTTCGAAATATCTATTTTTCGAGACAAAATTAGAAAAATCAGTTTTTCATGTCGGAAACTCAACTTTCGACCCGCTCCGTCGGCATCGAAAGTCATATCAAAACATGTGTTATGAAAAAGTTGTTTTCACGCATTAATTTTTCGCAAAATCGAACTAAACAATTTATTCATACATAATGCCAAGACATAATAAATATTCAAATAGCGAAGTGAGATACAGTCGTTCTTTGCCGGTGCGTCATTACTTCCACGTGACTAAAACCATAAGAATCTAATCAAAATTACGAGATTCAAAACGTCGAAACAAAGTCCAAGTTCATAAACGTCAACATTTTCGTGGCTAGCGTTCGGACTTAATAATAATAACAACAAATATCCACAATTACTTACCGCCAACACGAATGTACGATTAAAGTGGCTCAGAAAGGAACAGTTTATAGGATTACAATGAATTGCAAGGCACAGAAACGTTTAAAAACAAATTAAAATTGACAGATCGAAACGATGCCCTTTGTCTCTGTCTAGCATGTTACTTTGGAATTCGAGACGTATTGCGCAATCCCGGAGGCGCTCTATTATGTTTTTATTCACTTTTAACGCTATAATATAAAGATGGGGTATTGTAAATCACGTTGTCTCTTGATCGTTTATCCATGACGCACCGGCAAAGAACGACCGTTTCGTACATGATTTAAATTTGTGCTCAAGAAAATTTCAATGGACGTGCAGCAGCAAGACGATATCGGCAAAAATATCCAAACAGAAATAGTTTTCAAAGGCTGTATGGTCGTTTGGGCGAAACTGGGTAATTTTTTCCTCGGCGTCACATTGGACTTCCTAAGGTAATCACTGTCGCTCAAGAGGAGAAAATTCTAGTGCGAGCTGGTGAAAATTCGAAGATAAGTACCAGACACTTAGTGAATGTTACTGATGTTAAAAAAACTCAGTTTTAAATCTTTTACACACAGAATAATTATATGCATATCATTTTAATCCTGTCCAAAGTTTACTACCCAATGATTTACAAGAAAGACTCCAGTTCTGTCAGTTTCTACTACAATGTTCTTCAATAAAATCTTTTTTACGGATGAAGCAACCTTTACCAGCCGTGGTGTGTTTAACTGGAAAAACAACCATACTTGGGAACTGGAAAATCCACACTTAACGAGAGAACGCCATTTTCAATATGAATTTTCTGTAAATATTTGGTGTGGTATAATAGGCGATTTTATTATTGGACCTTTTGAATTACCTGTCAGGCTGAATGGTGAACAATATTTGCAGTTTTTTAACAATGAGTTAGTAAATTTACTTCATGATATTCCTTTAAATTTTAGACAAGATATGTGGTTTATGCACGATGGTGCATCGCTACATTTTCCACTTACAGTTCGTAATTGCCTTAACCAGCGATATCCTAATAGATGGTTTGGCCGTGGTAGTAATTTTCCATGACCACCCCGTAGCCCTGACCTTAACCCCTTAGATTTTTTTCTTTTGGTGTATAAAGTAGAGATCCAGACACGCGACCAACTGTTGCAATAAAGTATTCAGTAGGCAGCCAACATAATTGAAAATAAGGAAAGAACTTTATTTAAAGTAAGGCGCAATTTGGTAAAAGGTTCAAGGAAATGCATTTTTGTCGAAATTAAAAACTGCCATGCAATGTTGTTTAAAGGTGCAAATATCCCGGAAACGAATTGTTTTAATAAAATAAATGAAGTATACCTTTTTCCTTTAGAAATGACCATTTTATTATAAATTTTAATCAGAATCCCAATAAAGTTACCCGCAAAAAATTTTGGGCGTGTAGGGTGTAATTAGCACCATCCACAAATTGTTTGAAAAAAGTGATAGATTCGTGTTACTCGCCCTGAAAATCTCCAGTTACAAATTTTCAAGTTTATATTTCTAAAACAGCTATGAAAAAAAATTAAATCTTAATTTTAAATTAAATTAGAAAATAAACTTTAACATCCTGTCTCATTAACTACCAACATTTTACTAAGGCATGTTTAGCTCAAACCTATTATTTTCATGTGTAAAGTCCGTGACTATCTAAACTATATTCAAAACCAAGAGTCAGTAAATGTAAATAAATGCAGGTGTACATATTTGCCAGGGCCGCACTAAGAACAGTTAATATTTTTCGTCTTTATTTTGTTTGTATCAATTTTGGAAAAATGTGTATTATAGTTTATTGTAAATTTTTATACGTCAATAATAATAATAATAATAATATTATTAATAAGATATTTAATTTTTCCTAATGTAATTAATCGCTTTCATCACTACTCGTGTCACTACCAATATTTATTACTAGCGGTTCAACTTGTATCTCAATTAAATTGTCCAATTCCCACATTTTCTTTTCAACTTTTTCCTTCACATGGTTTACGCATTTTTGCCATTTATCGGCCGTAACATTATTAATTGCATCATAAAAAATATTCTTCATATCGGCAAATTTAAATGATTTATTATGTTCGGCCACAAAATTTTTAACATCAGCCCAGATAAGTTCAATAGGGTTAAGTTCACAATGGTAGGGTGGGAGCCTTAACACTGTTCTATTTTGTCCTCTAGCCATTTCGTCTAACACATATTTGTTGTACTTTTGTTTGTGTTCTTTAACAATGGACAAAAGTTCCACTTTGAGTAAATCCTCTTCATAATTTATGTTTTTAGATCGCAGCCATTGTTGAATGTCAGGTTTTCTTGTTGCCGTTGTCGGAATTTTTTCTAATTTTCGAGAATGGCATGGGGCGTTATCTAACACTATGATGCTGTTTTCTTCCAATTGGGGTAAAATTTTTTCAAACCATTTTTCAAAAGAATTTCCATCCATTTCTTCATGGTAGTCACCTGTTTTTTTAAACTCAAATGCCCATAGACCATTAGGAACAAATCCATCATCACTTCCAATATGACAGACTATTAATCTCTTTCCTTTTCCTGAAAACAGTATTTTACATTATTTTTCATAAAACTGGCAAAGAAAGAAAATTTTAGGTCCCCGAAAGATTATTTTTTAAGTTTTTATTATAAAACAGTTTTTACCTTAAATATTACTTATAAGATTTTCATAAATTTGACTTTAAGATAGATCATTTATTATAATTTATTGTTCCTTATTTTTTTATAATGTGCAATTCTTTGCCTATACAGGGTGTTTTATTAGTTGGACCACCTGTCATATCTCGAAAACTACCTGCCTACTACTATTGTTTACCTGATGGATTTTTTAATCCTGTTGAAAAGACCATCTAAAAATGCCTGTCTGGAAGTTGACACAGAATTGTCGACCCAAACTTTTTGTTTCGTATGACCAGCATTAACCCAGGTCTCGTCGAGATAATAAATTTTACGATTTTCGTTTCTGTAACCCTTAATTTTTTTAAATATTCTCTTCTCCATATGACTATTTCATCCTTTTCAATCAACATGCTCTTCCTACCACGTTTTTCATAATTAAAATTTAATGATTTTATGAACTTATAAAATGTGGTTCTCTTAAAATTAGGCAAATCGTTATCTTCATTCACATCATTAAGCACTTTATCAACGGTGGGCAACTCGCCTTTAAAGAAATACTGATGGACTTTTCTTCTTACTGCATTTTTATCAAATTCGTCCACTAAATGGATAATATGTGTACGATTTTGGTTTGTTTTTGGTTTCGAAAATTCATGTTTGTTCTTGTATTCTCTGATTATCCTGTAGATACTGCGGCCACAAACACCCGTTTTCCTAGCTACTTTCAGTACAACTTCATCGATTGGCAAAAAGGGATTATCTTGACTTTCGTGTTTATACAAGTTTAATATTAATTCCTTCATGTCAACATTAAAATGAGACTTTTAGATCTTTTTCTAGGTGGAGATAAGTCAATGCGCATTGGTTCGTCTGCGGTGTCTGTGCTGCTAGACATATTTATTTTACTATTTCCAGAGTGCCAAAGTCAAAATGGTATAATATAGCAAAATAGTTGGGTCAAAACACACAAATTATCGGTATATGCCCCGAAAAGCTAAAAACACTGGTTAGAATTGTCAAAATACACAAAGTATCGGTATATGCCTCGAAAAGCTTAAAACACTGGTTAGAATTGTCAAAATACAGAAAGTCTCGGTATATGCCCGAAAAGCTAAACACACGTATAAAATACGAATATAGTACTCACAAAGTGTCGGTATATTCCCCGAAAAGCTAAAAACACTGTTATAAAACACTCACAAAGATAATAAAATATTTAAACAAACCACAAATGTATAGGTAACACTTCTAAAATTTTAGCGTGAAACGACTAAACAGAACAATAATGCACCTGTAACTGAAATGCAACCCTGTCGCGAACAGCGCCCGCCTCCACGTTGACCAATCGCGATGCGGGTTTTCTCCTATGACGCGCCGATCACGCGTTGTCCATTGTTTACGTTTACTGACTCTTGGTTTTGAATAGACTTTAAGGCGCATTCATTACAGACCACTGTATGTGTATGTATCTTTGAAATGACAGCTACTTACTAGTTTTTTAGTTTATTCGTAGTAAGAGTACATTTTGGCTGTTGGCCAGTGTAATCAATAGAAATAAAACTGAACTAGCTAGAAAATGACATACTAGTGATCGACCGATACCGATACCGATATATCGGCGAGAGCCGATTATCGGTATCGGCCGATAGATGTAAATATATATCGGCTATATCGGCCGATGTATAAAAACAACCATAGCAGCTTAGAACATTTTTTTTATATTTAAATTTAAAGTAATATTTCAAATAAGTTAATCTTAAGAAATTATGGTAGATATAACATGAAATAGGCATTTAATATGAATAATGTAGTTTAGGCAAATTATCATGTAAAAATATTAGTTTCTCGGTTGTTTCTGGATTCAGCCGATTCCTTTTCGCCGAATTTACGGTTCCAGCTTCTGAAAACATTTGCTCACTTGCAACACTGCCAACTGGTGCAGATAAATATATAAGAGCTTGATTATATAATAATGGTAGAACTTCTCGTTTTTCTTGCCACCAAGAAATGGGATTCGCTTTTCTTTCAAGAAGAGGATGTTTCTTATATTCTGTAATTTCAGCATTCACTTCTTCACAAATGGATGCCCTAGAAGATGATTTTGTGTCACAAGAAGATGTTATTGGAATGGTTTTTGTTTTTGTGGAGCTCATCCCTTCTCCGGCAAATTCTTCGTAGATTTCCCAAAACAGATTTTGGCCAGATGTTCGACTAGTCTCAGGTTCAGAAGTTCAAACATACTTAGCAAGTGGTTCGTTGTCATCACTATCAATTTCTATAGAATCTATAGTTTCATTTATTGTATGGTCTTGAATGTAATCCGAAAAGTCAGGGGAACTGGAATGTTCTACAGATGTATTGTTTTCTTTTATTTGGGACTTTAGATTTGTAGTTATGTATTCGCATATAAAATCACGGTCTTTTGTAAAAAAATTGTCTTTGGAGCGAGGATCCAAGAAAGTCGCGATGGTATAATGTTTTTTTATAAATATATTCTGAAATCGTTTATTCAAGCTGTTTTTCAATTCTTCTTTCATTGTACCTACTCCTGCAAAATTAGCGTTTTCTTTGTTAAGATAGGCAGTGATAGTCGAAACAAATGGAATGACTTCAGATATGCAGCA
Source organism: Polydrusus tereticollis (assembly GCA_963920685.1). Lineage (NCBI taxonomy): Eukaryota > Metazoa > Arthropoda > Insecta > Coleoptera > Curculionidae > Polydrusus > Polydrusus tereticollis. The sequence goes on from OY987326.1 coordinate 147,632,214, forward strand.
GTCTGAAGAACTTGTAATTTTTGTTATGTCTTCAAATGGCTTTAACAAATTTAAAATGCTTCCAACTAATTCCCATTCGGAAAATGTCAAGTCTGTAAGAGTCCCATGATCCAAAATATATAAATTTACTGCTTGTTTTTGTTCAAGTAGGCGAGAGAGTAGATAAAATGAGGAATTCCAACATGTTTGTACATCTTGGAAAAGTTTGTGTTTGGGAAGGTTTAGTTGTTCTTGTAGTTTACTTAGTTTATCGCAAGCAGTTTGAGAGTGATTAAAATGCGAAACGATTTTTCTTGATCTTGCTATTAAATCACTGACTGAACGTTGACTTTGTATAGCATCCTGTATTACAAGTTGTAAAGACTGAATGAAGCATGCTTCATAATTTACTTTTGCCTTAACAAAACCATTCCTCATATTGGCAGCATTGTCTGCTAATACTAAGTGAATATGTTCCCTTTTTATATTCCATTCTTGTAACAAAGAATTAAATGCTTCAGCTATGGCGTCTCCTCTATGAGATCCTGGGAACTTCTTGCAGGCAAGTGAAAAATGGGATCTCTGATTTAAACTTAAACATGTTTTTTCAAAAAAATGGATTGTGAGAGACAAAAAAGAACTGTTTGTATATTTGCACGTCCAAATATCTGTAGTAAAAGATGCTTTTCCCAACATATTTAAAATTTTTTGAGTCACTTGTGCTTTACATCTTGAGTAAATATCTGGTACAACTTTTTCTCTGAAGTATTTGTCAGAAGGAATTTCATAATTTGGAATAGCTTTCTTTAGTAGCCGAGTAAAGCCATCATCTGATACAATGCTGAATGGCTGATTATCTAAACATATCATTTCACCTATAAGGTAGTGAAACTCCTTCGCTCTGGATGAATTAATGTCCCACTTTTGCATTTGCTTGAGAGAGTCAGCCAGTGAGACTTGCAATAGCTTAGAGTTAGAGTTAGAAGTACTACTAGAACTACAAGAAGGTCCAGCCGTTTCTAAAAAAAATAGACTCAGGGTGATCAAAAGTCAAAACGTTGAAATAAACGGGGAAATTTGTTTTTAAATAAAATCATATCGTAGGTGTTAATTGTTAATGAAACGATTTAAAGTGATGAAAAAGAAAAATGTCCCCCCTCCTACACAAATTCCTTTAATTTCCCCAAATTCCCAACAAATTACTTAATTCTTCAGATTTTTTCAGTAATTTTTTTACACAAATTCCCTAAATTCCTAATAAAATAAATCCCTAGATTTTTAGCAAAAAATTCCTGGGTGGTTTGCCCCTCAATCCTATATAATAATATAATCCTGAATGAGCAGATCCTATTGTTGGTAAATATTTTTATAACGTGAACTGGAAAATAAAAATTTAGTACTAAGCTGAGCTTGAATCAGTCCCTTTCAATTTATAATATTCTTGAGGATGTTTTTTCTCTAAATGGTATTTCATGTTTGAGGTATTCGCCGATTTTCCCACTCCCCCTAATGAAATGGTTATGTCACACAATTTACATTTTGCGGTGGATTTCTTATCTGCTGGGGATAATTTATTCTTTATGAAATATTTCCAATAAATACTTTTTCCATCCATTTCGCTACTTTGCACTCCACCAAACTCCAATAGGATTATTATTAACTATTAATATTATGTCTTTGTTAAAGATTAACTAAATTACGCCAAGAAATAATCGAACTTAAAACGATCTGCTTTAAGAATGCAATACTGAATGCACGGCAATAAACGCACGGGATTCACCGAGAAATTCAAATTAAGGGGATTCACCAATGACTTGGCGCTGAGCCACATAAATTACCGCCTATTGCTGTGTTGCCAAAGTGCAATTTTTGTTTTTATTTTTGTGATTTTAAATTGAACGTTAAAGAATTATAAATTATATTACAGAATATCCAGATTTTAGACATTAATAATGTTATCAATTAAAAAAGGCCGATATGCCGATATATATCGTTATCGGCCAAGACATTATCGGTATCGGCCGATTATCGGTATCGGCTAAAAAAGTCATATCGGTCGATCACTATGACATACATAATTTTTTTTTCTTATACAAGTGTCACAACTGTACAGGGTTTTCAGAGATATCTAGGCGCAGTGTTTTCTAAGAAATATTCAACCAAACTTTAAATGTGGGACTTTTAGAGTTTTATCTGAACTACCAGAAAATGACAAAAAACGTAAATAAAATATGATCTGAAAGGCAGGGAAACATATCAAATAAGGTTTTTTTATATGAAACACCCTGTATATTTTTTATTTTTATGAAACACTTTTTTTTTTCTGGTTCGAAAAGTACTTATATTGTTTGTCAATATTAGCTCAAACCGTTTTTAAGATAAGAACAATCTAATTTCAAAATTGAAAATATTTATTCTTGACATAAATCTGAGTATTTTTATAGGGCCGATGACATGGGGCTGAGAATAATTCACTTAAATGCAAATAAATTACCACACTTAGTGCCGGTACTTTTGGCGCTGATTAACTCATTCGATAGACGATTAAAATAACCACGGTTTTGAATGTGCCAATGTTAATATAAATTTGAAGGTTTTTGCACATTAGAAACCATGATTATTTTAAAAGGCTATCAAATAAGATAATTAGTGCCAAAAGTACCGGCACTTAACCTCAAAATGCTGATACAGTGGGTATGTTAAAATATTAAAAGTATGAATTACGCTTAAAAAAGAAAAACACTAATCTAAGATACGGTAACTAATTAGGTTTTGGTAATGGAACACATAATGGTATTGCTTTAAAATAACGTCTAGGACCTACGAGGTGTTGAAAAATAAATGCGCAAAAAATTTCAATATGTCTAGATTGTCTAGAAACAAATAAGTTTGTTTCAATATGTCTCGAATGTTTAGAAACAAAGAAGTTTCATGTTTAACATTATTAATCTGTTTCCAAGGCATTTTGGCATTTGGTTCTTTGCCGGTGGATCATTACTTCCTCGTGACTAAAACTATATTAATCTAATCAAAACGCGGTTCAAAACTTTAAATAAACGCATTAAGGCCGGAGTGCCGCAAGGCTCACCTTGCTCTCCGATGTTGGATAACATTTATATTCCCCGAGATAGATTTACGAAGCTATATCTTTTCGCTGACGATACAGCAATTGCTTCGACTTCTAAATCACCGTACATTGTCGTCAGCGGGTTGCAGCGTCACGTAATCGAGCTGGAAAAATGGCTTTTGGCTTGTAAGATTCGCCAAGACGAAGGTCATCTTTCGGTCTGAAATAAGGCTTCGGGTCAATGGAGTCCAAAGTGAACTGATGTTAGGTGAAATACCTGGGACTTATATTTGACCAAAGGCTGAACTGTAGGTTCAATTCAATTAATAGAGTAAAGCTTGCATTGCGTCAATTAGGCTCTATCTACCCCCTGCTTCACAGGCGGAGTAGACTTTGAAATAGAACTAAGGCTAACCTCTACAAGGTATTGGTCAGGTCGGTTCTCACTTATGGTGCACCTTCGTGGTGCAACATAAGCAGAACGAATCTTAATAAGTTCCAGGTAATTCAAAACAGAGCGTTAAAACAGTATGACTATACTAAGTAGATCCAATTTGGCATTCAGCTAACTAAACTGATTTTTGTTCTATAGTAAATATCGCTTTCCCTTAACTTTCCTAAAAGTGTTTTTAACTGCACTGAAGACAAAGCGGCACAGGATCACTTAAATCGATTCAGTTTCAGTTTAATATTTTGTTGAGCCTCCAGAGGTTACAATTTGATTTTGTATATTTTTAGTAGAAACGGTTATTCTATTGTCCGACTCATCTGTGTTTGCAAAATCTGATCGATCCAATTCACGTTGTCTATCGAATCACGTTTAGTTGAGCTATCTTTTGACCAGAATGGAGGCCATTTTATTTAACGCTCAGTCAGGCAGAAAACGGGCTGCCCATCGCGGTCTGCTGTTATATTAGGGCATTTTCAGATGAAGCGGCTTTAATTCACCTCTGCATCTTTGCGCGGGTTTGGTTAAACTAAATACCTACCACTACTTTCACTAAAACCTTGTGTGAACACTTTCAATGAAACTAGTGATATTAAGGTTAAGCGGACGTGGGTTATACCCGCTTCGTCTGAAGGCGACCTTACATGACTTGCACTGTCTGACGGAGCCCCTAACAGTTGCTGGCTTTAATCTTTAACAGTTTCCACTTTATTTTAGGTCAAGGTTATTCAGTTTTAGATGTCGTTAAAGCGTTCGAAAAGGCATCAAATAAACAAATAAAATACGAAATTGTTGGACGTAGAGAAGGAGATATTGCTGAATGTTACGCAGACGCTTCTTTAGCAAAAATAGAACTTCAATGGTCAGCGGCAAGAGATATTTATGACATGTGTAAAGATACCTGGAATTGGCAACAGAAAAATCCAAAAGGATTTCAAAGTCCTTGCCAAGGGTGCTAGTACATGAAAACATCCATTTTGTTACAATCTTAATATTCTTAATATATTTTTGAAACTGAAGAACGCACGGCCTAAGAAATAAAAAAAAACAAGACCATTTATTTAAAGAATATTTTGGGTGTGCTCATTAAAAAAATACTATAAAATAACAGTTTATTTACGGAATATTTTAACCTGTTGTGGGTGCTTGTTATACCATCTTTGAAGTGACAATTTATCTTGCTACGAAGATGGTTGACACTATACAGGGTGAACCAAATCAGTACAAATTTTTTTGTAAACTTCACTCTGTATAACAAACATCCTTTTGAAAGTGACAGCGTAGGTAGTAATTTAGTTAAATTAACCGGACTCACTTTTAAAAGAGATTTATATTCGCAATCCCTCACTTGCCATAGTAAAAGTATTTTTAGCTGTATTATAATAATATTATAAATTGTATTTCCTTGAAAAAAGAATACGCAAATTACTACATGTGATAATAACGCATTTATTTTAAAACGTCTTTTTTTTTGTTTAAATTATTGTGAGATTTTTAATAACCTGTAACACCAGGATGAATATCTATGAGATGTTAAATAAATTTACATTTTATGTTTTTTTGACTTAGGTTGTTATTTTTTAAATATGTTAATATATGGCAAATTGTAAAACATTATACAATAAATTATATAAAGTTTATAAAGCTTGTCTATTATCAATCACTAAAAATATTAAATATTGCTTTCCGTTTGAAAAGGTTAAACGAAAAAATTCAGTGAACTCTGACAATTGCAGCTTGGAAAATAATAAAAAACGAAATAAACATTGAAAAGGTCAAGGATCTGCCTAAACGTTTTGTCACTACCCAAAATAGTGAAAATATTGAAATTTATATATAATTTGTGGTTGGCCGCTGAGTTTAATAATTACCTTATTACTTCCGTAAATCAGTCGACATCTAAGATTAAAAAAAGCAGCTCAGTGGCCATATCGAAAAAAGTGTGCAACTCGGCAACTAGTAAAAGCTCCAGGGTTTGATGGAATTCCCTGTTTTTGGTTAAAGATCATGGCAAATTGCAACGTAAGGCCGCTTACTTGTTTGATTAACACTTCTTTCGAAGAAGGTTCTTTTCCTTGTATACTAAAAAATATCATGATTCAACCAATTTTTAAAAAGGGTGACTTGCAAGAGGCGGCTTGAGGCCCGGGCGACTGCCCAGGGCGCCGCGTTTATGGGGGCACCAAAAGTTCAAACAAAATAATGTTCTCGTTACAACGAATAATACGTAGTATTAAGTACTGTTACCTGTTAAGGTGGTCAAAATTAATTACTGTGTGGTTGTGCGGGCAGTCACCGTTTTGTTTGGGAATCTCCACTGCGCTGGCGTCGTCGCCAGAAATATCAAGATGGAAGTTGCTCGAGAGATCTGGCCGCTGGAAAATATTTCTTTTGAGCCAAATTTGCCCAAGTAAAATGTTAGAGGTTAAAGAGATACAGGGTGTTGAAAGTGAAAATTAATTTTCGAAAAATGATGATAATTTTGAAACGGTTTAAGATATCGAATTCAAAATCGGTATAACTAGGTTTTCGAGAGTGAGAAATTCGAATTTGGTGTTAATTTCAAGATACTCCCTAGAGGGCGCTTGCTACGTGCTTCATGTTGAACTAATTCATCCATATTTTTTTTAACCGTGCAGTTACTAGTATTTATACTTTAAACTATAAAAGAACCTACCTTTTTACGTAAAAAAGGTACTCTTGGTCGATCTCGATATCTCAAGCCGTTACCCAGATTCTAGCGTCTGAATGTTCCATTGCACATTCTGTTGATTGCTGAGAAATATTTAATTCACAAAGTGTGCCTTGCATTTTGACAAAATTGTCATTATTTTCTACTTTTTCCCGTCAAAGGTACGTAAATAAAAAGTTTTTGCAATATCCAAGTACTGTAATCTTTTCAAATAAAAATGCCCAGGCTTAATAAGTTTTCTAACCGTGATTTACGTGATATGGTCTACGTTTATGCACAAGAGAATTATAATAGTCGTGCTGCACTTAGAAGGTATGTAGAACTCTACCCAACCAGAATCATTCCAGACCGAAAAATATTTCAAAGAATATTTAATCAGTTAGGTGAAACAGGTTCGTTTTATGTCAAAAATCCTGGTGGACGACCGAAAACTATAACGGTCGAACAAGAAGAAGAGATCTTGGTTCGTATCGCGGAAAATCCTGAATTAAGCACTAGGCGTTTGGAAGCTCTACAGGAATAGGTAAATCGACCGTCTCAGAAGTCATCAATGCAGAAAATTTATTTCCTTACCATTTCACGCCCGTTCAAAATTTACTGCCACGAGATTTGCCAGTCAGATCAGAATTCTGTCAAAATCTACTAAATAAGAATAACGAAGATCCCATATTCCTGAGAAAAATATTATTTACTGACGAGGCAACTTTTACAAGACGCGGAATTTTTAACTGGAAAAATAATCATCACTATGCTTTGGAAAATTCACGACTACCCAAAGAAAGACATTTTCAGCACGAGTTTTCGATAAATATTTGGTGCGGCATTATCGACAATTTCTTGATCGGCCCATATCAGCTTCCGCAGAGACTTAATGGAGAACAATATTTGCAGTTTTTAGAAAACGATTTACCTTACCTTCTGGATGATATACCTCTGAACATAAGACACAATATGTGGTACATGCAAGATGGTGCCCCAGCACACTTTGCAGTTCCTGTTCGAAATCATTTAAATCAGCGTTTTCCACATCGGTGGATTGGTCGCGGTAGCGAATTTCCTTGGCCACCGCGTAGCCCAGATATTAACCCGTTAGATTTTTATCTGTGGGGTCACATGAAGGATTTGGTATATGGTGATGAATCCAATACACGGGAAGAACTTGAACAAAAAATTCAAGAAGCCGCCATTGTTATAGGAGATAATCAAAATATCTTTCTGAATGTGAGACGTCATTTGTTAAAAAGCATAAGAAAATGTATTGAAGTAAACGGTGGACACTTTCAACATTTACTAAAGTGAATTAAAACAAATTTTTAATAGTTTCCAATATTTTCATTGTTTTTTTTTCTGCCTTTTTATCATCAAGTCCTAGAATCTGGGTAACGGCTTGAGATATCGAGATCGACCAACAGTACCTTTTTTACGTAAAAAGGTAGGTTCTTTTATAGTTTAAAGTATAAATACTAGTACCTGCACGGTTAAAAAAAATATGGATGAATTAGTTCAACATGAAGCACGTAGCAAGCGCCCTCTAGGGAGTATCTTAAAATTAACACCAAATTCGAATTTCTCACTCTCGAAAACCTAGTTATACCGATTTTGAATTCGATATCTTAAACCGTTTCAAAATTATCATCATTTTTCGAAAATTAATTTTCACTTTCAACACCCTGTATCTCTTTAACCTCTAACATTTTACTTGGGCAAATTTGGCTCAAAAGACATATTTTTATATCTACTATCTCCAGTTGCTCTATGGCCCATAAGTTACCGGACACCCTGTATAAATAGCTTGAGCGCGCGTCTTCGGCGTCTTAGCAAGTTAATGTTTTAAGATGCGAATAGAAAGCGAAGTACGAAAAGTGTGCTCAGTTATTATTTGTTGTGATATTTGTGTTAGTGTATACATAAAATATAATATATTATAAATATATATTAATTTTAAGTATGCAAAGTTTATTGATATGAATGTATTTTTGTCTGGATTTGATTGGAGTTTCATTGATGAATGCACTGATGTGGATTTGGCCATTTCTCGCTTTTATGAAATTCTGTATTTCTCAATTGAAATGTTTACACCTATTTCTCAATACAAATCACCGAACTTTCCTAGATGGATGGATAATGAGCTAAAAAATTGATAATCCAGAAGAAAAAAGCTCAAAAAATTCAAATTCTCAGAGTCTATTGACGATTACACTGCCTTCTCAGATTTAAGAACACAATGTAGAGAAATGTCACATTTATTGCATGAGGGCTATATAAGAAAGATAGAAACTCAGTTAACTGATAAAAAATCATTTTGGCAATTTGTAAATTCAAAGAAGGGTACCTCTGAATATCCTCAGTGTATGAATCTAGGTAAACAAGAAAGTAGTGATCCTCTTGAGATTTCGAAGATGTTCATTGGACATTTCTCATCGGTGTACTCAGAGTATGTGGAGTCAAATGATCCTCTTGTCTATGATAAGTCTTACGCAATTGGTAGCTTGGAACTGTCTGTGATTGATATTTTTAATAAAATTATTGATTTAACGCAGAGTTTAGGTCCTGGGCCAGATAGTATACCTGTTGTTTTGTTGAATAATTGTAAGTTTGTCCTCTTGGCGGTTTTGTGTAGAATTTTTACTTTATCTTTGCGCAGTAGGAAGTATCCATCATACTGGAAATTGTCCTATGTATCGCCAATCTTTAAGGACGGCGACAGATCAGATATTGAGAACTATCGTGCGGTTGCTAAGACCCTTGATTCCTAAAATCTTCCGAGGCTATAGTTGCGGATAAGATAACACCACTATTTAGTCATTTGATAGTGAATGAACAGCATGGCTTTGTGAGGGGAAGATCAACAGTCACTAATCTTATATGTTATGAACAACGCCTCTTGGAGGCTCTAGAGAATGGGTGGCAAGTAGATGTCATCTATACAGATTTATCAAAGGTTTTCGACAGGATTGATCATGGCATCCTTTTAAGAAAGCTTCGGGCCATGGAGGTTCACGGATCGTTTTTGGATTGGTTTAAATGTAATCTAACTGGCAGAAGGCAGGCAGTAAAAATTAAAAGTTATATATCCTCGGAGATTTCTGTGACATCGGGTGTACCGCAGGGTGGACATCTTTCGGCACTTCTGTTTAATTGCTTTATCAATGATGTGGGGAGTGTTTTTAGCACTTGTCAGTTCCTCGCTTTTGCTGATGATTTGAAACTCTTCATGGTTATAAAATCGGAGAGTGACTGTCAATTATTGCAGGGGGATCTCTGTAGAGCCACTACATGGTGCAAAAATAACAACTGGTCACTGAATGCTGATAAATGCAGAGTCATTACTTTTACTAGATCAAGAAGCCCCATTCTGTGTGATTATACTTTGAACTCTGTGGTACTTGAGAGACAGATCTTGGTAAAAGATCTGGGCATTTGGCTGGAATTGTCATTTTCTAATCACATTGATATAATCACTAATAGGGCTATGCGATTGCTGGGATTTGTCTCTCGGACGCTACGGGGATTTAATAACATTTTTATATTCAAGGAGATTTACTGCGTATTGGTATTGGTGCGCTCAGTTTTAGAGTATGCCTCGTGTGTATGGCATCTGCACTATGAGATTCATAGAGGAAAGCTGGAAATGGTGCAACATAGGTTTCTTAAGATTATTTACCTCATCCATTATAAAAGCGGGTTGATTTTCACCTGATTATTCAGCGATAATCTCCCGCTCTCCGGTGAAAATCACCCTTGTCAAAAGTGAAAATCTCACCCGTCAGAAATCGTTAGTAATCTCCCGCTCTCCGGTGAAAATCACCCTTGTCAAAAGTGAAAATCTCACCCGTCAGAAATCGTTAGTTTTTTATTTGGTAAATAATCTTCAAAATACATTTCGGGATTGGGAAATAATCAGAAAATCATTCTCAGATTTTTTGCCATTAGGAAATCGCTCTCGGGCAAGCCCTCGAGCGATTTCCACGGCAAAAAATCTTCGGGATGATTTTCGATAATTTCCCTATCCCTTAATATATTACTACAGAGAATTGGGCTTAAATTACACATTCCTTATGAGAATGTAAATTGCACCGAGATCATGAAACTTTTGAATCTCACTTCTTTAGAAAGTAGAAGGAAATATTTTGATATTTCAACTTTTTATAAAATTCTAAATAGTATTTATGATGCACCCGAACTTCTTGACCAGATTGGCATTCATGCGTCGGCAGCTAATATGTTAGAAATATGGACCTCTTTAACATTGACTTTCATAGGACCAATTACGGTATGAATTCGCCTTTAACCAGAATGTGTAGATTAACCAACAATGTGATAAAGAAAAGTGATATTGATATTTTTTATGATTCTTATGGTAGATTTACTGCGAAGTTGAAGAGGATTTTGTATGTTTAGTCATTCTTGAATTGTGACCTCTTTATTTATTTGGCTACGTTATTTCGTATACGTTTTAATTTTTATGTTTTGTGACTGCTGAGCTTAATTCTTAAGAGATTTGTCAAAAATTCTTGTTTTTTTTTAATGTATACTCTATGTAAAGTGCTGAAAGCGTAAATAAAATTTTGAATTTGAAATTTAAAATAGTTTTTATTGTGGATTGTGGTGCGTCGAGCGTTTGCAGCCCTACAGGCTACAGGATTTTTTTTTAAATTGTGAGTACTTTCATCGACACGCGATATTTTTCGTTTGTGGCAATTACAAATATGTCTGAAATAAAGAAGCATTCTGGTTCATTTTATCGAAAGCAAAAGTCACAAAGAGTTGCTGAAGTAGAAAAACATGCGACTGCAATGAAAACGTTTATTTGTAGTGAAAGCGCCATCCCTCATACCTCGACAAACACGTAATTTGTATCCGATTCGTAGGTGCCTACGCAAATAGTAGTAATAATAAATTATATAACTTAAAGCAATCAGCAGCAACATTTAGAATAGTCTCAGTTGTATGATATTTTTAGGAGGATATTGTTGGCATATCATAATCTCGTGTAATCGTTCAGTTGAAAGAAAAACAAATCAGTGATGAGGAAAATGAATCACATTCTGATGACGAAAACCAAGAAAAAATCATAGAAACGACAGAATCACCAGTTGAAGCAAGCAAATAATGATAATTATGATTATGAAATTCGCAGAAGTAGGTACCTAACTGTATTTAATATCTTGCAGATGTCGATACACATTACAGACAATATTCGTCAAAATTTAGTTCAACGTGGTCCAGAAAAAGGTTCATTTATTGAGTTTCCCGTGAATAAGAACGGCCGCAGATTTACTGCAAACAATTATCGTAGGTGGAGAAGATATTCCGCGCGTTTGGCTAATTTGTTTAGTTTCGAAAGATGTCGTTTTCTGTTTCTGCTGTCGCTTTTTTAGTAAAATTTGGTCATCTTTAACTACTGTATCAAAACGGTAAAACTGATATTGATAGAACTTTTTGCGTAGAGTTCAGTAGCGTAATCAGTTTTTTTTTTTCTACAAATGCTAGTTTTTCAGATATTAACCAAACCTATGTTTATATAAATGAGATAATGGGATACCCTGTATATTATTTTTTATATTATCATTTTATAAGCATAATTTGGGATTTTTAAAAATATATGGATGTTTATACAGGGTGTCCCAGAATATGTGGTCAATTTCCCGGATTCAGATAGAACACATAAAAATAATTTGACAAGTTCCTTCTTAACCCCCCCCCCCCCAATTATTGGTTTTTTTGACATGTACAGATTTAAATAAGGATATTCATTCCTCCAATGTCAGTTGCAAACAGTGTTTTGAATTTTTTTTCTTGGTTAGTTAATTAGTAATGGAATTTTTCCTGAAGACTCAGTGAAGTTTTAGATCGGCACAAAAACGATGCAAATTTCATTGGTTTAGTTCGCTTTACGGACAAAGCTAAATTTTCTAAAAATGGCAATATATAACCTCCCATAACTTGCAATTATAGGCAGAGAAAAATCCCCATGCATGCTTCTATTGTAACGCAACATCAGCATCAATTTGAACCCATCAACGTGTGGGCCGGAATCACCGGGCAACATTTAATTGGGCCATTTATATTGCCAAGAAGGTTGCCCAAAAAAATTATTTGGAATTTCTTCAAGACAATTTGCCAGAACTTTTAGAAGATCTACCTCTGCCAATACCACCTGATGTGTTTCATGCATGATGGGGCCCCGCCATATTTTAGTCTAGTAGCTTGAGAACACCTAAACAGGAACTTCGAAAATCGATGGATAGGAAGAGGACCAGTGGCTTGGCCTCCTCGATCACCTAACCTAAATCCATTGAATTTTTTTGTGGGGGCTTTTTAAAAACTTATTTAGTCTATGCCAATCCAATAGACTTTTTTTAGTTTAAGGTTCAAGCTGTCCAAAAATGTAAACTACTATGAATAATTAACAAAAGTCCTTTTTCAAAATTAGACTATATTGTTACACAAAAATATGAAATAATCCAAAAATGCAAGTTTAGCGAAAGAAAGCGTCGACATCAATGTTTTCTCTACCCAAGTCCTTATATCATCGTTCGGCCGGGCGGGCGATGTGAGTCAGCACGCCGCAAATGAAAAAGCTCTCGTATACAGGGCAAAAGTTGCTTACAGTCGGCCTACCTGATAGACTTCACGACCTCTCGTGAAGGGCAGCTTACCTGAAAATTCATAATAAAACAATAATTAATATTTAACATAGGTAGACGAATATTACGACGAGAGACAAGTCACATTACTCATCTTCAACGTCATTGGTGTCGCTACTATCTGAAACCCTTGTAACAAAGAGTTTTAATCTTTCTGAAGGACAGACGCCCGTATAAGCAGTCCTACAGCGCTTCGAACCTTGTATTTCGGTAATCACATACCGATCGTTATAAAGTACTTTTGAGACTACAAAAGGTCCTTTATACCGAGGTTCAAGTTTCCTACTTCTCCCGTCATTGGAGGTCTTGTTCGCTTGAACCAAAACATGTTGACCAACATTAAACCTCGTAACCTGGGCATGCCGCTTATCGTAATATTCTTTCTGCGAACGTTGTCGCTCTTGGGTCTCTTCGACCACCTCTTTCCTTACTTTTTCGATATCTCGCCGTTCTTCGCATGCTACCTCTAAAGTAAGAAAAGAGTCGTTTACACCACTAGGCCGATAACCTAGGAAGACCTCGTAGGGTGATTTACCAGTAGTGGAATTAACCGTCGAATTAATTCCCCACCTAACCTTATCGACAGACTCATCCCATTTGGATTCATCTTCTGTAGAGGCCAAAAGAGCAGAGAGAATTGAACGATTCATTCTCTCCACTTGCCCATTTGCCCTTCGAGTTGCCGTCGCGCATAAAACCCGTTTTACTCCTAGATTTTGGCAAAAGTCCGTGAAACTTTTGCTAGTGAATGCCGCACCTCTGTCACAAGTTAATCGCCGGGGAACTCCAAAAGTTCCTATTATGTCTTCTAGAAATCGTATAACAGGCGCAGTTTTCGTGCTCTGTACAGCTTTTAAAAAGACGAATTTCGTGAAAGCGTCCACAAACCCCAAATGATCAATGTGTACAGTGTCCATTGGTGTACTAAACTTCGATCTTACTATCAAAAATATATTAATGTAGACGATAATTGCCACAAATATGCAAAACAAAATACGTGGGAAATTGAACCTTTCAGTTAGCGATGCTTCTCATCTCTGCCGTCCCTTGTTTCTCGTGAATGATTACCGGCCGACCTCAATGATTGACCCATCTCGTAACTAATATTTATTTGGTGGGTGATTTTAGCCGACTAACCTGACTAGTCTTCGCGTCCTCGTGAAGTGTACCCTGAAACACACAACAGAAATAGATTAGTTTAAAACTAAGGTTATGATCTGATGAAATTATTCGCTTGTAGTATCAGCTTCCTCTGAGGACACCACTGTAACAAATAACTTCATTCGATCGGAAGGGCATATGCCAGTATAAGCCTTTCGTGAACGGTTTGACCCTGGTAATTCCTCAACAACGTAACGATCCTTATCTAGGACTTTCGTAACGACAAAGGGACCTTTATAGCGCGGCTCAAGCTTTCTGCTCTGGCCTTCGTTACTTCCCTTTGCCTTCTGGACAAGAACGTGTTGTCCGACCTTAAATGTTTTTGGGCATGCATGTCTTCGATCGTAAATCTTCTTTTGGTACTCTTGGCGTGACCTAATTATCTCAGAGATCTCGTTTCGTAACTGTGCCAGATCTGGTCTTTCGTCATGGCAAACTTCGCTCGACAAGAATGCATCGTTGACTCCACGTGGTCGGTAAACTAAAAATACCTCATATGGAGATTTTCCTATAGTGGAATTAACCGTAGTGTTAATTCCCCACTTGACTTGACTAACAACTTCGTCCCAACGTCTCTCATCGTCAGTTGAAGTGGTCTATGGTTGAAGCCATCAGTGCAGATAGGATAGAGCGATTCATCCGCTCGACTTGGCCGTTAGCTCTCGGAGTCAATACACGTTTGATGTTTAAATTCTTACTGTATTCTGTGAACTGCTTACTCGTAAAGGCAGTTCCACGATCGCATATCACTCTTCGTGGTACCCCAAACATTTTAATTATACCATCGAGGAACGTTATAAGTAGTGGGTACAGCTTTTAAGAAAACGAATTTCGTAAATCCGTCCACCGCAATTATCAAATAAGCATTCTTCTTCACACTGGTATCTGGTGATACCCTGAGGCAAGGTCTAAAGTAGAATAAAATGTATTGCCCTCAATGTTATCCAGAAGATCGTCAATTCGTGGTAATGGATATTTATTTTTGACCGTTTTACGGTTAAGTGCCCTATAGTCCACTACCATTCTTTCTTCCCCACTATTTTTCTTAACTAAGAGTATTGGACTAGCATATGGAGATTCTGGTTCCCGAATAATACTATTTTCCATAAGACCACCGACAATATCGCGAACCGTCTCCCGGTTTTTAAAAGCCATGCGATATGGTCTATACGTAACAGGTTCTTCATCTGTGAGCTTAATAGACATTTTCGTAACATCCGTCTTGCCAACATCCCCTAAAGAGGTAGCAAAACAGTCCCGGTACTCGTTAAGCACCCGTAACAAGCTCAAAAGTTGGTCAGCGCTTAGAATATGGTTTTGAACGTTTAGGTAAGAAGGTTCGCAAATCTGCCTTGAAACTATGCCGTCTAGATTTACTTCTTTGAGATTTTTCTATTGTACTTTCTTGACGTACATTCGAGAGATATTGTTCAAACAATGCTTCGGGTGTTTCGTAACGACCCGCGTGAGCAGCGTTTTGAATAGTCACATCTGGTATCCCATCGATTACACAAGATACAGCATTTTTTTCAGTAATATTCACCGTTCTAATCAGCTCCATTTTATTAAAGTAATACGCAGCCATTGATTCATCAGGCCTTTTACTTCTTTCTAACATCCTGCGTAACGATTTTGCATAGTTAACATGGTCAGGGAATGTTTTAATGACAAGGGCTTTCCATTCGCTCCATGTATAACTTAAAGATGTTAGGCTATGGTACCATGTTTTTGCCATTCCAGCTAAACGAGATTGCATAATATGATAAATCGTGGTTGCGTCATCCCATCCATTTTTGTTCTTCAGCTGCTCGATTTTCTTTAGCCATGCAGCTTGCAGCGGTTATATTTTCGTTTTCCGGAGAAAATTCCGGTATACACTATGTGCGAATAGTAAGTCTGTGGTGATCTGTACCGTGATTTTGCCTTGCCATGCTTTCTATCATTTTTTCTAACCTTTCAATGCGAGCTTCGTATGCAGATTTGTCAAACAGCTCAGCACTGCGCTGGGAAATCGATGGAGTGTGCGTAACATCTTCTGTGCTCTCCAATTGGTCGTTCGCTACATGCACCAAAACTCTTTCTGTACGTAACTGTCGTGGTTTACTTGATGACTGAGTCTATGTAGTTCTTTTTCTTGCCTCATGTGCGAGTGACTTACTAGTATGGTTTTTATTGCGCCGTTCTTTGCCAATTTTTCTTTCGGAAGCAGTCTTTCTGTACCTAGTATCTGACGAACTAGAGCTAGAGCTACTACTTGACCTATTTCGGCGGCTCCTAGTTTTTCCCATTTTTAAATCTCTCTTAGTTTTCGTAACACCGGTATACAATACACAAACTTACGTAATATTAAACAAACAACAACTTCGTAAAAGTCGGTGTATCTAAACCAATACCTCGTAAAAGCAATATTTTTCACACAAAAACACTATATCTAATTTTATTTCTAAATAACTAAAGGCAAGACTTCGTAAAAGTTCGGCCCAATACACTATGATTGTGGTATTTGTTGTTTAACTAATACTTCAAGTAGATTTTCTAACCTGTGAACACGTGATTCCACCGTCGAGGCTTCAATTGATAGGGCCGGCGCCGGCGTAACTGTGGCATGCCTCTCAGTTTCGTTAAATAGGCTCGAGGTGGCGTAAATCCCCGATTTTCGTTAACACCTTCACTTTGAGACGTTCGTAACGGTCTCTCAACACTTTTATCCCTAGGCAAAAGGACGATTTCTTTTCGACTTACGCCCGTATAAGGATGTCGATTGATCAATCGTTCGCTTCCGGCTTGATGACCGACGTGAATTATTGGTTTTGTACCTTCCACTCGACGAAGGACAGCTACTGTCTTCCGAGTCTGAAGAATCCTTTCTATGCCTTTTACGGCCCATTATAATGTAATAAACGTATCAATCGTAAAACAATAAACACTACCACAAACTTAAACTTAAGAGAGAATAACCAAAAACACTAAAACTTTAAACAATAACCACTTAACTAACTTAACTTCGACAACACACAAAAACAAGCAGAATAATTATTTTGTTCACCCCACACCTGAACTGTAAACTATGAAAAAGCTCTCGTATACAGGGCAAAAGTTGCTTACAAAAATAGTATTGTTGTGCCTTTATCGAACAGGGTGCAAAAAAATAGCATTATTGTGTTAGAACTAGTCCCTCACTATATGGCAAACTAAATAAGCCGAATGCGATTAAACGGGGACATTTTAAGAAGACTTACCTAGTAACCATCATATTAAAAAATTATTAACTTACATAGTACTTCAAAAGTTATTTAAAAACAAACAATTTTCCGGGGCGTCTCGGGCCGGTATCTCCATGGGGGGGACCGCAGGGAAAAAATATAGAAACTTTTTTCAAATTATTTTTATGTGTTCTATCTGAATCCGGGAGATATATTACTTTTTTACTTTATTTGTAACAGTATAGGTGATGACCAATTTATTAGAAATAAATGAAAATGCTCAAAACATGACAAATTTGTCATATTATTATCATTTATGAAATACTTTTTTACGTCATTTTATGTATGAAAAGTATGATAGTCGGTACGGTGGTTCTTTGCCGGTGTGTCATTACTTTTACGTGACGTGACTAAAACCATATAAAACTAAGCAAAATTACGAAGTTCAAAAAGTCAAAACAAAGTCTAAGTTTATAAATGTCGTGGCTAGCGGACGTAATAATAATAACAAAAATCCACAATAAAATTACTTACCGCCAATACGAAAGTACGATAAAAATGGCTCTGAAAAGAACAGTTTATAAGATCAAATTGAATTTCAAAACACAAAAGCGTTTAAAAGCAAATTAAAGTCGACAGATCGAAACGATGACTTTGACATCAATGGACAACTCTCCAAATATATTCTGTCTCTGTCAAGCACGTTACTTTGAAGTCGAGACGTATTGCGCAGCCCCGGAGACGCTCTATTATTTTTTTATTCACTTTTTAGGCTATAATAAATAAAGATGGGGTGTTGTAAAATACGTTATTTCGTGATCGTTGAGCCAAGACGCACCGGCAAAGATCCACCGTTCCGACTGTATGTTTTATTCAATGCAATAAAAATTCCCAAGAAGCTTTTGAGTTATATTTCAATAGGTAATGCATTTAAAGCGCTTTCATTAGGATAATTTTTCATATCTGGCGATTGTTTCGTTCATATTAGGTATCCAGAAATATTTGCTGGTTTGAAAATATTTAATTTAATTTAATTTTTTAATTTAATTTAATTTATTTACGGTATACACCATTTACAAAGGGAAATAACAATATAACTTATATTTACAATAAAGTTTAATCTAATAACACAATAGATTAAAGATAAATATTTCATATTTCATAAAAATCACAGAGAGTTGATCAGTATATCAGTCAGTCAAAGTGGCAATACATTACTACGAATTTTTCTCTTAAGATCTAATTTAAACTTAGAATGAGTGGCATAAATATCAAAGTCATGCCTATCGAAGTTACGCAGCAGTCTGGTCAAAGGACGAAACATGCCACAATTGGTAGAATGGAAGGGTAAACAGAAGATATTTCTGCTGCGAGTGTTGTGTCTTGTATTAAAATATAATTCAGATAAAAGATAGTCACAATCTATGTCACCTGTAATAAGCTTAAATAAAAAACACATATCCAAGAGGAAACGTCTATCTTGTAGAGAACATAGATTTATACTGTTGAGAATGAGTTGATAATTATGAAAACGAATTTGTAATTTGTGTGCACAAACACGCAGAAATCTCTTCTGCACACCCTCAATCGCCTGCACATGCACCTGATAGTAAGGTGACCACAACACACTGGCATACTCCAGGCCGGTTCTCACCATGGAGCAATACAATAATTTAAATGTTTGACATGAAAATTCTTTACTGTTTCTAGATACAAATCCAAGGTTTCTATAGCTTGTACATGTAATAGAATTAATATGGTTAACAAATGTGAGAGATCTATCCAGTATAACTCCAAGGTCACGAATATCACGGATATATAAGGATATACTATGACATTTTTTTATATTCAAATCAAGACCATTCATCTGAGACCAACTATAAAGGCCATCCACATCACTTTGAAGCAAACCACAGTCCTCACTGGAGTAAATTGATCTATAGATTTTAAGGTAATCAGCAAATAACAAAAATTGAGACTGAGGAATAAATTTACCAATGTCATTTATAAAAAGTATAAAAAATGGGAACCTTGTGGTACACCAGAATGCACAGCAATCTCTTTAGATACATAATTATTTATTCTTACTCTTTGAACCCTTCCAGTGAGGAAACTGAGAATCCACTGAAGAATGCCCGATCCAAAACCCCAAGCCGCCAGTTCAGCCACAAGCAGTTTATGATCAACTCGATCGAACGCCTTCGAAAAATCAGTATATATGCTGTCGACTTGGAGTTTATTCTCAAAAGCATTCAACAGGTAATCGTGGTAAGTTAATAGGTTCGTGAGTGTAGACCTCCCCGGACAGAATCCGTGCTGCTGCGCAACTATGATTCGCCCGCACTCCCATGACAGCCGAGATGTAACAAGAGAGTCAAAGATTTTAGGGATGGCAGACTGCACGCATATGCTCCTATGACCAGACTTAAATATAGGAACAATAAATGATTCTTTCCAAAAATCCGGAAAAATACCAGTCTGAAGTGACAAATTAAAGATAAAGTTTAATGGCTGGCTAAGAAAGCATACGTAGGCTTTCAGCACCACAGACGGCACTCCATCGGGGCCATAGGAAGAACTCGATTTGCATAAATCTAGTTGAGCACAGGTCGTTTATTCAGCCACGTCCCAAAATATACATCAAAGAGAAAAGAAATGGTTTATCTTACACAGAAGCAACAGCTTCACCACCCTGTAGAAAAATAGAGGAAGAAGTTGGTGTAACAAGCTCTGACGCTCAGAGAATATTGAAAAAATATAAATACCATCCATATAAATTTAAAATAGTGCAACATTTACACCCCGGAGATGCCGAGCGTCGAATAACTTTTTGCAAATGGTATTTAGAACAAATCCGCACCAACGCATCTTTGGCAGATTTGTCATCTGGTCCGATGAATGATATTTTTCAAGTGCAGGAGTTTTTAATCGTCATAACAGGCTGCAGAAAATCACCATTTAATTTTCGAAAGGGCATAACAAGGGCACTTTGAAGTTGGTTCATGTTTTATTCCCTCCAAAATAAAACAAAAACACTTTGTTAAATAATATTTTTTGTTTTAATAACGTAAATATAAATTAACAATTAGTTATCACAAACAAATAGTAAGGTAAACTAAAATTTGAGAAACAATCAGTTAATTGTAATTTAGTTAGGCTATTTTGTCGCTATTTTCGTTTAAGTGATGAGTAGGGGGAGATAGGGGGCCGCGAACAATTTTTTTAGCAAAAAGGGGTCGAGCTTTTGATAAGTTTGGGAAACACGGGTCTACCGGATGTATGACGGGGTCTCACAGTACGTAAATTCCTAGAAATCCCGAATTGCCGGAAAATAGTCCATTGACCCATTTCAATTCCGTCTCCAACAAGACGGTGCTCCGGGCCACAACCAACTATTAAGGTCAATTATGGACAATAGTTTCTCCCAATTCCCTCACATTCGAGAAAACGGCCGACATTTTAAAAAACATCTTTAAACAGCCTTGGGTCGTTGTTTTTACTGTCAGTGTTTTTTTTTTATTATTATTAGTTATACATATCCATTAATGTTGTTCTTGTTTCTTTGCAATAAAACTTCAATATTTTAGGTTAATAATATTAGTGATGTTTAAAGTAAAAATGTAATAACGATTAAGTATTCACATACGATTAAAAATATAGAAAATCATTAAAATTAACTTTTATTGAACCTTTAAAAGTAGTTATTATTTGGTGTATTTTATTGAAAAAATGTTACTACTCTTGGATGGATTCCGAAGCAGTTCATTGATAGTGGGGGTAGCGATTTGGCTACCCCCATCTAGCGATTAACTGATCTGGAATCGATACAAGAGTTTCAATAAAACAACGTCAATTATTATAAAAATGTTGCGTTTGGCCATGGTCTACTGTTACAAATAAGGTAAAAATATCGAATCTTGAGCATGCTTTTCAAACTAAATTTAAACGACTATATATGTATATTTGAAAAGCCCAAATGATGCCTAATCAATATAAAAAATAATATAAAGGGTTCCTAACCTAGGTTTGGTTAATATCTGAATAACTAAGTAAAGTATCGAAAATAGGACACCCTGTACTTGCAATTAAAATTATATACAGGGTGGTCCTTAAGTAATGGGACACAGAGCAGCAGTAAATTATTCACTTCAAAACATAACGATTTAGCGCAATTTTTATAATCCGAAAATTTATATTAAGACAGATACAGGGTGTCAAAGTTAAAAAAATTATTTCGAGTTTTTTAGATATTTTCAAAAGTTTTCGGAGCATTGGGTTAAAATTTGGTGTAGGGGGGTCTTTTGGGGCGGGAAATAACAATCTGGGCTCATTGTTCTTCTATCGGATAGAGGGCGCTACGAGCAGCACTTTGCTTACTTTTGAACTGCAATAACTTGTTATCACTAGGTATAATAAGACTTATCACTCCTAATTAATAATCTTACGACTTTTTTACGTAAAAAAGGTACTCTTGTCAAATAACGCTAAAGTTGATAGTTTTCGAAATATTTGCTATTTTAATACTCAATGACCTTTCCGTTGTTTGAGATCCAGCAGAAAGAATTCTTCAATACAAGTTGTTTTTGAATAATTGACGGGTAAATAAAACACAATTTCAAACTTTTGTTTATAATATTTTACAAGAGGAAAACGATTTTTTTGGTTAAACTTTTACAAAATCATTTTAAAAATACCAACGTTATTAACTTTTCTTTAACAAATGTTCGAAATGATCACCGTTGACCTCGATGCACTTTGACACGCGTTTCATAAAAGATTGTCTAATTTTAAAGAAGATCCTTTCGTTCCTAAACAAGTTAGCAGAGTTTTCAATTTTTTGCAATAATTGATCTCGGGTGTTAATACTCTCATTGTAAACATTAGATTTGAAATAACCCCAAACACAAAAATCTAGTGGATTGAAATCCGGACTACGAGCAGGCCAAGGAAAAACACTGCCTCGGCCTATCCAGCGCCGAGGAAAAATTTCGTTTAGGTAATTCCGCCCTTGCCTGGAAAAGTGAGCTGGTGCACCATCTTGCATAAAATACATATTTTGCCTTAGGTTTAACGGCAAATTATCTAAAAGATCTCTAAGCCCATTCTGTAGGAAATGTAGATACGAATCTCCATTTAAATTCGGTGGTAATTCATATGGACCTAAAAAATTATTGCCGATAATTCCACTCCACACGTTAACTTTGAACTCGTGTTGAAAATGCCGTTCAACCACTAAATAAGGATTTTCATTTTCCCAGACATGTTTATTCCGGAAATTAAAAACACCTCGGCGAGTGAAAGTGGCTTCATCTGTGAACAGTATATTGTTTAAAAACATTGGAAATTCATTTTGTTGATCAAGGATGAAACGACAAAACTGTATTCTTGCAGGTAGATCAGCTGGAAGTAAATCTTGCACTGGTGTAAAATGGTATGGAAAAAGACCTTCACCATGAAATATTCGAAGGACTGTTGTTTTACATACATGAGCCTCTCTAGCCTTTTCTGGAGTTAAGGTTTTCGGACGCCCCAAAATAGCTCGTTTTGGGCGGAAGGAACCAGTTTCAGCCAGTCGGTCATAAAGATTTCGAAACAATTTATGATTTGGTTGCCTTCTATTTGGATAAACCTGGACATACCTGCGACATGCGCTGCGACCATTAAAATTCTCTTGGGCATAAATGCAGACCATATCTCTCATTTCTTCATTGGAAAAATAATTATGACGAGGCATTTCATCTGAATTGCACAACATATTACTTAATCAATAATCAATAACAACATACAATTTTGACATAAACTGACTTGTATTATATGGGGCATCGCTATTGTTTTATTATTTATATCAACGCTTGCTACGATAAATAACGTTCGGATAAAATAAGAAGTATTACCTTACATGTTACATTAAAATAGCAAATATTTCGAAAACTATCAACTTTAGCGTTATTTGACAAGAGTACCTTTTTTACGTAAAAAAGTCGTAAGATTATTAATTAGGAGTGATAAGTCTTATTATACCCAGTGACAACAAGTTATTGCAGTTCAAAAGTAAGAAAAGTGCTGCTCGTAGCGCCCTCTATCCGATAGAAGAAAAATGAGCCCAGATTGTTATTTCCCGCCCCAAAAAACCCTCCTACACCAAATTTTAACCCAATGCTCCGAAAACTTTTGAAAATATCTAAAAAACTCGATATAATTTTTCTAACTTTGACACCCTGTATCTGTCTTAATATAAATTTTCGGATTATAAAAATTGCGCTAAATCGTTATGTTTCGAAGTGAATAATTTACTGCTGCTCTGTGTTCCATTACTTAAGGACCACCCCGTATATATGTTCCAACCATTAGTCCCTGACAGTTTCGAACTGTCGAATGCAATCAACCAGTTGTAGGGCTTAACCAGGTATCCTGGGGTCTACATGCAATATTCATCTGGTAGACTCTATTTCTGATTAAAAACTAGTCCAGGACTGCCTATAGATTTCCCTCTACGGTATTTGTATTTTTTTTTACACCGCGTATATGCTGACTCAAAATTTTTGATTTGATATTTGATATTTTCTCAACAAGCAGAACTTATGAAGAAAGGCTTTTTTGTTAAGTCAAAACCAAAATAACAAAAGTTTATAAAGATGGTTTCTAGAAACGCTGTAGGTATTAGTTTTATAGGCGGCCGGCATATTCTAGTAAGTACTTACGTCTTTTTCGAAGATAAGAGGAGTAATCAGTCCAAAACTTCTGTCGGTGACTCATCACCAGCATAATATAGAGCTCTGGGTTGTGCGACGTCAGGGGAATGAATTCCAGTGGCGTGTGTTATATCGGAGAGATCGTGTTACTAGAGGAGGGGGAGTTGCGTTGTATGTTAGGAACACGTTACAGGTAGAGCAGCTGGAGGTTAATGTTGCTCAAATTTATATTGAGCAAATTTGGGTGAAAATTAATGTCAATCATTTAAACTTTGCTGTGGCAGTTTTCTATAGGCCACCGACGACCAACGTCCGTCTCTCTTTGGATAGTTTTGATGGTGTTTTGTCCCTTGTTCTGCCGACGGTTGATCATGTTGTCTGTATGGGTGATATCAATGTGAATTTGTTGAATAATGATAATCCTGTGACGGAGTGTTTTGATGCGTATGGTTTTGTCCAGGTAATTAACGAACCGACCAGTCTGTGGATCCACTTCCACCTTAATAGATCCTATATTTGTTTCTAGTCGTGAGCTGGTTGTATCTTCGAGCGTTGTTTCTGCTGATTTAATATCGGACCACAAGCTTACCATATGTGAGCTGGGCCTAAAAGTAATAAAGTTTAAACCTAAATTCATCACGTACAGAAATTTCAAAAATTTCAGCTACCCTCAATTTTATCTCGATTTGATATCTCAGCCATGGTTAAATGTTGTTTATGAACAAAACATGGATAACAAAGTGAGTCTTTTTACCAATCTAATTCATAGTCTTTTTGATCGACACGCCCCAATAAGAACAGTCAGAGTCACTAAACCTAAGAAATCAAACATGCTGACTTGCTAACAGAAGGCATCAAACAGTTAATGAGGGATCGTGATAGGGCTCATGCTAGATTTAAACTGACTAATTCTGGAAATGACTGGGACGAATATAAGCGGCTAAGAAACTTAACCCTAAATTGCATTAGAAGGCAAAAAAAGCACATATTGGTGGAGTGGTCAGAGAGGGTTCTAGCAGGAAACTTTGGAATACATTGCGTGATATGAACATCCGGCAGGATACTAGGAATGAAATTCCTGAGAACCTACGCGATGTTGAAGAGATAAATGGATACTTTTCTTCGGTTTTTCAAGAAAATGACTGCACTCAGATGGTTAACCATTATCGGAATCAGCATCCACACTCCAATAATACTTTTCAGTTTAGAATGGCGGATGAGGAAGGAATTAATAATGCATTAAGCAAAATAAAATCAAATGCTTATGGTGCAGACAACATATCTCTTTCAATGCTGAAATATTGCTGCCCATTTTTGTTGCCATTTTTGACTCATCTCGTCAATGTATGTTTGGAGAATGGCTATTTTCCTTTAGCATGGAGGTTGTCCAATGTCAGACCATTGCCAAAAAATAGCAAACCCGAATCCCTTGGAGATCTGCGGCCGATAAGCTTGCTGCCTGTAGTGTCTAAGGTATTGGAGAGAATTATCTACGATCAGGTTAACGAGTATTGTGCCTTAAGCAGTATTATTCCCCGATCACAGTCAGGATTTCAAAAGGGTCACAGTACCGCTGCAGCACTGTCTAATGTTTTGGATACAGTTGTCAGTGACTTGGATAAGGGCCGTGTTTCGGGGTTGATATTGCTTGATTTCTCAAAGGCTTTTGATACGATAAATCATGGGCTGCTGTGTGAAAAGCTCAGACATTATGGGTTTAATGATCTCTCTGTGGGTTTTTTTAAGTCATATCTGGGTGGTAGGTCCCAACGAGTGGTACTTGATGGAATTGTTTCCTCTCCGCTTCTTGTGAAGTCAGGAGTTCC
This sequence comes from Polydrusus tereticollis, assembly GCA_963920685.1. Classification (NCBI taxonomy): domain Eukaryota; kingdom Metazoa; phylum Arthropoda; class Insecta; order Coleoptera; family Curculionidae; genus Polydrusus; species Polydrusus tereticollis. Next base: position 147,657,932 of record OY987326.1, read on the forward strand.
CCAAGGTTCCATCCTGGGCCCCCTGTTATTTTTAATACTTATATTCTGCTGAAATATTAAATAGCATAACTATCAGGCTTATGCGGATGATATCCAGATGAGTTTTAGTTTTGCACCTCAGGAACATCACATTGCAGAATATATTATGAAAAATGAATTGAATCAAATCAACCACCTATCGACACTGCATAATCTTAAATTAAATCCAGCCAAGTCAATGGTCATTTACTTTGGTGGTGTAAGGGCTGACAGGGTTAGCCCGCTCATGGATCTGAGTGTGGATGGCACACCCTTGCGTGTTGAGACTGTGGTGAAATCGTTGGGGCTGTTGATTTTGGAACCTATGTTGGTTCGTTGATACAAAAATCATTTTTTAATTTAAAGTTATTATATGCCAATCGTCATGTGTTGTCTAAAGGGTTGAAAGTAACGTTATCTCAATCGTTGGTGTTGTCGTTTTTTCAATATTGTGATTTTGTGTATGGGCCATTCTTGAGTGTAATTCAACAAAATAGGATTCAGAAAGTACAAAACTCCTGCTGCTGTTTTGTTTGTGGTCTACGAAAGTTTGATCACATAACGGAGCATTTTAATAGTTTGAAGTGGCTCAGAATGGATAAGCAGAGAGAACTTCATCTGGCAGTGTTTGTCCATAAAGTTATAACTTCCGCAACTCCTCAGTACCTTAATGACAAACTTGTCGCTCATAATCAAATTCATGGGCTTAATACCCGAAACAGGGGTTTATTTTGTATTCCACGGCACTCTACGGCCATGTTTAGGAAGTGTTTTTCATACCAGGCTGTTCAAATGTTTAAGAATTTATATAGAAGGTATCTTACTCAGGGATAAAACGAAGGATGACTGGGTATTGTTTATTTGTTTTGATATCTTTCATTTATTTTATTTTTGTTATTGTAATGATTTTTCATGTGAATAATATTGTATAAAGTCTGTGCGTTTTAAGAAGTCCGCTAAGCCATAAAACCTCTTGAGCATTATGTCGGTGGCTCTCAAACAATAAATTATATTGAAGGTAATTTTGGATGTTGATGAATTACATTTTCTAAATAAAATAATTTAAAGTAAATAAAAAATTAGTTTAGGTAAAGAAAAATAATAATTTTTTAGCTTTTGTAGTATTCAGACAAATTAGTTTTACGAATTCTTTTTTATAAATAAGTAATTATTATGAAGATTTAATTATAATAATCCCAAAATAATGTCATTATCGGAAAAGTATATACCTGACAAAATCTTTAACATATTTAACCATCCCGCACTTGAGCAAATTTTAATTGATTCTAGGAAAATAGCGATTATTATATAGATTTAACTATAATAATAGCAAAATAATTTAATTATCTATTTAATTATTATTTATGCTCAACGCGTAATTCTAAGATAATTTTGTTTTGAAACATCTGATTTCGCCCAGTAATAGAATACAGTAAACCAGTGGGTTGTTCGGTGTGATCAAGTATAGCGAAGGTGCGAAGATATTGTAACTTAACCGACTTACTGTTTTAATATCATAACATCCCTTGGTGATTTAATCCGATATCGGACTTCTTAAAACGCACAGACTTTAACATGTTTTTTTCTACAACCGCAGTACGTATTTTGTCTAAGCAAGCACAAGGTTATATGTAAGAATAGCTGCTTTAGCTAAATAGCGCCTTGCTCTTGATTAGCGGAATATATATGTATATATGTATGTTTATTTTTTCTTTAATGGATATATGTATATTATTGGAACATATTTGAATAAAGTCGTTTATTATTATTATTATTATTAAATGATGAAATTTTTTTGGAACGCATATAATTTTTTATTATTAACACTTAAAACCAGATCCTATAAGACGATGACCTTTTCCACTGGGATTTCTTAATTCTTGCGAAAACTCATTCATAAATGCCTGTCTTGAACTTTTAATATTTAGATATTGCGTCATACCTTTTCAACTATGTGCGAAGTTTTGTAGGTGTAATACAATTTTTCCCGAAACTCGTATTTTTCCAGATACTTTCGCCGCCATAAAATAATTTAATTTTTTTTCAATTGCTAGGCTTTTTCGTATTTGTTTAATATATTTAAAATTAATTTCTTTCAAAGTTTGTTTGAAAACGCTTAGTGATATTTTAGGTAAAGATGTGCCGTTCTTAATTTCAGTCATTTTATTGTGGATATTTCAGTGGAAAAAAAATGCATGGAATTTGCGATGAATTACGTATTTTGTGGCATCATCCCGGATTGTTTTTTTCCGTCCTCTTGCTGAGCTCCCCTACTTTTTTTTACGTCATTTTCTTGATCAAGTCAAGTCCTTTCAAACCCCTGAACAGAGTGCACAAGGAAAGTTTCGTTAAAGTGTCACAAATCTGCAGCATCCAATGTGGTTAGTTCCGTTCTTTTACGCACACTAAATAAAGTTTAATAATTATGTATTTACACAAAACAATAGCTATGTGAACGACGCAAATATTACGAAAATTGAAAAAAACTCACAAGATATCTATCGATAAATTAATAATAAAACACAAAGTAATCAAGCAGTGCAAAACCCTTGCCGGCACGCTTATTTTCGGATCTTTAAAGTTGTGAATTCGGTTTCTGTGTGTTGCCACATTTATTCTCTCCGCGATCAGAATCCCAGTATCGGAATCGCCGTGCTATTTTAAATGCATTTAATTGACTGCGGCTTGTATTACAATGTCTCTTCTTAAGTTCACTGTGATTGTAGCGGCAAACTTCATTATATGCGTAAAAAAACATTTACTTCTACAATACTTCTATTCTGCGGCTTCCTAGATTTGGCGATTGGTATTAAATGAGTCAGTGGCAGAATGACTTTGGGTATAGATACAAGAGAAAATACATGTAGTTTTTAATAAACATATTTAGGACTTAAAAATAATAAGGTCGTCGACTCAGACTATTATCTCCAATCCGCTCCCCCTTTGTTGTTGGATACTCGTGCGCCAAAATAATTAACGTTGTGTATGTTGACTTGTCCTATATCCTACTTGTGATCTTTTTCGAATTAATAATTATTTAATTTCGTTGTCGTTTATAAGATGTCATGGCAGAGGTATTACTTTTGCTCTGTCTACATAATCAGGCAGCATTTGGTTTTATCTAGTCATAATCAGGATTCTCAGATTGCCTCCTTAATTCGTTGAAGAGTTTGGGTTAGGTTAAGACATAAAGTATGCTACTAGTCTAAATTGAGATATGATATAAGATGTCAATTTTTACAGGCATGTCAGAATAAAATTAAAACTAACGTTGTTTCCTTTAAAAAAAAAACAACTTAGTAACTAAGTGTTAGTAACCATTTATTTAAAAAAAAAAAACATATTATTATGTACAGATATTTTGAGCTATATTTACAGGGTTTCTTATAATAGATACAAAAAAACTTGAAATGTAGCAGTTGCAGGGTTCTATCTGAACCACCAGAAAATGAAAGAAATTACAAATTCGTTTTTTTTTTACTGAAATAACCTAAATATTTTTTTATTTTTACGAGATATCCTTCTTTCCTGCATATATACATTCATTTTTGTCTGTCTGAATGTGCAAGTTTTAAATGTAATTCATTCGAGCGAAGGCTTCGAAGTGCTAGAATCCCTGAAATTAAGGACGCTGTCCTACAGGTTATACAAGAGAATCCTGAAACTAGTAGGCGAAAAAATGGTAACGTATCCACTTCGCAATTTGCGCCAATTTTGTAGGTGCTATAGCCAAAAATTGCAGGAAATCCTCAGTTTAAAGCACTTTTTTACGGATGAAACGAATTTCTCCAGAAACGCAATAAGAAATTTCCATGATAACCATATTTCCCGATTCGCAACATATTTGTTGTCTATTAGCTCAAACCGTTACAGACGATCAAATTTATAAAAAGCTGTATTAATGAGCTCATTTGGTCAAACCTCAAATTACACTTTTTACCTAATTTCTATAAAGCATTTATAAGGTATGGTCAGCCCTGAAATTTTTAAGTAAATCCGATAAGTAGTTTTCGAAATATACAAGATCAAAATCAAATAAAACGCTCACGAGGCGGTGACGTCATTACCTCCCACAGCTGTTCGTCCGCTTTGAACGTGTGCAACGGTCTTTCTGCGCATATACAAGGGAGGTGTGCGTACTGTTTCTTTGTTCAGTTAAAGCAAAGCTTATTTTTATATATTCTATAAGTAGGAAATGCCATTTCATACGAGTCCTAGACTATACTTTCTCCAACACTATTTTAGAAAAAAGACATTATTAAAAATAATTTTTTTTCTCTCCTGTCGACGTCAACTCCGTTACTAAGCAACGAAGAAAGGGCGATGTGCATGGCCACCTGTCTTCTTAGTCGTAAAAAACGGCAGCGAACGCAATCCGACTTACTTTAGGACTTGTCAATTATTTTAAGAGGCGTCAGAAAAGTAAAATTTTTTGCAGTTCGCAATAAAATTACAAAATCTTTCAGAAAATATAATTAGAAAAAAAATGCTAAATGACCCTATTTTAGTTTAATACGCATAAAATGCTTTATAAACCCAAAGCCACATAATATTGATGCATTAAAATAACGTCTAGGTGTTGGAAAATAAATGTAATAAGTTTCAAAATGTCTAGAATGCCTTGAAAACAAATGATGTTAACGTTTGATCGCGCAAGAAAGTGATACGAAAACAGTTGTTTTCCAAGGCATTCCAGACATATTAAAACTTATTGCATTTATTTTACAACACGTCTGATATGGCTTTGGGTTTCTAAAGCATTACGTATTAAACTACAATTAATACAGCTTTTTCTAAATTTGATCGTTCGTAACGGTTTCAGCTAATATAGACAAACTATATATTTTTGAATCAGGAAATACGGTTATTATGGAAATCTCTTATTGCGTTTCGGGAGAAATTCATTTCATCCGTTAAGAGAATGTGTGCTTTAAACTTTTTGGCTATTTCACCTACAAAATTCGCGCAAATTGCGCAGTGGATACGTTACCAATTTTTCACGTACTTGTTTCAGCATTCTCTTGTTTATCCTGTAGGACAGCCTCCTTAATATCCCGGGTTCTAACACTACGAAGCCTTCCCTCGGAGGAACTACATTTAACACTTCCACATTCAGACAGACAAAGATGAATGTTTGTAAATATTCAGGGCGTTCCATTAATAACAAATTTGATAATTTTCCTTAACTTTCAGATCGGGTTTTGTTAACTTCGTTTTCATTTTCTGGCGGTTCAGATAAAACCTTACAACCCTACATTTCAAGTTATTTTTCATCTCTTATATCAAACCCTGTAAATATGGCAGGAAATATCTCTGAAAACCCAGTACACTTATAAAAATACGACTTATGGGAATTACTATGTTTCTTCTTCTTTATCTTGCTTCTTTGGACGTATGTACTGGCTACACTCCGGGTACTTTTCAGTCAAAAAACTCTTAATTTCTCCATATTCAGCTATAAGGTTCTTCTTGACCTCTGGTTGATTTCGTATCTTTTCAAATTTCCTTAGATGAGCCTCATATGAAGCTAACTTTGTATAGAATGGAGGCTGTTTTTTCTTATTTAATACAACTTTACCTTAAAATTTAAAACTATGCTGTCAAAACGAAAGTAGTGGTCAATTGACAAAAACAACATAACAGATTATAGTATTGATCCAGCCATTTTAAAATGACAATGATGACAAAAACCTATTTTACGGCGGGAAACATTTACGTCATAAATCTGACAATTATTAACAAGAGTGAGAGAAGCTTAAGTTATATAAGCGCAGAGTCCGCTTACTTGCAGCAGCTGGCGCTAAACCCACCGATTTATGATTTTGACGTTTGAGACTTTGCCGTCATGTTAAAAAAATAGCGAAAAAAAGCTTAAGGTAAAATCAAAACATTTATTCCTTAAATTGAAATGTACAACACAATAACTGAAGAAAAGGTCAAGAGAAAATTAAAAGTAAACCCATTTAAAATATACACTCAACATAAACTGCTAAAAGAAGTAAGCACAATATAACAGCTTTAAAAGAATTCCTGCAAACTATAACAATTCACTTGCAGTAAATATTTTTTTAAACGATGCTTAAATACATTTAAATTGGGAGCTTCTCTAATGTAACTATCTAACTCCGGTACCAAAATAATTGACAGTGACTCATTTTTACCGGGGTGTGCAAGACGTAAGGGGAACGCCAATTCAAGAGGCGTGTCATTTTAAACAATAATAATTCAAGAAATATATGAATTTTTTGTTTATTATTATAATATATTTACATTTACCTACTATAATAAATATAATATTATTATAAATTAAACTAAAAAATAAATTAAGCTTTTACATTTGGTGATCTAATGAAGTAATTAGAGAAACTAAATTACGCAGGTATAAAATCCAAAAAGAATAATAAAGCAACGGTATATGTTATTTTCATCATGTTTTTATTATACTACATAATAATAGAAACATATAATAGTGGATTAAGGGCAAAACCTAAACCTAAATTATAAATGTTTATAAATTTCCAAACTATTGTTACCTAATAAACACTAATTGATAATAATTTGACAAATTATATTCCACGCCGACATTAAAATGTTTTAAAATTTTAAATTCATTATTACCATTACAGCAATTATTCACTATCTGACGATGAAAACATTTCATTACTGTCGCTAATGCTGTCATCTGCAGGATTTATAATAATAGGTTCTACGATGACTTCAACGCGTACATCTAAGTCCCACTTTTTTTTTCTACGCCCTCGACATGTAATACGCACTTATGCCAATCTGATGCTTGTACATTCGCTATCGCCGTTTTTAACAGTTCTTTAACATCTTTTAAATTAAAAGTTTTATTTTCACGCGCCACTTCGCCTTTTATCTGTGCCCATATAAGCTCGATTGGATTTAGTTCACAATGGTAAGGCGGTAAACGTAATATTGTAACACCTCGTTCACGAGCCATTTCATTCACTATGGTATGGTGCATTATCCATTACGATTGCCGACCCACGTTCAATACGCGGTAAGATGGATTTAAACCAATCTTCAAACACTCCCGAGTTCATATCCTCATGATAATCACCGGTTTTACGAGATTCAAACACGTTTAATCCACCTTCAAGAAAACCAGAATCACTCCCGATGTGGGTTATAATTAACCGACGACCTTTTCCTGAAGGCGCTTTCAATCCAGTGGACAGTCCATTGATAAAGGCGTTACGTGCCTTTTCCGACGAATGGCTAACTTTTTTTGCTGATCAATAAAAATCTTCTTCCGTCCTATTGTTTCCTTCTGATCGGACACTTTAGTATTCCTATTGTCCTTGATAGTTCTATCAACAGTACGGCAAGATGTCTTAGTCAATGTGGCACAAAGTTCTGCTGCATCAGTGAATGATATTCGACTGTGTGTACTTAGAATTCCCTCATACACATTTTTTGCAATTGTACGCTCCCCAGGTTTTAAATGACGTCGATTTGTAACTTGTTCGTTACTATCACTTGAAGAACTCGCCTGTATTATAATATTTGCTGTTTTGAATAACCACCAAAATAATAAAACTGAACAGTTGCCAACTTTAAAGATTCGGGGGAAATGTTTTTCTCTATCGAAAGATTTATTACATATGATAGAATATCCGCAATGTGATATTTACATTTCTTTAAAATATTATTAAAGATGCCGTCATGCCCAGAGGAGTTAGAACTCTTAAGTCTATTTATTATATTCAAAACGTCGCTACATATAGGAGATATAAAGAATGATTTGTCGTGTACAGGAACATTTTCATTGATAAATTCTAAATCTAGGGGCTCGTTGTCATTACGCAATGTAAATTGTGCACTAAACTTTTCAGCTAAAGCATCATTCGATAACTGACTATCCTCATATACAATTTTTAATTCGGTAGTTATATTCGACTTCTGAATGTTTTTTAAACATTGCTTTCGACTTGCTGACATTTAAAATTTTCAAGTCGTTTTTATGACGAATAAAAAATTTTAATTTGGCCCTACAAATAAACTTGATTTGCCTACTAATATTAAGGTACTTTTTGTCATATTCAGCCAAATCTGAAAACCAAGTTACCCGTTCCCTTAATCTAGTAATTTCAGGATTCAATTTAATTTTCGTTTCTTTCTGTTGGTAGAATAACATTTCTTTAAGGGGAAGGATACATCGAAGTAATAATAAAGAATTTTAACAAAAACAGCTAAAGACCCATTTACAGACTGCAAAAACTGCGCTAAAATCTTCTTGCCCTAGAAAATTTGTAAAGGTGACCATGTTTTGATCAGTAAGAGATCTACGGAAAAAGTTATATTTTTCGACTTGTCAGCTTTATAGCTTGTTTCAACACAAAGAAATTAAGCATAATGATCCGATATATTAAAATCGATAACCTTCGCCTTGCTAATACTATTTTATGGATTAAACCTAATATAATTTATGACTGCGTTTGGTAAAAACTTATTTTTTGTAGTAATCGTTTTGCTTATAAGCTACAAGTAAGCGTCTTCGTTTAGCGACTGATCTCCGCTAAACGCGTCCATTTTCAGATCTGTTAGATTATTATTTCCGATTGTCCAAGTTTCTTTGTGTGTTTTTGTTACAATTGGAAATACATACCTAAAATGTAATTAAATATGTTTGATGAGATTTAAAGATCACTAACCTATTTACGTTTTGTAAGGGTTAGTTTATGACAATTACTGCAAAATTGCACCAGGCGCGGCCCGTGAGTCTTTTTACAGGTGGGGAAAATTTTGTGGGCAACTAGTGACACTTAACGAATCGTCGTTACAAGACAAAACGCACGGAAAACAAAAAAAAAATTATGTTTCACCCGCAAATCCAGTCAGAAATATTGTACATATTTGGCTTAAAATACCTGTCATTTCTAAACGTTTTTCAAATGTTAATGCACCGCTTATTTTACACTACAGTATTTCTTGCACTGATAAAGCCATTGTTAACAGGAAGTACTGTAGTACAGTACTACACTATGCGCACAACACACATTTCAAATAATATCCAAAAACATAAATTATACAACAAAATAAGGAAAGCCAAAACACCTCTTGTGGGCGCAGCGTAATAAAATGGCAACAAAAGTTTATGCTTATGCAAATACAATGCGCTTATTAGGTAATCAACTTTCTTTGTCTAACCTGGTCTATGGTCTAACCCAAATTGTTTGCAATAGTATATTTCACGGAGCGGTTCTAGTGAATTTCCATGATAGCCCGGGACAATCTAAGAACCGGCGGCGGTGGATCCTCGAGCGCTGAAAGCGATTGGTCGGCCGTCGACAATTTGTTATATATTTGTCTCTTTTTAACTCCCCAAACGCGTAATGTTTGTTTCTCTCTTGGTTTCAATGCATTTACATTTATTTTCTATTTCCATATAAACCTAGAAGCGTTGATTGACAACGCTATAAGGACAATTTAAAATACGACCGATCCGGAACAAGCACTGCAATTATTGACGCATCGCTTGGCTTACGATTCTTTATTGGGGAGTTTTCGCATCGAACTTGAACCTTTTTTAAAAGGTTGGAAGATTATTGGTTTAAAAGAAAATTAATTAGTCGGGTGGGTGTACATATTTGATGGGTCATTGACCAAATGACCTTATGGGCAAGCCGCGCTTGAATTTTACCACAGACATAAATATTTGTTTTTAGTTATTCTTGATACGTTATCTAGGCGTCTTGGTATCATTCGGTCACCAAATCACCAGTGAAACTGTCAGCAAGTACCGCTTTTCACAATAAACGGATTAAAACCTCTAATAGAAACATTGTAGTGTGTACCTGGAACAGCCTCACATCTAGAAATCCATGCAAGAAGAGCTACTAAGACTCTGTCAGGAAAATCGTCCCGACCGGGAGACATTCCCCAATGACATCTAGCACAGATTAGAGTCAAATATGCTAGTAGCCCCTCAAAACATCATTGGTGACACTGCAAGGCCAAAACTTAAAACATGGATATCTAAAGGTTAGTTGCTTCCTTTCGCCGTATAACTGCTTGTCAGTGAGGCTATAGAATCCGACGAAAGGATAATAATGTAATAATGATTCATTTGATCGCCACGAGATATCGCTCTACAGCTACATCTGCCATTGTTCATCCTTTTAGGGTCGAGTAGACCCTCCGGTGTTGCTTCATCTCGTCGGATTCTATAGCTTCACTGACGAGCCCTTATACGGGGAATCACGTCTGGGAATCAATCCGGCGACAGCAAGCAGCTAACCTTTAGATTTCTAATTGTTGGTACTCGGGCAATAAACCTTGTTTGATGGGCCAGGTGATGTATTTGATAGCCACGAAATGTCGCTCTAAAGTTACATCCGCCGTTGTTTAAAACATGGATGACTGATGAAATCCTAGACATGATGGAAGATAAAAATGATAAAATAAGATACAAGGACATAGACATCAGAGCTAAAATAAAAAAAATGCCAAAGAAACATGAATTCGAGACGAATGTGAAGAAGCTGAAATACTGCATAGTCTATACGACTCATTTAACTTTCACAAGAAGGTCAAACAAATCACGGAAACCAAAAGACAATCACGAATAACCTTTCTTAAAGATGAAAACGGAAAGCTTGTACTGGATAGAGAGAAGCTATAGGATATCTGGCAAAATTATGGGTAAACCGTGGTACGCGGACAGAAAACTCTAATGATCACCAGCAACAACTAAGTGGACCAGAAATTCTGGAATCAGAGGTCACCAAAGCAACCAACTTCTCCAAAAAAACGGCTAAAGTCCCGTATCTGACAACGTGTACGCTGAAGTTCTAAAACGTACCACCGTAAAACAACTCGCATCTCTTTAACCAGATATATGACACCGGTCAAATACCCAAAGACCGGCTCAAAAATCTACATTTGACACAATACCTAAGAAAATAAACCCGAAGAACTGCAAAGACTACAAACTTATCTAAGTTTAATGAGTCATGCACTCAAGGCATTCAATGCATAGTTCATTCTAGACTCTACATCAAATGTAGAATATAGAAGAATAAAAACATGCTAGAAAAAATTACTGGAATAGGCGAACAGTTTGGATAGAACTAAAACAACCATAAACATATGCGCGATGTTGCACGTGGCGACATCTCGTAGCAATCGAGCTATCCACCCAACCAGACCAGCGAGGTCTTAGAGAAGACCAAACGCCGGAATGGAACCCGCATAAGCAGGTATCTAATGTCAGGTTGTAACGTAATAAAAGTTATTTCGGTTCATTGGATTTTAAAGTATCTTTAGGTATTGGCGCTGCCATCTATGGATAACTCTGCACTCTGAACAAGGGCAATGTGAACAAGGGTGCAAAACCAGCGTCAAATGCACTGGAGGCGGCACTGCAAACGACTATGCAGAGCTTTCTCGCACAGTTCACTAAAATTATGGAAGCTCAGCTAAAAACCATCGTTAGTACTTTTGAGAAAACCGCGGTTTAGTGGTGGTACAGACGGAGACGGCGTATTTCAAATTGGCCACATTAAATGCAAATAGCATTAAAAACAGGAGAAACGAACTTATTGACTTTGTAGAAAGAAATGAAATAGATGTGCTTCTTTTACAAGAGACATGGCTGAAGGGAGAGAGGTTTTCGTTCCCAAACTATACTATATTTAGAAACGATCGCCTAAATAGACGAGGGGGAGGCACCATGATCCTGGTAAAGAGGCACATCTCTGCTCAAGTTGTGCCAGGTCCTGATAACTGCGCCCATATTCATAGGACATTTATTTTAATTAACTTTAAGAATAACCAACGTGTTCACCTGGGATCGGTTTACTGTAGTCAGTCGGTAGGTTTCACAGGCAAATGTCTTAGCAAAATCTTTAATAATAATAACAGAACAATTATAGGGGGCGACCTCAATGCAAAGCATACAGTTTGGGGTTGCAGAGTCTTAAATCCTAGAGGTCGCGCCCTATATGAGTTCTCTAAAGTGCTAAATTTTCACATTTTGCCGCCGGAGGAGCCCACCCACTTGTTCGGGAGAGCTCTTCCGGATATTTTGGATATTTTCGTGATAAAAAACTCTGTTCAAATTTCACAGCCATTAGTCATCTGTGATCTTAGCTCGGACCATTTACTGGTTGTCGTAGAAGTGGGCAACCCGCTCGAAAAGGGCCGAGGTTTTGTATCTCGGACCACCACGAACTGGCTGAGATACAACCATTTTTTGAGAAATATCAAGCCACTAGGTCCACTTCGTAACTCGGACGATATCGAAAACGCGGTGAGTAGGATCACAAATGACATCACCACGGCTTTTGCTCAATCTTCTGTCACGAGAGTGTCCGAGTATTCGAAATTCGGGGCTTTAACAGATGAAATTAAGCAACGCATAAGAATAAAGAACCGCTTAAAAAACAGGGCATATCAAACTGGAGATTCTCGCATCAAAGCTGAGGCGAATCGCGAAGCCGAAGCGATAAGACAGATGCTCATCGAATGTCAATCAGACCTGTGGGACGACAAGGTTCAGAGTTTGGCTATTGAAGACAAGTCACTATATAAAATGACCCGAACTCTGACCAAAGGTTCCAAAAAACCAATGTCATTTTTAAAAAATCAGGAAACAGGTCTTATACTGACGGACGCTGAATTGCTCGCAGACAAACTCTGCGAGCAATTCACCGAAAATCCCACTACGGATCCGCTCAGGGATGAGAGGGTCTCCAGAACGATCGACATTTACAAGGCAATCGAACATCCATTGCAAAATTTCCCTGTAGTAACTTTAGATGAAGTAAGATCGCTGGTGAGTGTGTTAAATACTAGAAAAGCCCCAGGTTTCGACGGTATTTAAAATTCGGCGTTACGAAACCTGTCAGACACAGCTTTGAGTAATATTATAAGCATATCCCAGGCAATTATCAGAGAATGCCATTTCCCGTGCATCTGGAAGCATGCGAAAGTTATTTTGATTAAGAAGAAAGGGGAAGCCCCCACGGTACCAGTACCCAACAAACATATTAAGTAATGTAGACCAGAACGGAAGAAAAATAATCCTAAATTGGCAAATATTTGCTTATTTTTGCCTTAAATGTTTTCTTAAAAGTCACAAAAGATTCGAACTCTAAAATCTAAGTCAAAATTTGGATATCTAGAACTTAAATAATTTGTTATAGGGAAGTTTACTTGTAGTTTAATTTACCTAGTTAAAAATTACAAATAAATTACCTCTCTTAGACATTAAAAATATTTAATCCTAATAAGGAATATGATTAAGTAATAATTTACTTAATTGTTACTTAATATAAACTGCTGGCCACTCGAACTTACCGATAGAGATTTTTAGGCAAAATTTAAAGTTTAATATTTTCAACAGGAATGTAAATTTTTCAACGCCGATTGCAGATTTTGAAAGCTGGTTTTTTTCGGATTAAGCTGCATGACGTATATTTATTGTAGGACCATAGGTTTATTATATACGGGGTGATCAATAATGTCATGCAAAAAATCAAAAAGTTTGTATGAGTGAAATTTCCAAAATAAATTTTTTTGGTCGTTGCAATAGGGTCCGTTACTTAGGTAACATTAATATCTCTAGACGTTTTTGTCAGTTTTTGGATTAAGGACGTTAGGTCTTGTACACACTACTAAACATAAAATGTGGGTAGCAAAATTTTTAAAATGCTATAACTTGACATTGGATGGACGGTTCTTGATGATTTTTGCGGATTTGGAATCCTTATTTCACGTAGATTTTCTACGATCTAAATATTTTATTTGAGGGTGGAAATTTACACATTATACCGGGTCGAAAATATGTACCCCGATGCCCATATTTATGATCGACTGTAATTTCTACGCGACGCGTCAATTTCAAAGTAGGCATTGCAAAAACAAATTTGTTGCTATGGAATTAAAAATAGTTAACATTATTTTAAAAATAACCTGACACATTTCAATGTTATTATTTTGTAAATTTTAATTAATATGAGGCGTTTAACCACGACAGAAAGAGAAAATTGCATTCGACTTCTCAACGAAGGAATGCTAAAAAAGCAAATTGCGCGCATTTACAATGTCAGCCAAAAGACAATTTATAATTTAAACCGTCGCGTCGAAACTACTGGTGATCATAATTATGGGCATGGGGGTGGACATACAAAAAAAATAAACCAAAGAACCCAAAGAATTTTAATTCGAGAAGCTATGGTGAATAGAACAAAGAACTCTAGGAAACTAAATGACTCTTTAAGGCAACAAACTGGGGTGAGAGTTTCGAACAGAACAGTAAGAAGAACATTGAATAAAAACAACTTAAGGTGAGAATTTATTTTTACAAAAACAACATAATGCCAAACATTTTAAATTTTAGAGCCCGTCGCAGAGCAAAATGTGTGTTGTTATTACGACACCATAGAGCGAATAGGCGGGCATGGGCAAATCGGCATGCGAATTGGGGTAATGCAGAGTGGAGCCATTGTTTATTTTCTGACGAAACAAGATTTAATTTGATTCACTCCGATGGCCGAATATTAGTTTGGAGAGGGCCAAATCAGCGGTATTTGGAGGAAAACATGGCCCCTCAAGAGGCATTTGGTGGCGGAGGTGTAACAGTATGGGGAGGTATCATAAGAAATGGTAAAACCGAGCTATTCATTACCAACCAAACTGTTAACGCTAATGTTTATCAGGAGGAAATTTTGCAACCTATTGTTGTTCCTTTTGCTCGAAATTACGGTCCAGAATTTCTATTGGTGGATGACAACGCTCCACCTCATAGAGCGCGAAGGATCACAGAGTTTTTGCAGGCACAGAACATCAATAGGATGGACTGGCCTGCAAAGTCTCCGGATCTTAATGTCATCGAACACGTTTGGTCTTATTTAAAACTTAAAGTAAGATCGCGTGATGTACCCCCTGCAACCTTTGCAACGCTTAATGAGGCCATTCGTGAAGAATGGGAGAATATTCCACAAGATTTTATAAATAATCTTGTGGATACTCTACCAAACAGATGTCGGGAAGTAATACGTCGAGCAGGAGGACCAACAAAATATTAGTTCCTTTTTTTTATAATGCACCTACTTAATTTCGGGTAAATTATTACCAAAGATTAGGTATTTAAAGATAGGACACTTGGCATTTTTCCATTGATATTTGCCGGTTGCTTTTAATGACCTCGTCCTTTTAACACGCTATTGCCAACAAATACCCAATTTCATTTTAAACTCCAAAAATGCAAGGTTGTAATTCCCATCTTTGACGCAGTGGGTTGAAAACAAAAATTAATGGACAAACAATTTATGTTTTTCAGGCCATTTTTTTTTATTAACTAAAAATTACCAATATCAATTATCACTAGGTATCCTTTTCCATACATACCTAATCTTTGTTATTACAGTATATCAGATTTTTTTAGGGATTGCAGTAACCTTTAAATTAGGCTTAGAATTAGAAATTTTGTAAGGATTGACTTTGGGCCGTTGTTAACCAATCTTGTATATTGTAGAATATAATGTAATAAACTTGTTCTTGTCGCTATGTTTTTGTCTATTATCGACCCGGTATAATGTGTAAATTTCCACCCTCAAATAAAATATTTAGATCGTAGAAAATCTACGTGAAATAAGGATTCCAAATCCGCAAAAATCATCAAGAACCGTCCATCCAATGTCAAGTTATAGCATTTTAAAAATTTTGCTACCCACATTTTATGTTTAGTAGTGTGTACAAGACCTAACGTCCTTAATCCAAAAACTGACAAAAACGTCTAGAGATATTGATGTTACCTAAGTAACGGACCCTATTGCAACGACCAAAAAAATTTATTTTGGAAATTTCACTCATACAAACTTTTTGATTTTTTGCATGACATTATTGATCACCCCGTATATAATAAACCTATGGTCCTACAATAAATATACGTCATGCAGCTTAATCCGAAAAAAACCAGCTTTCAAAATCTGCAATCGGCTTTGAAAAATTTACATTCCTGTTGAAAATATTAAACTTTAAATTTTGCCTAAAAATCTCTATCGGTAAGTTCGAGTGGCCAGCAGTTTATGTGTTCAAAATTAAGGAATTTTTTGGCTATTACGCTAGGTAAATATTACCCAATTATTGCCTACAAATAGTCCAAATAATTTACTGACCATGTAGTTTTAGAAACAGGTAATATTTTGGATAATTTGCCCTATAAATTGTTCCCAAAGTTATAGATCTTTTGTGGTTAAAAATTGAGCTACTTCATAACTTTCTGATTAACCTCAAAGGCTAACATTGCTTGTACAGTTAATAATAAAGAAAAGAATAACTTTAAGGTTAAAAATATAAAGGCGGCCATATTTAATAATTATTAGTTTTCCTGTTTATCGACAACTATAAAAAAACAATAATTAAAATTTTAAGAATTACATAAGGTGAGTGGAAAATCCATTAGACTACGATATCTTTCGTCAACGAAAGTTTTTTTAAAACTTTAGGTACATATAATATTTATAATGAAGGCACTCTGTTTTTAGGTTATAATGGTAAAAATATTTTAAATTATCGTAATAATACATAAAAAAATGCATATTTTAAGGGCGCGTTTAGTTTTTCGAAGTATCATCACCCTAATTCACAAACACATTTCTTTCGCATCCAAATTTCGATCCAGAAAAATGATAAAACTTAATTATATCATATTGTTGAAGTTATAATATGCGGCCATTCCAAATATCTACTTAAGTCGAACTCCATTTTATAATTTATTTTGTCCTGTTGGAAGTGTTGGCATAAGTTGTTGTCTTTTCTTTCTAACACCAGATATAAAATGTTTTCTCTGTATTTTTGTCTAGTGTCTTATTGCTCCTATTTAGGTTATATTTAGGTCAAAAGGTTGGTCTCACTTTCCACATTTAGACGTAAAATAGGTCTATATTTATTTCACTTCGTTTCAACTTATTGGACAGAAAAACCCTATCAACCTATTTTCGACCTTCAATTTACTTTAGTTTCTTTCCCCACATTGGGCAATAGGAAAACAAATGTAGGTAAATTATCCCTATATATAATTGGTCGTGCAAAATATTTGACCCGTTTAGAGGTCGAATAAAGGTAAATTTAACTTAAAATGTTTGTTGGGTAAGCTATAGACCTATCAGCTTGTTATCAGGTTTGGGTAAGCTTGTGGAAAAAATCATTTTGTCTCGAATTAATGATTTTGTTATTAATAATAATGTTTTGCCTAACGAACAGTTCGGCTTTCGAGCCGAACATTGCACAGTTAGGCAAACAACGAGACTAACGTCAAACATAGTAAAGGGATTTAATAGAAGGGCACACACAGGGGCGGTTTTCTTTGACGTTAGCAAAGCTTTTGATAAGGTCTGGCACAACGGTCTACTATTAAAGTTAATAAGGCTTGGTGCTCCGAACTACCTTGTCAAGGTAGTGGGCTCATTCTTAGAAAATAGAAGTTTCGCAGTATCATCAGAGAACGCGCTTTCCGCGACAAAACGCATCGGGGCCGGAGTGCCGCAAGGCTCACCTCTGTCCCCTATGTTGTACAGTAGGGTGGGCCGAAAAAATTTTTTTTGGAATTTCTAAAAGCGGTAGTAAAAAAAAGTTGTCTTAGAATTACTAAATTACGCACACAAAAAATAGGATTTTTCTATTAACGTTCAGCCGCGCCCCGCGGGGGGTAAAAGGAGATGATTTTGTACATATATATTTTAAGGGAGGGGTAGTCATAAAAATATTTATTATTATTCTCTCATTACGTATAAAAATTTTGCGCATTTAATATTAATGTTTAGCCGCGCCCCTGTATCTTATTTTGCTTTATCGCTGCGCTTCCCGCCACTGAGCGCTGAGCACGTGCGACGCGCGAATTAGTTTAATACCTAAGCTCATTTGGTTTGGACGTATTTTCTGAGCAATATTTAGTCGTTTATTTTTTATTAAATCTTATCTAAAAACATAGTGATTTATGTGATTATGCCTAGAAAAACTTTAAATACTCGTGCTTGTAATAGACTTTGTTTGTTTGGCAATGCAGAGGATCTTGGTTCAGACTATGTGCTTTTTCTTCCCATATATGAACAGATTGTTAAATGTTTTCGAAATGTTCGTCTTGAACTGAAAGGTGACGGAAGCAAGGAACCTCTTAGTAATGAAATTGCAACCATTGTGGCACAAAAACTTGAAATTATATGGCAACGTGCATCACTTTCAACCCTAACTAATAAACCTATAGTAGAAATGATTTTAGCATATTATGGCAAGTACAGAAAAATCATTAAACCTATTAAAAACCGTGATACACCTTTTTTTTATCAGCAAAGCTGGAAAAATTCTAGTCCGATACGCAATAATTATTTGATATTTGTTCTTGCAAATGTTTCAGGCCCCTAATTTGCAAATGTTGCAGGGAAACGAAAATACCAGCAGCAAAGCGGAAGGTTGATTTGCCTGAAATAGACAAAAAATATCTTAGTACAGACCAACAATATTTAGATTTAATTTCGCAATCAATAAATTGTGGTTCTTGTTCAGAAAATCTTGCCTCCCGAAATCCTGGGAAAATGAGTCACACAAGATGGTTAACGGTTAACTACTGCGAATCGAATACTACGACTGTATATTTCCACTGAGGAACCAACGGAATACATTTCTTCTGATAGTTAAATTCACTTAAAAGTTTATGTACCTTATGTGGTTTAAGATTAAATCAAAGCCGTTCAATATGGTGCACGACACTTATGGGACACAATACGGGCCTCTAGACATTTTCCTGACAATATTCAGGCAATTATTAATAAGGTTATAACAGGTAACGCGTACTTTGCCCATGCAGTGATGCAGAAAATATATAGATGATAGCCATGTTGGCAGATGAACGGCCACATATCAGAGAACTTGCCGAGAAAAGAATTTTAAAGGCAAGACTAAATAAAGCAAAAAGTGGCATTAGAATTTTTAGAATACCAAAGATAAACTTTGACGCTGCTGATTACATGAATCTTATTGACTGGACTCAAAATATAACAGAACCTCCATTAACGATGCATATTGCAAACGATGATCTTCAGCTGATGATTCGCGAAGAAGTTCCGACTAAAAAAAATCCCCTGTCATACCCAGGCAGTTGAAAGGGCTGTAAAGTTAATAACGGAGGCTTCTTCTACAGTCTGCGGCGCTCAATCTCGCGACGAATTTATAAAGGCAAAGCTTCTAGCTAGAGCAGACTTGCCAAGTTTCGAAAATAAAGGGCAATACTACAGCGCAAATCTCAACTAATGCATATAAGAAGGGAAGGGTGCGAGGGTGAAACTCGAGGTGCGGCCAACTCCCCGTGGTGAGTTCTGGGCTGGTTAAATATTAAAATATAAATCCTACTAAAAAAACTGTCATTAAAAATTGAATATTTAACTAGGCGAAGAGCTGCACATCGCACAGCTAAAATTAAATAGGTATAATGTTACTTATTTATACTGAATAAATAATTTTAAAGTAATAGGGTCGCGGTTAAACTGTAATGTTTAGGGCTAATTTTTTTTTGCCACGTTTTTTTACTGTCCGTAATGAAAAAAGTAAAATTTAAAAAAAAAACCTTTCAACCCCCAGGGGCGCGGCTAGATATTCGTCAATATCATCCAATTTTTTTCTCTGCTTTTTATTTCATCTAAGACAACTTTTTTTTACTACCGCAATTTATATTTCCAAAAAAAAAATTTTTCCTTGATTTTCGGCCCACCCTATTGTACAGGGTCTTCCAACGAGGACTGAACAGGGACTCATTTTTGAGCTTCCTTGTATTTAAAGAAAAATCCAAAATAGCCAATCGATGTACTTTTTCCTGCAGAATTCAAAAATTAAACCACAAATTTATTTCAACCAGAAACAAAAGAGTTACGCTATGGATAAGGTGTTTTTTAAATGGAACATAGCTTTTTTTATACGATTTTTGGAACGAGTGATTTTTTTTTGTCCGTTCTGATTAAAATATTTAATATTGTGACAGCTATTTTTATTAAATTTTAATGTTTTATCCAGTATAATTTAACTTGAACCTGTTTGAAACATACACTAGGTAATAAAGGTATAATCACCTTTGAATCCTTCAAAGTCAAAAAATTTGACAAATTTACTATAATATTGCCGAAATGAAATATTCATTAGATGAGAGATTGCAGATTGTTATCTTGTTCTACAAATGCCAAGAAAATGCAAGAGAAGCAATGAGAAGATTAATTGCAAATTTTCACAGAAATATATCCGTCAATACTATTCTAAGGATAAAGAACCTATTTGAGGAAAATAAAACATTACATGACAGAAAAAGAAATCCAACTCTCTACTAATTTAAAAAAAAAAAAACATTAATAATTTAATTGTTCAATGTGACCTCCGTTGTTCTCGAAACATGTGCGATAACCTCTTTGTAGCCTTTCCAAACTTGCTGTTATACTGTGATTTTCCTGGTTAAGGCGATTTATTTCATTCACAATTTTCTGCATGATCTCTTCAATATCGTGGTTTCGCTGCTTGTATACCACGTTCTTTAAATGGCCCCAAAGAAATGTGTCTAATATTGACAAATCGGGACTATTGGGTGGCCAAGCATAGATTCCATTTCTACCAATCCATTCTTCATGGCGTCCGTTTAAATATTGAGTAACCTCACGCACGGCATGCGGAGGGGCCCCATCATGTTGCCAAATTAAATTTTGATATTCTTCCAATGGTAAATCTTCCAAAAAGTTCTCAATTTCGTTTTCTAAGAACTCGTAGTATCTCTGTCCATTTAAAGTCCCGTTAAAAAATATTGGTCCCAAAATTCTATTATTTTTTATGCCACACCAAACATGGATTGAAGTCCTTCCTTGAAATTTAATTGTCTGAAATTTTCTTGGATTTCCAACGGCCCAGTGATGATTATTATGTCTATTGAAAACCCCCGATGTTGTGAATGTGGCTTCGTCAGTCCATAAGATATTTCTGAATAAATTAGGGTCTTCGTTTTCTTTCCGAATCACAATTTGGGAAACAAATTGGAAGCGAAGTTCTTTTTGTGCCGGTGTTAGATGTTGAAGTGGAAGGATATGAGTAGTAATACTATCCCAACAAACACCCTACGTACTAAAGACGTACTTATTGTGTTCGTTTTATGTCCCGTACGTACTGTAAGTAAAATGTACATTTTAAGTACGTATTTTCTCTGACATATTGTGTATGTACAACGATCATTCTTGATTGTACGTACAATGTATAATCCTTAAATGTACCAACGTCTAAAAAACGGTTGGGATGATACGTTGTTATGTAGGTATGTTTTATTACATAATGTAACAATGTTTTACCTTATGTAAAACTAAATTACTAATAAAATAGACCTTTTTCAAACTTGGACATTTTTTTGTTCTGTGATTGTAAGGTTAATTATTATTATCCGCTACCGATTTAAATTTCGCGCTTGCTTACGTCGTAAAAATCCGACACTATTCGGACGTCTTTCTGTGCAGTTAAATTAACTTAACCAAACTTTTGAGTTTATAAGTGTGGCTTCTTTTTGTTGTATTGCCGATGAGTCGTAGAAATGCCTCTTAAACAGTTTCGAAGCTTAAAAAACCTTAAATGTACTTAGCTATGTCGATTACGATTCGTTTTATTTTTAGCTGAATTCAATGCCGAAATTTTAAGACAGCATTTTTTTTCTGAGAGGCTTGACATTCCAAGTAAAAAACTTTAAGGTATCAAATACTGAAACTATTAGTCCTGGGGCGCTTAGTCAAGTAAAAGTTACTTGTAATCGAGCTTGTAATAGTGAAGCAGATCTACTGGCACTTGAAGATTTCTTAAATCTACCAGAACATTTCAGAAAGTTGGTAAGATTTGACCACCCATTCTATTTAAAAAGTAGTATAGTAAAACTTGATATACAGATACCTATATGTATTTTAAGGTAAAATTCAATTAACAATTGAATAAGACCTTAACAGCCCTTTACGTTAGGTATTAATATAGTAAGAATGTTTATTTTTGATAATGTTTAAGTACATTTACCATTTTAGGAGTCTAAAATGTGCATATTGGCAGGAAATAATTTGCAAGCTTTATTAAACGAAGCATGGGAGCATTTATTTGGAATCACCAGGCTAAAAAGATACCAGAAAAAAAGATTTTCGCAGTTTTTAATTGCAAAAGTTATAATAAGTAAGTACTAATTTAAATGATGAAACGGAAATTGGACGTTTTCAACTAGAGGTGTAGTGTATAGTAGTCAAGTAGAGTAGGATATGAGTGTATTTTGTATCTTGATATTATTTTTATTTTATCTCGCCTAATTTTTTGTTTTAATCATCTTAAAGTTTCTTTAAAATATGGCTTATTTTATTTAGTTGACTTGTATATTTGTATATACTATAAAATATTATTTTTTCTGGGTTGTAATTAAAGTCTTTTCATTTAAGATGCCCTTTTGAGAACAGAAAAAAGCTGAAATAAAAAAGAGGCAGAGCAGGAAATAGCCAAATTGCTAAGGAGGACCCCCGATTGACTAAAATATAAACAAAAAGCGAAAAATAATGATAACGATGGGGAAACAAATAATAATCCCGGGGTATCAGATAGATAATAATACATTCATATATACACAATATATATAGAATGTTACTAAATATTAACCAACAAATTTATTATAATATATTATTGTAGATACTTTATCAGTAGTTATTATTTATCCATTGTAGGTACAAACAACGTACTTCTTACGTATGTAGTATGTACATAGCACGATGTGTGCATACATCTTTAACACGTACAGTAAATGTACGTACATTAAATATACGTTTATCGTACGTACATAAGATGTACTTGTCGTACGTCTTAATTAAGTACAATTGTGTGGAAAATTTACGTACAAAGTTTGTAAAATGTACGTACTACGTCCAATAACGTACATGCATAAGACGTACTTTATGCCCGACTAGTACGCACTTAAAACGTCTTATGTATGTATTTATGCTGGTTGGGATGTATGTTCTAACCCAAAATCCCATAAGGATTAACATGGGGGCCGAAATCCGCATTTTTGGTACCATTTTAAGGCGCGGTCACCCCGGCAGACGGACAGGCGGCGCCACCTAGTGAGTGACGTCATAACTGCTCGATGTCGGTAATATAGGGCCCTATTGGCCTGTGTGGAACCCTCCACTGCTGCCACCTAACCCCCCACCCATTATTCTAACCTAACTTTGCCCCAACGGAACCCAGATCACGTGTTACCCCGATTATATAGTAATATCATTGTAGGGGTGCCACCTAACGGGGAGAGATGTACGTACCTGTAATCTTGAGACCTGTAGCGCCACCTGCTTTTCATATAAGACATCTTGTTTACCGCGATGGTAGGTATGACGTTGTAAATCAGTTAAAATATTTTAAAATATAATAATACCATAAAAAAGTTTTTGTCCTCGGCGGGATTTGAACCAGGGCCGGGATTCTGTTATACGAGTCGTATCGTATACGCCATGTTTTTTAAGAAAAGCGATTCTATTATACGATTTATCGAATAAATACGATTCGAGTTACTCGATAGCTTCCGAGCTGTCGTATTACTAGTATTCGTTATTATTTACCTTTTCTTAACCTTAAGTTTTTTGCACAACAAATGATATCGGTTTATCGTCTGTGTTGATTTGAATCTAAAAATTATTTTTAATTTATGGTAATAATTAGGTATGCTTCCTGTAGTTAGAAACCGTCTGTTGGTAGCAGTTAATGATTTAAATTTGGGGCGCCGACGACAAGAGCTTAGAAATAGCAGCGATGCTTTTTCCTTACCAGAACAGTATAGTTTATGGAATTGCTCCGTTTAAATACTATGAATAGAAGGTACATATAATCAAGGGCATATTTAAAAAAGTCTGTTAGGGGGGTAAATCAGTTAACAACGACATCAGGCGAGAAGCGCCGCAGGTAAAAAATTATTTGGAGATTTTTAAATTTATTACATTCTGAGAGGAGTGAGAGGGGTACTTACCCCCCCCCCCCCCCCCCATATAATCCGCCTTTGCATATAAGTAAGTTTAACAACCACTTTTTAAAACATAAACAACCAAATTGGAGAAAAAAAATTAATTTATCTTCTTTTCTGTTATGCGGCCTCAGCTTCTGGAACATTTCAATGTCAATTTGTATCAAAACTACCTTCTTTTGTAATATGCTATACGATCGTAAAACAGAATCGCCTTCTCCATCAAACTCGTATTCGTAATCGTATTGATAGTCGTTTCGATCGATAGCTATGTATCGTATAACAGAATCCCGGCACAGGAACCTCTCGATTCCGATCTAAAACCTTATAAAATACACTACGAGAGCGTATACATTAAAAGAGTTGATCAATGTTGACAAGCTAAAAATATGGGGGACCCGTCAATTATAACGTATAGGTGGAACAAAGGACCCAAGTGTGGAGACGATGGCAAAATGGCGGCAGCCATAGTTGTTTTTGTCTACATAATATTGGAGACCATCATCTGTTGCAGTATGCATGCGCCATAACATGTCATCAATGAACATTGTTAGAGGCCGCGTGGCATGTAATTAGACAACCGGGGATCTAGTATGTCCTTTTGGCAAACAGTATTTTCAGACGCCATCTATAATTACGTTCGCGCATACTCCCGCTATCTGGGTACTACCTGAACTTATGCAACCAGAAGCCCCTATCAGCAAATATTGCCTTCACCAATTTATTAACAAACCTTAAGTGTGGCGATGATGACAAAATGGCGGTAAACCTAGCTTTTATAATGCCTTCACCATTTTATCAACAAACCAGTACTAATGGCGTTGCCAAACCAATATTTCCCCTTATTCAACATAAAAATTGTCGAAACGGCAACACCGCCATTCAAATACTGAAAATTTAAGAAAATACGCTTAGGCCATATTGTAATAGCCGTTCGCAACAGTAACTAGGTAAACAAAGAACCTTAAGTGTGGTTATAGGGATATATTATTATCGACACCAATTTATTAACAAATCTTAAACCTTAAACTGAACCAGGGTTCCATCAATTTATTAATAACTCTGGGGTGCAGGGATGCCGCTATCTACACGGGAATGCCACCCCCTAGGCAAATGTAAAATTATTAGGTATATAATGTGCTCTCAACCGCCCCCCCTGTTATAATCACCCAACTATCCCCTGTTTCTTCACACACCTGTTTATAATATAATTCCCCAATTGTATTCCGTTTCCGCTCATCACTCCCCTATTTTATAACCCCGATTCCAACAGCATTCACCCCATATCGCATTGATAAAAATACCCATATAAACACCCTAGCTTTACTGTCATCCTGGTATATATTACAGTATAGGAATAAAAAATCGGCGTAAAATAAAAAGATATATCTGTAATTATTTAACAACGTTTTATGTCAGAAATATATGCAGTTTTCAAGTCAAATACACTATTATGGCAACATATAAAGGTCATATCGGAGAAAATAAGACATTTTCTGAATTTTATTATGTTTATCGCCGTAAAAAACAACTTTTTGGATATGTTTTCCGAGCCATGTAATAAAAAACAGAATACATAATTAATTATCTTTCATTAAATAATTAGATAAAATTGGACCACAACACGAGGTATAATTGATACCTTATTAGCATATTTTAATAACATTTTATGCCGATCGCTTTAAATGCAATTTTGTATTTAAAGTAATTAACTTTTAATAAAATAATTATTGCGTAATGTGGACGAATAAAATCAATTAATGGGGCCTGTATACAGGGGTATGAAACACTTTTAACCGTTAAATTTCACCTTTAAATTACAAATTATATCTATAAAACTGCCATAACATTCAGCCTAAATGGTATATTTTAGTACAATGGCGTAGCTAAAGACCAACTACATTTTAACTGATTGTGCGTATTTGGGGGATATATTTAAAATTAATCTTGGAAGAGAACATATAATAATTATTTTCTGTTTCCCTCGGCTAGGCGGATCAAACCCCCGTTAAGCTGTGTAATCTACCATTAACCCCGTTTAAAATATTCCAACAGAGTAGTTATCACCAGTCTCGTATATGTATTTAAAATCGGTGTAAAGAATAAACAAGCCTATTATCTACATTTTCAAAATGTCCTGTATATGACGATATTATATTAGTGTTTGAATTAATTAGGATGTACCCCAATCAGCCGATATTTATGCATCATAAAAATTAATTCTTTAATAGTAGGAAAAACTTATATAAATAGAGATTGAAGCCCCGTTTAATGGTAAAAGTGAAATAATGTCAACTGGTAAGTTCTTTTTATTATAAATATTTTAAATTTTAAATCGGGGCTTTTCTTTTAGCAAGTCAAATCGTTAATTACATAGAGTTTTTGGTGGGAGAGATGTTTCCCGGCGAGGCGGTATGATTTTAAAAAATATAATTATGTGTATATACCTAATTATGGTATTTTCAGATGATATACGTGTTCCATAACTTCCCTCCGGGGTATGCCACCCCGGAGGGATACATCGAGCTATGGAACGGTCCCCTCTATGGGCGCCAGGTGATCGTCTGGGGAGACCCAGACGGCAAAATTATTTTTGTTTATTTCACATAATTTTTCACAATTCAATTCAATTCAAAATTCACAAATTAAATGTTCAAAATTAATTTTTGTGTTTCATTTCAAATGGGGCTGTGGGAAAATTAAAAAAAAAAAGATATGGGGTTGATAAAATAGCGATTATAATAAAAGGCAGTTTGCATCTGAAAAAAGAACGGGCTAATGAAGTATTGAATTGATATAATATAAAAAAAAACTCACCAGAACTTCAAAATGTCCATTATAGGGGTAGTGCATCCGTATTTCTCTACAAAATGTTTGCCAGTACGGACAAGGCCTAATTGGCTGCAACGTATGGTAGCCACTTCTGCCTCGGTTTTGGTCATCCTTTTAGGGAGATATACCATTTTATCGTCTTCTAGATAGATGATTGTGGAACTGCCAAAGGGCCCGCTTTTGTTCTCGGTGTCAAGAATGCGATAAAGTTTACCCTTTTCCAGGTCTAAGCCGTTTACAACATCAATTTTAGCGGCCATTTTTTAGTTTTTCAGGTTCTTAATTTGAGAAAAGAAGAAATCGGTGAACTAACTTTCCTGCAGTGGTTTCTGGTATTTATAGCTTTACCCCACCATAACAGATAATATTCTAGAACGACCGAAAAGTAAAAATTCAAGTAGCCCCACTCCAACAAAACGTTCAAGGATTTAGCGTCACCCTAGAAGGGCTTATAAATAGTGCAGAAATGGTGAGAGCACTTAATTGTTTCTGTTATAAGTTTGCAACAGGTAAGTTTTTGAATTTTATTATGGTGTCGGGGGGCTTTTAAACCGACTTGGTATTTTTATTCAAAGTGTTTGTATCTTTTGGTTTTCTTTTTAGTGTATATTTCGGGGCCACCCTCAATGTTTGCGTGTTGATTTTGTGATAAACCCCTTAAGTTTAAATGTGAAGGGGTGTATGATTTTAATTATATACTATCGCTATATGGTTTTAAATATATTTATAATGACTCTGTGATAGAGCGCATTAACAAGACGACAATAGGTCTTTTTATAGTTTTATGGAAATTGAATTTATATGAACAATTTTAAAATGTTTAATTGCCATTTATGCGAAAAAATTTTTACATATAACCTTAAAAATGAGACATTATTATCGGTACCCGAGATTGATTTTGAAAATTATTTAGAGCTTTTTGAAATTTCATTTATTTATAATGATTCTATACCAGAGAGCCTAAACAAATTATCGCAAGGGTTTTCTACAAATAACTTTTTCTTAAATATTTCGTTTATAAGAAATTTAAACATCTGCTTTGAAAAGTGCATAAGTTTAAAGCGTGATGCTCAAAATTGTGTGCTTATATGTAAAATCTGTATTAAAACGCTCGAAAGTTAAGGTAATCTTTTTTATTTTGAATAAAATTTTTTATAATATTGACCATTCATATTTATGCTATTTATTTTCCTAAAACGATATTAGTATACCTAGGTCATTTTTTAAAACGCCTCTCATATAGACACGCACCCACATAAGCTATTGTTTTTATTAAGAATTCACGAACCCTTCTTCGTTATTATGTAGAATACAACTACTTTATATAGGCATTTGCACCAAGTAGTTTGGGTATTAGTTTTTCAAAACAGCCCTAAAAGAAATGAAAATTGTTTTTAATTTTTTTTCATACCTGTATAATAGTTTGTTTTAACATTTTATCTACAAGTGGTTTTTTATCAGTATAATATCCGACACATTTAATATTATATTGCTTTTTATATCTTTTTTAAATATTATAACTCAATTCTTCTAACTTGAGTATGTACGTTACAATATCTGTGCAATCAAACTTGCAGTTAAATAAGGCATTATTTAATAGGGCCATAGACCAAATAATCCTGCAAATATAATTAATTTTAAAACAGCTGTTCTACGCCAGTGTGTCGTAAAAGTTAATTTAACAAGTGGCGGCAAGCTAGTAAATTACAATGGCCATAACACTCCGTCTGCATCGAAAAAGATATAGGGAAAGTAATTTATTTTACAACTTGTATAGGACTTGGAACATAGGCTGATTAAAGAAAACGGGTTTGGTATAGGTTGATTAAAGAAAACGAGGGCTCTAATAATAATAATAATATATTTTTATTAGGTTTATAATAATATACATTTTATTTATTTTTACATAACTAAAATTTTATATTACGAGATATAATCTTATGTAATAAATCTTTAAGCTGCACCAAAACGCCTACATTAGGGCAAGATATACCAAAAATGAAAGATCCATTTTACCGGTGCGAATTAGGTCCACGATAAATTCATTATATTCAAAAACATGTCGTTTTGAATAAAATAAAGGCGACCGTCGGTGTAACGAAATAATAATTTCCGAGATATCGACTTTTGAAAAATGACATTTATGAACTTTGACAGCGTCTAACTTTCTAACGGTACGCCATAGAGCAAAACGGCTTACATCTCCCTATCTTCCTTTTTTATTATCTTTCTAAAAATATCAACTTCTGGTTAAACCGTAAATAATTGCAGGTACCAAATGTGCGGTTAAATAAAAAAGGCATGTTATAAAACAGTACTAGTTTGTCTGGAATATTGCTTATTTTGTAAAACTACTCTGAATACATTTATTTTGACAAATAATGTTAAATAAATGAACAAAAACATAATAAAAATAAGAAATAACTAAACAGACAACAAAAAACCTTTTTTAAGATGCCTGAAATGCATGCGATAGGTAGTGCCTATCGCACATCTCTAAATTCCCGTAAGGTGCTGATACGTTCGCTTACGTCCACCTTCCCAGGTAGCTCGGACGCATGCGCAACACGTATTCTAGTATGCTGACGATCAGCTAGTTCGATATAAACTTCTTTTTCTTCCTCTTCACCCAGCATTCCCCACGGCTGTACATCTTCACACCACGACCAGAGATCCTCTTCTTCGGGCTTCGTTGTTAATGCCTTCGGTGAGTCACCCACGGGGTTTGGGTCGCTTGCCACTTCTAAGCCACTCGGCCGGCAGTCGGACGGAGGTTTAGAGAACCCTAACAGGTCCTGGACACCAAGTACAGAGTTGGCATCTCGGTCTGGGCCCTTTGCCACCTCCGCAGCGTTGACGGAAAAGTCATAGCTGACTCCCTGGAGTCCAGATTGTCCATTGGGCGAGTATGCGGCCATGGCATCATTGATCCAGGCCTCCAGGAAGCCGCTCGGCGAAGACGGTATCAGCACGTCTTGCATTCGGTCTAAGACTGTTGCGAAATTTAAGGCCATGTGTCTGACTCACAACAGCTTAGTTAAAACGTAATTAAAATATTTGAGTTTTATTCTAACTCTGTATAATATATGAGTCTTGTTCTGACTCTATATAATATTCTATTTAATAACACTTTTTATGCCTAAGTATTTAATCTAACTTAAAAACACAAAATAAACAACTTTGTAACTTTTATAAAACTTTTATTTGTCCGACTGTTGATATTTTAAACTACCAGAAAAGTCCCAGATTATGCTTTAGGAACTTTTATTTAAATGCGTATTACAACTTTTAATTCTTGTGAAAATAACTCATCATCTCGAGTTATGACGTCATATATTGACTGCAGCTAATTTGATCTTTCTTACTTGAACCCCCGTGAATGACTGAATCTAATACAAAATTGTCGGCTATTTATAGTAAAATCCAATACCAGAACAGTGCTTTGCTTCCTTCACCTTTCAGAAAAAGAAACTTTTGTTTTTTCATGAATTTTTTTTTTGGCAGATAAACCCTATAATATTATTTCGATTTGTCTTTTAAAGGACTATCTGAGCCTCTAATTAACCAAAATATAAGGGACGTTCCATTAAAAATAAATAATATTCTTCTGAAGTATGCTATTTTTAATAATGTATACTGACTAGCCAATTTTTAAATAAATATATTCAATGAATTTTAAAATATTTGCAATATTTTGGAGTTTGCATAAATTCAAGTAAATTTTTGCCAAAACTACTTGTCCGATTTGAATGAATTTTCTTTTGAATGACAGGTTGACTTTCCAGAATGTTAGTGTACTATTGTATTTGCATACAAAATTATTTTTGTATAAATACGGGGTGTTACAAGGGCACTTTTTGGTAAATAACAATAAAAATGCATGAAACGAACACATTTATTAAAACATATACCGGGTGTTGCATCATCGAGCGGGACATAGGAAATCCCATGTAATTTTAAATGGGGTTAATTATTGGCTTCCCTAATTATTTTAGAGAAAAATTCTATTTAGGTTTATTAAAGAGCACTAAAACCCACATTCAAAAGAATAACTTTAGATATTTTTGATGAGCCCGTTTACGGGTTATCGCCGATTTCTTTTTAACTATTTCTCCTTTTTATGGCCCCGTATTTGCGGGCACCAGGCAAGGTAAAATTTATTTTTAAAATTCGATTATACCAAGTTTTTCCAATTCTAGTAATATAGACCATATTTTATCATCGTTTTTATGATTAACATTGTCGCTCTCTAACTGTTTAAACATTTCCACTAGCTTGTTAACGTCATTATCGTAATCAAGTTCTAAATCATTCAAAGTAGGAGGAATAGTACTGTTCAATTCAAGGTTTTTGTTTATCATGCCCACTCTGCTTTTCTTTAAATAAGTCCTTTTTGGCGGAAAAAGCTTAGAAATAATGTTTGTATACTTCCAGCTTCTGCTAGAATTTATGTGATTTTTACTATTCGGTGTGCGCTTGATAAAAGAAGGATTTCTTTATATTTATCCAGCTCTGTATTGGAATAGCCCATAGGGCGTTCTTTTGTCAATAAATTCAGAAGTCCTACAGTTAAAGTATATTTCTCATTATCAATCACTAGGGTGTTATTTTCAAATTCTACGGGCTTATTCCCAATAAAGCAGTCATTTTCAATCATTTTAAAACCAAAATCTAGACCGTTCGGCCACTGACTCAGCGCGTTTCAGGACTTTATTCAAGTTCCAAAGAGCGCGAGTACAGTCCTGCAATATCTTACCGCAGGTAACCGTTGTTAAGTTAGGGGTATCCATCTGGGCCCTAATTAACTCGACGTACTCACTTGGGAACGGCATTTTTTTTTGTTCTGTAACAAAATAAATATGGCTCAAAATACGTCTGCTCTCTATAACGTACAAAGACAGAAGGGGCTCTGGAGCTCCTGCGTCCTGCTTATAATGCGCCCCTATTTATAACCTCGGTTGGGGTGCGTTCAGAAAAGTAGCATGCCTTCGAAAAAATAAGGCGCGTTCAGAATTAATATTCAAGGTTTAGTATGCAGTAGATGTATATACAACAAGCAGTTTTACGCGTTATTATTTTTAAAATATATTACTTGCCGAAAACATTAATATTTTACTGACTGAAAGTGATACCTGTGATAAGTTTAATCATCGTAAAAATGTATAACAAAAACAGTCTCTAAAAATTTTATTCCCTCCACGTCACAACCCTCCCAAACTCCTATATTATTATTATTATTATTATTATTATTATTATTATTATTTACCGCTAAAGGATGTGCGGCACCCAACGAGCCCGTTAAAGGGCCGCAGCTAGGATAATGGATTCATTGCATAGTCAACAGCGTGGTGTTAAACATGGTAGAAACATTAAACATTATTCTCGACAATGTTGAAAGAGTATTTATACAGAACAAATATTACGCATCCTGTCTACCGGCTACCTTAATAGTTTGGAAACTTGCTAAAAAATATAATGTAGATGTTGAACCGAAATGTGGACAACTCTTGTATGACGAAATGGGAAGCAACATTCATTTTTGGAATGTGTTTAAAGAAAAACCTTATAATCCTACCCTTAAAGTGATGAAACATATGATGCCTTCTATCGACGTTAGCAAGTTCCAATATAAAGAATATAAATTGGGTGCAGACCTGGATTCAATAGAAATGTTAAATATTTTCAATCAGTTCCTAGAAACAAAATCAACTCACTTTTATTTTTCAAAAGCTCCAGATAAACTTAAAACGATTAGGAAAATTATTCATAGAAGTGTATCTAGATGTATTTAATAAAGATTATGCATATTTACAATCGTATTAATATTATTACATACGTATCATTTTTACCCAAAAGAAACAGTGTTTTACTAGAAAATATATTAGGGCTTCTCAGAACTACACCCTGTTTATGGGTATACAGCGTCATCATTATGATTAACGTATCAGTGTTGTATTAGTGTTTTTGTTTGTGTTCAGATGATCTGAAACAATATTATAGGTATATAAGACCTGTTTTGTTTTTTCAGTGTTGACGTTGTGATTGATATATAAGCGTTATATGTTTGTTTTGTTTCCGTTAAGACACTGTTTTGTTTCAGTTAAGATATTGTTATCTTAGTGTTGTGTTTTAGGTAGTGTTTTAAACACCCGTTCCGTTGATGAGTACGTCATTCGAATGTCAGAGTTCTGCGAGATAAGATGGCGAATCGAAAAATTAAATTAGCGCTTTTGTCTTTACCGAACGGTCTAGATTTTGGTTTTAAAATGATTGAAAATGACTGGTTTATTGGGAATAAGCCCGTAGAATTTGAAAATAACACCCTAGTGATTGATAATAAGAAATATACTTTAACTGTAGGACTTCTGAATTTATTGACAAAAGAACGCCCTATGGGCTATTCCAATACAGAGCTGGATAAATATAAAGAAATCCTTCTTTTATCAAGCGCACACCGAAGGGGATTTAATAGTAAAAATCACATAAATTCTAGCAGAAGCTGGAAGTATACAAACATTATTTCTAAGCTTTTTCCGCCAAAAAGGACTTATTTAAAGAAAAGCAGAGTGAGCATGATAAACAAAAACCTTGAATTGAACAGTACTATTCCTCCTACTTTGAATGATTTAGAACTTGATTACGATAATGACGTTAACAAGCTAGTGGAAATGTTTAAACAGTTAGAGAGCGACAATTTTAATCATAAAAACGATGATAAAATATGGTCTATATTACTAGAATTGGAAAAACTTGGTATAATCGAATTTTAAAAATAAATTTTACCTTGCCTGGTGCCCGCAAATACGGGGCCATAAAAAGGAGAAATAGTTAAAAAGAAATCGGCGATAACCCGTAAACGGGCTCATCAAAAATATCTAAAGTTATTCTTTTGAATGTGGGTTTTAGTGCTCTTTAATAAACCTAAATAGAATTTTTCTCTAAAATAATTAGGGAAGCCAATAATTAACCCCATTTAAAATTACATGGGATTTCCTATGTCCCGCTCGATGATGCAACACCCGGTATATGTTTTAATAAATGTGTTCGTTTCATGCATTTTTATTGTTATTTACCAAAAAGTGCCCTTGTAACACCCCGTATTTATACAAAAATAATTTTGTATGCAAATACAATAGTACACTAACATTCTGGAAAGTCAACCTGTCATTCAAAAGAAAATTCATTCAAATCGGACAAGTAGTTTTGGCAAAAATTTACTTTAAACTTTTGGTTAGTTTTTGGTGATGCGTTAATTTCTTGGAGAAGTGTATTTTCATTGTGTTCTAGTTCTTGAATTTATGCAAACTCCAAAATATTGCAAATATTTTAAAATTCATTGAATATATTTATTTAAAAATTGGCTAGTCAGTATACATTATTAAAAATAGCATACTTCAGAAGAATATTATTTATTTTTAATGGAACGTCCCTTATATTTTGGTTAATTAGAGGCTCAGATAGTCCTTTAAAAGACAAATCGAAATAATATTATAGGGTTTATCTGCCAAAAAAAAATTCATGAAAAAACAAAAGTTTCTTTTTCTGAAAGGTGAAGGAAGCAAAGCACCTTACGGGAATTTAGAGATGTGCGATAGGCACTACCTATCGCATGCATTTCAGGCATCTTAAAAAAGGTTTTTTGTTGTCTGTTTAGTTATTTCTTATTTTTATTATGTTTTTGTTCATTTATTTAACATTATTTGTCAAAATAAATGTATTCAGAGTAGTTTTACAAAATAAGCAATATTCCAGACAAACTAGTACTGTTTTATAACATGCCTTTTTTATTTAACCGCACATTTGGTACCTGCAATTATTTACGGTTTAACCAGAAGTTGATATTTTTAGAAAGATAATAAAAAAGGAAGATAGGGAGATGTAAGCCGTTTTGCTCTATGGCGTACCGTTAGAAAGTTAGACACTGTCAAAGTTCATAAATGTCATTTTTCAAAAGTCGATATCTCGGAAATTATTATTTCGTTACACCGACGGTCGCCTTTATTTTATTCAAAACGACATGTTTTTGAATATAATGAATTTATCGTGGACCTAATTCGCACCGGTAAAATGGATCTTTCATTTTTGGTATATCTTGCCCTAATGTAGGCGTTTTGGTGCAGCTTAAAGATTTATTACATAAGATTATATCTCGTAATATAAAATTTTAGTTATGTAAAAATAAATAAAATGTATATTATTATAAACCTAATAAAAATATATTATTATTATTATTAGAGCCCTCGTTTTCTTTAATCAACCTATACCAAACCCGTTTTCTTTAATCAGCCTATGTTCCAAGTCCTATACAAGTTGTAAAATAAATTACTTTCCCTATATCTTTTTCGATGCAGACGGAGTGTTATGGCCATTGTAATTTACTAGCTTGCCGCCACTTGTTAAATTAACTTTTACGACACACTGGCGTAGAACAGCTGTTTTAAAATTAATTATATTTGCAGGATTATTTGGTCTATGGCCCTATTAAATAATGCCTTATTTAACTGCAAGTTTGATTGCACAGATATTGTAACGTACATACTCAAGTTAGAAGAATTGAGTTATAATATTTAAAAAAGATATAAAAAGCAATATAATATTAAATGTGTCGGATATTATACTGATAAAAAACCACTTGTAGATAAAATGTTAAAACAAACTATTATACAGGTATGAAAAAAAATTAAAAACAATTTTCATTTCTTTTAGGGCTGTTTTGAAAAACTAATACCCAAACTACTTGGTGCAAATGCCTATATAAAGTAGTTGTATTCTACATAATAACGAAGAAGGGTTCGTGAATTCTTAATAAAAACAATAGCTTATGTGGGTGCGTGTCTATATGAGAGGCGTTTTAAAAAATGACCTAGGTATACTAATATCGTTTTAGGAAAATAAATAGCATAAATATGAATGGTCAATATTATAAAAAATTTTATTCAAAATAAAAAAGATTACCTTAACTTTCGAGCGTTTTAATACAGATTTTACATATAAGCACACAATTTTGAGCATCACGCTTTAAACGTATGCACTTTTCAAAGCAGATGTTTAAATTTCTTATAAACGAAATATTTAAGAAAAAGTTATTTGTAGAAAACCCTTGCGATAATTTGTTTAGGCTCTCTGGTATAGAATCATTATAAATAAATGAAATTTCAAAAAGCTCTAAATAATTTTCAAAATCAATCTCGGGTACCGATAATAATGTCTCATTTTTAAGGTTATATGTAAAAATTTTTTCGCATAAATGGCAATTAAACATTTTAAAATTGTTCATATAAATTCAATTTCCATAAAACTATAAAAAGACCTATTGTCGTCTTGTTAATGCGCTCTATCACAGAGTCATTATAAATATATTTAAAACCATATAGCGATAGTATATAATTAAAATCATACACCCCTTCACATTTAAACTTAAGGGGTTTATCACAAAATCAACACGCAAACATTGAGGGTGGCCCCGAAATATACACTAAAAAGAAAACCAAAAGATACAAACACTTTGAATAAAAATACCAAGTCGGTTTAAAAGCCCCCCGACACCATAATAAAATTCAAAAACTTACCTGTTGCAAACTTATAACAGAAACAATTAAGTGCTCTCACCATTTCTGCACTATTTATAAGCCCTTCTAGGGTGACGCTAAATCCTTGAACGTTTTGTTGGAGTGGGGCTACTTGAATTTTTACTTTTCGGTCGTTCTAGAATATTATCTGTTATGGTGGGGTAAAGCTATAAATACCAGAAACCACTGCAGGAAAGTTAGTTCACCGATTTCTTCTTTTCTCAAATTAAGAACCTGAAAAACTAAAAAATGGCCGCTAAAATTGATGTTGTAAACGGCTTAGACCTGGAAAAGGGTAAACTTTATCGCATTCTTGACACCGAGAACAAAAGCGGGCCCTTTGGCAGTTCCACAATCATCTATCTAGAAGACGATAAAATGGTATATCTCCCTAAAAGGATGACCAAAACCGAGGCAGAAGTGGCTACCATACGTTGCAGCCAATTAGGCCTTGTCCGTACTGGCAAACATTTTGTAGAGAAATACGGATGCACTACCCCTATAATGGACATTTTGAAGTTCTGGTGAGTTTTTTTTTATATTATATCAATTCAATACTTCATTAGCCCGTCCTTTTTTCAGATGCAAACTGCCTTTTATTATAATCGCTATTTTATCAACCCCATATCTTTTTTTTTTTAATTTTCCCACAGCCCCATTTGAAATGAAACACAAAAATTAATTTTGAACATTTAATTTGTGAATTTTGAATTGAATTGAATTGTGAAAAATTATGTGAAATAAACAAAAATAATTTTGCCGTCTGGGTCTCCCCAGACGATCACCTGGCGCCCATAGAGGGGACCGTTCCATAGCTCGATGTATCCCTCCGGGGTGGCATACCCCGGAGGGAAGTTATGGAACACGTATATCATCTGAAAATACCATAATTAGGTATATACACATAATTATATTTTTTAAAATCATACCGCCTCGCCGGGAAACATCTCTCCCACCAAAAACTCTATGTAATTAACGATTTGACTTGCTAAAAGAAAAGCCCCGATTTAAAATTTAAAATATTTATAATAAAAAGAACTTACCAGTTGACATTATTTCACTTTTACCATTAAACGGGGCTTCAATCTCTATTTATATAAGTTTTTCCTACTATTAAAGAATTAATTTTTATGATGCATAAATATCGGCTGATTGGGGTACATCCTAATTAATTCAAACACTAATATAATATCGTCATATACAGGACATTTTGAAAATGTAGATAATAGGCTTGTTTATTCTTTACACCGATTTTAAATACATATACGAGACTGGTGATAACTACTCTGTTGGAATATTTTAAACGGGGTTAATGGTAGATTACACAGCTTAACGGGGGTTTGATCCGCCTAGCCGGGGTCTTGAGGGAAACAGAAAATAATTATTATATGTTCTCTTCCAAGATTAATTTTAAATATATCCCCCAAATACGCACAATCAGTTAAAATGTAGTTGGTCTTTAGCTACGCCATTGTACTAAAATATACCATTTAGGCTGAATGTTATGGCAGTTTTATAGATATAATTTGTAATTTAAAGGTGAAATTTAACGGTTAAAAGTGTTTCATACCCCTGTATACAGGCCCCATTAATTGATTTTATTCGTCCACATTACGCAATAATTATTTTATTAAAAGTTAATTACTTTAAATACAAAATTGCATTTAAAGCGATCGGCATAAAATGTTATTAAAATATGCTAATAAGGTATCAATTATACCTCGTGTTGTGGTCCAATTTTATCTAATTATTTAATGAAAGATAATTAATTATGTATTCTGTTTATTATTACATGGCTCGGAAAACATATCCAAAAAGTTGTTTTTTACGGCGATAAACATAATAAAATTCAGAAAATGTCTTATTTTCTCCGATATGACCTTTATATGTTGCCATAATAGTGTATTTGACTTGAAAACTGCATATATTTCTGACATAAAACGTTGTTAAATAATTACAGATATATCTTTTTATTTTACGCCGATTTTTTATTCCTATACTGTAATATATACCAGGATGACAGTAAAGCTAGGGTGTTTATATGGGTATTTTTATCAATGCGATATGGGGTGAATGCTGTTGGAATCGGGGTTATAAAATAGGGGAGTGATGAGTGGAAACGGAATACAATTGGGGAATTATATTATAAACAGGTGTGTGAAGAAACAGGGGATAGTTGGGTGATTATAACAGGGGGGGGCGGTTGAGAGCACATTATATACCTAATAATTTTACATTTGCCTAGGGGGTGGCATTCCCGTGTAGATAGCGGCATCCCTGCACCCCAGAGTTATTAATAAATTGATGGAACCCTGGTTCAGTTTAAGGTTTAAGATTTGTTAATAAATTGGTGTCGATAATAATATATCCCTATAACCACACTTAAGGTTCTTTGTTTACCTAGTTACTGTTGCGAACGGCTATTACAATATGGCCTAAGCGTATTTTCTTAAATTTTCAGTATTGGAACGGCGGTGTTGCCGTTTCGACAATTTTTATGTTGAATAAGGGGAAATATTGGTTTGGCAACGCCATTAGTACTGGTTTGTTGATAAAATGGTGAAGGCATTATAAAAGCTAGGTTTACCGCCATTTTGTCATCATCGCCACACTTAAGGTTTGTTAATAAATTGGTGAAGGCAATATTTGCTGATAGGGGCTTCTGGTTGCATAAGTTCAGGTAGTACCCAGATAGCGGGAGTATGCGCGAACGTAATTATAGATGGCGTCTGAAAATACTGTTTGCCAAAAGGACATACTAGATCCCCGGTTGTCTAATTACATGCCACGCGGCCTCTAACAATGTTCATTGATGACATGTTATGGCGCCTGCATACTGCAACAGATGGTGGTCTCCAATATTATGTAGACAAAAACAACTATGGCTGCCGCCATTTTGCCATCGTCTCCACACTTGGGTCCTTTGTTCCACCTATACGTTATAATTGACGGGTCCCCCATATTTTTAGCTTGTCAACATTGATCAACTCTTTTAATGTATACGCTCTCGTAGTGTATTTTATAATATAAAGAACGGACAAAAAAAAATCACTCGTTCCAAAAATCGTATAAAAAAAGCTATGTTCCATTTAAAAAACACCTTATCCATAGCGTCACTCTTTTGTTTCTGGTTCAAATAAATTTTTGGTTTCATTTTTGAATTCTGCAGGAAAAAGTACATCGATTGGCTCTTTTGGATTTTTCTTTAAATACAAGGAAGCTCAAAAATGAGCCCCTGTTCAGTCCTCGTTGGAAGACCCTGTACAATATTTACACGCACGATATACCGCGAGATAGACAGACGCAGATCTATCTGTTTGCTGATGATACTGCTATAACTGCTTTTTCCAAACAGCCGTGGATAGTCGTCACTCGTTTACAACGCCACATAACTCAGCTTGAAAAGTGGCTTTCAGCTTGGAGGATTCGTTTGAATCCCTCAAAGACGAAAGCCATATTTTTCTCGAAAAGTAACGTTAAACGACCTGAGACTAGACTCAGAGTCAACGGGTTCAGGTGAATTGGTGTCAGGAAGTGAAATACCTGGGACTTATCTTTGATCAAAGACTGAATTGGAGACTGAATTCAATAAACAGAGTTAAGCTCGCTCTGCGTCAATTAAGCTCCATCTACCCCCTGCTTCACAGGCGGAGTAGACTTAGCAACAGAACTAAAGTTAACCTCTACAAGGTCTTGGTCAGGCCAGTTCTTACTTATGGTGCGCTATCATGGTGCAACATAAGCAGAGCGGAGCTTGAATAAGTTTCAGGTAATTCAAAATAGGGCATTGAAAATGATCGCAAATGTCCCTAGGTGTACCATGAATAGGGTCTTGCACAATGACTTTAAGATATCAACAATAAATGAGCTCTTTTTGAAAATCAAAACGGACGATTACAGACGAACATACGTATCGACAAACGAACTAATAACAAACTCACATACAAGAGCTAGACCTGACTCTACTTACAAATTACCTAAAGCCTGGCTCCCTATGCGCGAGCCCAATCAACAGTAGAGAAGCACTAGAAATAGTGGAGAAGCACTGTCCGACACTGTCCAAGTGACCAGGAAAAAGGCGCCAAGAAAGCAGTACAAAAATTCAGAAGAAACGCACACACACGGCCCATGAACATTCAAAGCTTCTGCTGAATAAACAAAAAACGTATACGAAAATGCTGAAAAGTAAACGATAATTGGAAAAAAGTCTAAGGTTTTACCTAACTTAAAACCACACACAAGAACTTTACATTTTCTGTCATAATTAGGACAAACTGATTTTTTACTATTAATTAGATATTTTAAAACAATTTAGAAAACCTGAATACTCTGACAGAAACTTAAGAAGTTTTTAATATGACATAAATGATTGTGTTCTTTTCTTTTTCTAAATACCCGTCATGGCCTAAAAATGTATATTTTTTACCAAAACGTAAATTTCGTGCCTAATATTAAAAGTAAATATAAGGTACCTATTAAGTATATACTTCTGAAAAGCTTGTTATAAACTAAATTATATTATTAAAAAATATATAGGGTGACCCATTTACCCCCCCCTCCCCAATACGTCACTGGATTCTACGTAAAAAACTACAAAATTGTTTTCTTTTTAATAAGCTACATGGTAACATAAATATGGGGGGTGTCCCAAAATGTATAGTTTTGAAAAACATTCCGTATATCAAAAACAAGGAGGAATAGAAAAATTCTGATTGCGGCATCTTTTGTTTCACAAAAAAATAGCCGTGCTGCGAAAACCCTATCCTTGTATCTTTACTAATAACGGAGATACTCCGTAAAACCATCGAAAACTGGACACTGTACAATAATTACTTAACTTAGAGAAATTTTTCTGATTTTGCAGATGGGGTTTTCACACTTATTAAATTAAAATTATTTTTGTAAGAAACTTCAGGAAAAAACTTTTATTTTCGTTCTTAGAAAACAGTTTTTGTGGACGCCTATAACTTGACCAGTAAATCTAGAATATACCGCTTTTTAGCGAATTAACCTCATATCCCAATCAAACCGTGAATTTTGTTAACAACCTTGGTAACGGCAAGATTATACCGCTAGCGCGATATCAGCTTTTTATCAAACAAACAGTATTTTTTATTCAAGGAATCAAGCTTATATTATACGCCCTACAAAATAGAAGTGACTCTTCAGCAAGGCTATAGATGTCGTGATGTGAGATATTTCACATATTATGTTCTTTTATAGAAATATTTCAAGATCATGGCGTGTACCTTTATTTATTAAGTCACGTTCAGTAAATTATCCCATAAAATACACCATTAGAGTCGGCTTCTTATCTTCATGCCTTCGTTTTTCACTCGACACTTCATTTTCAAAGAAAATTTTCACCTGTAATCAAAGATGAATCCCCTCGAGCTAAAGCTCTCGGGATCATATCAGATTATAGGTAAATATTACATTTCGTAAAAAATCAATTTCTTGTAAAAAAAAACAGCGGTATTTCCGATAAGACGCCACCTCTATCTCGCTATACAATATTATCGGCCAGTGTTAGGAATATAATTTTTGAGTGAGGAATGAAACACAAAGTCTGCTCCACTAATTTAAATTAGTGGAGCAGACTTTGTGTTTCATTCCTCACTTAAAATATTACTCCACTGTGAGATGGACTACTTCCATAAAATATAATTTTTGGTAATTTTTGTATATTTTACTGACATAATTACGCGTAACTGCACAAACGGCCACCGCTATAGTTCCGAAACTGTAACCTGTGGTTTTTCTTATGGTAAATTCAAAAAAGAAATACTGCGTTTTCGTAAGATTAATTTGTGTTTTTTCTGCCATCATTCTTATTTTAAAATGGATAAATAAATTAGAAAATCGCCTTTTAGTTAACTAACCTAACCGTTTCTTTTATGAGGTATAATCAGGGACGATACTTTTGGATCTAATTACCTCATTCGATAACCTGTTATTATAGTCAAGGTTTTGAATGAGCCAATATTAATCTAAAGTCTGTTTTGAGCACTTGGCACTATGAATATTTTAATTGTCTATCAATTCAGTTAATCCAGTACCCAAAGTACCGGGCACTTGTCTGAAAAAAGTGATACTTACCATCAAAGCAATACTGATTAAAATCTAAAATTTCGTCCTTTTCAATCTGTTCTGATTTTCGGCATTCTTGGGGAGAGGCTATAACTTTTGGAAAGTAGTTATTTTCAGGACAGATCTGGACCAAATGAAGACCTTTTTCTTCCGCCATTTCTTCTGGAGATTTCTAAAATATCAATATTAAATTTATAGTCCAGATTCTAATAAATTAATAACTAACTAATCTAAACTGTCCAACCAGGCAAGGGCCTAGCGACACCTAAAGCACCGGTTCCCGTCAGATCACCGAAGTTAAGCGGTGTCGAGCGCGGCTAGTACTTGGATGGGTGACCGCTTGGGAAACACCGCGTGCTGTTGTCTTAGGGAAGAGTGTAAAATGAATCGACATCAAAACCATCCTATTCACGCCGGACAGGCCG
Source organism: Polydrusus tereticollis (assembly GCA_963920685.1). NCBI lineage: Eukaryota > Metazoa > Arthropoda > Insecta > Coleoptera > Curculionidae > Polydrusus > Polydrusus tereticollis. Next base: position 147,700,885 of record OY987326.1, read on the forward strand.
GATGAGATCGGATATCTCGTAGGATGAAGGTGCCGTTTCCCACTCCCCAGTCGGTAGACCGCACGATTAAAAACCGTACGGTCGATGACCGGTTCTAGATGGCCTCAGATACGCCGACGAACCGTAAAAAAGTAAAATAAAAAAAAAAAAAAAAAAACTGTCCAACCAAACCTCAACAGAAAATATGTGCATACGAAGTGCGGTATACCGTAAACAGCCTGTCCAGAAACGATCCTATTGATCATTCGTGAATCGAAGAGAGAAGCATAACTAATTATCAGTGATTATCAAAATGTACGAAAGAAATGTTCTTAATCCAATAAATTACTTCAAAAATGAACTGAAGAAGGCTACCGTAACTTACTCCAGGACTCTTAGAATTTTGCAAAACATTAATTCCGAGGCGCATGATTTTTTAAGGGTAGTGGGTGAGGCCGCCGAAAAATACTTAAATTTATAAAATGTACAATCAACTCCTTGTGGCACCGTTGCCATCTTGTATTCAAGGGTGGATCTAGTTTTTCGCGAACCAAGTTACCATTTAATTCTACGACGAAAAGTGAAGAGAGTAATATGGTTACGAATAAAATTCTCTATAGATATATGTAATTATATGTAGAAGCAAAAAATATTGTAATATACAGGGTGTCCGGTAGGTTAGGTTAAGTAAGGTTAGTGTGGCAGACTTCTTGTATGTCCAGACAGTCTCACGTAGTCCTATAAGGACCGTTGTGATATCACACATGTTCCGCGGAACCTATCATCATCAGCTCCCTGATGGCTATGCGACGGAATCTTGGCAGCTCACTCGAACAAGTCACTACTGTTAATGAACCTAGTAAGTCGACCCAGTTGTAAGCTGCTTACATCCTCCAGATTATTGAAGAATAGTTTGCCCAAGGCATTAAACCTTCTTCTTGCAAGACCAGGGCATTCACACAAGAAGTGTTGAATACTTTTCTCCTCTTCTTCGTCTCTGCAACTTCTGCAGAAGTCGTTAGCTTGTATTTGTATACGTTCGGCATGTCTACCGAAAAGGCAATGTCCGGTAACCACGGCAGTGATATTGCTTAGGTCCATCCGACTGTGTTCTAATAACGCTGCGTTCTCCTGTTATCAAGTAGGGGCCACAATTGCTTGGAGATGCTACAGGTTGTTAGCTCTGTCCATCTGCTTATTGCAAGTTGTTTGGTTATGCGATCTATCTCTTCTTTGACCGATCACAGTGGTTTAGCCACGGTATTCTCTGCTAGATCCGTGGGTATGCCCGCACCCTCCCTGGCGAGCGCATCAGCAGGCTCATTGCCATCTATGTTGTGATGACCAGGAACCAACACAGAGTGACTCGATGCTGGGCACCAAGTATGCGGAGATTGTTGCGACATTGCCTTACTAGTTTTAATTTAATGTTGTTGGAACAAATTGCCTTTATCGCTGCTGGACTATCTATATAGATAGCTATTGACGCAGCTGCTCTAAGGTCTGGATGTTCCTGCAGGATCTTGCAGCCATACTTTTTCCATAAATGTCCACGGGCAGCAGATGTAACATCACTTCTAAAGACACCGTCGGTGTGAAGGGCACCAGTTACTCCTAAACAACATGCCCGTTGTATCTTCGTTGGTTTCTTTGTGTGTACTGCTTTTTCCAAAGCAGTCCACCAGACCAGGATCCCGTAGGTAAGTACAAGTCTTACAATGACCGTATAAATCCAATGTACTATATGGGGTTTCAATCTCACCAATGGCTTCTTTGCAGGCATAGAAAGAAACTGACGCCTTTTTGACTCGTTCTTGTAAGTTCATACCCCAGTTTAGCTTGGAGTCAAGTATCAGTTCCAGATACTTTGCTTTTTCTTTCAGCACTAAAGTACTGTTGTCAAGGACTGGGAGCCTGAAGCTCTCGATCACATTTCTGTACGTGAATAGAACTAGCTCCGTTTTTTCTGGTTAATTTGCAAGCCACATTTCGAGGCCAAGCGTTTTGCAGCGCTGTTCCTGTTAGATCGCCGATGGTGTTGAGAAATTTGCCCGACACCAGTATAACTAAATCGTCAGCATATGCAACCACTTTAATTCTAATGTTATAAGAGTTTTATTCAACATTCTTAGCCAGAGTGTTGGTGACACCACCCCGCCTTGCGGAATTCTTCTTCCGATTAATCTGACCATCTCACCGCTACCCAAACTGGAGTAGACTTGGCGGCCCTTTAACATCTTATAAATCCAACGGAAGATATAGTTGTCAACACCTGATTCGGTTAGGGCATCGCACACTGCCTCGGTCGTGACATTTTTAAAGGCTCCTTCAATATCCAGGAATTTTTCAATGATGCCTACCACCTCGTGTAGCGCTTGTTTCCACTAATTTGCCTTTAGTATAGGAGTATTCAGACGAGCTCAGCTCTCCTTCTGGTATCGAGTTTTTGATATAAAGATCTAATAGCCGCTTCAGCGTTTTAGTAAGAAACGAAGAGAGGCTAAACGATCTGCAGTCCTTGGGGGTTGTACGACCCGTCCGCAGGCATGTATGTACGGTACAAGCTGCTTCTGTATGCCACCAAGAGCTACGTGATTACAACCTTTTTCCCCTTTTGTAGCATGGTGAGTGGCCGGTTAGTACCTCCTAATTTCTCGGGAGCATACAGAGGAAGTTTAAAATCGGTCCCAACTAATTTATTCAAAAATGCAATTCGTCCTCTTATCAGACAAATATACAGTTGCCAGCTATAGTTAACTTATACTTACTTATATTATTTCAATTAGGTAAACTACGTGTTATTGCACATTAATTGTACATTTGTTAGTTTATATATCTTCTAGATTCAGTCAATTTATTGTTCCCTTAGTGATTACTACTTACCATAGCTTTGCTTCAACTTCGCCTTTTGTATTTTTTTTTCTTTGATTACAATAAAGACATAATAAATACATTATTTATTTCATTTTATTTTTACCGTCTTGTTAAAAATGGTGAATTATTCAAATGCATAAATGCCGGAAATGCAATACGTGTAAGGATATATATGCGAGATGCTGCACGTGGCGACACAATGCATTGCAAGGTCCCTTTCCTTTTCGTCAGACTCTATAGTAGGGTGGGCCGAATTTTTTTTTTCTCGAATGTGATATGTCCTGGGTAACCAAAAGTTGTCAACTTGATATAGTATTTATGATACAAAATTTGGGCTTTCTGGGATAACATCTTCAGGTGCCTACTTGAGGTCAAATTTGGGAAAATTATGAAAATATTCATAAACTTTAAACGAGTGATTTATCTTGACTTTCTCCTCTATATAGCTGTGTTGATAAAAAAATTGCCACTAATAAACTCATAAATTCATCGAAACATATTCATCTGAGCTCAACCGTGCAAATGCGCAAGTAGTGTCGCGCAGCTATATCAATATCACGTACGCCGCCGCAAGTCTGCCTTTCCTGTACCGACAAGATTAGTTGTCTCGACGCATTCGAAGAGTCAACGTCTTATTAACTTATATTTACTCTTTTTAGTGAACGCGTAATTGTTTATTTGTGTGAAAATGCCGAATACACGTAAAGACATTGAATGCGAGGCGTTTGGAGCACCAACAGAACTTAAGTGCAACATACTTCCGACTTATAGCGATGTTATGAGAGCATATTTGTGGCACAGGCAATTAATAAAAGACCAGAACAATGGCAAAGACCCTAGTGTAAGTGATGTTTCTAAAAAAGTTATATCTGTATTGAAAAACATTTGGCAAAATGCTTCTTTACAAGTGGTGAGTGAACAAGAGATTTATCGATTGGTTAAAGACTATGTTGTGAAGTTTCGGAGTTAAAAAAAAAAAACATTGGGTCCGTACATAATAAAAAGTGTTTAGAGAAGCTAGAAAAATTCAGACAATCAAGTGAGAAACTTTTTGATATATCGACGTGCAAGTGTAAAGATTTTGACTCATGCAAATGCAAAATTAAAGTGCTTAAAACAGAACAAGAATTTTTACGAGACCAAAGAACAGAAAGAAGAATGTTTATTGGAAATGTTGACATTAAATTGACAAAGGTTTTAGAAAAACGTATGCAAAGAAAATTCAAAGCAAAAAAACAACTAGAGGACCAAAGCCGCCTAGAGCAATTGAAAAATGTAGGAAAAGTGAATGTTCTAGAAACAACTTCCTCCCCACTGGAAGAAAGTGTGTTTCTGGGTGAAAGTTCTACAACAAGCGAGTTTAAACTTCAATTAGATAGTCCATCAACTTCAAAAGCAAGAACAGACCTTCGAGGGGTGGATTTCAGAAATTTAGCAGAGGCTTGCGATCGAACGGGAGTTTCGGATAGATGTGCTTCTTTTTTAGCGAATGCTGTTCTGCAAGATCTTGGCGTTGTCAGTAGAAACGACCCTTCAAAATTATTAAACCGTAGTAAATTGCGGAGAGAACAAAAGAGACGAAGAACGGAACTAAAAAAGGAATCAACAGGAAATTTGAAAATTACAGGGATCTATTTTGACGGTAGAAAGGACAGAACACTACTGACGGAGAAAAAAGGAAGCACTTATCATAAGAGATACGTTTTGGAGGAACATATTGTTCTTATTGCAGAACCTGGGTCTGTTTATCTCGGACATGTAACTCCTACTTCAGGAAATGCTAAAGACATCAAATCAAGTATTTTCGATTTTCTAAGCAGTAACTTGGGACCTGTTGAAGAACTTGCTGCTGTTGGCTGTGACGGAACTGTTGTAAATACAGGTTTCAAGAATGGAGTTGTTAAGCAATTAGAAGTAGCAATTGGACACTCCTTACAATGGTTGATTTGCCTACTGCACGCCAATGAACTTCCACTTCGCCATTTGATTGAGAAAATGGATGGTAAAACTAACGACCCAAGAGGATTCTCAGGAACGATTGGAAAGCTTCTTCCAACATGTCAGAACCTTCCAATAGTTAAATTCGAAAAAATTGATGGGGAACTACCAGAATTCGACCTAAATGACACCAGTACCGATCAAGTTTATTTGTATCAAATGTGTTCGGCAATCGCAAGAGGTGATGTCCCCTCAAATTTATCAAATCGTGATCCTGGAAAAATGTCACACTCAAGATGGCTGACAACGGCAAATAGGATTTTAAGACTTTATGTAGCTTCAGAAAAACCTTCGAACGAATTGAAAAGAATAACCGAATTTATATTAAAAGTTTATGCTCCTGTTTGGTTCGATATTAAAATCAGATCATCGTGTACTGAAGGCTCCAGACATTTGTTCTCTCTGATAACAAGATCAAGATATATGCCAAGTACAGTTAAAGATGTGATTGATCCGGTCATACAGAGGAATGCATTTTTCGCTCATCCAGAAAATATTCTATTGACAATGCTTAGAGATGTTCGAAAGCCTATTAGAGAACTTGCGCTAAGAAAAATTCTGAAATGTAGAGTAATGAGTCTTCAGAATAGCAAAATCAGAGAGTTCAAAGTCCCAAAACTGAATTTTGACGCTCAAGACTACACTGAATTAATAAACTGGCAGTCAGTTAGCGTAACTGAACCACCACTCACAAGAACAATTTCAGATACTGCATTGCAAGAGATGATTCTAACAGTTCCTGACGACATCGAAATTTTGAAATACCCTTGTCACACACAATCTGTTGAAAGATGTATTAGGACAGTCACTGAAGCATCTGTTTTAGTAAGCGGAACAGAATCAAGAGATGGCTTGATTCGAACTCGGATTGCCTCCAGAAAAAAAATTCCGAAAACTGAGACAAAACAGCAATTTTTAAAGGCTTTAGATCAATAAATTGATAATTTTCATTAATAAGACGAAGGTCGGGAGGGACGCGGGGAAGAACTCGACATGCAGCCACCTTCACGTGGTGAGTTCTGGGTTATTTCATTCAGTTTTTATTGAGTGAAATAAGCGAAGAGCTGCATATTTCAGTAGTACGCTTTGTGGAAAATTCAAAGCGAACTAGGCACCTGAAGATGGCGCTTGTCAGAGCCGAAACTTTGCATGAATGATCAACAATAGTAGTGACAACTTTCTAGCACCCAGGGTAATCGAGATCTCACACTTTATGTTTTTCCTTATATAGATCGACCCACCCTACTCTATAGCCTTGCCGATGAGTCGTAATACGGCGAAACGCGTCCAAGGATTGGGTCTGACGAAAAGAAAAGGGGCAACTTCTTTCTTTTATTAAGCATATGGCCTCGACGACAGTAATGGAGAGCAAGTCAAACGTATTTATAACATGAGATATCCCACTCGTGCTTTGCCAGATAGTCGAACCTTTTCCAATATTCATCGTCGTCTTGTTGAAACTGGTAGTGTCTGAAGAGGTACATCTGAAGGTAGACCTCTAAGTGTGAGAACACCTGAAATTAAGGAAGCGGTGATGCACGAAGTCGAAGAACATCCTGAAACGAGTACGAGGAAGATCGCTAGAAACTTGAATATTTGCTATCAAATTGTTTGGATAATTTTAGTGGATTTTTATTATATCTATACCATATTTTAAGAGCCCAGGCATTACTTCCCAGAGATTTTCCACGGCGTGTGATCTTCTGTCCGTGGTATCTTCATATTATTGCACAAAATCCGCAATTTCATACACACATTCTGTTCACGGACAAACCTAGTATTTCAAGAAATTCTATTCCACAACAATCCTTTGTGAGCGGAAGAAAATCCCTTTGCCGTAACCCATTTCCAACATCAATTTTCGGTTAACGTATGGGCAGGAACTATTGGTAACCACTTTATTGGCCTATTCTTCCTGCCGAGACGCCTTGTCGGACAATCTTAAACTTATAATGTTCTCGGATGACTTCGTGTTTTCGATGTGGCATCGCAACATGTTCGCTATTGGAGTGATGTTAATCCTAGGTTTAGAATTCCAACCCGACGTCAATATTTAAAAAAAGTTAATGTTTGGTGCGTTGTTTCCTACTATGGTATAATAGGACCGTATTTTTTTGAGAATACTTGTATTTTTGTAAATTCCTATTTAAATATGTTAAATACTTTTTTCTGATTATTTGGAACAGCTGTCATTAGATTACCTAAGTAACATGTACTTCCAGCAAGATAGATGTACGACCTATTTTGCTAGAGAAGTAAAAGAGTGACTTGATTTGGAATTTGGACAAAAATGGATCGTGGTCCAGTTTTATGGCCCCCAAGCAATCCCGATCTTACGTTGGCAAATATGTATTTGTGGGGACGCCTAAAATAGTTAACTTATGCCAATCCACTGCCAAATGATGAGAACATTTTAAAACAAAGAATAATACAAGCTGTAGAAGCAATATCCCTAAAAGAAGTACGGAGGAGTTGACTATCTTATAGCCCAACTGGAAAAATGGAAAAATTCGTCCTTCACGGTGGAGCGATGTTTTAATAATTATTATTATGCAATCTGATTTTGGTTTATTTTTATGAATTATTATGCCTTAAATTATAATTATGTATTAGTTTATGTTTATCGTATTTTGTTAAATGTGTTATTTTATATTTCGAAGTAATTTGAAATAAATAATTATGTATTCTTTGCTTCGTTGTTAACATTGTGAAGTAATAAAATCTCTAAAAGTTACTAATAATGACGTTTTGCTTGACAGTGTAATAATTTATTTCTGAGGTACTTAATCAAAGGTAATACTGAAAGTTATACAAAATGAAAGGTAGGCCTACCAAACTTTGTAGTGAAATGCAAATTTAAAGCAAACATATTATTGCTGTCCAAACTTAATGAAAACCAATATCTTAGAAGATGTGATCATTTGAAACAATTCTCTTAATTCTCTTAATCTCTAATAATTAAATTAAAACTTTAGAATAAGGGTATTTTACTCTTGCAAAAAATTTGAATATTTAACTTTTTGGACACCCTATATACAATAATTTCTTTTTCATTGACGATCGTATTTTTTCACCAAGCGAAAATTTTTATAAATGACTTTTCCTCGAAAAATGAAATTTTTAGTCCGTTTGCCCTCGTCTGCCACATCGCCGTAGATGTAGATTAGTTTAGATTAATATTTATTTTAGATGCTGGCCATTTGGTGTAAACCAGAGCCATAACAATCAATCAATAAAAAAAAAAAATATATTTATTTTGGCTCATCTTGCAGGCTTAACATTACTAAACATGTTTTTTCAATTAGTATTATTTGCAATAGGCAAGGGCCTAGCGACACTTAAAGCACCGCCAGCGTGCTTGCTTTGGTTTTCCATTTTTTCTTCACTCTTTAATATGTGCTAACAGTTTGTGAGAAGAACTGTTTTACGCCGAAAGGCAAAACCATCTTTTAATACCCCGCGAAGGCACTTGCCGGTACGGGAGTGATGAGACAATTATCTGGTTTCTAGCACTGTAACCAAGGCCACTCCAACGGCCGCCGGGCTTAGGGCCCGGTTCTTTGAGCGTATTTCGGACCGTATTATTACGGTCCGTATGCGCCCAAATCTGTTCATATCATATCATGGGTTGAAATGTAATTTTTAGGCTTAAGTTGAGATATTAGTTATAGTTTAGAAATGTAATTTATAGGAAATAAAGAGCTTAAAAAGGGAAAGGGTTCCCGTCAGATCACCGAAGTTAAGCGGTGTCGAGCGCCGTTAGTACTTGGATGGGTGACCGCTTGGGAAACACCGCGTGCTCTTGTCTTAGGGAAGAGTGTAAAATGAATCGACATCCAAACCATCCTATTCACGACGGACAGGCCGGATGAGATCGGATATCTCGTAGGATGAAGGTGCCGTTTCACACTCCCCAGTCGGTAGACCGCACGATTAAAAACCGTACGGTCGATGACCGGTTCAAGATGGCCTCTGATACGCCGACGACCGTAAAAAATAGTAAATAAAAAAAAATTATTTGCAATGGTAGACACAGCTTACTAGCAAATAATGTACACAACTGATTAAAAATTAAAAAAAAAAACGGACTTTCACGCCCAAATGGTTACCTGTCTAATAAGACCTAAAAAGAATGCCTTTACAACATGATTGGAATTAGTGGATCCCTCTATTTTGCAATGGATATTTTTTATTCCAATAACTTCGCAAATGGTTTTAATTGCTCTCTGACATCTAAGACCGTAGCCCTCTGGTTTTTGCCATACGTAAATTTTTGTATCTCCAAATTGCGTAAAAAAGTGATGACAAACTAAAAAAAAAAGAAATAAAAGGAATTTAGAACACATAATATTCTAGATATATAACTATCTTATTTAACGGAAAACAGATAAATATTACTGTAGGGTCAAGTGGGTAAAATTGAAGGCATTTGACAATATCATTTCTTTTACATTTTTAAATGTGTACGCTCGTATGTTTCCTCATATTTTGACAGCTTCTAGCAACATTGCTATTCGAGATAGAAAAAACTTTTCAAACTAAGACTGTAGGAATGCATTAAAACAGTCAGAATTTGCTGCCGAAAGAAACAATTGAGCATCACGGGTGCCTGTTTTTACTTAGTGTACATTTTTTAAACATAACACCCTATATATTATTTATTTATTGGATAGAGCTTAAAATTGCCTTTGTTTATCCTTTACCGATAATTTGCCTATAGTCACTTTAGCCATTGTTGAAATATTGGGAATGAAATATTAAAAAATGATGAAGGTGGCCATGGAAAAACAAAGCTATGAAAAAATGACATTACTGATGGCGTGGGCATGAATAATATTAAGTCGCAAAATGGGTTAATTCGAAGAGAAAAAGAGGAAAATAATTTATTTCTATAATAAGAATAATAAAAATGCAACTGCAGCACAAACCGATTATCGGGTTTCGCACAGAGGTATGCTGCTGCCTTCAAGAGGCACATTACATTCTACAACCAAAGAATAATCTAAGTTGGGTTATTCTTTGCTACAACATCAAAAGAAATTTTAGGACTCGCAAAAATTTGCAAAGAAAAAAAATATCTGCACGGATAAGTGAGCAGGAAGAATTAGATATTTTATTACATTTTGCAGGTAAATAACTAATTAGGATTTTAAATTTTGCAAAATTAACTTATGTGTTCTTGTAGAAATACTACTTTTTCTACTGAAGATGCCAGTAAATATTTCAGTAGGTCGAAAAAGAAAATTAGTGCTACCATTCGTAAATATGGATATCATCCATACAAAAGTTATTTATGGGCATTAGAAAACCTTCGTGGAATGTGTGAAATTAATTTTCAAGGCCGAAGATCAGTTCATGTCGGGTGCGGTATTCTCAACACTAAAGTTATAGGCCCTATTTTTTACGAATTTTCTTTAAATGATGAAAAATATTTAGAATTCCTTGAGAACGACATAGAAAATTAATTGGAAAAATTACCTATTCATCAGTATCGCGACACAATCTGGCAGCGAGATGGTGCTCCACCCCATTATGTCTTGGTTGTCCGTAGTCCGTAATTTTCTCCTCGACAATCGATATCCCTTAGGGGCCGTCCGTAAATCTCGTGGTGACGCTCTGAGGGGGGGAAGGGGGCAGGGCAGGGCAAGCGGCACGTTTTGTCACAGGGGGGGGGGGGTCGATTTTAAAAAACGATTTTTTCAATTGCCCGCAAAAAAAGTCGAACGGTTGGTACGACAATGCGATTGGAACGAACACCCAATCGGCGCAAAGCGTGGTGAATTGAGGTTAAAACTTATTTGGCATGAGAATATGCCTTGTGGTCGACGAATGTCTAATTATTAGTTGATATATAAATACTCCTAATTTGTTTTCAAATTTGCATGTTAAAATCACCAATATGGAAAGAAACAAACCTGTGATTTATTAAAAATGTCTTTATTCTGGTTATCGAGCATTGTACATGAAGGGGGGGGGGGGGTTGCTCACCGTCACATGACGTTTAGGGAAGTATTAGGGGTTTCTTTCCTCTCCCCATTTTTTTTTAATACATTTTCTGAAAGATTTTGTAATTTTAGTGCGAACTGCAAAACATTTGAATTTTCTGACGCCTCGAAAGCCTTTGAAATACATCGACTCGCGGAAACCGCTGTGACGTCACTATCTCCTATAACAACTCGGGTCGCGGTTACTTTGGCTGTTTACGACTAAGAAGACAAGCGGCTATTTGCAACGCTGTTTCTCCCTTGCTGGGTAACAGAGTTAACATCAACAGGAGAAAAAAGCAATTTTTAATAACCTCTTTTTCTTTTCTCTAAAAAAGGGTTGGAGAAAGTATAGTGCAGAACTTGTATTGATGGCATTTCCTACTTGTTATAGAATATACTATTAACAGTAGTAAGTGTATCTCCCTTGTATAAGCACAGAAAGACCGTTGCACAAGTTCAAAGCGGACGAACTGTGGGAGGTAAAATAACGTCAACGCCACGCCTCGCCAGAGTTTTATTTGATTTTGATCTCGTATATTTCGAAAACTACTTAACGGATTGACTTCAAACTTTCAAGGCTGACCATACTTTATGAATGATGCATAAAAATTAGGTAAAGAGTGTAATTTAAGGTTTAACTAAATTACCCTATTGTTTGAATTTTACCTGTATGATTATTAAACAACTTAATATTCATTAATTTTTGCCCAGATCGATTTTTAGCTTTTCGTAAAGCAATTCTTGGGTCCAGTGCTTTTCCCATCGCAAAGCCACCCAAACCATTTTTGTTTCCTGTCACAACGAGTGCTGACATACGCCTTTTTCTTCCAAAATTGCCCTTCATGATGACAACTACTTTGAGGCTTAATACTCTGCAATCGAATCCATTGAAATTTTCTTAAAATAAAGAGTAAAATTAGCAATATCCATAGAATAATACAGGACAAGTCAGAAGAAGTAAAAAACCGATTACTTCATAAATAAATAAAAATCCTTATTCATAAGCGGATTTGTTCAAAAAAGTAAGTTTACTTTTAATTAGTATCCAGAGGTACAAAGTAAATTTAATTTAATGATAAGGAAAAGTAAGGACATTTTTCCATTTTTACATATAAACGTAATCTTTTAAACTTTATCTGTCAAGAGTTTGATTAGTTTTTAAGAGTACAGGAATAACTGTGGTAATTATTCGGATTAGGGCATACTACGAATTTTTTGCTAATTATTTTTTGTAGTCTAATTTGAGGTCGCTGATCACGAATCCAAAGTTTTTTTTTGTAAAATTCAAACTTCAAAATTCTTTTTTTTTGTGTTCGACAGCACAGCCATCATTCCTTACGCCAAGTAAAATATATAAGTATAAATATAAATATAAACAACAATAGAAAACTAGATAAAGCAAAATAAATATACTCAATCAAACAAAATAAAATAATACGCTGGGCATATTATAAAAATTATAAAACACATCAAAAATGTCACACATTAAAATTGTTTACACTTATTGTTCCATTACTCAGTCACTGACAGTTGTTGCTCTATGTCACTGTTGATATACTCTCCAAAACTATAAAAGGCATTTTTCCAGAGCAGTTGTTTAATTTCTTTTTTAATCGTAACATTGGCAGAGCTCCTATATGACTTGGTACTTTATTATAAAACAAAGGGCAGTAATAATTAAATGAAAACCTAGTTCTGTTTAACCGCAAAAAGTCAATTTTATTTATTTATTAATTTTTATTTTCATAAAGACATATACAGGGTGTTAGTGAATAAGTGCGACAAACTTCAGGGGGTGATTCTACATGAAGGAATAATGATAGTTTGCTATATAACTTTTGTCCGCAAATGCTTTGATTTCCGAGATACAGGGTGTTAAAGGTTTTTATTAAAAAGTGACGATTTATTTATTGCTCTGAAACCCATCGAGATATGCAAATGAAATTTGGTAGGTTTTAAGAGGTAGTTATTGCGCATTTTCTGACATGCAATTAAGAATTTTATGTTTATTATTGGCGCGCATAAGGGTAATAATCTCAATTTTTTTAAAGAAAAAAATGATACGCCACTGAGAAATATCAAACTAAAAACAATTTTTGAATTTCTCATTCAATTTGTGACAAAAAATCTCTCTTGCCTTTTTTTCGTATTGAGCGCCGTTTTTATGCAAAAAAATAAAACATCTTAACGCGTATTTTTCATTTCTTTAATACATTATTAAAAACTATCTAATACAATAACATTAAACCAGAACAATAACAGAAAATAACACTAATAAATAAATAGGCGCAAAGCTACAACAAATGTTGAAAATGACCTCTCTCAGACGTGATACAAGATTCAACTCTTCGCCTCATTGATTGTCGTATTCGCGCAAATATTCCTGGTGTATTTCTTATTGTCCCACAGCCGGCTATAATTCGATTCCTCAGGTCTTCAACATTTTCGACGGGAGTGGAATAAACTAACGACTTAAGAAAACCCCAAATGCAAAAATCTAGAGAACTTAAATCCGGCGATCGAGCAGGCCAATTTTCCGTACCTCCCCTACCTATCCAACGATTTGGATATACTGTATCTAAGTGATTACGTACATTAATGCTAAAATGAGCTGGTGCGCCATCATGCATGAACCAGAAGTGTTGTCTCAGCTGTAGAGGGATTTCTTCTAAAAGAGCAGGTAGCTCTTCCTGTAGGAAATAAAGGTAAGAGTCGCCTGTTAGTCGTTGTGGGAGGAAATATGGACCGACTAAATGATCAGCAATTACCCCAAGCCATACATTTACTGAAAACTGATACTGAAAATGAGCTTCACAGATTCCATGTGGATTTTCCTCAGCCCATATGTGATTGTTATGGAAATTTCGTATACACTGTCGTCCAAAATTAGCCTCGTCAGTAAACAAAACGCGATTTAAAAAATTAGGAATTTGAGCGATTTGATGAAGAATCCAATGGCAAAAAACTAGGCGCGGAAAAGTCTCTAGGTAGTAGAGCTTCCACACGTTGAATGTGAAACGGATACAATTGCTGTTCTTTGAGAATTTTAAATACAGTGAAGTTGCTTACATTCAATATGTTGGCAATTTTTCGAGTACTTGTTTCAGGTGACTCCGCAATTAACTCGAACTGCTTCCTCTAGTTGCACAGTTCGTACTTCTCGAGGGCGTCCGCAGTCAGCCGTTTGTTTCTTAAATGTACCATTTTTGCGCAAACGTTGGTGCAGACGAGCAAATATTGTGTGATGGGGTACTCTACGTCCTGGATACAACTCAGCATACAATCGTCGAGCTTGCCGACCACTTCCATTACTTCGACCATAGACAAAATGCATGTCTGACAATTCCGCATTTGTATAATTTTCCATTCTTTTCGATAAAAAGAAAAATTAATTACTTATTAACATTGATGCTATACCAAACTAAAAGCTTAAAAATGAAGAAACTCTAATAATTTGACATTTCGTTGAAATATTCGTATTTAACAGAATGTTGACAGTAGCCTACTAGATGATGTATTAAAGAAATGAAAAATACGCGTTAAGATGTTTTATTTTTTTGCATAAAAACGGCGCCCAATACGAAAAAAAAGCAAGATAGATTTTTTGTCACAAATTGAATGAGAAATTCAAAAATTGTTTTTAGTTTGATATATCTCGGTGGCGTATCATTTTTTTCTTTAAAAAAATTGAGATTATTACCCTTATGCGCGCCAATGATAAATATAAAATTCTTAATTGCATGTCAGAAAATGCGCAATAACTACCTCTTAAAACCTACCAAATTTCATTTGCATATCTCGATGGGTTTCAGAGCAATAAATAAATCGTCACTTTTTAATAAAAACTTTAACACCCTGTATCTCGGAAATCAAAGCATTTGCGGACAAAAGTTATATAGCAAACTATCATTATTTTTTCATGTAGAATCACCCCCTGAAGTTTGTCGCACTTATTCACTAACACCCTGTATATATGTTTTGGAATTGTCAAGAAAAAAGGTGTAGTGAGAATAGAACAGTAACAATAAGTGAATTGTAGAATATTCGTTTACAAATTAGATATAAAATATTCCTTTAGATGATAGAATGTATTAGCTATTAGTTTATTCTTAAGTTGTCTCACAAAAGCTCTATGTGAGTGGGTGACTTTCATATCAACTGGCAGGTGGTTGATCTTAAGTGAGATTATTTCAGGGGCCTCCTGTATTTGACTCAGTCTAGCATTAGGGATGTAAAGGTTTTCCGAGATTCGTGTGACATATTATGTATTAACATCGCCGCATCTGATAAAGCTTTTCAGGTTTTTATGGACGTAGGAGCACATTGGAGGATATAGAGATTGATGATGGTGAGGATTCTCTTTTCTTTGAATATCTGGCGGCATGAGAAAAGGAAGGGGAGTCGAATTGAATATAAATAAATAAAGAAGAAAGCCTTAAAAACTTTAAATTGATGAGTGGCAGATAAAGAAAAATATTTATTAAAGGTATATACTCTTTGCAAAACAATTTCCGTTGCACATCATACCCCTCGCCGCATCTGATAAAGCCATGATGATCCATTTCTGCAGGATGAGTACTTTGTTAATTTGACTGGAATTTCCCCATGCATGCAGTCCGTATGTTAGTATGGAAGATATTGATGAGTAGTAGTAGGTCCTGAGTGTGGTTTGATCAACATGATCCTTCAAGAGCAGGATTGCATAGTTCTTACTTGCAAGTTTCCTGCACAATTCTTCAATGTATTCCATGAGAGGTGTTGGTCAATAGTTACTCTGAGGAATTTGACACATTCTTGCTGCTTCAATGACCCGTTACCCCTGATCAGCAGGCTTTAGCTTGAATTACTCTAAGGGGGGAAAAACCACAAAATTTGTATTAAGGTTGTTAAGATGAAGCCCATTTCCCTCACACCAACTGGCTATATCTCACATTTATTTGCCTTGGTGCACAATGTTTCGTAATCGCTGGCATCTACTATAGCCTAGGTGTCATCTGCAAACAAGGTTATACACTTTTCGTTCACAACAAGCGGTAGGTCATTAATGAATAGCAGAAAAAGGATAGGGCCTAGGATGCTTCCTTGTGGAACTCCTGTTTGAACGCTCAACCAATCAGATAGGGTTGTGGCCTCTTCATTTCTTAATTTAACTGCTTGTGTTCGCTCTGTTAAGTCAAAGTCAAAAGTAGCTTTATTGTATGAAGAAGATAGGTTCTCTTTTACAAAGCTGTCAGATAAAATTGTTATAAAATAAAAAAAAAAAAAAGTAATCAAATAGCTAACAAAATCAATTTAATTAAAGCTGTCGTAGAAAAACTCCTCAACTGTATAGTATGCTTTGAACACCAAAAGAGATTTTACCTCCCTTCTAAATTTTTCACTGGTTTGAGCCTTTCTAATTTTAAGTGGGAGGTGATTAAATATTTTCTTTCCATTGTACATGATTGAATTTTTAGTTTGAGAAGAGTTAGGTACCGGCAAATTAACCCTATATAGCTGGCAAGTGTTATGTACCGAAGTTAAGTTTATTTCATTCTTGAATCTTTTAAAAATTAAGCAAGTAATTTCTAGTAGCAATATACAAGGTTGTATGAGAAACAAAAAGCGGTCTACTAGAATCTCTATTTTTTGCCCTACACATATATTTTAGAGCCCTCTATTGTAAAACAAAGATTTTATTAAAAAGATACCGAGTGCAAACCCCCCAAAAACATATGCCATACCTCAAATGCTATTCTATAAGTGAGATATACGCGCTTCTAGTTCTTTCGTAATCCAGGCTGATCGACACTACTCTAACGGCGTAACAGTTGGAAGCCAGCTTTTTGCTGAGGTAAGCAATATGGTGTTCAAATTTTAGCCTATTGTCTATATAAACACCCAAAAATCTATTTACATTTTCATTCTTTAGTACCTGAGTGCCCAGCGTAATTTTGTTAAAATTACACTTGAAAGTCATTATGTTGGTTTTTACAATATTGAGAGTCAAACGATTTACATCAGTCCATGTCTTTATCTCTGTGAGATCACTCTTTATGTTGTTTTCGAGCTCCTGTAAGTCTCTGCCCACCCACAGTACTGTTGCGTCGTCTGCAAACAGAGTAAATTTGCCCTTAATATTAACTCCCACCAAGTTATTAATGTACAACAGAAACAGTGGAGGGCTGAGAACAGAACCCTGCGGCACTCCTGATGTAACCTCCAATCGATCCGAAGAATTATTGTTAAAATTAACTGATTGATAGCGACCAGATAAGTATATATAAATGAAAACACTCTAAAGCTATTCCCCTTATCCCATATCTCTCCAGTTTCCACAGCAGTATTCTGTGATTGACGCAGTTAAAAGCTTTTGACAAATCGCAGAACACCGCAGCCGCCACTTCGTTATGATTGAACCCCAAATACAGCCTCTCGAGAAATGCAAAAACGGCGTCGTTAGTACTTCTTGAATTCTGAAAGCCAAATTGTTCCGCACACAGTAAATTATATTTGCTTAGGAAAGATTTCAAACGCTCTTTCACGAGTTTTTCGAATATTTTTGATAATGTCGGAAGTAGGGAAATAGGTCTGAAATTTGAAGGCTTATCAGACTCTCCCTCTATGTATAAGGGTATTACCGTTGCAATCTTTAAACATGTTGGGAAATGTCCAGTAAGAAAGGAGTTGTTTATGGCATCCGATAGAGCCTCTAAAACGTTATCGGGAAGATGTAAAAATATTTAATGGGAATCCATCCCACCCTGAAGAGTTTTTGTTCTTTATTTCCTTAAAAATATCCTTAATCTCCATCACATTTGTAGGTCTAAGAAAAAATGATTGAGACACCGTTATGTTCCCCAGGAATTTTCTAAAATCACCACCAGAATACAACCCTCTACCCAGACTTTCAGCCAATGAGCAATAGAATTCATTTAGCTGTTGACAGCTTAAATTAGAATCCACTAGTGTGACCCTCTTAAATCGTTTACGATCTTCCAAGTTTCGCGTGGCTTATTCCTAGAGTTAGCTATTTTTCTCTTAAAATGTAGCTTTTTGGCAGCTTTTACGGCCTTTCTAAACGTTTT
Source organism: Polydrusus tereticollis (assembly GCA_963920685.1). Lineage (NCBI taxonomy): Eukaryota > Metazoa > Arthropoda > Insecta > Coleoptera > Curculionidae > Polydrusus > Polydrusus tereticollis. The sequence continues at coordinate 147,718,790 of OY987326.1, forward strand.
ACGATAAATGTTGTAGTAGCGTATAAATTGAATGTTGTGTAAATAATATTTCCTAATATAATGTAGCGCCCTTAAATTTTTAGAAGAGATTCTCAAACCTTTTGTAAACCAACGCTTTTTATGTCTGCATCTTGCGGTAACAAGGGGAAATAAGACATCAAAAATCTCTCTCAAACGTGAATGAAATGCACTTAGAAGAGTGTCAGTATCCTTAATCCCAGACCAGTCAGTCTCTCTACATGTTTTTGAAAATTTTTTAAAATTCTCCTTACTGAATAATCTCCTACGGTATGTAACACGTTTAGTTCTGCGTGATTCAAGCAACAACTTAGACGCAATTGCTTCGTGATCAGAGTCCCGCACCGACAGTATTACACTCTACACAACTGTCGCTAAAATTACTGCACATATAATCCAGCAGTGTAGATGAGCCTGAGGTTATTCGTATTGGTTGACTCACATGCATTTTGAGGTTGAAAGAATATAAGAGTAGCATCAATGAACGTAGACTCACATGCATTTTGAGGTTGAAAGAATATAAGAGTAGCATCAATGAACGTATAGTCGTGGAAGCTGCATCGAGGTAATTCACATTGAAGTCCCCAGCCAGTGTTATTAATGCATGTGGGGTAGCTGGAATAATAGAACTTCCAGTTTGTATAAAAAACGTGTTAATATCACCAGTCGGCAGTCGGTGGTCTATAAATGCACAAAATATAAAGATTAAGATCACAACAATAAACAATCGAAAACTCAAACCCCCTTTCCGCAATCAAGTAATTATATTTGTCGATATCTGCGAAAGTATGAACCGCAGACATCCTTCTATGCATAAGTATTAATGTACCTCCGTGAATAGTATTTGAACGACAGTAGCTAGAAACCAAAACATAATCATCAACAAACAATGGCTCCCCATCATTGAGCCAGCGTTCCGTGAGAAGAACAAAGTCAGGATAATGAACACTCTCCAGAAAAAGACATAAATCATCAACCTTATTTCGAACAGATTCGATATTTAACAGAAACAAGGAGAATTCAGCATATTTGGGTGTTGATCTAAAAAAACCATTGTTTTCTCCAGATGCTTCATTGTTTACCCCTGATTCCATATTGTCTTCCCCAGATTCCTTACTGCCTCCCCCAGGCTCTACACTGTCGTCCCCAGTCCCCACAACCGATCCGCCCAAATTAACTTCACCCGTCCCAATACCCATAACATACACGATAACAGGACTATTAAAATCCAACCCACTATTCATAGGAACATTTTTTAGAGCAATATTTGAATTAATTCTTCTTATGTTATTTTAGTTATAAATGCAAAAACAAAAAGTTTACACAATGATGAGAAGTTAAGCATGTATCCATGATCGTATCTAAGATTTTGTATTATTTTCAATGAAATATTAATGTTACAATCTACAAACTTTGCTAAGCAATTTTTCAATACTTCATGCACTTTTCCATGTCCTATATTATGGTAGTCATACTTATAACAAAAAACGACGTTTGTGAATTTACTTACAGCTAGTAGCGAATAAAGATCCCTGGGCTTAATAAAACTGACCCTATTAATGTCAAACATTATTATAACATAATCATTATGGTCATAAGAAGTTGTCATCCTAAAAATGCTCTGTGCAAATTTACTTAAGGGCGCACCTGATAGTATCATACCCTCTATGCTAAATAAGTCTTTGTCGACAATCTTATGAAGATAACCAAAACAATCCCTAGCACTGCCATCGCCATACAATAGTACCTTTCTCTTCGAATTACTCCCAGTAAACTGGTCTGATCCCTGCTGACTCTGTGTGTCTTTCGATGCACTATAACCATTCTTTGTATTGTCCATGCTTTTCAAATTACTTTGACCGCTGTTTGGAATGTCACTTGATTTACAGAAATCACCAAAATCACCATCACAGTCCCTTTGGAGTTATTTCACCTTTTTCTCAAACATTTCCTTTTCTGCGGATATAACTTCAATACTTGTCAACATACTCTGATTCAGAGCATTCAGTTCATTGATATCGAAGTTTAGCTTTATTATTTCGGTTTTCTGATGATTACAGTCTGCAAGAAGACTTTTAATTCTCTTATTGTTCTCTGACACCATTAAATCCTCCTCATAAGTGTCACTCTAAGAGGGAGCATACAAGGTCTCAGTTGTGGTTTGTGTCCCAATGTTACATCCATTCTGAACAGTCTGAGTGTCAGCGCAAGAAGACAAGATTTCATTAGTTTGTGTCGAGTTGTTTTTTCGTTCTTTTTCGTAAGTTGGAGTGTCAGTTAGCTCCTTGATGCTTTTCTTCAGTTGTATAAATTTTTGCTTTTGTTTTTCGATATCTTTGAAAAGTTTAGCTTCACTATTTGAAGCATCGTTTGCAAAAGTTCGGACGCCCTTTTCAGTCGCTTTATGTGCTTCGTCTTTTCATCTATTTCTGTCTTTTGACTAGCTATTATCTTGTGTAGGTCATCGATAGCATTTTCATGATCATTTTCAGTAACCTGTTCATTACATTGCCTTGAACAGTAAATTAGGCTATCAATAATAATCTCATAGTTGTTGTTTGTTCTTTTCCAACAACTGGGATGAAAAAAATTTTTACAAACCAAACAAAACCAATTGTTTTGCTCCTTATTCCTGCAACATTTAAATCTTGACATATTATTCTGTTTAATTACGGTCCTGTACTTCCATAAAGAATCACCATCAATTTTTAACAATCGCCACTGATAAAATTATTTGGGTCAAACTCCATATACCGCAAAAAACTGATAACAAAGGGAATTTCTTATACTGATAAAGATCTTATACACACTCACAGTAATTTAGATTATTGATTTTAACATAACCTTATTTGATGTTTTATATCCAATGCACTCCGGCAGAGGCTCAATATTTAGACCGTTGAACTGAGCATTTTTTTCTGATTAGACACATACTAAATACAACTTTTATCCCACAACTAGTTAGGCTAAAATTAATAAAATAGCGGAGCGAACTTTATACACGTCGTATACCCAAGAATATATTTTTATTCTCAAAAAATTCTCAAAAGTCTCGATCCATTGATGTGCTGGACCTCTTATTCCATAGGTATAGAGTTTATTTAGGAGAATTTTGTGGTTGATGGTGTCAAAAGCTTTAGTAAGGTCAAAAAATACTCCCACAGATTTAAGTTTCTTGTTAAAGTTGTCGAGAATTTTCAAGTAGAATGACAGAATGGCATCTATCGTGGATCTTTCAGTAACAAATCCAAACTGTCTTGAAGTAAGGATTTTAAAGGACTTAAGGAAGTTAACAAGCTTTAGCTGAAATGCTTTTTCGAATATCTTGGAGAAAACAGATAGTAGTGCTATAGGCCTATAGTTCTTGATATCTTCAGTTTCACCTTTTTTATGTACAGGCACCATTTTAGTTCATCTGGGAAGTATCCATGTTCAAGTGATAAGTTTGAGACCTCATTTTCAGTCAGTGGCACGAGAAATATAGATGGTTATATTTTGTTTGTTGTTGGTGCAATTAATGTTGGGCTCAAGGTAGAATTCTGAGAGAGCCGGCTTATAGAGTCGATGAAATATTTATCGAAAGCATTTGAGAGATCATTTGGCCCTTTGACTTCAGATCCTTCCACTGTCATCACCTCGGGAATTTGTTTTTTATTAGGTTTCACAGATACATGAAAGTTAATTATATCCCATGCAGTTTTGGATTTGTTTTTTTATGTTATGCGCCTGTATTAGGTAATAAATTGTTAAAAATGATTTATGTTGTGAGGGATTTCGGTGTATTTCTTGATTCTGAGTTGAGATTTTCTGAACACTATGAAAAGATCATAGACCTCGCAAATAGAATGTTGGGATTTGTAAAGAGATCTTGCCAGGATTTTGCAAATGTAAGCACTCTAGAAATTGTATATGTGAGTTTTGTACGATCGATTCTTGAGTTTTCTAACGTCATATGGTCACCATTTTTTAATATTTACATAAATCGACTTGAAAATATTCAGCGTAAATTTATGAAATTTGCACGTTATAAACTCAGTAGGAATGGCATTTTTCTCTCAGTAGAGGATACATATAAATAGTTGCAATTAAATTGTCTAAAGGACAGAAGAGAGTATTATGATGTGTGTTTTGCTTTCAATATTATAAATAATTATGTAAGTAGTCCTGAATGTCTCTCCATTTTAAAATTTCATGTTCCAGGTTACATAACTCGTAATACTCCACTGTTACATGTCCCACAGTGTCGTACTTATTATTTTATGTTTAATCCAGTAAACAGAATTACCAGAAATGTAAATAAATTTTGTAGTCAACTTGATTTCTTTAATGTTTCTAAAGATAGGTTCAAAACTTTTGCCAAGCGGTCAATTCTAGGTTAAGTTAATTTTTGTATCTTATTAGTACTTAGTCTTGTAAATGTGAATGCGTAAATAAATAATTATTTTTATTTATAATGTTCTTTATTAATACAAATCATATTAATACAACACATATCAACTGGCCATTGACCGAAGTCCTTCAGCCTTGAATATAACAAATTTCTGAGGAATGTCTAAACTATACGATACTAGTGTACTACTGCAACATATTTGTACAAAAAAAAAAAGAAGAAAAAAATACAGAACAAAAATGAAGTTGGTGCATCTCAGTAGGTCGGTAGGTTAGGTTATAAATTCAGTGTTGTATCAGATGTAACATGGCTTGGTATAATGATCTTTTAGGAAATAGTCTTCTTGGGTTATGTGGTACTTCAATATTGCACACTGCAAGCAAAATGGACATATTGTGATTATTCTCCATAAATTTGGTGCTTAACGTAGTGAGTCTTGCTGGAATAGGTGTAACTTTTGTTACATCATAAAGTTGATTGTTGGATGTGTTGTGTGTTGTTTGGGTGACTCATCCTGGTGATGGAACGTAGGGTTGTTGTTTCTGCTATTTGGAGGTTCTTCAGTGCTGGACTTCGACAGTTCAGATACAGCGGGTGGCAATATTCTAGGAGTGGCCGACAGATTGACTGATATATGTGTGCTGCGTTCTTAAATGTGTTTACTTCTTGTCACACATTTTTTTTTAACACTCTTTGTGTGCTGATTAAAATTTAGCTTGTAGTCCATTGTCATGCCTAGATATTTGGCTGTAGGTTGTGGTTTTACAGCAAGATTGTTGATTGTGATTGTACGAGAGTTCTGGTTTATGGTGTGATTGAATATTATAAGTTGAGATTTGAGAGGGTTGGGTTTTAGTCTCCATAAGTTGAACCAAGCCATAGTATTATGTATAGTATAAACCTGCAGTGAATCTATTGTGGATCTGATATTTGTGTTGTGACTAATCAGGGCAGTGTCATCCGCAAATTGAAGGACGTATAGTTTCCTGTCCATAAGTTCTGGATCGTTATATTGATAGTTATATATATCATGGCAGTAGATGTTGTAAAGTAAAGGAGATAACGGGGAACCCTGGGGTACACCTTGGTGTGGAGTAAAGCACTTTGATAGATGTTTGTGTAGTTTAAATTGAAGGCTTCTGTCTTGTAAATAATCTTTAATTAATATTATCAAATACTTGGGACAGTTAAGTTTCCAGAGTTTGTAAAGCAATCCACCATGCCACACACTATCAAATGCTTTGTTTATGTCCAAAAATATAGCCGCACTACGTTGGCCCTTGAGTTTAGCGGTCTGTGTATTAGAAGTTATAATTGTGACTGGAAGAGTAGTAAAACTTTTTTCTTTGAATCCGAACTGATAGACAGGGATGTGTTCTTCTAAGTAGTGTTGTAATATATTTTTAATTATAATTTCTAAAGTCTTTCCTAGTACCGGCAAGAGCGTGATTGGTCGAAAATTATTTATTTGGGAATGATCTGCGTTGGGTTTAGGGATGGTTAATATTTGACCTTTTTTCCAGATGTTGGGAAATTTTTGTTGATTTATACAAGAATTATAGATTTGTATAATTTTCTGGTGTATGCCATAGTCCAGATTTCTTCTTATATTTTTTGTGACGAAATCGTAGCCTGGTGATGTCGATTTACCAGAATTGATTATATTAAAATATGTAGCCTCCTCTATATCTTCTATTTCTTCCTCACTAGTGGTGGTAAAAAACTGTTCGCTCTATCTTGTTACATTGCCCATGTTTTCGGTATTATACTGTGGGTCATTGTCTATATTTTTATTTATTTTTATTTATTTATTCTGACTACGTTACTAATATAATATAGTTTGTAGCAAGTCTTACAAAATAAAACAAAATTAAAAATTCAGAACAACAGTAAGTACAGTTAAAAAATACAGAATAAGAAAATAACACAAGAAACAAAACAAAAAGCAATGTTACTAACAAAAAAATTAAATTAAAAGAGCAATATAGAGTCTTGAGTCAGATGGTCAAGGTACGGGCTTCTTGAACGAACTCCTCAATGGAGTAATAAGCCTTCTCAATCAAAATTTCCTTTAGCTTATTCTTAAAACGATCATTTCCCAAATTCTTCAAGTCCAAGGGTAGGATATTGTATAGGTGAATCTGTATTGAATTTTTTTTAGATTTAGATAGTCTGAAATTTGGTTCAATTAAGAGATTAGCAGAGCGAGTGCGATAATTGTGGTTCTCCGCATGAGTCCGAAACTGATGCCTCCCTCTATGCACTTCCAATAGCTGATAGAATATATAGATGGAAGGGAGTGTCAAAATCTCTGCTGTCCTGACAAGTGGTCTACAGTGGTCAATTATACCAGCACCACAAAGAACCCTAACTGCTCGCTTTTGGAGTTTAAATACTCTCCCTGCACTAGAAGAATATCCCCACAAGGTCACTCCATACACAAGGCGAAAGTGAAACAGTGCAAAGTAGGCATTCCTAAGGATATTCCCAGAAAAACAACGCCGGAGCCGCCTCAGAAGAAACACCACGCTGGAGAGTCCTCCACACAAGAAGTCAACATGACAAGCCCATGTCAAAGAACTATCCAGCATGATGCCGAGCATCCTGACCGGTCGAGCATTGGCGTTAGCAAAAACGGAAAATTCGAGGGTCTGAGATTTATCCGGATTACACTTCAAGAAATTTGAAGAAAACCATGTATCAGCCCTTGACATAGCCCGATTTAGCTCCACTTCCAAGCTGGATTCCTTGGAACAAGATACACAAATGGTGGAATCGTCTGCATAAAGTGAACATCTGAGGGGCTGCATGAAGCTGAAGAAGTCATTAACGTATATTATAAATAATAACGGTCCCAAAACAGACCCTTGTGGGACACCATGCCTCACTGGTCGATAGTGAGAACGTCCCGAACAAAGCTCAACACACTGCTCTCGACCATCCAAATATGAAGCCAAAAGGGACAAGGGTACACCCCTGACGCCGTAACGCTCCAACTTCTGCAACAAGAGAGAATGACTGACACAATCAAATGCCTTGGTTAGGTCACAAAGCGTTACAGCTGACTGTTTCCCCTTCTCAAGACACTCAACTATGCCACCCACAACCTCAGTCACCGCCATGATCGTAGAGCATCCCCGGCGAAATCCAAACTGACTGTTATTCAACAAATTATTAACCTCAAAGAAGTTGCAGAGTCTACTCTTTAATATCATCTCAAAGACCTTTGAAATGTATGGGATGATTGAAATAGGGCGATAACTATCAGGAACATCCACATCACCGGACTTGAGCAAAGGCACCACCTTAGATAACTTAAAACAATCGGGAAATATCCCCGCCCCCATACACTCATTGAACAGTTCCGAGAGTGGGAGACTTATGAGGTCACCTACCGACTTCAATACGGCGCTATTAACATCACAGACGTCTGTGGCACATGAGTTCTTTATAGAGGCAATGGCATCGGCTACCTCCAAAGGTGTCACTCCATGCAAAAAAAGGTTCTGTTATGAATCTGAATGGTCGAAGTCATGTCATACCTATCAAGATCCACCCTAGGCAAGGTTTTTATTATTTCATCCGCTATTCTCGTGAAAAAATCATTAAAGCAATTCGGGTCAGCATTAACAGAGTTAACATTATTTCTTGAAGCGTTACGCTCATAATTTATCAATCTCCAGGCCGCTCTAGAAGGATTATTGGACCCCAACATAAAGCGTTCGTAGGCTTTACTTTTTGCTGCTACAAGAGCACGTCTATAATCCTTTCGCAAAGCTCGGTAAACAGCCACAGCCTCAGGATATTGAGCACTCTCAGAAAAAATTAATACTGCGTCCAAAATATGTCTCATACGCCTTAACTCATCCGTAAACCACTTAACAGGTCCCCTTTTATGGGGATTGTGGATTCTTTTTAAAGGAAAATTGCGTTCGACTAGAGCTGCAAAATTGTCGGTAAAAGATTTAGAGAGATATTGTAAATTTGAGTCGGCGCAAGGCAGCCAATCCATCAAGCTAACCATCCTGCGAAAGCCCTCAAGACACTGTGAATTATAAGATCGCCTCCACAGCGGCGTGGTGCAAATCCTTTCGCTCATCACTGTTTCAAACATTATACCCCTGTGGTCAGATAAGTGAGGCTCCACCACATTAACGCAATACAATTCCTGCGAGATATTGGTGATAACATTATCAATACATGTCGAAGCCGTGCCGAAGACGCGCGTTGGCTCATGCACACAAGGATGTAAACCAAATGAAGAGAAAACACCAGCAAGGTTAGTTCGCCGCGGTGAACCTTCCAGAAAGTTTATGTTGAAGTCACCAAGTAACATTACATTCTTATATTTGGCAGTCAGATCATGCAACATTCGTTCCAACCGCACAAGAAAAACATCGAACTTACCAGTACATGATCTGTAGAGAGCAACAACGGCCAGACTTGAACCTGGCACCGAAAATAAAAAAAATAGAGTATGCTTGGTAAAAATAATCAGCAAAAGCTTCTGCTTTTTCTTTATAGGAGTCGATTTGTCGTTCATTGATTGATAATGTAGGAATAGTTGTCTTTGTTTTGTATTTTGTTACCTTTTTTATTTCATACCAATAATTTTTACCCTTTTGTTTGTTTATATTGTTACAGGTTGTAATCCACTTATTTTCTCGGTATTGATGTATCATTTTTTGTATGCATTTATTATGTTCATTCAGGCATCTTTTAAATTGAGGGTTTCTGTCGATAAGGTATTCTCTTGGAGGTAACTCATGGAGGTAGTGTTTAATTATTATTTTGGATGACTCTTTTACTACAGTTTTTGAAAGTGTGCCATTGAAATCTGTTATATATTGTACAATATTGCTTCTAATATTTGTTGTGTATAGAATTATATCAGGAGTGGAATCTGGATTATTATTCATAATGAATGTAGGCGGAGTTGTTGCTTTTTGAAAAGTAGAGTTGTCCAAAAATGTTTATATTTGTTTGAGTTTGGGCCCGTTAATGTTAAAATCACCTATAATAATGGAATATTTATATAAAGCAGCTTTTGTAAATATTGTTTCCTCTATTGCAGAGGTAGGATGTATGTAGCACAGGAAGATATGTAGATGATCGTCCAAAAATGGCAGGCTAAAGTGAGTGGCTTCATTTAGCGGATTGTTGATCGCAGGTGGATTGCCTTTGCGCATGTTAAGTTTAGGGGCTATTTGGGCCAGACTTCCTCCTCTAACATTAAGATTTGCAATATTTCCATTTTTCTGTATAGTATTCCAGTCTCGGTATTTTGTGTTGCTGTCTGCTTTGGTTTTGGTTTCTACAAATAGGGCACAGTTGATTTTACGATCTTCAATGGTGTAATTAATTATATGTTTTTTTGCTCTGTAGCTGTTTACATTGGCATATAATATTCTAAGCATTCTCAACGTTAACCTGCTTACCAGTTGTAGGTTCAGCTGGGGCTACATCATTTGGGTTTTCCAAATCGAACATCAGAATGTATAAGCAATTTCCAGAGAAATTTGCACATGTATCAATGTTGTAAAGTACTTCAAATCGTTTAAGAAGTTTAGCGATCAGCATCTCCCTGTCAATGTTCTTTTCTTTGTTCAGTTTTGTTATGTATGTGTTAACGATTATGTCATGTATGGTTATTGGGCTATGTATTCGGGAATTTTTAGTTATTGATTAATATATTTCTATAGATCTTTTATTAAGAGACCTTATTTGAGTGTTTGGTATTCCTTCTATGGGCTTCGTTGGTCTTTTAGGGCACTTTAAGGACCAGGCGCCACATGCAGTACACTTTGGGACAAGATTGGTTGGACAGGCATGTTGAAGATGTGGACCTTTCTTTGCATTTACTACATTTTGGTGGTCCATTGCATTTTTCTGTGGTATGTGTAAACTGGTTGCACCGTGAACAAGGTCGAGGGATTGGTGCAGGTGGGGTGCTAGGCAGCACTGGGTAGTGTTTGTGTCTGTAAAAGAAGCCTCCATTTAATAGCTTTTTAAATGATGCCACACAGCCTGTAATTATGCGTACTAGGAAGGTTGGTTTTCCTGTGGCTCGGGCTGTAATCCTTTTACAATATCTATATCTTGTCTCGGGCGTGACGGAGGCATTTAATAGGAAACAATATAACTCAGTTTTGTTTTGTGACCTAAGCAAGGCTTTTGACTGCGTCGACCATGGGATCCTTCTTAATAAACTCCAGCATTATAAATTCTCGACTAGCAGCATCCAACTCATCAAATCATACCTGGAATCCAGGTTTCAAGTGGTGAGGGTTGGCGGGGTGACATCAGCAGGGAGCAAAATTGACATTGGAGTGCCCCAAGGCTCAATCCTGGGGCCTATACTCTTCTTAATTTATGTTAATGACTTGCCAACAAACGATAGTAATGAACAATACACTCTATGCTGATGACACAACGGTGGCCTTCCCTGCTGATACCTTGGAGGAGTCATTGAGGGGTTCCATGGTGGCAAGGGAGAGAGCCGAGGGCTGGTTTTGCTCAAATCGATTACTGTTAAATATGGAAAAGACTAACACAGTCATCTTTACAATGCGCGAACTGAATGTACCCAATCCCAGTGAGGTAAACTTCTTGGGGGTTGTGTTGGACCCAAAGTTGCAATGGGGAAATCACATAAGTGCTCTGACAAATAGGCTCAATAGGTCTATATTCGTATTGAGGCATATATCTCAATGTGTCTCGGCCAGTGTTTTAAGAACGGCCTATTTTGCTATATTTCAATCACACATTGTATACGCGATCTTGGTTTGGGGGCATTCAGCGAATGCGCACAGAGTATTTGGATTGCAGAGGAGAGCTGTGCGGGTTATGAGTGGCTTGGGTTATCGGGATGACTGTCGGCGTGTGTTTGTGAGTATGAATCTGTTAACTGTACCGTCTTTGTACATATTGGAATGCCTTCTGCATGTCAGAAAGAATGTTGGAGAATTCAGGACTCACGCGGACGTTCATGACCATAACACTCGAGCTAGTGGAAACTTGGTACCGGGATTCTGGCGCTTGGGAAGGTGTCAGGATGGCCCGGGATACTGGGCACTAAAAATGTTTAATGCTCTACCATTAAACATTAGAAGTTTACCAATTCAGGCCTTTAAAGCAAGACTGAAAGGGTTCTTAATAAGTGAGGCTTTTTATTCAACAAATGATTATTTTAATTCTGATTTTAGTGTGTTGTGAATTGTTAATAGTTTGATTTTAATCTATAATTTTAGTCTTATTGTATTAATAACTTGTTTTTATTATTTTATTGACCTGTGTAACACTTTTGTGGTTGACATTAATAAATTATTGAGTATTGAGTATTGAGTATGTGTAATGTTATTGTTTGTTAGATGTTGGCTTATATCACTATCTTTCATTTCCTTTTCAACTTGGCTTATGACAACTGAGTATGAATTTTCTTGAGTTTGTTTTTGTCGTACAGCAGGTAGAGTTGATGTTTGTGTAGCTTGAAATTTCAGTATTAACTTCTTTTCCTGTAGGGTTTTAAGGGATGATAAAATTACATTTTTATCTAAGTTTGATTTTAGCAGTAGCCCCAATTTTGTTGTTAAAATTACTTCATCTGAGTTTGGGTTTTCTTTTTCCCAAGCATCCGATAAACACAATCTATTTATATTTTCAGCTGGTTCTAAATAAAATAGATTTTTGTAATGTTTTGTTGTTGTTCCTTTCCATTTTGTAGCATAGTTTTTAAATAAATAAATAAATAAATAAATTTATGAGTTGTGGTCCTTTTTAGCTTGCGCTATGTTTGTTTTGTGTAGTTTTAGATGATGTTTGTATTGGAGTGTAAGGTTGGGGTAATTAGAACTTTTCGACAATTTATGGAATCTTCTTAGAGCTGATCGCTCATTAATAAGCATTGGAGTTATCCATGTTTTGTTCCTATATGAATTGTTAGTAGTAGGTTGAAAAGAAGTATGTGAATTTATACTTTAGGTCTTCTAACAGTAAAACTAAAATATTACGGTCTTAACAGCACTTGTCCAAAACTAATATTCAAATATCTCTTAAATCGAAGGCAAATAACGGAGATAGAGGGCAAGCGCTCAGAGGAGAGGGTCATGAACCACGGCGTAGTTCAGGGGTCAATCTTCGGGCCGTTATTGTTCCTCATTGACATAAACGACTTCTCTTCTGCCTTGTCGGAATGCCATGTAGTCGTTTACGCGGACGATAATGGCTTCTCCATTAAATCCAAATCACCAGAAGACGCCAAAATGGAAATGACAAGACATGTTGAAACTGCATACAACTGGTTTAATTCTAATTTGTTAAATGTCAACCAAAGCAAAACCGAGAAAATTATTTTTTCTCTTAAAAAAACTTCAATCCCTGATAATCCAACCCAAGTAAAATTTTTGGGAGTTACTATTGACGCGAAATTAACTTTTGAACAGCACGTCAACGTAATAACAAAAAAACTATGCTCTGCTACTTATGTCCTTCGTAACATATCAAAAATTGTGGACAAAGAAATAACAAAAATGGCCTATCATGGCTTATTCCACTCGGTATGCACCTATGGACTACTGGCGTGGGGACATTCGAGCCACGCCGCGCGTGTCTTCAGTCTGCAGCGGAGGGCAGTCTGCAGAATTGTGGCTGGTGTCAAATATAGAGACGACGTCAGGCCACTCTTTATAAGCCTGAAAATATTAACAATTCCATGTCGATACATTCTAGAATCCTTATTGTACATTTATAAAAATCCTTCGTGCTACACCCTAGTAAAAGAAACTCACAGCTACAATACACGTCATCATCTTGATGTACAAAGTACAAATAGACTTTTTGAGATTAATAAGAACCTCCTGGAATGCAACACGCCATTTTGCACCTACATTTTTCAATAGATTTACCCTTTAGACTAAGAAACATGCCATTAAAACAATTTAAAAACAAAATAACACAATTCTTATTGAACAAAAGTTTTTATTCAGTAGATGAATTTCTATGACATCAGATTTGGAATTTTAGGTAACTGTTTTTTGGTAAAATCTTGTGGTTTTTTTGTGACATAGTAAATTTGTAAAAATGTATTTGATTGTGATTTTTAAACAATATTGATGTACTTATCTGTTAAATCTAAGTTTTTAACTTTACACTAGTTATTTAAGTAAACCAATTGCACTGTATTTTTTTATGACGATTGTTAAACTTTTATTAGTTTTGAGGATAAATAAACTAAACTAAACTAAACTAATCCAGAATCCAAGTCTGGCATGGTAGACTAGTCTCAAGGAATAAAAAATTTTGAAAAATTCTTGCCTAAATTTTCCCATTTCCAATAAAATATCATTTCTACAACTCATAATCCTTTCTCAAAGAGTTCTAAAACCAAATAAGACGGTTTTGAGAGAAAATGCGATATTTTAGCGAAAATGGCAAAATTAAAAAAAAGTTCCAAAAATATTAGCGGCCTCAAATGGGCGTAGGAAATTTCGGCACCGGCCAGGTAGCAGCCCGATTTTGACAGGAACTTTCGGCCCCGGGATGGAAGGGTCATGTTTTTATTACAGGCATTTTCGGCCCCAATGGTCTAACGTTATAACACTTTAATTTTTTTATGATCTTTTGTGTTTTGAATCATTTATAAAATGAAAATGCAACTAACCTGAACTAACTCAATTTTTGACCTGCAACTCGGCTAATGCGGTTTTATAGACTTATATTGGTTAAACAGCGCTAACACGGCATCTAATCCACCTTTTTGGTTCAATTCGCATTACCTGCAATGTTTGGGGCCGAAATTTCTTGCAAGATTACTTGACCTAAAATTTCTAGCAGGTAGGTACCTTACCCAATATGGGGCCGAAAGTTCCGCCGCCCCCTCAAATTAGGTTATAAAAAAAATTGCAGAAAATTCGCTGTATGCGCTAATCCGAATAATTACCCAAATTTAATATCATCAACATATTTTAAAGAAGCATCAAGCAAAAATTACCTTCTCCTATTGGATCAGGGGGCCCTAGACTTCTACCAGGCATTTTAGCACCCGACCAACCCCTTTCAAGTGGACTCAATTTAGAATGCTTAAAACCTCCCATATTATCTCTAAGTTGAATTAATTTCTGTTCTCGTTCTGGGTCCTCAGGTAGTTTAATTTGTCCTACCAGTTCTTTGCCTCTTATTATAGGTGCTGAGAGGCCCGGCCACTGGATATTTGCTCTACCTAAAATAGATAAGAAAATCAGGACAGTTTCATAAGAAGGAAATATAAGTATGTAATAAGTAATAACATCATTTTTTAAGTATCTACTTACCAATTCCAATCATTTGTCCCCGATTTAAATCTTTAATATTTTTTCGTGATACTGTTTTACCTCTACCCCTTTTCTTTCCAGCATTACTGACTGTTGTTATACCCTTCCATAGATCATCGGCAGGTACTACAATTATTAAAGAAAAACTAGTTTAAACAGAAGTTCCCAGTTTAAAAAAGAACTATAACCCCGATACTTACATTTATTAAAAAAATTAGTGTTGCGAGTAGAATTTCTGAAAATTACACCAATACTGTGCTGATTTGATTCTTGACATTTTAAAATTGGTGAGGCAACGCTGCTTTTAGAATTAATTACCAATTTTTGAAATATCTTTGTGCAAAAAAGAAGCTGCTTTGCCATTTTAAAATTGGGTAGTTACAAACAACGAGGTTACAATTACAAATCCGATAACCGTAGCTTGTCAAACGACTCTTTACGAACTAACCGTACTGGCCATCTACAATGCCGTTCATAGAGCCGCAGCAGAGCCAGGCAAGGCACTTTATTTATAAGATGTCGCATTGATTCCCGACAATCACTACCAAAATTCGAATGTAATGTAAGTCAGAGTATTTGAAGAATACCTAATTTATACGATGTTAAAAGGAATATGGTCAGAAGGTGGAATTCGACTCGCAGCAACCTTAACGTGGTGAGTTATGGATTGTTTTCTATAAAGCGACAAGCGAAGAGGTGCAAAATCACTAATAACTGATAGATACAATCACTGACGATTATCGTCAGTGGATACAATATATTTATGGAAAATTTTGTACCCTTGGTACACCGGAAGATATTTGCTTTGAAGCAATAAATGGGATTAGGGGTCAACGTAATAAAGAAGGACAAACGGTTTTGTTTATTTCAGTGATATATAATTAATATTAATAATTTACAAAAAATGTTCAGGAGGACATTAATAAATCACTTTTTGGTCTTGTTGGATTTTCTTCATTCAATGATGGTTTACAATAATTAATTGTTCAAAATGTTGACCATTTGCTTCAACACAAAGATTACACCGTCGGTTCATTGACTCGCGGACTCTATGGAATATTCTGGGAATAGCTTCTACATGTGGACAACTGACCATTAATCTTGCTAAGAGATTTTTCTCATTACGAATAGGCGTTTCGTAGACTAAAGATTTCAGATAACCCCAAAAGAAAAAATTTCGGGGGGTTCAGATCGGGAGAATGCGCGGGCCAGGCCACGGGACCTCCTCTTCTAATCCATCAGCGGGGAGATCATACTGGTCCAGATACTGGCGCAGTATGATTTCTTTTGGGGTTATCTGAAATCTATTCGTAATGAGAAAAATCTCTTAGCAAGAATAATGGTCAGTTGTCCACATGTAGAAGCTATTCCCAGAATATTCCATAGAGTCCGCGAGTCAATGAACCGACGGTGTAATCTTTGTGTTAAAGCAAATGGTCAATATTTTGAACAGTTATTGTAAACCATCATTGAATGAAAAAAATCCAACAAGACCAAAAAGTGATTTATTAATGTCCTCCTGAACATTTTTTGTAAATTATTAATATTAATTATATATCACTGAAATAAACAAAACCGTTTGTCCTTCTTTATTACGTTGACCCCTAATCCCATTTATTGCTTCAAAGCAAATATCTTCCGGTGTACCAAGGGTACAAAATTTTCCATAAATATATTGTATCCACTAACCTGAACATTTTTTGTAAATTATTGATATTAATTATATATCACTGAAATAAACAAAACAGTGTCGTTCGAGGTAGACACTAAGCTACACCACGTACGGGAAGGCTGCAGCAGTGGTTAGTTTAGAATACGTGTATTTGTATAGGTACTATATACCTACCTTGTACCGCTCTGAATCAAGCGGGCAACCTCAGTTGAACACTTGTAATGAAATTATTTGTAAAAAAAGCTCATTGAGTCACCAACATTCGATATTCTAGGCTTTCAAGCTTGCTTGTCAGATCATAGTCACCAAACAAGCGACTTCGAATAGAATCCAGCAGTTTCAGGGTATGTTTAGGAGCTGAGCTCCAACGTGTGAGCAGTACCTATTTCAGCGATGCGATGGCGGGTCGTCTTAAAGGGCAACGGGGCCATTGCACTACCATAATACATCAGTCCCTTAGAGATTTTACTTTTAATTTAACATTTAAAAATATACCTAAATTGTCATGTATAAATAGGGCGACGGAGATTTTAGATGGAATTTCGTGCCACTGATCGATTAATCGATTGGCTCGGCGCGTCGGGTATTTATTTTAGTTGTTCAATTGCAACATTGCAACTTGAGAGGTCTGTCTAGTCTGCATGCCTACACGCAGTGTTCGTATTTCGAGTTTCAACTTGTGTGAAAAGTAAACAATAGGTAGTTTGATTTAAAGGCATGAATAAAATCAAGGAGGAAAAAATAATTAGTATGAAGGAATTGGGAAGACCTCTTCGATATATTAGAGGGGCGCAGATCGTGGAGGTAAAGCGCCTGTTGAAACCACATGTTATTTCTAATGTCTAAAGGGACATATTCTAATAATAGAGGCAAAACATTTTGCAGAAAAAGGAGATAAATATGTTTACGTGCAAACGAGCAGGCAGCAAGTAAACTATTAGATTATCTCCAAGAATACCAGCCCACATGTTTACAGAAAATTGTTGCTGGGTTTTTTAGAGACCACAGCGTGAGGATTTTCATCGTGACAGATGTGGCTGTTTCTACTATTCAAATAATCTTCGCGCGTAAAACATGCCTCATCAGAAAACAATACTATTCTCCCGAAGTGAGGTTCTATTAAATTATGACCCAAAAAGCTATAATCGATGTGGATAATCTTCAGGATTTAAAACTTGTACACGCGTTGTAAATGGTAGGGGTAGAGAATGTAGTGAACCGGGAGCTTGTTTTTCTTAGCAGTATACTTTAAACAAAAGGGAAAAATCCCATGGTTATTAAAATGCACCAGTTGATTAAAAAAAAAAACTATTTTCCTGAGGAACTTCGGTTAATTGCCTTTTGAACAAAATGTACAATAAAGTTCTTTAAAAAAATAAAAATAGATGGAAAGAGATGAATAAATTCTTATTTAAATCCTACGTAAAAAAATTAAAAAAAAAGTGCTTTCAAAATTTTCTTCAATCAAAGTGAAATATTTTATTTTTGAGGAAAAAAATATTTTAAGTACAAGTACGTGTTGCAAAATCCTTTGAAGAAAATAAAATTTAATTTTATAAAAAAATTTTTTTTTTTTAAATATAAACATTCAAAATAAAGAAAAATATTTTTCTATGTATTTTAACACCGAGTGGGAAAACACTGCAAATAAAAGAAATTCAAAATAATTTAAAAATTAATCTTTAAGATTTAAACTAGAACGTCTCTTGTGCATTTTTAATACCTAATATGTGAAATATTTTGAAGGAGTAACTAGCCGGACTGTTAATATTCAAAACAAAAGAACAAAATTTTTAACTTACTTTTTAAAGATTCGTAAATCCAAAAAAAAAAGGAAAAAATTTGGGAAAGAAAATCCAAACTTAATTAAAATCCTATTATTTCTGTTATTCACAATCACTACAATATGAAACATTTTTGAAACTTATTTTTCCTCCGACTAGTCAATTAAAGTTGATCGCGCGAACCCCGGTAAAATAAGACTAAATGCTGGATTGCGCCTAGCCACCGCGCGGGCTGCAAAAATCCCGTAGCATTTCCCTATATGGATACAAAGTACTCCTACTCCTCTCTACATACGTCTCCCACCTACACTATTCAGGGTGAAAATTCAGTCATGTTTCCTTATATGGATAGGGATATGTACCGACTATCTGGGGGTAAAAGTTGGATTGGTTGAGAGTTGCTGAAGACGAGTATAAATTCGATAAGATCCCAGTCAGTAGGAGAGTTGAAATTAAAATCTCGGCGCGAAAACTTTGAACGATACTTGCGGAAAGTCCGGTATAAGTCCAGTCGCTAACCTCTTCTCGATTTGATCTACAGGGATCAACGTCCGCTTACCCACGATCGATCGGGTCAACGACCTCGCAGAAGTAAGTGATTGTGAGCCCTAGATCTATATTGCATTACTCCATAATGTCTGTTTTTGAAAATGATTCCTATAAAAGTGTTGGGGTGGCTCCTTTAAAGTGTTATCTCAAATAAATTAAGAGTGTTTTGAAGAAAATTTGCGTTTCCTTTTATTATAGAAGCACAAATTACAACCCAAATTATTTTCGAAGTGTTTCCAACCAAAACAAAAATAATGAAATCTCCTGCAGTTCAGTACAACTCCCACTTTTGAAATAAAAATAACAAATGGCTCTCATAAGCAGTACTTTGGGACTTACTTGCATTATAAATTAGCATCGAACACAGATTCTCTCCGAACCCAGCAACGAAGAGTTTTATAGCCGCCACTTCAGGAGCAGTGCCAACCAATAAAAGGGATGTTACTAAGTAAGTAATAAGTAAGCTATTAGGCTCCAAGGGAGGCGGGTGCTATAATTGGTGTCAGGTGTGGGGTTTTTCTTTTAAGTCGCAAAAGAAAATAAGGAAGAAGAGGATCTGACTTGTAGGCTACCACATTCAATATCCCCTACAAGAGTTCTTGCTAAAAAGAAAGCATAATGAGCACTACCACTGCCGCAACCACAACAACAACTGGAACTACCACTACCACTGCAGCAAAAATCCCCACTACTACAACGCCTGCAACAACTACGGTGATGACTACAATGACTGGAAACTTCGTCATTGGTATTGAGTCGTTGCCCACTTATGATGGAACAAGTGGAATTGACGAATTTTTATCTGTGGTTGAAGAAACGGGTATACTGGCAAACTGGTCCCACCAACAGTTGGTATCGATTGTTCGGTTAAAATTGCGACAAAAGGCAAAACAATTTATAGACTCAGAACCCGCATTACAAGTAACGAATAATTGGAGTGTCCTTAAAGATAGTTTGAAAAAACAGTTCACTAGACAATACATAAAAGGTGCAGCGATGAAAAACTTTATGGATTGCCGACAAAGGGCGGGTGAGTCCTGCCGACAGTATTTAACAAGACTGAAGCTGTTGGGAAATCGAACAATATCCATGACAGGTGATCCAATGATAGACGATCCAATTAAAAGAAAACTCGAGCAGGATATTACCACACAATTTACTTTAGGACTAATAATGCCAATAAAACAGCGCGTACTCTCTGGAAACCCACAGTCATTGGACGAAGCGATAATAATTGCTGAAAGAGAAGAGTCAATAGAAAGCCTTATTCATCCTTCAAGTAGTAGGGAATGCAGACTCGTCAGCAAAGACAATGTTGGGAGTTATGGCCGTGGTAACAATGATCAACACGTTACGGCGCGTCCGTTAAATCAAACAACTTACAAGTGTTTTAAGTGTCAGAGAATGGGACACACTGCGAACTATTGTAAAGAAAAGGAAACTCGCACTTGCTATACCTGTAACAAGCAGGGTCATATTAGTACTGTGTGTCCTCAAAGGAAGAGTAAGCAGAAACCTACCGAAAATATGTCGTGCTTTTACTGTCACGCGCCTGGGCATCTTGCCCGGCACTGTCCAAGGAAGACGAACCAATCGAATAGGACTTATCAGCGGTCTACGTTAAACACCAACGCAGTCGGATTTCAACCCCGGAACTCGGCTGCCAACCAGGCAAATTGGGAATAGATAGAAGAACTAGGGCTGGGATATTCACGTGCTTTGACGAGGAAGCCCCTAAACCATGTAGTGTGATTAAGGTTAGTATTGATGGTAAGCCATGCCTAGCCTTAATTGACTGTGGAGCCGTGATATCCCTGATAAAAGGCCATATTGCCAAGGGGTTCATTAGTGAGTCTAAAATAAATTTAATTGACATTCAAGGAAATAAGATACCCACATCGGGTGTATCTAATATTTCACTGACATTTCCAGAAAATATAGTGGTTCAACACAATTTTGTCGTGATAAAAGCAAATAGTTTTCAAGCCGATATTTTGCTGGGAATGGACTTTTTGCGTCAACATGGAGTCAAAATCGATTGGAGCAATAATTGCATGTATGCGTTTGGAAGTGTCATACCTTTAATAGAGGAAAACCCCAAGAGTGAAATGGAGGAAAGGCTTGCCCAATTGGAAGCCGAAATTAAAGAGATTCGCGAGAGGCAACTGTTCCCAAATGAAACTGGACAAGAAAAACGGATCATGTCACAAGCAACTTCTAGAAATTATCCCGCGTTACCGCCAATAACGCAGGGGTACAGTTTTCCAGCGCTTGGCGGTCGTCTGGATACTGATGCTGATTTCCATCAAAAGCAAGAAGAAGAAGAGGCCTGTGCATCGTCTAAGAAGGCTGCAGCTTCCAATGTAACTAACGAAAAGGGTACTCAGACAGTGGAACCAGTTGTCAAGTGTTTAATCAATAAGTATGAGGAAAATTTATTTCCAAGTAATTCGGAGGATTTAGATTCAAGAAATCCTGAAGAGTTTGCAGCAATTTCCTTGCTGGAAGATTTGATTGTTCCTCCTATGACACAGGCAATTTGTGGAGCAAATTTGCGAGGTCTGGCTAGCATTTCTACCCCATTTATGGTTTTAGAACCAAGTGATGAAGCACCGAAAGGATTACTCGTCGCTAGAGTGGTGTGTAGAACAAGTAAAATCGTACCTCTAAGGGTGACAAACGTAACAGAAGGGAACATAATTTTAAAACGGAAAATGGTGATAGCGAAAGCTTATGAAACCGAACTAGTAGA
Organism: Polydrusus tereticollis; assembly: GCA_963920685.1. Taxonomy (NCBI): domain Eukaryota; kingdom Metazoa; phylum Arthropoda; class Insecta; order Coleoptera; family Curculionidae; genus Polydrusus; species Polydrusus tereticollis. The sequence continues at coordinate 147,740,262 of OY987326.1, forward strand.
ATCTAGTAGAAGCATAAACAAAAATATGGTACGAAAAATAAGTGAAATTAATGCTAATGAAATTTTAACCATGCTTAATATGGACAACCCTAAAACAAAAGACGAAACCAAGCTGAGTAATCTAATTAGGGAATATATCGATATCTTTAAAAGTCCTGATCAAAAATTGACTTGTACGTCAAACGTTACACATAGAATTATAACAGAAGAGGTGCCTCCTATTTTAAAAAGACCATACAGAGTTCCATTCCACCGACAGGAAATATTGCAGAGAGAGATAAGGAAATTACTCGATGATGGTGTTATAATAGAAAGTCAGTCGCCATGGAGTTTTCCAGCGATATTAGTTGAAAAGAAAAGACACCCTGGGGAAGATGTTCAGTTTAGATTATGTATTGATTATCGTGCGTTGAATGCGATAACAAAAACCGACTATTTCCCGTTGCCTAATATACAAGAAACGATCGACAAACTTTCTGGTGCATGTTTATTTTCTACAATGGATCTAGCGTCAGGATATTTTCAAGTTCCGGTTCATGCAGAGGACCAAGAGAAAACAGCTTTCTCTACGCCGGATAATCACTATCAATTTTTACGTATGGCTATGGGACTTAAGAATGCTCCAGCAACTTGGAGTAGAATGATGCATCACATTCTAGGCAAGTTAACCTATACTGAATGTCTCGTGTATCTTGACGATATAATTGTATTTTCCAAAGATGTCGATTCGCACTTGGAACGACTTAAACATGTATTTGAGAAAATGAGAGAGAGCAATCTAAAATTTAAGCCTACAAAGTGCCATTTTATGAAAAGAGAGATTGAATACCTTGGTCATCTCATCAAAGAGGGTGGTTTTACTACTGATCCTAGTAAAACCAAAATAATCGAATAATATCCAATTCCCCGAACCGTTCGAGAAATCAGAGCCTTTCTTGGACTATGTGGATTTTATCGGAAGTTCGTTCAAAATTTTGCAAAAATAAGCCAACCTTTAACTTCACTTACAAAGAAAAATATAAAATACCACTGGGGAACAGAGCAACAAGAGGCTTTTGTTAAACTGAAGAGAGCACTAATTTCACCTCCAATTTTGAGATATCCTGATTTTAGCAAACCTTTTATAGTAAACACAGATGCCAGTGCTTCGTCTATTGCAGCCATCCTAACCCAAAAGCACGAAGGAATGGAACATCCTATTTGCTTCTCGAGTCGAACTCTGAATGATGCAGAAAGACGGTACAGCACAATTGAAAGAGAATGCTTAGCGGTAGTATTTGCAGTAAAAACCTATCGCAACTATTTAACAGGGACCCATTTCACAATACTGACAGATCACCGTCCACTTAAATATTTACTAACCATAAAAGATCCAAGTTCAAGGTTAGCAAAATGGGCCATGTACTTGATGGAGTACAGTTTTTCAATTGTGTATCGGCCTGGAAAGCAAAATGATAACGTAGACTCTCTTACTCGTCTGAGGATAGAAGAAAACGCCCCAGAAATGATTGTCGCGCTGATTGCTAACGAGGAAACCGCAACTTGTATACCCATGATTAATGTTATATGGAGCAAAGAAGAACTTAGAAATCTACAGCAAAATGATCCTCAAGTAATGAAGATAATTAGCTCAATGGGACCAGGCGACGAAAAACATTACCTAAGTCCCGAGGGCATTCTGTATCGGTGCAGGGAAAACAATCAAAGACATGATGTACTTATGGCACCTCTACAAATAGTACCTGAACTACTACAAATGTATCACAGCTCACTGTTTGGTGCACATCCTGGTCAGAAAAAAACACAGGAATTAATCAAACGTGATTTTTATTGGTCAAGTATGCGAAAAGATGTTATCCGCTATGTAGAACAATGCAGATCCTGCAATCTCAGAAAAACTAATTACCAACCACCTGTGGCCCTACAGGAAACTCCTATGCCCACGATACCTTGGGGAAGAATTAGTCTGGACCTAGTAGGACCTCTAAATAGAACCATAAATAACAACAAATATATTTTGACATGCGTGGACTATTTGACCCGGTATCCTGAGTGCATTCCTTTGCCGGACATAAAAGCTGACACGGTAGCTAGAGCTTTCGTCGAACATATAATATGTCGCTTTGGAACTCCCAGAGAACTAATTACTGATTGCGGAACACAATTCCTGAGTAAAATGTTCTGTAAAATCTGTTCGTTGCTAGGGATCCGTAAGCTAAAAACAACTCCTTACCATCCCAGTGGAAATGCTGTTGTTGAAAGGTTCCACAAATCAATTAAAACCATGATTGGACATTTCATCAGTGATCACAATGACAGTTGGGATTTAGTGCTACCCTATTGCCTAATGGCATATAGAAATCTACCCCATGAGGGAACCCAAGAATCTCCATTTTTTTTAATGTTTGGTCGAGACATGGAAATGCCTATTCACCTAAGCATCCGAGAACAACGAGTTAAATACGACGTAGATGAAAATTATGTAAGTGAATTTATGGCAAAGATGCATATTGCCCATGACCTTGCCAAAAAGAATCTAGAACAAAGTATCAAGCGACGCTGTGAAAAGCGTAATGAAAAGAAGACTAGGAAGGAATTCCAACTTGGAGATCTGGTCTATCTGTATACTCCCGCCATTCCTGGGAAGAAATTGGCCTCCAAATTCTATAATAAGTGGACTGGGCCCTACAGAATCATAGAAAAGAAGGGACCAGTCACATTAAAAATAAAAGAAATAAGTGGAAAGAAGGAACAAATGGTTCATGCTGATAGATTAAAAATCTGTAAGGAAATTGATTTTCCTAAAGAAAAGGCCTCATTAAATATAAACCATAACAATGATCCTGAAGGCGACCCTACAGTTAACGAAACGGATGGATTTACATTGAACGATGAAATTAGGCAAAATGAAATTGACGACTTCTTGGATCATGGACAAGAAAGAGAGGCGCCTCCATTACAAGAAAGGGAAGAAGAAGAAGAAGAAGACGACTTAACAGACGGAGAGCAATCGGAAGAAACTTTTTATACGAACTCGTCCGAGTCTGAAGAAGAAATCAGGGAAATGCCTGTAGAAGAAAACAGACGTACTCGTACTCGTGAAATCAAATTTCCCCGAAGATACGAGGATTTTGAGCTAGCATAAATTACGTATTTTAGGAGCCCCCTGTATAAGAATTATTTAGGATAAGGCTAGACTAACTATCTTTAATTGTTCCAGTGAAGTGGTTCATCTTCATGGCCTTGGTGCAATTCGGGTATGCCGGACTAATAGCATATGATTGCAGAAATCCAACGACTAACTTAACGGCTATATATTTAAAGGATGTCAGAGTAGTCAAAGTTTGAGAGAACTGCGGATCCCCCCTCCACTTTTTATGACCTTGACCTTGACCTAACCCGAATGACCTTGGATGACCTTGACCTAACCCGAATGACCTTGGATGACCTTGACCTAACCCGAATGACCTTGACCTTGGATGACCTTGACCTAACCCGAATGACCTTGACCTTGACCTAACCCGAATGACCTTGGATGACCTTGATCTAACCCGGATGACCTTGACCTTGGATGACCTTGAGCTAACCCGAATGACCTTGGATGACCTTGATCTAACCCGGATGACCTTGACCTTGGATGACCTTGAGCTAACCCGAATGACCTTGGATGACCTTGACCTAACCCGAATGACCTTGGATGACCTTGACCGAACCCGAACGCCCTTGACCTTGGATGACCTTGACCTAAACCAAACGCCCTTGACCTTGGATGACCTTGACCTAACCCGAATGACCTTGGATGACCTTGACCGAACCCGAATGACCTTGACCTTGGATGACCTTGACCTAACCCGAATGACCTTGGATGACCTTGACCTAACCCGAGACCTTGACCTTGACTTTGACCTTGACTTTGAACTTGCCCTTGGATTTGACCTTGACCTTGAACTTGAACTTGACCTTGACGTTGACCTTGACCTTGAACTTGACCTTGACTTTGACCTTGACCTTGAACTTGACCTTGAACTTGACCTTGAATAGCTTGACCTTGACTTTCAAGAAATCACCTTGACCTTGAGCATGCGTTGTTTCTGGTAATATTCCCCCTCCTATGACTTTGAAATTGGATATTATAAATATGGAGCTCTTTCGAAAGGAAGACCATAGTCATACAGGCATTGCTTGTTGTTGCCTTGAAATAGAAGAATTGTGTTTGTGGTGTGTTTTGTGAAAGTTATTAAAGGTATTTTATTACATATTTTAATAATGAGTCTTTCACAGCAGACTTAGGCTGAAATTAATAATATGATAAACAAAGATGTTGAATTTCTTGAGCACCGAAAAATTTCAACACTAACGGTGGGAAAAATTTATGTTATAAAACAGATATCATTTGTTTCAACACGTTTTGGTAAAAGTATTCTTGTTACTTTGTATGATACAACACATAATGTAACATTTCAAACTTTCTTACCCAAGCGTGTTGCTGAAACATTATCAGAGGCAACTGTTGACATAATGAATAAATCAAATGATAAATTTACCCTAACATATTTGGGGCAAAGCTCACATGTATTTTCTGGGGGTAATACTAAAGCATTAATAAATTTTTGGTGTTTAGAGTAAACAATGTTGTGTAGAGAATATTTTAATCTATAGTTTATCATATTTTTAATTTTAATTGATAATGTAATAAAAGTGTTATACCTAGTATCATAAAACACAATCACAATCTCATTATTCTATTGTAGATGTGTGACAATGTTGTTGAAAAACAAGATACGTATATAAGTTGGTTAGCATGCAAATTAAGACGTATGGCTCAAGATATACTACAGTTTTCGATGTTTGATGGTTCCTGTTTGAATTCAACTGGCTGTCAGTACAGAAAGTATGTGCGTGATGCAATCAATTTTATGGCTGGTGCGCATCTATGTGGACAATATCTCTACGGATCCATAAACCTAAGTCAATTTTGTGCTGAAATGATTGATAATGATCTTGCCAAGTTTGTCATTCATATACCAGATCTACCAAGTGATTTGGTAACAAAATTTAATTTGGTTGATTATGTGGATCCCGACGATATTACTTATATCGTAAAAGATGGTGTAGTCATCCGCAGCGATGGCGCAAATGGTTGTGAAATTATGGACAAAGTAGAAGATCAAGAAAAGTAAAATTAATTATTGGAACAACTTTTATTTGTAAAAACACGTTCTGAACTATATTTCCATAAACCAGTATAATATATAATATAATATATAAATGTATGTATGTATTATTATAAATAATGGTCGTGTTTAAAAATAAATGTTATGGTTTAATATATAAATAAAACCAATAGGAAATAAATTGTTTGTAGTAAAAGCATTGTTTTATTTTTCCCAACATAACAAACCCTATATAAGAGTTTGTAAGATGAAAACCTTATGAAGTTATATAAGTAGAAGGTAAAATAGCAAATTAGTTTAGTTTAATTTGAGGATGAGTCGAAGTAACAGCACAGTTGATAAGTTTGGACGTAAGAAAACCAATGAAAAATGTCGGTTTTTACGTGGACCACCTGGAAATGGATTCAGGCTTACTCTCGATGATCAGTATGATATGCAAGGAAAATCCCTAGAGAATGTTGCATCACCTAAAAAACCAAATGATGCTGCTACTCAAGAATATGTTCTCACTCAACGTGATCTCCTGCGTATACAACTAACTGCTGTAATTGTTAAGAAATTATCAGATCTGCGCATACAAGTTGCTGACGAAATTAGTAAGGATGTTATACAATTTTTTGAGCGAAAAATCATAGGATTGAATACAGATATTTCTCGGAGATTCGCTGTATTGAATGAAGAAATAAATAACTTAAAGGAGAAAGTACAGAAAACTAAAGAAAAAGTTGTTAAAAATTTTCATCCAGAATTTACATTCGGAAAGTAGACAGAAGGTTTTATCATGATAAATAAAAAGTCACTCCAAGAGAGAGAGGTCACACGTGAAGGTCATCTGTTATATATAAATACACGTATCCAAATTATGGTGACTTAGTTCATTTGTAGCATTGCTTTCACAATCATTTACAATATGGAAAGTAAAACAACATTAGTGTATCCGTTTTCAATCAATGGTCGTCAAATGTGTTCAAATTGTGAACATTGGGAATTTTTAAGTGGGACAATGGGATTATGTGATTGGTGTCAAAACGAGAGCAATAGAGGATCTGTACCTGCTGACCAACCTCAAAGTCCCATTATCTTAGGTGGTGGGCATCAACAACATACTGATACGTCCACCTCTTCGAGTCAAGAAGATGAAATAATGGAAGAATCGCCATCACCGCAGTCGCCATCGTCAAGTCCAACGTCGTCGCTACCAAATGCACTACTCGATTCTTCAAGTGATTAGTATATGCGCTAAAAAAGTAGTGATGAAGAAGTATTTTTCCGGACCATATGTATTAGTAAAAGTGAACTTAGACAATTTGGTTATAGTCCCTAAGTGTTTTTGGTCATTATGTATTATTGCTTAAATGTGAATAAAACATTTTTTAGTACTTCATATTATGTTTATAATTATATTATACATTAATAAATCGTTCATGAACAATTTTATTTCTAAAATTACTTTCTAAAATCATATCCAAAGTTGTTTTGATTTTCTCTATTCGCCGTTGGAAACGGTACCTATCAAGCATTAGCTGTTGAAAGTCGCTCTTTTGAGCTTCTCGATATGCAAACGCCCAAACAAATGTTTGGTGGACAATATTTTTCTCTTCATCAAATGTTACTCTTTTCATGGTTATTAATTCAATGAAAACAATTTTTAAAATGATAGCAATATATACTGATAAATAAAATTCATATGTTTTAAATTACATGTTTATTTTATCATTCAACTGATACAATAATTGTAATAGGAAATACAAAGCTGTTTATACAATATCAGACTTATCTATCCAAGAATTAAATTGATTGGGGAAACCCAACCATTTTACAAACAATTGATCAATGTGATTTTTCTGACGTTTTCTAAGAATTTTTTCAACCAGATAAACACCTGGACTGGTTGTCTTTTGCAGTTCAGCTTCAAGAAACTACCTTTAATCGGTTCACCTTCTAACGATTCCAGTATGTAGGTGGGTGGATTGGTAATGTTACTTTTTACAATTTTAAACAGTTCCGTTGACCATGAAGGTGTATACCCCTTTTCAAATATGGTTTTGTATTTACTGATTCGAACTATATCGCCAAGACGAAATTTATATTTTTTCGGTTTAACCTTTAAATAATCGTATGCCCTAATTTGTGTATCTTCTAGCACATTTCTGGGCTTCATGCCAATTGTGCGATGTATTGTATTATTATAGACACTTGTTACTGATACTAAAATTTCCACCCACCTGTAGGAACCTCTAATTGAAAATTGCTTATATAAATTATTTTTTAAAGTTCTTATCACACGTTCAACAATTGCCGCCTTTTTCGTGCTGAATGTAGAATAATGATTTATATTAAATTTTTTCATAAGGGCTTGAAAGCGACTATTATAGAATTCTTTTCCCTGATCACTTTGTAAATTGTCTGGTGTATACGATGCCTCTTCAATTATACTCTTCATTGCATTGGTCACTTCAGCGCCGGTCTTGTTTTTGATTGCTCTGGTGTACACAAATTTGGAGTAACAATTGATACATACAAGGATGTAGCGATAACCATCGTTTTCATCAGCATATTGTTGCATTTCAGCTAAATCTATTTGCCATAAATCCTTGTATCCTTTAATAATCGTCCGCCTTCTAATAAAGTTTTTTCTAGCAGTCCGGTGCAGTTCATTAACAATTCCAATTTTTCCCCTGCTTGCCTCCATATTTTGTAGCGAAGCGAACACGTCTCATTAGACACTGAGCAAAGGAAACAAGGTACATAATTTAATATATTATTTGTTCTTCGCGAAGTTCCTCAACAATTGACATAATCTCATTGTCATGCCCAGTATTACCAGCTAATTTTGAACTCCACAACAATCTTAAGCGATCAACCAACTCCTTTGGTTTATTCCAATAAATGTATTGAGGTGATTTGGAAGAAAGTAGTTTCTTGTTGGGTATTTTTATTTTTTTAGCGATGTTATTTTTTACAACAGCGCCGCCTGATTTAGTGCTCGCCGGCATCAGTAGGGGTTTTATAATATACAAATATTTCAATAATCTGGTTTCTCGTAGACCCTTATTTTTGTCATAATTTTCATATGCTGCACTAGTTAATTCTAAAATTTCCTTGTATTTCTGTAGCACACCATCATAGGTTTTATCGTGTTGTGTTAGGAATGGTGGATTTCTTAAAAAAAGCAAATCGTAAAGTTGAGGCGTTCCATCAAATACAGCAACATTTTTTCCGTTTTTATATAAAGTAATTTTGCCATTTGGAAAACGCACTTCTAGGTTACCAATATATCTTTTAAGGTTATTCGGCTTTTTACCGAAATGTACACCATAAATGGTATCATATTGGGATGGTTTATTTTTTAATCCATTTAAGTATGCTTGAATCTTGTCGAGTGGTGGTGAACTTGTATAACTTGAAGGGGAAGGTGTCTCAAACAATGTAACATTGGTATCACGTTTCGGTGTTGTATCGATGTGAGCTTTTCGGCTTATCCGCGGTGTAGACGATTGAAATGATGATATGTGATCGGATATTTCCTCAGGCTCCTCCATTGTGCTAGTACTACGACTATATTGCTTTCCTTGGGTTTTGGGTTGCTGCTGCTGCTGCTGGCGTTGCTTTACTACATTAGATATAGATGTTAGTGGTTTAGTGATTGGTTCGTAAAATTTATCCAAGTCGAGCGCACTTTGTGTCTTCGCCGCCTTGAATTGTTTAAATTTTTTTCGAACAGCATTGGTCGTTTCCACTAGTTTTCGTTTTAAGTCAATTTCTTCATTCATGGTGTTGACAAACTACCGAACAGCAATGAAATGAATGCATTCATCATTGTTAAACAAATATATAGCTATCAAGTCCCTTGCGATATCTTCCCGAATTCACATCACTATCTTTATCGATAACCAAGAATCCATATTTATTATCCCAACATTTCGAGCACATTTCCTGAAATTGTGTAAAATTCAGGTCGGGTGATACATGATCGGAAAATACGTGTCTCATATTCATTTCATCTTGTTTAAACATAATAATAAAGTTGGCATTATCTCGCACAAGCTGTTTAGGAACTCGCGAATATGTTTGAGCCAAATAAAAGGCATCCACATTTTTGTGACGTCCCATACAGAAATATGATCGTATAACATCCTGCTTCTCACACATAACATCATCAAATATAAATATTGAATTGGGTCTTGCATCTGAGGGTTCCATGATATTCGTGGCATCGCTGAAAGCATAATAACCAAGACCTTTAATGGGTGTAAGAATTTTCTTCAAATATTCATATTTTGGTTGGTACAGTGACTTGGAGTAGATATAAACATTTTCAAAACGTAATCCCAAGGGGTGAGTAAGTAGTGAAATCATAACATTGGTTTTGCCACAATTCGAAGGTCCAATTATTATTCCACGAATGGATGATGGAAGCAAAGGACCGTGTTTCCTTAATAATCTCTCTCCATGTCCACATCCAACTTTTTCGTCGAGATTGTCGATGGAAAATTTTTGTTTCAAATGTACTATTCGCATATTGAAAAAATAGGTACTACTTATAGCAAACTTTTCACTTAAATGGTCATTCAGATGCTGATCACCGGACGAAGTAGATCGTCTCGTTTACAGATTAAGACTGGAAGAGGAATTGTTAATTCCTTAATTAATAACCTGCCGGTGGAGCTGCATATCCCCGGTTATCAGTATTGCGGTCCCGGAACAAAAGTGATTAAACGTGTGAAAAGAGGTGATCAAGGAATTAATCCTTTGGACGTGGCGTGTAAGAAGCACGATTTAGCTTACTTACGTAATAGAGACGATATAAGTGAGCGACACCGAGCAGATTACGAGTTGGAACAAAGTGCTTGGAAACGAGTGAAATCTGCAGACGCTAGCGTTGGTGAAAAGAGTGCTGCGTGGTTGGTAACAAATATTATGAAAACAAAGCAGCGTTTTGGTATGGGTGTGTCATCAAGCAAAAGGAAGAGTCGCTCAAAAATTACCAAGAGGAAGCGGCGAGCTGGTAAGCGACGTGTTGGAAAGCGGGTGCGTGTGCAGAAAGTAGCTTTTGGTTCTGCTGTTCGACGTCCGATTCGAGCAGAGTTGTTAAGAGGTGGTGGAAAGAAAATGAATATTCTAAATGCATCGAAAATAGCCGTTACAGCAGCCCGTAAATCAGTAAAAGCAGCAGGTGGTAAACGAAAAGTCCGCACGCCTAGAATTATTCCGATTCCTAAAACTGGTGGAGTATTACCATTAATACCAATATTTGCTGGTCTGTCAGCCTTAGGCTCGTTAGCAGGTGGCGTAGCAGGCATTGTTCGCACCATCAAGGACGTGAAGAAGGCAAATGCAGAAAAGACAGGTGCTACTTTAAAACTACGTGGAAATGGATTATATCTGAAACCATATCGTTCAGGTATGGGATTGTTTATGAACCATAGGAATATGTCAAAAAACTAATTGAGTCTCTACCCAATAGACCGCTATCAAATGTCGATCTGGAAAAGTATGTTTTAAAACTGAAGATACCACACTTTAGGGGAGTTTATATGCGAGATTCATTACCTGCACGTGGTCCCCGACGGTATGAAGCAGCGATTATTAATTTGGATAGCGCATCGGGGGTAGGGACGCATTGGGTGGCATATCGAAAAGTCAACTCTGAAGTAACATACTATGATAGCTTTGGTGATTTGCCACCACCTACCGAATTGGTGAGATATCTGCAAACAGGTTCGAACGCGTCGAGAAACATTTACTATACATACGATCGTCAGCAAGAATTCGATTCAGTTTGGTGTGGCCATCTGTGTTTGAAGTTTCTCTCCGATATAAAATAATAATAATAATAATAATTATGTCTTTGACGTCACAAGTTGAACGTGATAACTACACAAAGATCTTGCACTCACTTAAAGTGTTTAAACATGTGGGTGGATTGTTGAAAATGGCTGCCGAACAATTAGAAAACGTTCCGAAGGAAGTAATGATTTCGATGGCACCAAATGAAATTGCTCTAGTTTGGGATAAGCTGTCAAATGAACTGAAAAGTGACGAGGATATGATGAAATATCAGTTTTGCTATGAACATTACAATAGCGACAGTGACGATTCCAACAAGGATGTGGGTGATGGGCCATTGCCTCGGAAATTATTTTGTTGTTACTGCAAAATTAGTGATGTGAATATAACAGCTGAAAATTCGATTAACACGACATCAGATGAGAAGAAAAAAAAAAGCGCTAGTGTATTAAACCCATTGAGCTGCTGCAAATCATAATAAAAACCATAACAGATAGCTACTTAACGTCAGTCATGTCGCATACATTCACGCTAACAGGATCCTCGAGCGTGTTAAGCGCCGACTTTTATCCACCCATTGAACTGAGTACAACAAGTAAATATGGTCTTGCACTTGTCGGATTTTACACATATAATTCAATTTTTAACATTGATGAAAACAACAACTCCTTTGGTTACATAAGGAAGGATGAAAAAATATCACATCTACTGACCATTCCACCAGGAGCATATGAAATTGATGAAATTGGTCAAGCTATGTTGACAGTTCTAAAAGAGTCAACCCGCAACGATAGTGATGAAATATTTTCGTTAACAGCCAACAATAATACATTAAAATGTGAGATGAAATCGAAGTATGACATTGATTTGGGTGGTGACAAAAGTATTGCCAAAATGTTGGGGTTTGACGCTAAAGTGTTAAAAAAAAATGAAAAGCATCAGTCAGTGTACAATGTGGATATTATGAAAGTACGCATTATACGGGTTGATTGTAATATAATCTCTGGTGCATTCCTGAACTCGTCGAAATGCCACATCCTATTTGAATTTGATATTGACGTTGAAGCAGGGTATAAAATTACGAAAGAGCCGCAGAATATTATTTATATGTCGATTATACCAGAGGGACGTCAGTTCATAGACAACATCAGTCTGCGAATCTTGGATGACGACGGAGATCTGATTGACTTTCGAGGTGAGAAGATAATTATTAAATTGGAGTTAAAGAAAATAGCATAAGTATGGGTTACTGCTTTAACACTCAACAACGTTTGTTGCATACTGTGAAAGATTCAGTTAAACATAATAAAAGTAAACAAAGTAGACAAACCAGGCTCATTCGTAATCCAGTCATTAGATCGAAAGCACCTTATCGGCGGCAGCAGCAGCAGCAGCAGCAACTTTCCCGTGGAGATTACAGTTTTTTACGATCAATTGGTTTGAAAATACGAAAATCTAGAAAATGACGGCTACCAGTGAAAAAATCGAGGTTTTCACCGAACCCATCTTCGAGAACTCCATAATAAGTTTACAGGAACATACTTATAAACCATATGGTTCACCAACCTTTAAGAACTCTGATGAAATTCGTATTCCTGTGCACTTTCAAGACATAATCTTGGATGTTTCCGAAAGTTACATATACATCGAAGGAAAGTTCACACCTAAAGATGCAACAAAGAAATGTTATTTATCTAATAATGCTATAGCATTTCTTTTCGACGAAATTCGGTATGAAATGGGCGGTGAACAAGTCGCAGTTGTCCGAAAACCAGGTATTACTACAACACTGAAAACGATGGCATCCTTCGGCGCCTTACAAAACAATTCTCTAATGGTTTGTGGATGGGGTCTAAATGAAAATAATCAAGCTCTTGTTGATGGCACAAGCCATGTATTTTCCGGAAAGCTCCCGCTAAAGTATCTTATGGGTTTTGCAGAGGATTATACGAAAGGAATTTTTAATGTTAAGCAAGAGCTTATTTTAATTATCGCTCGAAATTTTACCAATTGTTATGTCGGCGAAGTGGAAGCAGACATTGGTATTGATAAAATCGAATGGAAAATTCGTCATATAATTCCAGATGATCGTCAAAAGCTAAAGATAATGTCTCGCATGAATAAAGGCGTAAATAGCGCAAATATTCCAATGGCATATCGTAAATGGGATCTTTACGAACTACCTGCTTTACGACAAACATCATCAGACGTGTGGGCTTTAAGGACTAGCACGAGTCTTGAAAAACCGAGATATTTGATTATTGGGTTTCAGAATAGTACTTATTGCGACAATAAAGCCAAAGATGCCACTCAGTTTACTGCAGCCAATATAAGTGACCTTCGAGTATACCTTAATTCTACTGTTTACCCATATGAACGGTGGAATTTAGAATTTGGAAAAAAATTATATGCGACAGCTTACTATACCTATGCGAATTTCCAAAGTAGCTACTACGGACGAGAAATGGTCGACCCAATGTTAAATTTCGTCGATTATCCTGACACCCCCATTTTCATCGTTGATTGCAGTCATCAGCCAGAAGCTATCAAATCGTCCACCGTGGATGTGAAATTGGAGTTTGAAACACGAACCAGTAAATTTCCCAAAGACACTAAAGTTTATGCGTTGGTTATTCACGACTCATTCTTAAGTTATAATATCTTAAACGGTTCAGTTACTAACAAATCTATATTTTAATCTAAGTTTTGTAGTTTCTTTTTATAACTTTATAATAATAATAATAATAATTATAATAATAAACTTAGATATTTAGTATTTCTATGGTTTTATTTTATAATACCATTGGGCAAGCACACAGACACACGCCATAACACACAAAATAGCTAGCATATTTGTAAAAGTAGGTGGGGGATAATGAGATAAAAGCAGCACAACTTTCAAAGTTTATTTTATTTCTAACTCAAGCATCACGATGGCAACAAGCTCTGATGATGAAGGTTTCGCTAGTGATGAGGGGCAGAATAATAATAATATCCCATTGGAACGAAGAATAAACTTTGTTAATCGGAATGTTAATATTCCAGCCCAACATCTGGGTGAAGTTTACTGCCGCATGTTGTCCTATGTGCGTGTTGGTGGTTATCACTTGTTGTGTTTGGCGTGCTATGCCACGGCTCGTCATGGAACACCTGAGGATATCCACTACCAAACACATTCGACGCATAGGATCGGTAGGAACTTACGAAACCACGAGAAGTGCTTCGTTTGTGATGCGAGGTTGTTTTTGATAACACCTCAAAGGGTTTGTCTTATTTGTAATAGAAGGTAAATTTTATTACAAGTAGGACAAGTTGGGAGAGCTTATAACGTTTATGCAAACGATGTTCATTTCAACATGAAGTGGGGATGGTTTGCTTAAATGCTAGAGCTGGAGTACACAATGAAAGATTGGTCTTTGGCTGGTGTACACAAACAGAGGCGTTGTCATATGGGGCCTCTGTTTCTCTCAAAACTCATAGTTAGCACGACATTTACAGCGCCGATTTAACCCCCACCCTCATTCTCACTCCAAAATCTTACTATATAAACGATGACAGAACATTCAAATATTATTATCCCCCACTACAATGTTAGCATATAAATACTAGTTCAGCTTCACAATTAATTCATATACATCTTGGACATGGCCCAAGAAAGACCTGCAAGCCGTGGCTCGTCGCTGTTTAGCGATGAGACTGAATATGTTCCTCGACCCCAAGAAGGACCTGCAAGCCGTGGCTCGTCGCTGTTTAGCGATGAGACTGAAATTGTTGCTCGACCCAACATACCACCACCATCGAGGCGAGTTGCAAATGTTGAGACCACTGGACCGGCAGACTCCACATCGGATGCGGGACCGGTAGAAGTCAGCGATGACTTTAGCGGTTCAGCCGATTCCACATCTTGGTGGGATTTTGAAGATGATATGGATGCCGGTCCTGCGGACTCAACCACTCCCTAGAAGTCCTATTCTCTTTCCTATGCGACCGCCCGAACCCTGACCCACCCCAACCCCCTTCCCCAGGTCCTCTTCGGAGGGCCACATAAAGACTTGAGCGTAGTTAGTTGTTAAATGTCAATTTCGTTGATCGGAATATTAGTACACAATGAAAGATTGGTCTTTGGCTGGTGTACAGAAACTGAGGCGTTGTCATATGGTGCCTCTGTTTCTCTCAAAACTTATAGTTAAGTCGTTTACAACACTGATTTTACCCCCACTACCATTCCCACTACGAAATTTTACTATAAAAACCATGACAATACTGATGTAGCTCATACTTGGTTCAATCTTTCAACCATTACGATGGCTGATGAAGGAATTGAACGCGACTTTGAAGGGCGTTGCTGGGTGTATTCCTACTATTATGGTGACAGAGACGCTGTGGCATGTGTGAAATGCTGGGATTCGTGGTATCGTGTTCGGGACTATAGCCCCGAAAGAATCATCCGCCATGTCTCGTGGAGTAATGAGGAGGCGCAGCAGCAACCGCCATCAACCATATGTAAGCTTTGCAATAAACCTGTCTTCATCATAATGGAGACGGAGAGCTGCTTGGTATGTAACAGTAGTTAAGTCTTCACTTAACCATTGTTACATATCAAGTAGTATCGATACACCCCCAACCCCCACACCTACCTCGGTCCCGAAAAGGACCAAAAAAAGACTTTGATCGTAGTTTAGTTGTCACTTATTTGTGTGCAATATTGTGTTTAAAAAATATGATATTTACATGCTAAGTGTATAAGTTTGGTAACATGTGAAAACATAATATGTTTTATACAGACTTTTATTTTTTCGAGCAGTCTAGTTCTTTATTGAATAAATTTAGGAATTTATTATGATTTATATTTTTATATCACAATTAGGTGCAAATTAATGCTGGCTAGCTAGCTAGAGAAAGTGTATTTATTACTAACGAATAAAAAAAAAACCAAGTAAATAATCATATATTTTTTATTAGTAGCAGTTTTTATAATCGTATAATAATTTTACGTTGGATGCAGCGCAGTGCCAGGCCTGGGCACTTTTATGGAAAAAACACTCGGGAATCTTCTTAAATGTACTTAGTTTCGGTTGTCGCTCACAGGGAATATTGATGATAATTTTTTCACTTATAAACTTTTTAAGAAAATTTGCTTTCTGTGTTCCTTTTACGTAGATCCTGGGTATTTGATACAAATCCAACACATGTTTCAATATATTATTAATTTCGCAGAGTTCCAAATTTCCGGAATCCCACTTCAGTCCATGGTAATCTTCGGCATATTTGACAGTCTTAAGCTCATCAACAGACAACATATTTTTATGAAAAGGAGCTTTAAATAAATAATTTGATATTCGAACGCCATCGTAAATGGCTAATTCTTTTGGGAAAAATGCAAAAGAACATTGAAAGCCCTGTATGTCAATAAAAAGATCTGAATGATGTTCCGCCATCGTAGCTTGCAACTAACTGATGTATTTACCGCGAGAATGATGATTTTACCTATTCGATTGGATCCGTGCTTTAATCTGTTAGTAGGAAAATTCCTTATAACTTAGTTTGTTTATGTGCGCGGTCTCGTAATGCGCATGTGTGAGCCCTTTTTTACTCTATAAATACGTTAGTGGTAAAACCTACCGCAATTAAGGAGCGGCGGCAGTGTGTGAAATGCAGCAAGTGGCGCATACACATGGACCCTTCGGGATTATGTCGCAGGTGTTGTGCGACATGCAAAAGGTTGCGGTTGAGCACAAGAAGATGGTGCTCACACCACCCGAGGCCGGTTGCGCAGCAGTCAAGACGTGCTGCACCTCGACCAAGACCGGTCGCGGCAACAACTCCACGGCCAGCACAGGCCGCCGTTCCCGATCCCCCCCAGCCTTATCGAGCTGCACCCCGCTCGATCTTGGTTGCCCGTGGTGAGGTGCCTAGGAATTAGGCCCTTACAACTACCCTGCACTACCCGGCCCTTTTCAGGGCCACAGAAAGACTTATCGTAGTTTAGTTGTGACCTAGTGTGTCATATTGTGTTTAATACAAATACAATATTTCAATGCAAAGTGAACAAGTTTTTGTATTTTAACTTTAAATAATTTTTTTCGGACACTTACAGACATTTTACAAAAAAATGTTATAGTGCAAAATTATTTCATTTATTGAGAAGAATCGATTCCAACCTTTATTTTGTGTAAATATTTTCAAAACTGTGAATTATAGCGTCTGCACATGATTTTCAACTTTAAATAATTTTTTTCGGGCACTTACAGTCATTTTACAAAAAAATTTTATGGCGCAAAATTATTTCATTTATTGAGAAGAATCGATTCCAACCTTTATTTTGTGTAAATATTTTCAAAACTGTGAATTATAGCGTCTGCACATGATTTTCAACTTTAAATAATTTTTTTCGGGCACTTACAGTCATTTTACAAAAAAATTTTATGGCGCAAAATTATTTCATTTATTGAGAAGAATCGATTCCAACCTTTATTTTGTGTAAATATTTTCAAAACTGTGAATTATAGCGTCTGCACATGATTTTCAACTTTAAATAATTTTTTTCGGGCACTTACAGACATTTTACAAAAAAATTTTATGGCGCAAAATTGTTTCATTTATTGAGAAGAATCGATTCCCACCTTTATTTTGTGTAAATATTTTCAAAACTGTGAATTATAGCGTCTGCGCATGATTTTCAACTTTAAATAATTTTTTTCGCGCACTTACAGACATTTTACAAAAAAATTTTATGGCGCAAAATTGTTTCATTTATTGAGAAGAATCGATTCCCACCTTTATTTTGTGTAAATATTTTCAAAACTGTGAATTATAGCGTCTGCGCATGATTTTCAACTTTAAATAATTTTTTTCGCGCACTTACAGACATTTTACAAAAAAATTTTATGGCGCAAAATTGTTTCATTTATTCAGGAGAATCGATTTCCAATTTCATTTCTTCGGTTTTTTAAAAAATTAGCGCTTTAAACCCTACTGCGCAGGCTTCCCGCCTGTAGTAAATAGGTGCACTTGGGCCAGACAGAATTTTTTATTCACTAAATTAAATTTAAAAATGGGGACTTGTACATTAGGGCAGCCCAAACAATTTTAGTTCTATATTTCATGTCGGTAAAATGAAGGGAAATGCCTTAAAAAAATTAAAATTGTTTATAACAATGATGGTACTACCTGGATTATTTAATGAAACAAATGAAATTTAAAAATGAGGACTTGTACATTAGGGCGGCCCAAACAATTTTAGTTCTATATTTCATGTCGCTAAAATGAAGGGAAATGCCTTAAAAAAATTAAAATTGTTTATAACAATGATGGTACTACCTGGATTATTTATTGCAACAAATGAAATTTAAAAATGAGGACTTGTACATTAGGGCAGCCCAAACAATTTTAGTTCTATATTTCATGTCGCTAAAATGAAGGGAAATGCCTTAAAAAAATTAAAATTGTTTATAACAATGATGGTAGTACCTGGATTATTTAATGCAACAAATTAAATTTAAAAATGAGGACTTGTACATTAGAGCAACCCAGACAATTTTAGTTCTATATTTCATGTCGGTGAAATGAAGGGAAATGCCTTAAAAAAATTAAAATTGTTTATAACAATGATGGTAGTACGGATTATTTAATGCAACAAATTAAATTTAAAAATGAGGACTTGTACATTAGGGCAACCCAGACAATTTTAGTTCTATATTTCATGTCGGTAAAATGAAGGGAAATGCCTTAAAAAAATTAAAATTGTTTATAGCAATGATGGTACTACCTGGATTATTTAATGCAACAAATGAAATTTAAAAATGAGGACTTATACATTAGGGCGGCCCAAACAATTTTAGTTCTTATTTTCTTGCTATAAAGTTAAGCCAAATACCTAGAAAAATTAATAAGAACCCATTCCAATTAAGTAGGTGCACGTAATGCTTTCTTCCTGATAATTTAGTCTATTTATGTGTGTCTCTATGTACAGTTACATGCTGCGCATGTGGTTGACTTTTAAATTAGTTATCCTACATCCTAACTTTATTTAAATAAAACAACTTATATTTTATTATTGCAACATTTTTAATTTCCAAGTATATAGTATATACATATTTATATATTTACAATTATTACATACATACTGACTAATTTTTAAAATTAAAATTCTTACAACAATATACAACATACATTACTAATATCTACTTCTAAATTCTAAACAACAAACCTAAAACTAACTGCTAAACAATATATTACATTTCGGCGGAGTAGGGAAAGTGGCTAAAGTGTTTAAGCCGCTGCTTGCACTTTGCGACTTTCTCCTGCGCCGCCTTCATCTTTTGCCTTAAAATTAAAATTTGTCTATCGCAGTCCGTCACTACACTTTCACTTTGTTCCATCTCACTTATTATTGTTTGTCGCACTTTCAACGCTGCCGCAAGCGCGTCCCTTTGGCTGGGTGTAAATTCACCCAACCACTGAGGCTCGCCTTCCCCACTTGCAATATTTTCAATCCGTCGCTTCTTTAACGCTTTTATTGCAAGCGGAGATTGGGGTCTCTTAAAGGACAGCCTGTGCTCTGTCTCCTCATCCCCCTCGACGACAATAATTTCGGCCGTTGACGCTGCGGAGGAAGTTGGTTGGTCTGTTGGCGGAACACGAGCGGTATTTTTCTTCTGCTTCTTCTTCAGTGACAAACTCCGCAAGGCAGGCATCTTGAGAAGTTTCTCTAGTTTGCCGCCGCCACCACCACCACAACCAGCTGCTGGACTCGCCTCCTTCACAATTACGTCGCTGAGAATGACGACGTTCGACTCACGATCCTGCTGTTGACGGGTAGAAATCTCCGCCACCATCTCAGCACATGCCACGTCCTCGGCCTGTTCCTCCGCACCCTGCTCGGTCAAGTTGCGCTGCTCCGACACCCATTCTTCCACCGTGCGTGGTGTTAACACTGATGAGGGGTCAAACCCATCTAGCATTGCTTCTTCAGCCGCACTACCGAAACTAAATAAAGACATTAGGTCACTCTCCATTTTTTAACTTTGTTTTTGGTCTTTAACGCCACTAACACAAGTCGTACAACAACTGCGAACTGATCCGCTGCTCGGGCGTCGCCTTCCTTTATACACGTCAAGACCACCCCCACTTCTCAAACCCAGCCAACAAGTTTACCCTCTTCGGTCTTTCTTGACGTCACGACTTCCCAAGGACGAAACTACTTCTACAGCGGATCGTTCGGGTCTCAACTAATTGAATAACTTATTTTATTCTTAAATTTACTTATTTTCCATAATTTCAGTTATATTACATATAAACACTTTTTTTTTTCATCTTTCACTTACTAATGCAAACATGGCATTTTAGCTACTTTACATTTAAACTACTAAAACAGTTAATTAAAATATTATTAATATGGACTTTCCAGCGGGCAATTTTTTTTTTATAAAAACAATTGTATTACGCGCAATAAATTTTCTGCATTACGTTCAGGGTCTGACTTAAAAAACTCTATGTCTGCATGCCCCCAAGGTAGCGTTTTTGTGCTATTTGGAATTACATAACGTTTATCGTCGTTGTGCGACAGAGCAACTTTATTTATAACCTGCGTATAAACATCATGTAATTCACTTCGAAAGGTTTTCATTTTTCGAAATATTAACCCACCTTGTTCGACGATTTTCCGGTAATCATCTTGATAAAGTTCTTTCTCGATAACACACTTTTTAATCCCTTTAGCTTTTTTCAATTCGTTGCCTACAGATTTTACATAGTAAGCTTTGGCTCCAGTGCCATAAAAAGAAATTATTGGATCACCTGGAAATTCATCCTTCATCCTACCCAATACGGATTTACTTTTAACTATATTGAACTTATTTTCTTCTGGGTAGTTTGATGTATCGAACATGTTTGGGTTTTCTGTTATTGTGCGATAAAAATTATCGGTCGACACTTTTATTATAAGCGAATCCGTGTCGGTGTAAAGTAGGGAAGCATTATTGCCAAACTTTTTCTTAATGAAGTTATAGAAAAAATCATAAATTACTGTTTTTGATATGTCCAATATGGAAAATCCTATATATATTGGTTTATTGTACATAATTTTTAATTTATCCATGTGAATCGCAACAAAGTTTTCAGAAAATATGGAGCGGCTATTGAAATTCGGGCGAGAAATTAATGCCCTAGCTCCAACTTTACCGCGACTACTTTCCCATTGAGTAATCAATTTAATGTCTTTTCGCTTTTCCACGTTTTCCATGGTCTTACCAAAAACAGCATTTATTATTAATTTAAAAAGGTCTTTACCAAATTTTGTTGTGGCTGAGTTTCGCAGTTCAGTGTTAAAGTCAATGTATTTCTTTAGCCACTTAGATTGATCGAATTTTAACACTCTATGAGTTTGCATTACCATTAGACCGTTGCAGATGGCTTGTTTTAGCGTTCTATAGTGAACAACATATCTCTTTTTGTCGTTTAAATTCGGAATTAATTTTGGTAATTTTGCTGTCTCGGTAGGAGGTATTATGTTTTCTACTAAGAACGGAAGATCAGAATGTGCATCATGTAATTCTTCAGGGTAATGAACATCCACTTCGAAAACATATCCTTGCGGGCTATCATCGTCAACAGCCAAAATATTTAAATCAAGTATTTCACCTGCTGAGAGCCATCTAAAACCGCCTAATGGTAAAGTTTGGGACATACTATGACCGTATAGGTTTGTTGCATCCAGATAGCTTATAAATGAAGAAGGTTCGTTGGGGTCAAAATTTGGTAAAAATGAATTATTGGCAATATGCATTCTATCTGTACACTGACTTATGCCACCGCTAATTCCCTTTTGGAAAAAATGAATTATATCAATATCCGTTAGCAGTTCTAACTCCACCTTGGTCATGCGCAACATACAATCAAATGATAAACTTGGAAGGGTAAAATACTGCGCAGGATCGAGTTTGTAAACTTTTAAACATGTATCGCGAAATTGCTCAAAAACATCAGTTAATAACAATACGTCAGACTTTAAATATAAATCCGAATAATCACCCAAATTCTTACATGCAAACAAGCGCCACACTTCTTTAGCCCTTACATAGCACTCATCACTGATATGCTCTTCTCGTAAATTATCATAAAATTCATTTTTTGTTGGAAGATTGCGATTATTCATTTTATCGATAGAATCAATAAAACCATAGGGAAAAACGCCTTTTTGACGCATTAAATTAAATTCATCATCGTTAACAAAATGTTTTCGAGTTTCTCTAAATTCATTAGCATTTAAACCATTACCCAAATTTTCCAGAGATGCTGATAAAAATTTAAAGCTGTCAATAAATCGCAACTTTAAATTTTTCCGCTTGGTTTGCCCGGTTTTTCGATCAATGTAGTCATGCATGTAAATACTCTTTGTGAATGATACATATTTCTCCTTACTTTGAGCTATAACTTCAATTTTGTCACCATATCGACATAATTCCTTTATAAACATGTGGCTGTCATAACCACTTAAATTGTGGAAAATAATGGGGATAAAGTTTGGTATTTGATAATTTAAATTACAAATGGAATGTGCGGCACCATATCTTTTCTTGCCAGTTATGTGGCAATGGTCTTTAACTTTACCATCATTACCCTCAAAGGATCGCTCACATATCCCACATGTCGTAGCATTTTCAAATTCTTGTTGCTCAGTGGCTGTTAAATGGTGCATTGGTTTTATATCTTTCAAATATGTATTATAAAGGAACCTTAAATCTGTCTTGATACGATCCACAAAAACTTTGGCGGCATCAGTGCCCCGATATAGCTCAAACTTGGATAAGGAATCATCAAAAGAGCATTTAATTAAATATGCAAAAGAGTATGGCTCATGTTTTAAACTTTTAACAGTATAAGAATTTTGATTATTTGGTTCTACTGTCTCGATAGGTTTTAAAACGGATTCAAAATCCGCGTAAACAACAAAGGGAACACGCATTTGTTTTTCGATACCCTCAAATTTTAAAATATTTTCAGGTACACTCTTTCCAAATTTATCTATTTTGCGATCCATTGAGGGTGTCAGCGCATAGATATGCTTACAGTCATGCTTTTGATGTAATATTAAAGCTCCTGGTGAGCCGAAGGAGATTAAACACCCATCACAAAAATATAATTGCCCATTATGTTTCGATATTTGACTGGAAACTAAACGAGACAAATCTTTTATCCAACAGTAATGACTTTTTATACAGTTTTCTTCACAAACATGCTCATCATCGGAATTTTTAATATTACAATCTTCAGTTATTAACAATAAATTTACATGTATTGGTAGCTTTTCTGTAGCATATCGTAATGGGCCGACAACCTCATAAAGTATTTTATTATTTTTAAAATAAGATTCTAGACCATACACATTAACGGAAATATTATTTAAAGCCTCAAACTTTTTTATGTCACACAATGTTACTGGAAAATCCATACCTGTAAAGTTCAATGAGGTGCTGTAGTGCGGGTAGGAACTAAGTTGTGAGGGATCTGCGACTACCGGAAATAATGCTGACATTATGGCCCAAGCAAAACAACACTGGTCCTGATTCATCACATTGATAATAGCTTTCTTGTATTCGATAAATCTTGGCAACTTTATGTAGGATGAACCACCAATGGGTGCATACTTATTAATATTCACCTCCAAGTATAGAATTTTTTCTAGGGCCCACCCTGCAAAACAAAAAAAGGATAATTAAATTATCGTATTTCACATTAAAACTAACTATAAAGGGAAACTTTTCTATTCTACCATACCTGAATCTTTCTCTTGAAATTCTGTAGACTGCACCTTCATTGCCTCTACAAATGATTTGTAAACATCCTTCAAATCGCTTCCTACAGCAACTATTTCATTGCTGGTATTAAAAGATTTCTCATTAAACAATTCCTGCGTTGGAAGAAAATATCTGCCGACAACCACCATATTTATTTTCAACGTATGTTCTCTACGTAGTATCTCCATTATTAACTGCAACACTTTCGATTCAATTTCAGCAAAAAATGCTGAATAGTCCACATGTTCATTTTCACTGCTAATATGATATGATGCGATTCTATTTTTAAATGCAGAATTTATTAGCTGAACACCATCACAGAGTGGCACACAAGATTTATTTTTATGGTCTGACGTTCTTGAATGGGCTGACATCTGTCCACGTGGAACCATTACGTCACATACTGCACAATTCTGCATAGTTGATGTAGATGCACCACCATCAATTCTTCGCCGCTTATCTCCAACAACAGCATTATCAAATCTTTTTCCACAAGATTCTCTTTGATGTCGTAACATATTAGCTGAGCGAGTAAACGACATATCACACTTTTCACACTTGTAATAATTCATGATTGCTAACTATACAATTCACAAACTCGGAACTTGCACTAAGAAATGAAACGACTCCAACTCGTTTATATAGATGGCAAGCAGGTGTGCACTATAATTGTCAAGGTCACAAAATCAAGTTCAAGATCAAGGTCAAAGCCAAGGGCAAGTTCAAAGTCAAGGTCAAGTTCAAGGTCAAGGTCAAGGTCAAGGTCAAAGTCAAGGTCAAGGTCAAGGTCAAGGTCAAGGTCAAGGACAAAGTCAAGGTCAAGTTCAAGGTCAAGGTCAAATCCGGGTTAGTCAAGGTCATCCAAGGTCATTCGGGTTAGGTCAAGGTCATCCAAGGTCAAGGTCATTCGGGTTAGGTCAAGGTCATCCAAGGTCATTCGGGTTAGGTCAAGGTCATCCAAGGTCAAGGTCATTCCCTGGTAATAGTGAATCATGGTAACAAGCCCACGTTCGAAAGACAGGGATACGGTTCTATCCTAGACCTGACAATTGCGACCGAAAATCTTAGCAGCAACATAGTAAACTGGGCAGTGATTGACGATGAATCCCTAAGCGACCATAACTACATAACTTTTGACATCGCCAAGAAGAAGCAGACACCAAAATATAGACAGACAAATAGAGGATGGCAAGCGAAGAAACTTGACCGAGAAGGACTCCAGCGCATACTGACCGACGCAAGAGACTACGAAATCGAGCCTACGGCAAAAAGCTTTACAAATAAGCTTAACGAGATTTGCGATAAAGTTATGCCAAAAAGAAGAACAAATAATAGAAAGCGACCGGTATATTGGTGGACAGATGAAATAGCACAAATCCGCAAGGAGTGTCTGCGAAATCGAAGAGCATATACTAGACAAGCCAGAAAAAATCCACCTCAACAAACTCAACACCTGTGGGATACTTACAAGGAGAGCCAAAAAAGCCTGAGAAACAGGATTAAAAAGGCCAAGAAAGACAACTGGAAAACTCTCTGTGATCGTATCAATGAGGATATATGGGGTGATGGATACAAAATAGTTATGAAAGGGATGCTGGGCTTCCCTCCCAGAATACAACTGACTATGGATGCAATGGAGAAAGTAGCAAATCACCTATTCCCAACCCACGAAGATGTTGCATTTAGATGTGACACAAACTCCAGGTTCATAAACTTCACGACAAAGGAACTCCTCACCGCGTGTAAAAAGCTCAAAAACAACAAGTCCCCGGGTCCGGGCTGCATCCCGCCTGAGATTATCAGCGCGGTTGCAATGTCTAGACCGGAGTACGTTGTCTCAGTGTACAATAAACTGGCAAACCAAGCGTACTTCCCAATGGAATGGAAACGAGCTAAACTACTGCTGCTCAGTAAAGCGGGAAAGCCCTTGGACGATCCATCATCGTTCAGACCGATCTGCCTGCTAGACGTAGAAGGGAAGCTCTATGAACAACTGCTCCTGATACGACTTAATGAGGAATTAGCGCGCACAGGTAATCTCTCAGAGAGACAATTTGGATTTAGGAAGGGCAGACAGACGGTGGATGCTATAAACGTGGTCGTGAAAATGGCCAAGGATGCCGCAGCATACGCATGCCAACATCGACGGATCTGTGTCATGATAACACTGGATGTCAAGAACGCATTCAATAGTGCGTCATGGCAACTAATCTTGGAGGAACTAAGAAAAAGGGCAGTAGAGGAAAGTCTGATCAGTGTCATAGCGTCTTACCTGTCAGGAAGGGATCTGTTGCTTGAGGCTGAAGAGAGTCTAAGGACAAAAAGGCTTAGTAGTGGTGTGCCGCAGGGATCTGTGCTGGGCCCAACCCTGTGGAACGTACTCTACGACGACGTGCTCAGATTAAGGATGCCGACGGGAGCCACCCTAATAGGCTTTGCGGATGACCTGGCGCTGGTAGTCACGGCGAAGACAGAGGAACTCCTGATGACCGCGGCAAACATGAGTCTACAGCGAGTGGCAAACTGGATGGAGGGACGGCGCTTGCGACTGGCTCCAGAGAAGACCGAAGCAGTCTTGCTGACGACCAAGAGGAAAATCGGGCCCATCAGCTTCCGACTACTGGGCAAAACGGTGCATCTCAGCAAGGCTGTGAAATACCTCGGAGTGTGGCTAGACACAAAGCTATCCTTCGCTGAACATATCAGCAGGACAATCCAGAAGGCGGAGAGAACAGTCTCAGCACTGACTAGCTTAATGCCCAATATCGGTGGACCGAGGACATCAAAAAGACAGGTCTTATCAAGTGTGGTACACTCCCAGATTCTCTATGCTGCTCCTGTCTGGCATACGGCTACAAAAAACAAAAAGCTTATGCAAAAACTTGCTAGACTCCAAAGAACAATGTCAATAAAAACATGCAGTGCATATAGGACCGTATCAACTCAGGGGGTTGGAGTTATTGCAGAAGCCCCCCCTATAGACCTATTAATCAAAGAAAGATACGACAGGTATCGAGGAGTAGAGAAGGAAGTGGCCAGAGCCAGTCTGATGAGGGAATGGCAGGAGAAATGGGAAAACGGCGTGCATGGACGATGGACCCACAAACTAATTCCAGATATCCAGAGATGGGTGAAACGACCGAAGGGAGAAGTTGACTACTACCTTACTCAAGCGCTATCAGGACATGGCTGCTTTAGGAAATATCTATACGACCGAAAGAGATCGGCTACAAGTGAATGTACATATTGCCAACAGGAAGATGACGCTGGGCATACCCTTTTCGACTGCCATAGGTGGGAGGAAGCCAGGGGCACGTACACCACAGAAACGGGGCGCCCTTTCAATATGGCCAACGTAAGGATGGGTCTAGTGAACTCGGAAGAGTCATGGGACAATATCTACAAAACAGTGAGGACCATTATCGAAACCAAGGAGGAGGAAGCCCGGACTTAGTTGTAGCATCAAAAATCAAAAAGGGAGAAATGGCAGGCCATCGTACCGAAGTAATGCGAAAGCGGTTTCCGGTGCGACTTGGCAGAGAGGAAGTAGGGGAAGGGTTTTAGTGGGTCGGAGCCCCACACTGACTTAGGGCGCTAGATGAACAATGCCCTAAGCCGTGCGAGATAGCATTTCCTCATCCCTACTAAAAAAAAAAAAAAAAAAGGTCAAGGTCATTCGGGTTAGGTCAAGGTCATCCAAGGTCATTCGGGTTAGGTCAAGGTCAAGGTCAAGGTCATAAAAAGTGGAGGGGGGATCCGCAGTTCTCTCAAACTTTGACTACTTGTCAGTAATTGCCCTGACCCCGAATCAGGATATGGAGTAGAAAACGGATTTGTTCAAATCCTGGAGAAACAAAAATATGAATATGTTCACGTTTATTCATGTTTAGTCGAAATTTCACGACTAATTACACATTGTGGAGCATTCTCACACCAATCCGCTGTGGAAGGAGGTATTTCAACTTACATCTACGAACTAGGAGCAGAGGACTGTAGAAAAATCCATGCCTACCGTCAGTTTAGTGGAGTGAACGGACATATAATCAGCAAACTAAAACCTAATTCTACAGTTTCTACTTCTCTTACCTTGGCTGGAAAAATCGATTCAAAGGCTAACTGCGAGGGAACGCAGTATATCGAGGACGGACAACAATGGAACAATGTAATAGTTCAGGCTGATGTAAAGATAACTTTGCAAGATTATTTCACTAAAGTTGCCCTTGACAATGATGAAATTTACCTACAAAATGGAATCAGATGTCCTTATCTACCAGGACAGTGTAGCGACCATATAAATGGAGAATCCACCTGGGACCGAAATTCACCAAATCTATGTAAACAATTTAATATTATCTGTGAAGGGATGGCAACCTTTGTGCAAGAGAAAGAAACGAAAAACCCAAATAGTTATGTAGTGGTCGAGGACCGTGCCAAAGTATTTGCCATACAACTTATTCGACGAGAACTTATTTGCGGCACATCCACATGGCAGAGTGAACATCCTAGATTGTTGGTCCTTCGCAAAAGAACTGCCACAGAACTAACACCATTTACTGAAATAACAGAAAGTAGCGATGCCGACCTCATAACCTATGTAAACACCAAATTCCTTTATGTAGAACAATCCTTTAAACGAACGGTAAACGAAATGTTCACACAAACAGTCTATAGAAGATGCTTATTACATCAGCTAGGATACGTTGCCAAGTTAAGTGGAGAAGTTCTCTATATTCTACGTTGCGTAGCCGTACCTGTAGAGGTTAGACGAACAGACCATTGTTACGTGGAACTTCCAGTAACCGCGTATAATAAAACTTTTTATATGTCTCCAGTGACTAGGATTCTTCAAGAATACGGAGAGGAGACAGTGTGCAACTCGATCATACCTGCTTTGTACGAAATTGACAATAGATGGATAGGGTTCGACCCCTACCCCAATCAAGGAATAGTGCCTGAAGAATTAAGGGTCGATGCTGAAGAACCACACAAATTTCAAACTATTAAAGATCTTGGAGCGGGAGGACTATACACCTATCAAGAAATCAGAAAAGCGCAAGACGCCATGATGTTTAATCTAGAAAGAAATGCGTTAAATAATATAATAGTGCGAAGAATTGCTGGACAAGAAGTTCAGTCTCAAGGATTTTCCACTTTAAGTTTATTCAATAAGGAGGAAATGGAAAATCTAGCAAATAGCGCAATACGAAAAATCTACGGATATTTTACCATTTTAGGAGACTGGATGAGTGGATTTATTGGCATATATTTTATTTTGAGAATAATAAAATTTGTGATTGAAACATTCATGAACGCAGTAGCTATACATCGTTTTACAGGGTGTACCCCTCATCTTATCGCTTCATGCTGGGATACGCTGACGCTGTTCGTATTACACAATAGACAACGTAAACATAAAAAATATGAACAACCAGGAGAAACAACCCCAACTTTTTGGAAAAATGACGATCCCGCCAATAATCTACCAGGATCCGTAACTTCTACCGAACCAGCAGCCCAAAAACATGTTACATTTTTTATAGAAAATGAGGCGAAACCAAACCATCATAATCCACCAACAGCTCCATCGCCGCCAACTAGTCAGGAAACTTTTGCCACATTAAGAAAAGAATTAATCCATATTCCTAAAATTAAGTGGAGTATGTTCGATCGAAACGGTACAGA
This sequence comes from Polydrusus tereticollis, assembly GCA_963920685.1. NCBI lineage: Eukaryota > Metazoa > Arthropoda > Insecta > Coleoptera > Curculionidae > Polydrusus > Polydrusus tereticollis. The sequence continues at coordinate 147,769,705 of OY987326.1, forward strand.
AAAACTGTAAGATCATAGAAGCACAATTTTACGCATTACTTAATATAGTTTATAGAGTGGAGCCTTCAGTGACATCTGGCGACACCAACCCAAATAAGTAACAACCTATATAGTAGAAAAATGCCTTCTGGAACCGAGTACTCTACCTGAAGACACGTAAGTGCTGCTCTTAATAGAAATCGGCAGAACCCGAAACTTAAGATTAAGGCATATTCCCACTAAAGCGGAACCACTTGAAAGATTTCAGTTTGAGGTTTCGGCCAAACACCGGCTGAAAACGCCACTACGATGTTTACAATTGAGTCCTAATGGGTACATGGGAAAAGTGGACAATTACGTGCTGAAATTAAAAACTATGATCTCATAGCCATGGGATTGAACGTATTTGTTATAGTTACCTAATACGAATGGATGGAATATTGGACTAAGATAATTTGGTTATACGAATAATAAGATAAACAAAAAGAAAAATTTAATGGACTTCTCGAACTCAATCTTAAGACCGATACACACTAAAATTGTTTTAAAAAATGCTGATTTTGCAAAAATGAAAATTGGGCATTAATAAAGGATAGAGTCTAGCTTAAAAACAAATGAAGATAGAAATGTTTCTACAAAGGGAGAGAAAGATAGACTGAAATTTAAAAAATTTCCCCCGCCAAAGAGTAAAAAGGTGGAAATCACGGCTCTAGAGCCCCATTTGTTTGAAAAAATTCGTCTTAAGCTTTTATAGTGTTCATCGTAAGCTACCTACACTTAAAAAATAAAACAAAAAAAAGAACTAATAATAATCATTAGCAAATCACCGGGTGAAATTAGACTTTTATCAAAGTATTAAAGAAAAAATAGTCTTAAGATTTTCCGGACAATAATAAGACTTTTCGCGTCGCGGGTGCTTCTTAAACTTTATAACAGTGGCAGTGCACTATTTATAAAAAAATAAAATAATTAAAAAAATGTTGTGGATGGTATTGTTCATTACGTATCTGCGAATGGTCCAGGACCGGCAGCTTAAAAACATGCTCATGAGGATGGCCCTCTACCACTGCCGGGACTTGTACAGACAGATGGGCGAAAATAACCCGTGCCATGCGGCAATGCTCCCCATTCGAGCAATTATATCAATGTGGAGCTCTCTACTTCATCTAGAGTACCAGACATGCCGGACCATTTGGGCTACTGAAGCAGGTCGTACTTACGACATCCGAGCCTGTGATTGTGCGATTTGCAAGCCGGTGCCGCGGGACCTGTTCCAACTGGGCCAGTACTGGAACCTGATAGCCATGGCTGGGATTCCATTCTGCCCATGTCCTGTATGTAGAGCCCGTCCCCAGCCAAGCTGCCAAACAACACCTATGCCTAGTACTTCTGGACAAGGACCCGACCAAAAAGCTAGTTCCAGTCAAGGTGAAGCCGGGCCCAGTACGGCTGCAGAATCAGGTACTGCCAAAACTGAATCCCAACCACCATCAAACGCCGAGACAAGAATGGGACCACGACCAGCAGAATCAACCGTACCTCGCACCCTTCTGGAAGCACCAAGACGTCCCCTACCCCAGCTGATCCCCATGGGACACGGTCGGCCCACTAACATGCTAACTTCCCTTCGAGAAGCCATTAGACCCGTGGGCCCAACTAGGCCCCTGCAACGCCAGGAAGAGCCAGGCGTAAGCGCCGAGGCCCAGCCTTCTGCCGAGGCCACCTATAGAGTGACACGGTCCCCAGGCGGACTGCGCCTTACATTTAGAAGACCACCGAAGTCCAGAAAGTAAGAATTTTACTGTGTTGTACCAATATTCAATTAATTTCTTTTGGGACAGGGGTACCTAATTTAAGCCCCTAAAAATTTTTTTTTTACATTTCCAAGTACCTAATTGATAAGAAATTTTTGTTGTGTTCTCGTTATTTGTTATTAAGATTTAAGAATATAAAACTGCCCATGTCGTCCCCGCAGGGCTCCAGACAGGATGTTATATTTAACATTCTATAAAATATAACCTAATTTTTTATATATTCATCTAATAGATAGGTAGTGTTTATTGATGAGACTATGTATTTTTTTTAAAATATATTTTAATAATAGGCTTAGGCATGATTTTCCTAATGTTGAGCGTTTAATATTTTAAAGTTATTAGTACTTATTTTGACAATATTGCAAATGTTGCCTCACGATTCGCAGAATCATGGGCGGATGAGTGAATCTAGTCACTAGTATAGGGCATGTACGTTTTGATAAGCAAAATCTGCTCTATTATTAAGTTTACTCTTTAAATTTATAATTGTTTTATATTAGTACGTAAGAAAAGGCCACAATCATTTACTTTTGCGACCGTCAGCGCATTAATCATTACAAATTTTACTTTTAAACAAATTTCGGGTCACCGCTTTATTTTATACATAATACAGCTGCGATAAACATAAGCTACCTGACCTAGGACACGGCCGATCTTTTGAATTTATACTCGAGCGACAATGACCCAGTTCTGAAGTGTATTAGGTCTCTGTTTATTTAGCTAAGTGTGTAATGCTTGAGCAATTGAAAATTACCTATCGAAATACCTTTATTAAAAAGGTCTTTCGACTGAAATAGGGGAGAGTGGTGTAGTGAACCGGGAGCTTGTTTTTCTTAGCAGTATACTTTAAACAAAAGGGAAAAATCCCATGGTTATTAAAATGCACCAGTTGATTAAAAAAAAAACTATTTTCCTGAGGAACTTCGGTTAATTGCCTTTTGAACAAAATGTACAATAAAGTTCTTTAAAAAAATAAAAATAGATGGAAAGAGATGAATAAATTCTTATTTAAATCCTACGTAAAAAAATTTAAAAAAAAAAGTGCTTTCAAAATTTTCTTCAATCAAAGTGAAATATTTTATTTTTGAGGAAAAAAATATTTTAAGTACAAGTACGTGTTGCAAAATCCTTTGAAGAAAATAAAATTTAATTTTATAAAAAAAAATTTTTTTTTTAAATATAAACATTCAAAATAAAGAAAAATATTTTTCTATGTATTTTAACACCGAGTGGGAAAACACTGCAAATAAAAGAAATTCAAAATAATTTAAAAATTAATCTTTAAGATTTAAACTAGAACGTCTCTTGTGCATTTTTAATACCTAATATGTGAAATATTTTGAAGGAGTAACTAGCCGGACTGTTAATATTCAAAACAAAAGAACAAAATTTTTAACTTACTTTTTAAAGATTCGTAAATCCAAAAAAAAAAAGGAGAAAATTTGGGAAAGAAAATCCAAACTTAATTAAAATCCTATTATTTCTGTTATTCACAATCACTACAATATGAAACATTTTTGAAACTTATTTTTCCTCCGACTAGTCAATTAAAGTTGATCGCGCGAACCCCGGTAAAATAAGACTAAATGCTGGATTGCGCCTAGCCACCGCGCGGGCTGCAAAAATCCCGTAGCATTTCCCTATATGGATACAAAGTACTCCTACTCCTCTCTACATACGTCTCCCACCTACATTATTCAGGGTGAAAATTCAGTCATGTTTCCTTATATGGATAGGGATATGTACCGACTATCTGGGGGTAAAAGTTGGATTGGTTGAGAGTTGCTGAAGACGAGTATAAATTCGATAAGATCCCAGTCAGTAGGAGAGTTGAAATTAAAATCTCGGCGCGAAAACTTTGAACGATACTTGCGGAAAGTCCGGTATAAGTCCAGTCGCTAACCTCTTCTCGATTTGATCTACAGGGATCAACGTCCGCTTACCCACGATCGATCGGGTCAACGACCTCGCAGAAGTAAGTGATTGTGAGCCCTAGATCTATATTGCATTACTCCATAATGTCTGTTTTTGAAAATGATTCCTATAAAAGTGTTGGGGTGGCTCCTTTAAAGTGTTATCTCAAATAAATTAAGAGTGTTTTGAAGAAAATTTGCGTTTCCTTTTATTATAGAAGCACAAATTACAACCCAAATTATTTTCGAAGTGTTTCCAACCAAAACAAAAATAATGAAATCTCCTGCAGTTCAGTACAACTCCCACTTTTGAAATAAAAATAACAAATGGCTCTCATAAGCAGTACTTTGGGACTTACGTGCATTATAAATTAGCATCGAACACAGATTCTCTCCGAACCCAGCAACGAAGAGTTTTATAGCCGCCACTTCAGGAGCAGTGCCAACCAATAAAAGGGATGTTACTAAGTAAGTAATAAGTAAGCTATTAGGCTCCAAGGGAGGCGGGTGCTATAAGAAGTTGTTCATTCAAGGCACGCTTGGAACGGTACAGTGGGGTAGCCACAGGGGGGCGATCGCCCTCTTGGCCTGGCGCCCCTTTTAGGTAGGTACTACTTAAATAATAATTCTTAAAAAACAAGGTCGGTCTTATTTTATTTTTAGTAAAGAATTGCGATGGGAATAAACTTAACAAAACGGGTTTCGAGAGCATCCAACAACATTATATATTCATTTTTTTTATATAGCGGATTTTAACTTCATTTGGGGCCAGACCCCCATTCCTTATGGAGCATAAAAACCGTGAATTCCTAGGAAACTTGGGCGTGGTCCCATAATTTTTTGCCTGCGGCGCTTTACCTCCACGATCTGCGCCCCTCTACTATCTCGAAGAGGTCTTCCCAATTCCTTCATACTAATTTTTTCCTCCTTGATTTTATTCATGCCTTATTTAAATCAAACTACCTATTGTTTACTTTTCACAAGTTGAAACTAGAAATACGAACACTGTGTGTAGGCATGCAGACAGCCCTCTCAAGTTGCAATTGAACAACTAAAATAAATACCCGACGCGCCGAGCCAATCGATCAGTGGCACGAAATTCCATCTAAAATCTCCGTCGCCCTATTTATACATGACAATTTAGGTCTATTTTTAAATGTTAAATTAAAAGTAAAATCTCTTAATAAGGGACTGATGTATTATGGTAGTGCAATGGCCCCGTTGCCCTTTAAGACGACCCGCCATTGCATCGCTGAAATACTGCTCACACGTTGGAGCTCAGCTCCTAAACATACCCTGAGACTGCTGGATTCTATTCGAAGTCGCTTGTTTGGTGACTATGATCTGACAAGCAAGCTTGAAAGCCTAGAATATCGAATGTTGGTGACTCAATGAGCTTCTTTTACAAATAATTTCATTACAAGTGTTCAACTGAGGTTGCCCGCTTGATTCAGAGCGGTACAAGGTATATATACAAAAACACGTATTCTAAACTAACCACTGCAGCCTACCCGTACGTGTTGTAGCTTATTAGTATCTACCTCGAACGACACTGTTCAAAAATTCTTTCATCTGAAGAATGTTATTACTCTGGAACGACCTCCCTAAGGTCGCGTGTTCCCAACGAGTATAATAGTATATAATCTCCAAAGATTCAACCAATAACGTGAATCGCCTTCCGCGCCGCTTGCAAAGCGCTAAATGATTTTTCATGCAGTACTGCATCTGATCATTATAAAAATGTAATAAACGTTTAGTGGTGTACCTCACCCCCGCAAGGGGGTTAAAGCTACTAGCTGAATTAATATTAGGAAAATATTTCCCCTTTCAAAATATAATTGACGTGTTTGAGCGATTTTGTATTAATTACTAGCAATATGAAAAATTGAGCTTGTTTCCAAATAAACGCTTTATATGGTGTGTTAACCTGAACTGACCCTGAAGCTATGCACTTCAGCAGGAGATACACGTATACAAGAACCTACATAGGATTTATAATAATTTAACAGTTGAAAGTACATAAAATATATCATTTGAATTTTTTGCCATGAACAGCTGTTTGCGATGAAAACGAAAAAATATAAAATATTGCCTAGGTAGTTAATATTAAACTGTATACCTACCTTGCATAGTTCAAAACCGTGTGGCGCGCCACATGGTTTTAGAAGTACAACGCCTGAGGAGACAGGGCGGTAAAATGCATAAAAATAGTCGCTATGACGGTGGCAGTATAGGCGTGCGTAATATTTTTTTTTCTAATTATTTTAGTCTTAAATTACGTAAAATATAAAAACAAATACCTACTGATTTATAAGCAATTACTACCCTAACTTGGCTATGAATAACTTTACCTTTTATATATTTATTCATTTTACAAACATCAACGTTTAAATATGATTAATTATGAACTGCGGCAATGCCTGTAAAATTTCAAAGGGTTTGAAGATGTACTTTGTATCCCCACTAATTCAATATCATATACAATAAAAAGAGACAAAACCATTAGTAAGGGACAGAAATCCCCGCTGATTGCTGGATTTCGGCGTGGGTTGCCAAATTTACCAAAACATATTATCCTCATCGCTTTAAGAATATAATAAATTATATTAAGCGGTTATAATTTGCAATGTGAAGGGAAAAAATCAACGGGATTTATGTTACAGAGAGTATACAATATACAGGAATATGCATACGTCTAATGGTGGATTTATACAGACAAATAACATAAAATAAAAATAAAATAAAACATTAAGTAGTTACATATTCCTCGTAAGGTGTTTATACAGAGACATAACATAAAATAAAAATAAGAAATGACCTTCAAGTTGGCTATCTTTCAAATTTTATTTTATTTTTATGTGAAACTGCGCATGCCCGATCTGATTTGATTCTCGGTTTCTTGAGGTTAAAGTTGTAAAATATTACCTCTGTTTTTCTTGGTTTATTTACTTAAATTCGTACTGCTAAAATTTACAAAAATGCCTACAAGTAGATGTGCCGACAGTCCTTATTCCATTCTTATTTTATTTGCTGTATAAATGGCAACTAAACCCAGTTATTTAATTCCTTATTTCTTATTTTTATATTGCCTATGTTATTTGTCTGTATAAATCCACCATAATTGTTTTAAGTAATACATAGTAGATAGTATAGAGATTATTTTAAAAGACCGAAAGAGCAATAAAACCTGCAACAAAGAAAGTTACAGCTTTTATCATCTTTCTTTCTTCTAAACAGATCATAGGAATGAAATTAGCAAGTACCAACCCTTAATTGCCTCTCTTTGTCAGGTGTGAGAAATTAAAGCGGAAAAAAGAACCTTTTCCCAGGTACCCAAAAATTCAGGTACGGGCAAGGAATTTTGGGGTTAGTTCAGGTCACCCTACATTCGACTTAGAATATTTGGTGCAAAATGTTTAACGCTGAGACACGGAAAATTATTTTAAATGTTTTGGAGTATTGTCACGAAGGGTTCATTTAACTATCACTCGCTTCCTCGCTTCTGGACTGTTGTCGCCTGGTCGCCCTGTATATCGTTTCCTTAACGGCAGGGTCCGTGAGTGGGGCAGACCAGCGCGGGCTAGAGGCGAGGGGATACCATCTCCGATCTCGCTGCGAAGCCGTGGAAGCCGTGCGGTCGGACGGTGGACGAGGACGCTGGCCGCCGAGACGCCCCCAAGAACGCCGTGACCCTTTCGCCCACGCCTTGGAAGTTGTAGGAGAATAGTAAAAGGTAGGTCTGGGTTGAATTGATTGTAAAGTGTAAATATTTGTAATAATAAATAGCTGCAATAATTATGACGACCGCCTTTTAATCAAGGATCCCGGTGCCCTCGTGACAGTATTTTTAAAATGAAAAAGAAAATAGTCTTCAGTCAATTTCAGGTGTGAAATGCACTTCAGCAGCCTGTAAAATTAGTGAGAAAACTGTAGCCAGGATCCGAAAGGAATAAACAACAGGAACCTGTCCCAGGGTAAGTGGTTTAAAATTTATTCACATATGAATACAGGGTGTCCCACAGTGGATGGCGTATTAGACGTTTATGAACCAAAAAATTATGCGATTTTTATACTATATAATATAATATAATATAAGAATTGTAATTTATTATAAGTATTTATATTCAATTTTAAAGTAATAAAAATACATGTAGTCATAATATTCAATTTCCTTTCTAGGCTAATAGAGAAAAGCGTGCCCCAAAAACAAGGGATTTAACACAGGTATCAATCAGTATAAAACGATAAAAAATACACACAATATTACATTATGCCTCTCTTCCTCAGGTACACCCTTGGGTACCTGGTAAAAGATAGAACACTAAGACTTATGTGATTTATTATTTTACTCTCTTTGAAGGGCTGGATATCCCTTTACTTTATTCTTGCTTTTGATTTGTATGAAAACAATGAATAGCCTGTATAGCGTTCTTTGTTGCACGTTTTATTTGGGTTTCGGTCTTTTTAAACAATCTGTACTATATTTGAATTATATACAAAGTAACATTTTATCGAAATTTAAAGAGAGAAGTACGGTAACAATGTAAAGTTTTTTTGCTCGGATTCCTTTCGCAGCTCTCAGCCGTGTGGCGAATTTTACATACACCTATCCATCATGGAAAATGTTTCTTTTTTTTAAGAAAAATTTGAAATCAATAAAATGGTGAGAAATAAAAAATTAAGACACATTTATATATTCACTTTATTTCCTAGTTTTTACATACCTATAGGTAAATAGTTTACTGTTTATATAATTTACAAATAAATATTCCTACATACAGCGTGTCACGTCGTGTACGCGTCTCAGAGTTAATTGACTTTATTTCTTTATTCTGGTGAATTTTAAAATTTATGCTATAGCAGTTAGATTTTTAATGAGGGAGGCACAACATGAGCACACTTTCATCTGAGACCGTGCATATGGCATCCGTCATGATTTAAAGTAGAACTCAAAAAGTTTAAATGGAAAGGAAGGTATACTTTTTATTAGTACTTATTACCATTAAGATTAAAATAATTTAACTTATGGAATCCGTACTTAATATTTTAATGGTAGGTACCTCTATTCTAATTCTAGGATAGGTATACGTCCTACCTATACCTAAGTACTTAACTCTAAAATTTTACTAGAATATAGAAATAACTCAAACCTATAGGGTTTAGGATTTCTGAGACAATTTGTATATAGGTACTAATCTAAATAAGTGTTGCATTATTTAGCAAGTCTCGTACGCAATTTTTCGTTGTGGAATGTTTTAAACTACGTGCTATTGGTGTTCTCTTAAAGGCAATTTTTATGTACTCCAGTAAAGATCAGAGTGCTCTTTAAATGACGGTTAAAAATGCAGGATGTGGATAATTCCTTCCTTTAGGTCTACAATGAAATGAAAACTGGATGCAGGGTGTTCCACCGAAGACTAAACAGGGGCTAATGTACTGATATACTTTTGAAAAAATCCAAAATAGCCAAATAGCCAATCGATTAATTTTTTCCAATATACTTAATTCAAAAATTCCATCAGAACATTTCACCAAAAACAAAAAACTTACTCCATGGATGTAGAATTTTTGAGTTTATTGATACCTGTTTAATTTAATAGGTTCATATGATGCAGGTATAATTTCTTCTAGATCAACAGAAATTTGGCATATTTATTAATTTGTCGCCATGAAATACTCGTTAGACGAGCGATTGTAGATTGTTTACTTTGTATAGGTACTAAAGTCAAGAAAATGCAAGAAAAACAAGGAGATGATATTGCAAATTTTTATAGAAATATAGGTATCCGTAAATATTTTTAACCTATTTCAAGAAAATAAGTCTTTACATGACAGCAAAAGAAATTCACAGAGAAAAATAAATCGAGACCAAGCCATTTTAAATTATTTTAAAATAAATTCCACCTTATCAATTTCGGATGTAATTCCGAGACATTCAGTACGGTCGTGTAATACGTCGAAGGGTTAGCCGCGGGAACCGTCCACAGAACTTTAAAAATTAACAAATTTATACTCCGGTACCAAAATAATTGGCAGTGACTCATTTTTACCGGGATGTGCAAGACGTAAGGGGAACGCCAATTCCAGAGGCGTGTCATTTTAAACAATAATAATTCAAAAAATATATGATTTTTTTTGTTAATTATTACAATATATTTACATTTACTATAATAAATATAATATTATAAATTAAACTGAAAAAGAAATTAAGCTTTTACATATGCTGATCTAATAAAGTAATTAGAGAAACTAATTTACGCAGGAATAAAATCCAAAAAGAATAATAAAGCAACCCTATATGTTATTTTCCTAATGTTTTTATTATACTACATAATAATAGAAACATATAATAGTGGATTAAAGGCAAAACCTAAACCTAAATCATAAATGTTTATAAATTTCCTAACTATTGTTACCTAATGAACACTAATTGATAATAATTTGACAAATTATATTCCACGCCGACATTATAAAGTGTTGTTATAAGTTACAATTTTAAATTCATTATTACCATTACAGCGATTATTCAGTATCTGACGATGAAAACATTTCATTACTGTCGCTACTGCTGTCATCTGCAGGATTTATAATACCAATTTTTCTACGCCCTCGACGTGTAATACGCACTTATGCCAATCTGCTGCTTGTACATTCTCTATTGCCGTTTTTAACAGTTCTTTAACATCTTTTAATTTAGAAGTTTTATTTTCACGCGCCACCTCGCCTTTTATCTGTGCCCATATAAGCTTGATTGGATTTAGCTCACAATGGTAAGGCGGTAAACGTAATATTATAACACCTCGTTCACGAGCCATTTCATCCACTACATATTTCGTATATTCTTTTTTGTAAAGTCTTGCAAGATCGAGCAACTGTACTTTTAGCATTTTTTCGCAGTCAACAGTCTTTCCTTTTTGCCACGCAGAAGTTGGCAAGGCTTCCAGCCGATGGCTGTGGTATGGTGCATTATCTATCACGATTACCGACCCACGTTCAATACGTGGTAAGATGGATTTAAACCAATCTTCAAACACTCCCGAGTTCATATCCTCATGATAATCACCGGTTTTACGAGATTCAAACACGTTTAACCCACCTTCAAGAATACCAGAATCACTCCCGATGTGGGTTATAATTAACCGACGACCTTTTCCTGAAGGAGCTTTCAATTCAGTGGACAGTTCATTAAAGGCGTTACGTGCACTTTCCGACGAATGGCTAACTTTGTTTGCTGATCAATAAAAATCTTCTTCCGTCCTCTTGTTTCCTTCTGATCGGACACTTTAGTATTCCTATTGTCCTTGATAGTTCTATAAACAGTACGGCAAGATGTCTTATAGTCAATGTGGCACAAAGTTCTGCTGCATCATTGAATGATATTCCACTGTGTGTACATAGAATTCCCTCATACACATTTTTTACAATTGTACGCTCCCAGGTTTTAAATAACGTCGTTTTGTAACTTGTTGGTTACTATCACTTGAAGAACTCGCCTACATTATAATATTTGCTGTTTTGAATAACCACCAAAATAACACCAAAATAATAAAACTGAATTACTAATATCCTCTTGATTGAAACTTGTCTACGACACAGTCACAGTTGGTTAGAGTAGTAATTGAGTAGACCAAGTACCGTAGGGTGTAAAGGCCCTTAATGACATGCTGATTTTGGTACATTTTATGAGATATTAAATGAAATATTTTAAAACCTGGCAACATGTAGCGACTTATTAATGCACAATCTTCCCTAGCGGTTTTGAATGCTTTTACTTCAGTTAAAGTGTGTGAATCGATGTTAATTATTTTCTCCGCACACTCAATGGTGATGAGAACAGTTTTGCCAATTATTTTGGGATCGTAGTATAAATATTTTCATATAGTCCGCCTTACTGTTCTGTGGCTATGGATGGAATGCGAATAAAAAAAGTGATATACCGGGTTTGCTAAGTTTACCAACAAATTTTAAATAAAAATGACCTAATTTTATGATGTTAAGACCGCGCATAAATTTTTTCTCGCCCATGCCATTCCAGCCGACCGTTTCCAGTCGTTGAAATAATTGTGGTGGACACATCAATAAAATAATGCCTAAGAAATGTGTGTTCCACTGAGTTTTTTTTTTACCTGTTGCCGCTGAGAGTGGAAAGTGGTGTGGTTTAATTATTAAAATAAGAGGAAATAAATTTAGTTTATTAGCTTAGAAAATATTAATATGAAACGAGGCACCGCACGCCTATGCCGCTATACTTAAACCTGACTTTTTTATGCCCTTTCGCCCCCTGTCTCCTTAGCCGTCGCAGCCAGACTCGTAAGGCGGACTATACAGACTTTACAGTCATTACTTGCACGTGTCTATAAAACCATATGAATCTAATCAAAATTACGAGATTCAAAAAGTCAAAACAAAGTTTAAGTTCATAAACGTCAAAATTTTCGTGGCTAGCTTTTAAAATGGATACATAATGGCTAATATCCATAAATATTTATCGCCAACACGAAAGTACGATAAAAATAGAACAATTTTTAAGATTAAATTGAATTTCAAGGCACCAAAATGTTTAAAAATAAATTAAAGTTGACAGATCAAAACAATGCACAACACTCCCAATATCTTTTATCTCTGTCTAGCACGTTACTTACGAATTCGAGACGTATTGCGCAACCCCGGAGAAGCTCTATTGTGTTTTTATATACTTTTAAGCTATAATAAATAAAGAGAGTTGTCAAACATATCCACCGTGCCGACTTTATAATACTTTGAAAGATTAGCTTTTACAATATTCACGGGCTAATTAATTCTGAAATCATTGATTAGGGGCCATCCATAAAGGACGTCACGGCTTGAGGGGGAGGGGGGTCTAGCAAATGTGACCATTTGTGACAGGAAGGAGAGAGGGAAATAATAATTCCAGTTGAGTAATAATTTGAATTCAAACCCTACATAGTCTTCCCGCGTTACGCGAGACGGCAGCACTTTACGGAGTGCGTGCAGTCTACTACTACATGCTATTGGCATTATTAACCTCAACAATGTGTAATTTTCGATTTTAATTTTGTAACGTGACATAGTGGGGTGGGGGGGGGGTCTAAAAATGTATCCATTTGTGACATGGGGGAGGGGGGGGGGGGTCAAAAATCCTCTGAAAAACCGTGACGTCCTTTATGGACGGCCCCCTTATATTAATCTACACAGAAAAATTCAGATTTCTATTAGCCGCGAATTTACCCCTCCTCTCCCCACTAATTGAATATTGAATTCTAAATCCGCCATTATATATATATGAACATTTTTAACCATCAATTAAAAAACACCCAGCATATCTAAATTTTAGGGCGCACGAGGCGATTTATAGGACGACGAAAACGTTTGGATTTTATTAAAAATGTGTACCTACCTTACAGTAACGCTCATCAAACTGCTTATCCCAAAAATTCAAGGTTTTAATGCAATTTGATAGTTAAGTAGGTACCTATATAACTAAATTTAATAATAATCATTGTAACTTAAGAAAAAAAGTGATTTTAATTTTATGCCTTTAGGAAAAATATCAAACTTAAATGTTGCAACCACCTTTCAAGTAATCGTACAGGGTATCTGGAAACTATAATGTTGAGATATTTAAAAGAACTAAAATGTTGCATTTCCTTAGATCAAAAATGTGTTTACAGGTTTAAAAAATATTGAGAAATAAAAGTTGTCTCTTACAGTTTCCGAGATCGCAATTAGTGTCACCAATTTCGGACACATTGTATATGAACCACTAGAACCACTTATATATTTTATATTCTTTGATTTAATCAGTACACTGATACGAACAATTAAAAATTTCAGCCATTATATACACTATTGGCAAGCATTTATCTTACATGCGGAGGTTTTCAGTGTGATAAAACGGTATAGGCAAAGCAAGGGCGGTTTTACGGGGGGGGGGGTAATAGGGTAATTACCCCCCCCCCCCCCATGAATTTAGAATTTTAAGCATCATCATTGAAAAAAGGGCGTGGCACCCAAAAATTTTTCGTCTGCGGCGCTATTTTTTTTCTTACCCCCCTTCCCACACTATTTTCTGGTTACTTTTCTTAAAAAAAAAATTGGGATTTCAAATTACCCCCCCCCCCATGTTGAAAAGCTAAAACCGCCCTTGAGGCAAAGGCTGGAGAGAAATAAAGACAGACAAAATCATGCTCTAGCCGATTCCCCTTCCACCGACCAATACGCTTTTATGGTAGAGGGGAATACTAGCGGGCACGGTAGGTGGGCGACGGGCGACGGCAGTATCGTATCAGCCAGATATTGGAGCAGTAGTGATTGTCAATCGCATTTTGTGCGATGTTTTATGACGTCGTTTTTTTGCGGTCATGTTTATCACTGGTAGTTCTATTAATACATACAACTAACAGTAATTTTAAGGTGTTTAAATTTTTATCGGCCTTAAGCATAAAAGTAAAATAAAACCTGTTATTCTAAAAAAAAATAAACTCATGAACATTCTTAAAAAAAATAAAATTAATGGTAATTCTAATTAAAAAATAACTTTAAACAATAAGTATTCTTAAAATGGTATAAAACTAAAAAAGTCATTTTAATAAATGCTCGAAGACATTGCCTTGCTGGGCTTCGCAATACCCGAGCCGATCATAAAACTCCGTCCTAACATTCGACAATACCTCCGGTGTTATGGAATTAGTAATGTCGAATATTTTTGCTCTTAACTCAACTAAATTTACAGGCCTCTCATGTGGATAACTGTAAATTAGTTGAGTTAAGTGGCCCCACAAAAAAAAGTCGAGGGGAGTCAATCCGGTGACCTTGCCGGCCATGGTATGGTACCTCTGCCACAAATAAGCCGTTCAGGAAATGTCATACTCAAAAACTCCTGAACTCGCCTTGCATTGTGAGTAGGGCAACCATCCTGCTGAAACCAAATTTCTTCGAAATTAACATTCAAGGCACGCACAGCTGGTATTATTTCCTCTTGCAGCATCTGCAAATATTTTTCCCCATTTAAGTTGCCGTCAATGACAAAAGGTCCTACAATATTGTCGCCCAAAATACCCGCCCAACAGTTTAATTTTTGGGGATATTGTGTCCGCAAAGGCGCACTTAAATGTTTATTTTCCCGTGACCAATATCTGGCGACTGCAGGATTATGGTAACCATGAAGAAAAAATGATGATTCATCCGTAAACAGAATATTTTTTAAAACATCTTCATTTCCATCAATTTGCCTTCTCATGGTCTCACAAAACTCCATTCGCCTCATAAAATCATCTGGAAAAATTTCTTGGGTAGTTCTCATTTTATAGGATTTATACCCATGCTTTTTTAAAACATGTCTAACTGTGCGGTCTAGAATGCCAATTTCTTGAGAAATATGGGTGCTGGAACATGGCTCACTTGCTTCCACAAAAGCGCATACATTTTCGTCCCTCTCGACTCTTTCTTCAGGAATAGGACGGGCTTGTTGATCCTCGTGATAGCATTTACCACATTGGTTAATGCACCCGGATTTTTTAAAACGATTATAAATATTAATAATCGTTTGGCGGGAAGGAACCTCTGTTGATCAGGGTACGCAAATGCAAATTGCCCAACAACACCTTCGGCACTTTCAGCTTTGGAATACCATAAAACTATATTAATTTTCTGTTCACGCGAATACATTTTTTTTAAATATTAATTTACTCCTTTCTATGCAAAAGACTCTGTGAATATGAGCCTTGCCGTAGCCGCCCCCACCAGTCCTTACAAGTCTTGCATAGTACCGCCACCCGCGAAAGTAAAGGGCAGGGTTTCGATCAACCAGTAAAAATGAAATTATTTATGTTGTCTTCCCCAATAAAATATTAAAAACTTAGGTTCGAAAAGTCTACGTGACAACGTCGCAAAATCAAGCAGTTCCGAGGCCGCGCGAAAGGAATACTCTCGTTTGTTCTCGTCGTATTGGAAGGGGAATAGGGGAAATCGCTGTCGTTCTCTTTTTAATCTTAGGCATTTTATAACCATACTATTCTATTGCATTAAAATTGGCCTGCAAAGTTTTACTTTGCCGATAGTGTATAGCCGTAGTACGAACTATAACAAACTATTTGGTTGTTATAGCTCTTAGGTATTTATCCAGCGTCTTGAATCAATCTGAAATGCGTCCAATTTTTAAGGGCTGCATGGATATACAAAGCGGAACTGATCCTACATGAACTGATCGGAGTAGCGTTGCGAGACAGAAGGTAAGATCACAGCATAAAGAGATCAACCAGGCGCTCTCGATAAGAAATCCTTTGAAGTTAATCAGTAAGGTTTCGTCCGAATGCCGACCCCGTCGATCATATTTCTGGTGCATACGCACGGATATTGCAAACGAAAGAGCGGGAGCTAGCTAACCAGTTCTTAGCCTATAGGTACTTTTATGGGAAATTATATTATTATCATAATTCTATTAAAACATTTCGGCAGATAATAGCATTTTATTGTCAAATAAAACGTGCAAAATATTAATTTTATTTAGTGTCTGAAGTATTTAAATACACAGACAAGGGAAATACATGGTACCGAATTAAAGCCTACATGCCATAAAAACTATATGTTAATACTATTAAATATAGGTGTATAGTAAAACCATATAAATATTATTGTAACCAATTTTCGCTCTCAAAACGACTTAACGATTTTAAAGCAAAATAAAAATAAATCTGTTAATTTTAATTTTTACTTATTGTTATTAATCTTAATGGCAGTTTTTTGAATTGTTTGTCCACAACTTTAAGCAGCACAACGACTTATTCCACGACCTTCAGTACTCATTTTTAGTTAAAAAAAAATAAAATAAACATACAAAGCAATGATTTCCCCAATTCCTGCTCTGTATAAACGATGTTCGCGCAACAATCCGCTCAGCGAGACTGAGGATTTGCATTCAGAGAAAATGACGAATTGCTTGCTTAGGATGTTGTCGGCACACTTAAATTTGTACGCTGATAGCGTCGGCTGGTCTCTTATGTTGCGGTAAGGTTCGCTCGATCACGCTTTTGAGGTGCACAGGTGCATTCAGATGTGCAGGTTGGTTTTTATCGCTTTGTCCGCTCTGCTTGGTTCTTGTCCCTTGTATATGTGCACACAGCCTTATACACACACCTTAATATATACCCTTAAAAAATGTTTAAAACACTTAAATATTTCTTTGTTGCTAATAAATACCTACTGAATTTACACTTTGAGGAAATTTTTCATATAGTCCTGAAGAGCACTTTTCAGGTTATAATACCACCGTTGTATGAAAGAGCTGAACTACCTATATCACGAAATGTTTCGGGATTAACGAATAATACTTTTATTTAATAAGAAGCAATAACAGAATAATGTATCGGCATATAGGTAAAGCTACGTAGGTTCATAAATATTACTACGCAGAGTACGAAAATTGAATAAAAATGTGGGTCTTCTATTTAAACAATTAAAGTTGACATTTGCCATATTTTTTGTGCAACCCTGTATAACGCTTATAATTCCTAAAATGTGGTTTGGAAAACACAAAATAGAATTGACGGGTATGAGCGTTTTCCATAAAATTACATGTGGACCGACCTACGGGCACGGAAATATAGAATGGTTATGCGTTACTTAAAATTTAAACATTCCCCCTTCTATTTATGTACATAGAGCGAGTCAAATGTTTAAAAGCTGGGGAAGGTTATTAGCAAAAGGGCTTTAATTCTGTGGAGAGTTTTCATCAACTTCTTCTATAACAGAGTCTTGTTCGAAACGTTGACGTTGAAGAACTAATTCTTGGTATTTCTGCAAAAAAATTGTTAATGTTATAAGTTGTAAAGTGATGACCTAAAGTTATGAAACACAAAACACAATAAACGTGTACAAAAAATTTATTGTAATAAAAAATATGTGGCAAAAAGCAATAACAAAACTATACAAAATATATATTATGTTATCTGCAAAAGATTATGATTTTTTAATAATATGAATATGCAATAAAATATAAACTAAAAACACAATAGAAAATTTAAATATAAATAGTAAATAATGGAAAAATGTACCTTTACATTTAGTAATTAATTATTAATACGCAACAAAAACTGGATTCTTGTCATTGTCACAAGGATATAAAAAATAAAAGACACAATGTCGTTGAATTTTTTGTCTATCACTTAAAACGACTGGACAATAATTTTTAAAGTTGGTTAAAATTGGCTATGCCCCCATATTCCTTACGTGCCGATGACGTTACTAAAGTCGGAGGTTTATTCGAACTCGCTGTTTCATGCGTGTAAAACAGTTAATCATCGACAAACATTTTAGCTTTATTTCAATGCATTCAACTATATCCTCCAAATAATATCCGTAAGATAAAATATAGTGCACAATTTTTACATACAAAGAGGTGATCCATTTAGTTTTCAGCGACTCTAGCTTGATGGGTGATAAATCTGAAACTTTTACTGTTTGAAAGTCAACAAATCTCCGACTTTAGTGACGTTAGCGGCCAGCAAGAAAAAATGAGGGCGTGGCATATGTTTTACTCAACTTTAAAAATGTATTGTGACGCCGTTTAAAGGACAAAAAGTTCAAGGGTATTATTTAAGTTATAGAGATAGCTCTCTTCAATAAACTTCGTTCTAAAATGTTTATCATTTAAATCATGTAATTGTGGTAACAGAATCTCGGTCCGTTATATAAATTTGCCACTTCACGGCTACAATAATTATGAGATATCTTTAAAAAGTAGTTTTGATAGAAACAAATTCCAAATTTTGTATCTGAAATATTATTAATATTCTATTGATAGACGGAAAAATTGTTGTCATTGAGGTTGTGTTGCAGTTGAACGTTGAACGCTGAGTCCGAATTCCCAATATAGGTAAAGTGCTGAACCATTCAAATACAGGTAAGTTTGAGGGGAAATATTTAAAGATATGCAGTGTGGTCTATTAAGTGTGCAACATATGGGAAATTCTGTACTGGTTTCTCAGAAAATTTTATTCTTGATAAAAGTTGATGCATGTCTGATGACCATTTTAGGTCAAATAGGACAATATACAGGGTGTTTCGGGAGGAAAATATTTTAATGAGGTATTCTAGAGGTCAATATAAGAAAAAAAGGTGATATAAATGTGGGTCTGGAAATGCTTTCTTTTCGAGATACAGTGTGCCAAAAAAAAGTAATATACATTTTTCCTTCAATACCTCGAAAATGATTAAAGGTATTACACTGATCGTGGGTGTGCGCTATACTGGCATGAAAATACGTTTTCTCGATTTAAAAAGTTTTACCATTTTACCAGTGGCGTACGCGACAGCAAAAAATAAAATTGTTTTGGCGAAAAAAATTGTACGCCTCTGGTATTTTTCAAATCAGGGGTCTATTTCTTAATCTACAGTCATTTCTTAAAAGAAAAAGTATTTTCAGTTTTTTTGGTAGAACAAACCATTTTCAAGTAATAGTTAGAATGCTGTTTTACAACCGTTTCCAAAAATTACTAGTGGAAATTAATTTTTTTACAAGTTGGCTTTGATAAATTAATGTCACAATAATGTTTGGCACATTATTTAACATAAAATACTAACAGTGTTATTTTTAATATTTTTATAAATTATTAGTACCTACTAAACCGTAAGTAAGCAGTGAAATATTTATTGTACAATGCCTAAGACGTATAGCCATAGGGAATATGCCGACATGATATTTATCTACGGTTTCTGCAATGGTAGCGCAATCCAGGCAGTGAATGAATATCAACGTCGATTTCCAAATCGAGTCCTACCTAACAGAAAAGTGCTTCAAAAAGTATTTTTTAAAGCACAAGAAACTGGCATGTTTCCAAGTGCGAAAATTGTTTCCGAAAGACCGCAGGGCCTCGACGTAGATGTTGAAGAGAATATTCTTTATATTGCTACAGAAAATCCAAGTGAAAGTACGAGAAGGATTGCAAATGAACTTCATATACCTTCACACAAAGCCGTTTGGGAGACATTGAAAAGAAATGGTTTAAATCCGTTTCACATACAACCAGTTCAACATCTTCACGATGGTGATAATGCTCTAAGAACAGAGTTTTGTGAATGGATACGTCAAAATCGAGAACTGCATAGGTACATTTTATTTAGTGATGAAGCTCAATTTACCCGTGACGGAATTAATAACTGTCATAATAAACATAGGTGGTCAGAAGAAAATCCTCACGCTACATTCGAACGAAACTTTCAACATCGATTTAGTATTAACGTATGGTGTGGTATGCTTGGGGATCAATTGTTTGGTCCTTTTGTACTGGATGGACATCTTAATGGACTGGGCTGTTTACGCTTCTTACAAGAAAACTTATTTAATATTTTTGATGAAGTTCCTTTAGATGTAAGGGCACGACTGTATTTCCAACATGATGGTGCCCCACCACACTTTAGTCTCCAAGTGCGAAATTTTTTAAATACTTGTTTACCTGATCGTTGGATTGGCAGAGGTGGTCCTTACAATTGGCCACCAAGGTCACCTGACCTTAATCCCTTGGATTATTGCTTGTGGGGGTGGATGAAATCATTGGTTTATGCAACAAGAGTAGAAACAAGGGAAGCGTTGCTTGATCGCATTAACAATGCTGCAGCTATTATCCGAAATAACCGTCTCTCAATTCGCCGTGCTACCAGAGCAATTAATAAACGAGCGAATAAATGTATCTAAGCATACGGTGGTATTTTTGAAAACATTCGTTAAGATATTTTTTATGGTTTAGTATTTAGGTTTAGTTATTTGTTGTTAAAATAAACTTTATTGTAAATTTCAGAACCGATTATTTTACAAAATAAATGTCGTGAAGTCGAAATATCAGTAACGTAATAAAACAGCATTCTAACTATTACTTGAAAATGGTTTGTTCTACCAAAAACACTCAAAATACTTTTTTTTTCGCCAAAACAATTTTATTTTTTGCTGTCGCGTACGCCACTGGTAAAATGGTAAAAACTTTTTAAATCGAGAAAACGTATTTTCATGCCAGTATAGCGCACACCCACGATCAGTGTAATACCTTTAATCGTTTTCGAGGTATTGAAGGAAAAATGTATATTACTTTTTTTTTGGCACACTGTATCTCGAAAAGAAAGCATTTCCAGACCCACATTTATATGACCTTTTTTCTTATATTGACCTCTAAAATACCTCATTAAAATATTTCCCTTTCCTCCCGAAACACCCTGTATAATAGGGTAGGACAAAAAATATGAAAATTGTTCAAGAGTAAAGTACCCCTATGTCGAAAAATAGAGAAGAACGTTATTAAAAAAGGTTGTTTAGAATTAAAAACAATATTATGTCTAAATACAAAGTCATAGCCTTCCATAAAAAAAAACTTTTTTTTTTTAAACTTTTAATTAATATTTGTATTCTTTTATTACTTCACACTGGATCGACTTCTAAGGTTTTTAGTATTTTACTGTATAGGTACTTTCATATTAGAAGAGTGTTTATCTTGTTTTTAGGAATTTTTGCGAAATTCGAAATTGGTTTGTAGTATCCTTGCAACAAACTTGGTGGTATAAAAAAATATAAACCTAAACAGATTTTACAAATTTGATTCAATTTGATGAAAGCTGTCCAGAAGCGATTTGATTGTAGTTAATTTAGAAGGGTATTCTACCTAAATATAAAAAACAGTCATTATTAGTAGCACGGGGGTAATTTGAAGTTAATTTTTTTTTTATTTTGATAAAAGACTAGGACTTTGTATTTAGACATATTTTTTAATTCAAAACAACTTTTCTTTATAACGTTTTTCTCTATTTTTCGACATAAGGGCTCTTTACTCTTGAACGATTTTGATATTTTTCGCCCTACCCTGTATCCTATTTGAGTTGAAGCCATTCTAAGTGCACCTGAAATTGTTATGGGACATGCACTAACTTTAATCAAGTATACAATTTTGTGAGAAACCAATAACAAAGAAGTTTGCCATTTGTTGCACACTTAATCGATTACACTGTACATCAACCTACACAATTATGCAGGTGAGTACAAAATAATAGAATATTATGTTATTATGAGTAGAAAGCGAGCATTATTTGTTAAGTCTAAAAGCGTAAACTGCCGAGGCTGCATATTGAGCGAGCCACATAAAAAGCCTTGTACTCTGAGTGACATAATATACTATTTTTTTTCATCAAGCGTCAGAACAAATAAATGGAAAGGGATAAAAAAATCTAATTTAACGTGGACAAAAAAAATGGCAACTTTAACTTCGAAAAATGATATCAGGTCATGCAACTAATGTAAGTAAAAAAATAACGAAATAAAAAATATTATGTAGTAAGAAGCAAATTCCTTTCGCTTATACGAGCCCTGAACACTACAATTGAACCACCTTCATTCATTTTTCGCTCAGAGAAAACATTTGACCTTTTTGGTTTACAGGTTTCAACTTGTCACTTTAAATAGGCAATATAGGCAATTAATTTAGAACCATTTTCAAGATTTACATTGTATTTAATATTTAATTTAGATTTTAACATAAAAACTGTGCCTATATTGTTCCTTTTAATATTTTTGCTTGTAAAAGAAAACAACTTTAAGTAACACGAATATTTAAACTGACAGTTCCCACAAAATCATGACTCTACGGCACTTTTCTTTAATACGTTGCTATGATTGCACTTTTTCATTAGGCACCAAATGAAAAATATTGCTCATTTATAACCATGTATGTAATGATATAAAGTTTACAAAATTAAAAATTAAAAAAAAGTTGCGTCACTTCGCCTCCGTACTTTGATATCGTTCGTCTGAGTTTGATATATTAAGATCACAAGCATGCCGCCGCCAACTGCTCTTAGTCATTAATCGGCTCCGTTATGGGGTACTTACACACGTAGTTTAATTCCGCATGGAGAAGATTTGTCTACCTGAGGTTGTCCAAAAGTTCGATGTATGTACCGGGTGGCCAACTAAGAATGCGAGGTAGTGTATCTGGGAAACTATCCATCGTAGAGGCTTGCGGCAAAAAAAAGTATTACTAAAACGGGCGGGTGTATTTTCCTCACCAGAAATTTTGTTTTACCTGCGTAAATAAAAGGGTCCGATAATCCGATAGGTATTTTGCTCACTAAATGCAAATATTAGTAGATTAGGGGTGGTCAATTAAGTTTTATGGCCCAAGAAAGAATTAGGGTTTTACCGGGTTTATGGTATTGTATACGGAACTTTCGGCCCCATATTGGGTAAGGTACCTGCTAGAAATTTTAGGTCAAGTAATCTTGCAAGAAATTTCGGCCCCAAACATTGCAGGTAATGCGAATTGAACCAAAAAGGTGGATTAGATGCCTTGTTAGCGCTGTTTAACCAATATAAGTCTATAAAAGGGGCAAACAATTAATAATAATATTCTCCGGTGAACTTGAAAAAGGCGAATTGGAACCAAAAAGGTGGATTAGATGCCGTGTTAGCGCTGTTTAACCAATATAAGTCTATAAAACCGCATTAGCCGAGTTGCAGGTCAAAAATTGAGTTATTAACGAGTGAGGAAAATACGTATCCAATTTTATGGCCTTTGCGGTTGGTGAGGAATTTACCTCCGCCCACTAAAACGGCCAAGAGAAAAACCTGGAAAATATTTTCAAGTTTCTGAAATGGCCGCTAGGGGGCGTAACTGCAATCTTGAATCTAAAAAAGTGATGTTTCTGTAAATTCCGCTGTATTAACCTAATAAAAAAAAACTGATCTTTAAAGTCCAGGATAATCTGAACCTTTTTTGTTTGACACTTTTTGCAGTATCTCTAAAAATAAAGTGGGGGGGGGGGGGGGTATTCAAACGTTTTCGTAAATAACATCCTGTATCTTCGAAACGGCTAAGCCGATTTGAACAAACTTGGGCTCGTTAAAAAGAGCTATTCTTGGGCTACAAACATCATTATATTTGAAGTTTTGTAAGTTTCACATATCGCCGCTAGAGGGATTTTTTTGACATTCCAACAGAAATGGTTAATTTTCTCAACAAAATAAAATGCATTGGTATCATTTTTTTTTTCATAAAAAAGTAGCTAAGTGATGCCTAAACTGGCTCGCGATAACCGCATCTCGATATCTTGTTCCTAACCCAAAATATCGACAATAGAAAACTTTATACGAAAATCCCTTAAATTTTCATTTTATTGTAACTATATTTTTCTGGAATTCTTTCTATTATGTAAGTTGTGTCCCTAAAAAAGGCCAATTTATAAAAGTAAGATTTTTAATGCCACCGCAAATGCTCGAAATGCTGACCATCACGTTCTATGCACAAAAAAGACAATTAATAGAAGCAGGCCATGGAAACAAAACAAATACCTAATCAAAACATAAATAATCCAAATTGTCAATAGTTGTCAAAGTTTTGCGTTACTTTGAGTAATTTTTGTGTTTACAAAATGCATTTTACGGATGACGAAGCTGTTGATATGCTTGCGGTGTATTTTGAATGTCTTCAGAATGCCGCAGTAGCTAAAAGAGTTTACGCCGCTCGATATCCAAATCGGCGTCCTTGCGATGTGAGAGTTTTTCCCCGATTAGTGGCTAGTTTACGAGCCAATGGTTGTTTTCGGCCTAAGTTTCAACGGCAAAGAATTGGAAGAATACAAGAAAATATTAACTACGTACTGGGGTATATTGAAGGAAATCCTCATGTTGGCACAAGAGCATTATCCCTTGAGTTGGACATATCACCAACGGTTCAAAATATTTTGAAGGACCATAGGTAAGTTCTAACGGCTATCAAAGTTAGGTATTCGTTTAAACTTTTTTAAATTACTTTTAGAATGCACCCATATCATGTCGTTTTGCATCAGGCCTTGAAAGGGGAAGATTTTGATCGGAGGTTGGACTATTGCCATTGGATGTTAGGTATGATACGCCAAAATAGAGAATTTTTATTTCAAATTCTTTGAACCGATGAAGCCACCTTTAGTAATGATGGGAGAGTCAATCTACATAATATGCACTATTGGTCTGCAGAAAATCCGCATTGGTTGCATGAAGTTCAGCACCAAGGACGTTGGAGTTTAAATGTGTGGTGTGGCATACTGGAAGGCAGAATTATTGGGCCATATTTTTTTGAGCAATCCCTAAATGGCAATGTCTTTCTTGACTTTTTGGCCAATCAATTACCGTTGTTGTTGGAAGATGTGCCTTTGGAAACAAGGTAAAACCTGTTTTTGCAGTTGGATGGTTGCCCAGCACATTTTGCCGTTAATGTGCGAGAGCATATTAATGCAGTATTTAAACAGCGGTGGATTGGAAGAGGAAGTCTATTTCCATGGCCTCCGCGATCACCAGACCTAACTTGCCTGGATTTTTATTTATGGGGGCGGTTAAAGGACGTGTTTCAGACTCAACCTACGACCAGAGAAGATTTGAAAAACCGGATTCGTAATGCAATACGTAACATACCGAGAGCCGAAATTGAAAGTGCAGCTTTGTCTACCCATGAGAGGCTTCAGCAATGCATAGAACGTGATGGTCAGCATTTCGAGCATTCGCGGGGGCATTAAAAATCCTTTTATAAATCGGTCCTTTTTAGGGCCACAACTTACATAATAGAAAGAATTCCAGAAAAATATAGTTACAATAAAATGAAAATTTAAGGGATTTAGTTTAGGGAGTATAAAATTTTCTATTGCCGATATCTTGGGTTAGGAACAAGATATCGAGATGCGGTTTTCGCGAACTAGTTTAGGCATCATTTAGCTACTGTTTCATGAAAAAATTTTATTTTGTTGAGAAAATTAACCATTTCTGTTGGAATGTCGAAAAAAGCCCTCTAGCGGCGATATGTGAAACTTACAAAACTTCAAATATAATGATGTTTGTATCCCAAGAATAGCTCCTTTTAACGAGCCCAAGTTTGTTCAAATCGGCTTAGCCGTTTCGAAGATACAGGATATTATTTACGGAAACGTTTGAATACCCCCCACAACTTTATCTTTAGAGATACTGCAAAAAGTGTCAAACAAAAAAGGTTCAGATTATCCTCGACTTTAAAGATCAGGATTTTTTTTATTAGGTTAATATAGCGGAATTTACAGAAACATCACTTTTTTAGATTCAAGATTGCAGTTACGCCCCCTAGCGGCCATTTCAGAAACTTGAAAATATTTTCCAGGTTTTTCTCTTGGCCGTTTTAGTAATAATTTTTTTTGCTGCAAGCCTCTACGATGGATAGTTTCCCAGATACAGTACCTCGCATTCTTAGTTGGCCACCCGTACAAACAAAAACTATTTAACTGAAATTGTAAATATGTAATTAAAGAGGTACATATGATAATTGTTATTACACAACATAACAATAGTTTTATGGCACCCATTTAGAGATTAACACAAAAGGATAATGTATTAATTTATACCTATATACCTTATTATGCGTTACAGGGGGCTTGCGACATATAATTGATTTGCCAATTAAACGTATTATAATAAAGTATTGTCTCGCGGCGTCCCCAGACCGAAATAAAATGTTATATCTTATCCGTAAATCGTATGCGCCTCGCATATTTTGGCGCTGTAAAAATTTTAATAAAAAAATAATTGACACTGACAGAACTGAAGCTTGGCCGTAATAAAATTTTGACGTCATTTTTGGACTTCGCGGATGAAAACCTATCTGACCCCATACCTTTTCTTTCTATCGAAGACCGAGTTTTTGTTGTCTTGCTCTCACCGGGTATAAGAGATAAATTTATGGTAAAACAACAACCCCCCATAAACAGTCGCCCCGTGCGGGCACTGCACTAATAATTGACAATATGCAATCTTACGTAAAAAGAAATGATTAATTAAAAATACCCATAAATAACTATCTACATAAAGTACTTCCCAACATATTTCGTTTGACTTAATGACTGCAATAAAACCCCTCATAAACTCGGCTTTCGCTTTCGCCGAGACGTATTAACCCACATTTATTTTTAATGCCAGTTTATAACTATAACTTATAAATAGATAGGTACATTACTTGACTTGTTATCAAAATTAATAAACTGTCTAATTAAGGTTTTTTAGAAACAACTTAATTATTAGGATATTTCTCAAAACTTTTTAGTTACAGGTACCTGTTTATATAGCTTATATATATAGTAAACATAATATTCGAAATATATTAGTATCTATCTATTTTACCTTGAAACAGTGTGCAACAAGTTAATATTAAAAGTATGTGGAGACCTTGGGAATCTTCAGCTAATGCCATATCTAGCTACCAGCTACCCTAAACATTCGAGGAAGCATTTATCTTCTGACGCCAAAGTGATCGTGAAAAATGTATGTGAATCGTTATTAAAGAGCGGCCACCCTAAAGTAATTGTCATTAAAAATACCAGTGAAATGACGAAAGTTTAATTATCGACGGTACGAGATATTATGCTAAAAAAAACATTTTCAAAGAAAAGTTCGCAAAGATACCGTCACATTACATGTCCCTATCTTACTTTTTTATGATCTTTACAAAAACATGAACTTCCGGTAAAACCGGAAGTACTGTATTTCCGGTTTTTGAGTTACATCCGGTTTAACCGGAAGTTGATGTTTTTGGGAAGATAATAAAAAAGTAAGATAGGGACATGTAAGCCGTTTTACTCTAAAGCGTACCGTTAGAAAGCTAGAAGCTGTCAAAGTTGAAAAATGTCATTTTTCAAAAGTCGATATCTCGGAAACTATTAGGTTTAGACTTATAATGCACTTATTAAAAAATAATTGCTATTTTATGTTAAATCCAAAAATATTCGAAGATATAGGGTGTTCCATTTAAAAAAATATCACAGTGACCCCTAGTACTTTTGTTTGATGTTCAATTGTTTTTTGCTGAAGATATTCGAATTCGCGGGAGAAAATGACTTAAGATGGCTATTTCAGTTTTTTTATAAAAGTACAGGAAAAGTCAAAAAATCGCCTTGTCTAGTCTTGGTTGGATAACCCTGTACTTATAATAAATTACTATACATATAATACAAGTAATGGTAAAAAT
The DNA here is from genome assembly GCA_963920685.1 of Polydrusus tereticollis. Taxonomy (NCBI): domain Eukaryota; kingdom Metazoa; phylum Arthropoda; class Insecta; order Coleoptera; family Curculionidae; genus Polydrusus; species Polydrusus tereticollis. Next base: position 147,797,401 of record OY987326.1, read on the forward strand.
AAACATAATAAACATTGCTACTATAAGATATTACTATGGCTTTTCATTTAACTACAAAATCCGTTCCTGTGCAAAGCAGTACCCCTTATTTCATTTCATTTCAGTAATATAAACAGTGATGCCAACTGGGGCCAGGTAGATTTCGCTGGTTGGCACGCTCATCGACAGTATACTTTATATGGGTAATTTTACCAAGAAGTTGTTTAAAAACGTAGGTTTGGCAATCGAACAGGTAACGGGGTTTCTTTGGGTGTTTACAACATAATAAAACTATTATTGCAGTTATTAGGTCAAACGAAATATGTTCGGATGGACTTTACATACCTTCCTCGCTCTTTCGGACACATAAAAAACGATAGTTCCGCATTCACTCGACTTTCGCCACCGTCCACCAACCAAAAATTATTACCGGCCAAATCAGAAATTTTTTGAGACACCCTGTTCGCTACTGTGGAAACTAATTGTACCGCCACACTGGGACGCTCTGTATCATTCGGCTGACGTCAATACACTGCTATCAGCCTATAGCGGTCAGGCGGGGCAAGAGGCTGATGGTTTTGTATTCGACGCCAAGTGACGCAACTTATAATAATCCTGTAAACTTTTATATTTCTGACTTTAAAATTTTGAAAGTAACACTTAAAACAGAATTAAAAAAAAAAACAATGACATTAAATAAAATAGTATATACAACTCGCTGAGAAGTTTCTCTCGACGGAAATTAGACACTTTCCACCTCGGTTTGTAATATTATAAAGTCTAGTGGATCTTTGCCGGTGCGTATTTAACTGACATAAAATAATATAAGTCTTTAAAAAGATGATAAAAAGGGCGATCATTTAATAAAAGTTGCCGATGACATCGTATCTCCTATTCGGGTCACAGTGGTTGTATACACAATTGCGCAAGTCATATATTACTAAATGAAATAATGTTTTTGATGTACTAAATTTATTTTATAATAAATATTTACTGCGTTTGGTGGAATAGTTTACAAATCAAAGTTATCGTAAAGTTTGCATTTACTTTATAATAATTCATAAAATAAGCAATAACCTCCTCACGACTGTTTAAAAAATGCCACAAGATTTATCATTAATGCAATCAGTTTCAGTTAGTTCAGGTTGTCGTTAAAGTAAACACATTGAAAATCGTTGGTAAAATCTTAGTTACCCCCGATTTTACCTAATACTAGTTTGAAAACTAAAACAAAAAACTATTTGATCCAATAATACTGGTTAGAGTTAGTTAATGGCACTACCACAATATGGCAATAAACTGGACCTAAATTTAAAATTTTAATCTGGCTTTACGTTTACTTAGGTACATAAAAAAAATGAAAACTTAAATGTGTAGAATATGGAAATAATATGGCCTATTTTATACTGAAAACAAAACTTTAAATTTAGGTTATAATTTATTACGAGTAAAGCATGATTAATGTCTAGATCAGAGAAAATTTATAACTTCCAAGATAATTAAAATTAAAAAAACAATTACAAGCCATTTTACAACTGCAATTTTTAAACCGCGCAGATACAGCAGCCTGTTAAAAATTGCTATATTCAAATGTCATTGTTTCAAAAATGACTTAATTTTATCAATTTAGTCATAATACAGTTATCATCCATCAAATAGCAGACCTGCAAACTGCATTTTCGAAAACAATTTTAAAATGTGCATTTGGGGCTCATTTTCCAAATAATAAATTTTAAATCGTTCCCGGGATATGTCTAAAGTGCAAGGTACGTTAATTAATCTGTACAGGGTGGTCAACTAAGCGAGGTAAGCGGCGGCTTAAAAAAAAAGATTGCTGGAAAATACGGCCAAGAGATATCTCTGGAAATTATTTTTAAGTTCATTAAATGGCTAGGTATAAATATAAGGTACAAAAGAGGATTTATTCACAATTTACCTAGACAAGATATACTTGCAAAATATTTCCTCTATTCTGAATAATTATGCTTGCACACATATTATTATGTATTTGTTGCTGTTTATGAATTAAATATATCAAATAAAATAAATAAATAAATAAACACTTTAAAACTGCATAATACAATGGCACAAAATTTGAGACGAAGACTGAATAAAATCAAAAAGGTTTTTTTATCATATTGTTCCTTTAAAGCTACACTTGTAAATATATAAACACATTTAAACTAAAATAAATCTCCCTCCTTGCGCCGAAAGGCAATAAATTAATCTTGCAACACGTTTAAAGGCTCCTGACGGGAAATAGTTATTAGATTAGAATTAGGAAGTGTCCAGGTTGCCCAGTGGGGTAAGACAAACATCGATTTGGAAAAAATATAATATATCAGGAACGGCCTTTCGAAAAGTATTAAACTTAGTGGCATTTGAAAGAGTTTTTCGTGCTCTATCGGCTACATTGCAAGAATCCTTGTTTTACTAAAGTGGCTAGATGACGTTTTTTAAAACGTTTAGGAATTTTTTCTCTAAAAACTTAAATGCGTTGGTAGAGATTTTATTACGCCGATTTAAAGAGGACTTATACAGGGTGTCCCTAACGCATATTCGTCAATACACGACGAGTTAGATGCCCGAAGTTGCTTCGTAAACAGCAGACGTTCCAGAATAACGCGCCAGTCATCTTGTCAATACAATGATGGGCCTAAATTTTATATTAAAAAATAAAACCATTCAACTGAAAACGACAAGAGGAACACGTGCCGCAAGCAGGTCAAAATATTAGATACAGGTAGGTACCTGCTACATGCAATATTTTATTAATAATCCTCATTCTATTAGCTAGAAATATCCGTAGACCAGCCATAACTGCTGAATAGGCTATTTAGTTTATATAAAAGCAATAATTAATAATAGAATATTAACATTTAATTTCGTGTCAAAGCAACTTGCTGTTCGTCTTTATTTTGTTCACCGTAGTTTTAAGAAAATATAAGTTTTTGTAATTTAGTTAAGGCCCTATCGTGAAAATAAACTTTTTTAAAAGAAACTTCGTCGATCCTGTTATTTAACTGGCGCTGCGAACAGGATAGTGTAATTTCGCCCTTTATCGGTTCCCGTTGTGCGAGAGTGATTTTCAAATCTTTGTGCACTATCCGGACTAAAAAGACTTGTCCTGCTAGACTGTGTACTGTGCATATACAGTGAGTCCCAAAACTGTGTGTTTGAGACACGATTTGGTGAAACAAATCGGCTGCCGTGTTGCTAGTGACATTGTGAATCCAGTTCCTGTCTTTCCTGGACGCAGATCGACACCCCAGACAATCCAGACATTAGAACCCTTCAGCCACGCCTTTATAGTTATTCTTTGGTTGTGAACCGCTGCAGCATAAGCTTTATGGATTCGTCCTTGATTATTCTGTAAGTAATTGCTGAATTGCCATTTAATGTCTTCTCCTTCTGATCGATTAAAGAATATTTTGTCAAAGAATAGGGTCGCTTTAGGATTAGATTCTGAAAATATAGAAACAGAGAATATTTCTGACAGCGAGTCAGATACTTTAAATAAAACTCTAACTCCCGGAATTCAAAGCGAGTTAATAAATTTATTTGATAGTTTAAGCCTAAATAACAAACCTACTATGGAAAATTTAAGATTTCATACTTCCCTATTGCCAAACTTCTCAGGCAACCAAGAACATTTAGAAAGTTTTATTTTATCTATCAACGAATTTTATACGTTATATTATAGCAATAATGCAAACGAACAAAATACAGTCATTTTAGCTGCCATTAAATCCAAATTAGTTGATGATGCACGAAATTTTCTACTCTCTAGACCAGACCTAACTAATTGGCCCTCTATTCGAGAAGCATTAAGACAAAAATTCGGTGATCCTATCACGTATTTAGTTTTAATGCAACAACTTCAGTATCTAAAAATAAATAGAAATGAAAATATTTTACAGTTTGTAGACAGACTAAAGACATTTGTGCAAAGAATCATTTCTAAGGTACAATGCGAAGTCAATGATAACACTTCAAAAATCACAATAATCACACAAATAGAAAGTACTTCAGTGTTAATTTTGACAGCAAATTCGCCCCAAACCTTAAAAACGATGCTTATGATTAAATGCCCTAAAACGCTTAATGACGCCCTTACACATGTAGTGAATTACAACATGATTGAATCGCAAGTTAACTTTACAAATAATTGTTCATCTTTTCAAACCACTAATAGAGCAAATCATAATAATCAAAACAACAAACCAATAAATAGGCCATTTAATGCCCCACTTCCACAACCTATAATGCCACCTTCTCAATTCCCCAGTCAACCCATCTTTGTGCAACCCCGACCGATACAAAGATACTTTCCGACAAATTCCCAAGTTTTTGGCAGACAATCAAAACCGATTCCTCCACAAAATAGAAATTATCAAACAAATCGACAAGATGCGCCTGTCCCAATGTCCATATCCACTGCAGGACCTTCCCGCATCCAACAACAGAGGCAACCCTCAAACAGATTCCAAAATCACTTCCAGAATACCGGACCTAGAAACTTTTCTTCCCAGGAGTTGTTTAATGTAGAGGTACAACCTCAAAACTCATGCGACAACCCCTTTGAGGTAACTCAACCCTACGAATATTCTCAAAACTTTCCACAATATTCTTACCCCGAGGAACAATTATTTTACCCACAAGAGGTTGAATCTACTACTCAAAACCATAAAATTCAAAATTTCGACTTTGAACAAACTACAGATAATTCTGACGAAAATTTTTCAAACCTAGCCTCGAGCCAAACATTAACCTAAATAATATAGCACAGCGAATCGAACTACCATATTTCTATCTGCCCCAAAAACATATTACGGTACTTATCGACTCAGGTGCCTCCGACTCCATCATAACGCCACGAATTGCAAAACTATTCCCAGAAAATATATTTATTGAACCTTTTGAGGTTACTGCATGTAAACAGACTTACAAAGAAAATGAAAACTTAAGAATCCCATTACTTCAAGAATTAGGCATTAACCAAGACTTTAAGCTACGAGTTTTAAATTGGCACAACGACTTTGACGCACTTATAGGTACTAAAGACCTTAAAAACTTAAATGCTCTCATAAACTATGAAAATAAAACTCTAACGTTAAAGAATATTAAAATCCCCTTTTCGCTTGCTTATAATAAACCACTGAATCACCCTGTCGAAAATCTTAACAATAATTTTCTTATAATACCAGTTAACTATGAGAAGGGCATGGCCATTTTACCCTCATTCACAATCAACGACCATATAATCCCAGACTCCCTGATTGACGTAAATAACGGCTTTTGTAAAATCCCCAATCCAACTCCTAATGTGAATGTTAACTTTCACCAAAGAGTTAAGGTCATCCCACAAGACCAATTTGAACTACTTGACCCTTCACCTAATATCCCAACAAATTTTAATCCTAACGAACAACTACGACTTGATCATCTAACACCCCTCGAAAAATCCAAAATTTTGCCACTATGTCACGAGTTCAAGGACATCATGTATCATGAGGACTGTGACCTGACGTTCACAAGTCAGACAAAACACTTTATCCGAACGACAGATGACAGACCCGTTTATGTCAAATCCTTCAGGCATCCCCCTAGCATGAATCGAGAAATTCAATCTCAAATCCAAAAGTTGCTCGACAATAAAATTATTCGCCCATCAATATCACCTTACTCTGCACCAGTTTGGATAGTTCCGAAGAAGTCCGACGCTTCCGGAAAGCGTAAATTTAGAATGGTAATCGATTACAGGTCCCTGAATAATACTACAATTGAGGAAAAATACCCCTTGCCCAGAATCGAGGAAATTCTAGACAATCTTGGCAAATGTACCTATTTCACCACCCTAGATTTAGCCCAAGGATTCCATCAGATCGAAATGAATCCCTGCTCTATCGAGAAAACCGCCTTTACCGTCAATAATGGTCATTACGAATATCTGCGCATGCCCTTTGGGCTTAAGAATGGGCCGGCAACGTTTCAAAGAATGATGGATGAAATCCTACGCGATTACCTCTACAAATTCTGTTTCGTTTATATGGATGATGTTGTCATCTTCTCCAAGTCCTTATCAGAACACATTGACCACATTCGTAAAATTTTCAAAAAGTTCAAAGAAGTGAATCTTAAAATACAACCCGATAAATCCGAGTTCTTATGCAAGGAAGTTGCATTCCTAGGTCACATTATAACTTCCGAGGGAATAAAACCCAATCCATCAAAAATTGAGGCAATCCAGAGATATCCTATACCGAAAACACAAAGGGAAATAAAAGCCTTCCTTGGACTAGTAGGCTACTATCGTAGGTTTATTAAAAATTTTTCCAAGGTCACATTCCCTATAACCAAATGTCTTCGGAAAGGCAGTGAAAAGAATATCGGAAATCAGGAATTCAAAGAATCTTTCTTAAAATGCAAGGAACTCATTAGCAATTACCCTATTCTGCAATATCCAGATTTCAGTAAGCCGTTTAAACTCACCACGGATGCCTCTAACATCGCTATTGGCAGCGTCTTATCTCAAAATGACCATCCAATAGCCTACTACTCCCGTACCTTAAACTCTGCCGAAAGAAATTACTCTACCATAGAGAAAGAGCTTCTTTCCATAATAGATTCCACAAAACATTTTCGATGCTACCTTTATGGAGTAAAATTCCTTGTAGAAACCGATCATAACCCCCTTGTATGGCTTTCCAAAATCAAAGAACCTAACTCCAGGCTGATCCGCTGGAAATTAAAGCTAGAAGAATTTAATTTCCATATTAAATACAAAAAGGGCAAAGAAAATGTCGTAGCCGATGCTTTATCACGCATAGAACTTAACACCAATGAAACTGACAATACAAACCAAATTGACGCTCAATCTAATGCCCCTAACGCTGATGATACAGTCGCCAATTTAGCCGAATTTGACCTCGCTGACTTCGTTCTCAACGAAAAATATAATGACGTAATAAACAAAGACACATCAGCACTGGTCCAACAATCCCCAGAAGTGGTTACGCCACCTGAAAACCGTGACGTCAACGACAGTTCTTCCGGCGTCACAGTTCATTCGAACAATGATACTCAAGGTAAATTTCTGCCCATCTCCGAGCTACCCCTAAACCACGCAACCAACCGCTTAGTAATCGACTACGGAGATGAATTTAAACATTCTTTTACAAGGCCCTTTCAGAAAAATCATCACTTTGTACGAATCTTAAAGGAAAACCAACAACAACATATGTTAAAATTACTAAAAGAAATTATAAGACCTGACGTCATCTTTACTATCTATATTCCAAATCAGGAATTAAAAGTCGAATTCCAACGATTTATTTCAGCCAATCTAAATACTACAGCCAAACTTGTATTATCCAATATTTATTTAATGGACGTAACGAATACTACACAACAACAAGACATAATTTCGAACTACCACCAAACTAATCACAACGGCATAACCGAAACATATAACCACATCAAGCAAAAATACTATTGGCCCAAATTAAGAGATTCCATTACAAACTTTATAAATAAATGCGAAATATGCCTACAAAGTAAATACGAAAGACATCCCTACAAAATTGCATACGAAGGCCCTTTACTTTCAGAAAAGCCCTTCAAAACCATTCACATAGACCTTTTTCAATTTCTAAACTGTCAATTTCTAACAATAATAGATTCATTTTCGAAATATGCACAAGCATATTTTATACCAGACAAAAATGCAGTCACCATTTTAAGTAAATTAAGACACTATTTCTCTCACCATAATACACCCCAGAAAATTGTTAGCGACCAAGGAAAAGAATTCCAAAATAATCTTTTCAAAGAGTTTTGTCAGCTTTTTTGTATAGAGATTCATTATACAACCCCTGGTAATTCTTCCTCTAATAGCCCCGTAGAAAGATTACACTCAACCTTACTTGAAAAACTCAGGATACTTAAATTAAAGAATCCCGAGGAAACTCCGCAAAATCTTATGATTTCGGCTATCCTTATTTATAATCAGAGTATACACTGAACCACTGGACATTCCCCTTTTTCTATACTTTATGGTCCATATCTCAACGAACCAAACCTAAATAATGATTTAACAATTTTTGAACAATATAATGAAAGACGCAAAAACGAATTATTACCCTTTTTTAAATGCGTTTATAAATCGGCATATCAAAAACAAGCCCAAAACACTCAAAAACAGAATAAAAATACCGAGGAACCACCCAATGTTCAAACCGGCCAAGTCGTATATAAGAAAAATAACCTCCGAAACAAAATGAACCCCCAGTATATACCCACAAAAGTTACTACAGTAAATAAAAACAAAATCACAGGTATATCAAAGAAAAAACCTATTTCTGCACATATTAGAAAAATAAAAAGGCTCAGAAAAAACCCTACTTCTTTTCAGCCTCCTGATCCAGATCCTGATCCTGCAAGTTCAAGTGAACCCTTGCCAGGCCCTTCAGGTCTACAAACTACCTAACAATGGGTACTATAGAGAAGAAATCTCTCCTTCCTTAATTATTGATCACTATCATACAACATATATACCATTTAACGTTTCTAGTATTAAGTTCACATTATCCCATTTATTAAGTAATGTTTTAATTTTAGAATCTATGGTGAACAAGCAAAATAATAATTTTACAAAGACACAAATTTTGCATGTTTTTAAAGCCTTAAATAACACTCTTGATACATATGCAAAATTGAACGTCTACGAAAACAATCGCAAAAAGCGCGGACTAATGAACTTTCTCGGAAGTGGCATCAAGTTCGTCACCGGTAATCTAGACAATAATGACTTAGACACAATTACGCAAAGTTTAGAAATTCTCAAGCATAATCAACTAAATTCTATGCATAAGATTAACGACCTTAGTTCATTTGCAGGTAATATTATGAATAAATTCGAAGAAAATATAAAAATTATAAATGAAAATTCAAAGACTATTAAGACCGAACTTTCAAATTTAAATAACGAAATAAACCTAATATTATCGATACAAGATCAATATATTGAAATAAGCAATCTAAGTCAATATTTAGAAAAACTCTTACGAATTTTCTCCTTTGCACATTTGCAAACCCTAGACCTTGAAATTTTAAGCTTAAACGAAATTAATGAAATTTGGCAATATCTTAATTTGCACTATCCTAAAAACACCCTATGGTCTATTAAGCATGCATCAGAACTTCCTCTTATCTGCAAAACCGGTTTTTTAATTTTAAACGAAATGGCAATCCTCGCAATTAAAATACCAATTTTCGAAAAAAATGTTTGTAATCTAAATATTGTTTACCCTATACCAAACAACGAATCCCAGATTTTGATTAGTCCTAGCAAATACTATTGTAATGAACTATGGTACAGAACCTGTAATGAAGTTAGCTCAAGATGGATATGCTCCAATCCACTGGCCAACAGTTGCTCCTTGGCCCAAGGTTGTCAGTACGCCACTGTCCAAAACAGCTACCAGGTGCACACTGTAACGCACAAAAATTCCTTACTATTCTGCACAAAAAGTCCAGAACCAGCCTATGAAGACTGCTTTCAATTCCAGAAAGTAACTTTAGAGAATTGCTCCATTATTCAAAGCCAGTGCGACGTCATCGTTCATCAACGCAAATACTCTTTGGCAATAAACAATATATCCACCATATACCCAGAGACGGTAATTCTACAGCCCACAAATTTTACCATAAACTTACAAATTAGGCATTTAGAAGACCCCACAAAAATGCAAGAAGATCTTCTAGAACCTATTAGATTTGAAAATCTCATCCCTCAACAGCAAACGCATTATGCTATATATTCAACAATCTGCATCATCCTAGTGGGTAGTTTGATTATAGCCATCTACCAGTGGAAGAAACATAAATATCTAAAGGCAATCCCTGTGAAAATTCTGCAAAAAATCATCAACGAGGACGTTGAAAGATCTCAGGGTGGAGGAGAAATATCCGTAGACCAGCCATAACTGCTGAATAGGCTATTTAGTTTATATAAAAGCAATAATTAATAATAGAATATTAACATTTAATTTCGTGTCAAAGCAACTTGCTGTTCGTCTTTATTTTGTTCACCGTAGTTTTAAGAAAATATAAGTTTTTGTAATTTAGTTAAGGCCCTATCGTGAAAATAAACTTTTTTAAAAGAAACTTCGTCGATCCTGTTATTTAACTAGCTATTGCGGGGTAGAGCGGTGTCAGATTGTTTTGTTGCCTGTAATTAAAATATTTATTTCTAAATTAGTCACTTCTAAGAACAAAAATATACCTGACCCTTTACCGGTAGTTGTTTTCTGGGAATTTATGTGTATTTACAGCGGCTAAGCCAGTCACCCCCCTATTAATAATTTCTTACTTATGTTAGTATTCAACAGACCTCCTTAGAGATAAATTAAGTTTGTGTATTTTCTTTGTGAAATTAAAAAACAAACGTGATAATGTCTGAGACTCGAAATTTACGGAAAGATAGTGTCGTGTACTTAATTGGACATTATACATCCCAAATTGTTGGTAATAAATTGCCCTCTAAAAACAAGTTTTGCATGTGTGAAGTGAAACTTAGTTTACGTGAAAGTGCCGCTCTAACTATTAAAGAAGCTTCTATTTTTTGGGACAAATCTCGCATACCAATACGAAAGGAAAACCACTGTATTGAAAAACTTTACGCCGAGTGCAGAGCTTTACAAAAGTCAGCTAAGAGAAACAGTAAAAGTGCAAAACAAAAAGAACAAATATTTGTGGAAAAGATGGACGATTTATTTGATATATTCCATGCAAACGCCATTGAGCTAATAACAATTGAAGATAACAGTCTTTAATCAGTCGAAAGCAAAAAGGCCGTCCGGGGTTTATGTATTGCATCGACTATCAGCTAGCTGCTCGAGAAAAAGTAGGTGAAAAAAAAACAAAAAAATGTCGGAGCGATTTCAACGAAGTCTTCAGGAAAAATCTCAACTAATGGAAACCGTGACACTTTCATCCACTGGAAGCAGTTCCTCTGTTGAAATTGAGAGTAAAATAGAATGGAGGCTAGAATCCCAAGAGGAAGTACCGCTAGCCCTACAAGAGCCTCGTCCACCACAGTCAAAAAGAAGAAAATTTTACGGAACAACTAAAATTGCAACACCAAAAATAGTAGCTGCATTTGATTCCTGTAGGATAAGCGATAGAGATGGAGTTCGTATTTTGACCACAATAGCAAAGGCACTAGGACATGATGTTCCGTCTCTGTCTATAAATAGAACAACTCTTCAACGAAGAAGGCAACGAAAAGAAAGGGCCGCAAAATTAAAAAAAAAACGTTTAAAGAACACGATCTTTTGGCACCAATAATCCACTGGGATGGAAAGCCCCTGCCTTCTTTGACCGGGATAAAGAATGTGGACAGACTTGCTGTACTAGTTACTAGTGGAGCAGTTGCTTACAGTGCCTCCTTTGCAGCATTCAACGGGTAAAGAACAATCCTTGGCAGTTTATAAAACTCTAATTGATTGGAATTTAGAAATATGATTATTGGTTTATGTTGTGACGCCACAGCCTCTAATCTAGGGTATTTAAATGGTACAGCTTCAATTCTGCAACAACAATTAGAAAGACATTTTCTTTTCCTTGTCGACATCATATTTTCGAAATAGCTTTGCGAAGCGTATTTGATGTAAAAATGCCCTCTTCATCTGGTCCTGATGTTGCTTTATTTAAACGTTTTAAAGAATATTGGCCTAAAATAGACCAAACTAATTTTAAAACCGGTTTTCAAGTCGAAATAATTAAGCAAATTCTGCAGCCTCGAAAATCTGAAATTGTCGATTTTATAAATTCATTCCTAGCAATACAACACTCCCGAAATGATTATAAAGAATTTTTTTATAAATATATCACCCCAAATTTGAAAAAGTACACATGTTGTGTTATTATTGTACCCATTTCCCATTAGCATAATTATTTATTATTGTTTTAGTAGAGAATATATTTCTTGCTCTAAATGTGCTTTCAGGATAACAAAATATTATTTTGTAATACATTTCGCCTTTACAAATACAACATATTTGCAAAATTAGGTAATAATTAATTTTTAATTTTTATCAGAATTAACGTTAATTAATTAGACTTCCTGGTATCCGATCAAAATGAAATTTTAGTGGGGATGTTTTTTTCATCAAATGGAACCTTCTTGAGGTGTGGCAGCATAATTTTTCAAAGGTTGCATAAGATGGGCCACACTAATAGGGATATACTTCGAGACGTTTTTGAGATTTGTCGATTTAGGGTCTTGGAGTAGAAACTATTTCGTTAAAAAAAAAAAAAATAGTCGCTTTTCTGTAAAATTAATGACTTTTAATTATCAAAGTTTGCCTTTTGTTGTACTTACACCGCCTAGCGGTCATTTAACGAACTTGAAAATAATTTTAAGTGATTTATCTTGGCCGTATTTAGTAGAGTGACCAGATTTCCAGGATTTATTCCGGGGGCAAAAGAGATTACACGCGCTGGAGGTAGAAATGCGCCGCAGGCAAAAATTTCACCATTCTCTCAAAGCTGGGTGTTTTTTGAGCCTTGTAGTCAAAATTCCTGGTTAAGTGAAGGATAATAAATAAAAGTTTGATATTAACATAGTAAACTTTTATAATTGATATGGTATACTACAACTAAAACTGTGGAATGGTTTTTTCACAAAAATGTATTTGTTTTAAAATATTTTCATTTTTTACCAAATGATCTTTTGAAATCCTTGCAGAACATTCCTAAATTCGTTTTGACCTGTAGCTCAACTTTCACGGTTTCGACTTTCTTCTTTGATTTTTCATTTCTCCAGATAAAATTCGTGTTCGAAAAAAATCTTTCCACTGTTCCAGGAAGGCACATTATAAATTCAGCTTTATTTTTTAAATTGCTACATGGGATGGAGTTATTTTTAAAATGCTCAAAGACGTTCCACCATTTTTCACCAACAGAAAAACTTTCATTTTCTTCTTGCTTATTTGAAAGATAATCTCGCAAATAGGTAACCTCGTCGAACAGGCTATCCTTTTCTATATGAAAATTGCTACATTTATTTTTTATAAAGTCAATTGACTTCTCAAAGTCGTCTCTTTGTGGAATCTGTTTTAAAATCCAGCATTTTAGCATTCGAAGATCATCAGAGCACTCACACCACGAATTTAAATAGTCCACTGCTCTAGAATATAAAGCATCGCCTATATTAAAAATTGATGACCGAGTTAAAACCCCTTGTTCTTTAAGTTTTGTCAGCAATGGTTTTACCACGACTGGAATAAATTGTTCGTCTTTTCGCGCTTGCAGCTTCTGACGAAGATCAAACATAATTTGAGCAGATTCGATAAAATTCCTCTGATCCACCTCCAACATTTTTATTGTGTCGTGAAACAAACATAGGGTTTTATGGATGAGAAGTAACCATAATTCCGTTGCTGGATCCTCAAATAGTGTTTTTAGTATTACAGGGCAGTGTTTTTCAGATAAGAAAAACGATTTTAATGGGCCATATATTTGTAGAATTCTATTTAGTGCGGGCATTAAAGACAGCCATCTTACAGACAGATGTCCCAAAATTCTAGAATATTCTTGACCGACAAATTCACAGAATTCTTTCAGTTTTGTTACACGGACGGTGTAAATATGGAAATATCCAAATATTTTTGTTATCATTCCCTCGACGTCTATCGGAACACAATTTATTGCTGTATGCGCACTATTGTGGACAATATGTGCCACACAGCCTAAGCCTAAAATTGACTTTCCGAAATTTAATTTCAATTTAGTAAACACATTTTCATCCGCTTTTCTTTTAAGTCAACCAAAATTGCTATTGGTGTTGTCTGCTGATAAGGCAACAACTTTATTTTCTAGTTTAAATTTTTCAATCACTTTTAAGTTTTGCTGTTGAAATAGTAAGCGACGTTTGTCCCGATACTTTAATAAAATCTAGAAGTTCTGTTTTCACTTCTTTTTCAGCAGTATCACAGAACCTTACAGTTACTGGTAATAATTTGATGTCACCGTGATGGAACGTATCGCTTGACAAAGATACAAAATTAACAAGGGTTAAGGCATTAACCAACTCTGAATGGGCCCAAGGGGCAAAAACATTTGTTACAACAATTGCTTTACACTTCGTTCTGGAACATGTGAATTTTTTGTTGTAAAATGTTTTCATTAAACTAGTTGTACAATCCATGGATCGAAAGCTTTGGTTATGGAAAACCGTATGATAGCCAAACGTCGTACCTTCTTGGATTGCCAAATTAAAGTCTTCACCTGAAGGAAGTACTTTTCTTAAAAACAGATGTAACTGAAGACGTAGATGCAAGGGCTGATAAGCAAGATTTATGTTTGAAGGAGCGTTCATGCACTATAACAGAGTTATGCTAGATTTACGGTGTTGTCAAGCTTTCAAAAATAGTTAAATAGTTAGTGACGGAATATGGAATTCCGGTGACGTTTAACAATCGGGGACCAAACTTTTGATCAGGGGACGGTCCCCGGAAATCGGGGACGTCTGGTCACCCCAGTATTTAGTAACAATATTTTTTTTTTTTTCGACAGCTGTACGGTCTCCGAGATACAGCCGCTTATCTCGCTTAGTTAGTTGTACACATAAAAACTCTGTTCTTTTCAGTGGACTTTGAGTAAATTGCTTTTTTAGATTTATTTATTGCCTATGAAAATGCTGTGGTTTTATTACAAAATTTTATGACATCACGCACATCACACAATACCAGACTTTTTTGTGATTAATTATTTAATTAAACAGTGGTCAAATGTTAAAAAAGTAAAATTTTATTAATTTATACCAATTTTTGAGTTTTAAAATGGTACCACAGTACCTATACCTTACTCTAACCCATTTCAGTTATTGGTTTATAACTCATTAAGAATTCATTGTAATAAGTAGTTGCTATAGTTGCATGCTTGCTAAAATATAAATTTTCTCTGATCTACAAATAATAACTGAAATACAGCACACACAACAAAACTACAGGCAATTCCCGTTTACCTCTTCATTTGTTATCACAATAATTCTATGGTCTATCTTAGGTATTAGTTGACAAGATTCTTGCTCTAAGTCATCCAAGGAAGCCCTCCGAGATAGCTTGGAAGCGTGGTGTATGTTATTGTGATTTGAAGATTCAATAGTACTCGCGCGGCGTAAGGGAGGCGGACCATCGTGCTCGCTGCCATCCAACATTTTGACTAAGCTGTGCCTAAAATTTGAGTAAATCGTTTCTTTTACAAAATAGCAGTACTTGCTGTGACGAATTTTTTAAAAAATATATAGAGATACCAAGTTACCGTGATGCCTATACATATTATGCGAAAGTCTCCAAAGAATCATAAAGGGTAAGATTTAAGTAAACCGGTTACACCAAACACTTTACTAAATAGCTAATTAATGAAAAAGTAGACAGGGTCTATTACAATTTTTTAATTTTCTTTCGCCTAAGTTTTGAAGGAGCTGATACTTGGCCACTATGTTATATGGTCAAAAGTTAAGAACACATCCAGAAGTGCTATGTAAAAAAGGCAATAGGCGCGTTTAGCGAACGCCAGCAGCTTTCTGATGATCCAATCAGATTCGCTAAACGAAGACGCTTACTTTCAGCAGCAAAACGGTCAGGGAAGTTTTTTTTTTGACGTTGACAGATTCTACACATAAACGTTTTTGTACTCCGTCGAATGTTTTTGAAACTCTAAAAAATAGGTATATTTTGCAAAAATAATAGTAACAAGACCTTAAAAAATACTGTGCCCAGAATAACATGTGTACGTAGTGTCGTTTGGAATCTACGTTAAACTGTAAGTTCCGTCTGGCTGACATTACCCAGATGTGAGAATGGGATCGGCAAAAATGCTCTAAGCTGGCCTATTTGAATGGCGTCAAGCCTCCTCATCTACTACTACTATTACCACTACTACTAACATAACTGTCTCAAACGTCAAAAAAGTCCAAATCACAAACCGGTCGGTTTAGCGAATAGCTAGCTACTAAAAGTAAGCAAACTCTGCGCTTTTTTGATAACTGTAAGCTGCTGACGCTCGCTAATCGCGTCTATTTTAACGAAGCCGCTATGTAAAATCTAAACAAAAATCAACGGAATGTTTTGGCATTAAGTAACTAGATTAAGACTCCATCACCGCAAGCCCTGACCGGTACGCAACCAACCATACATACATACATACAGGAAATTTAAATGGGGTTCTTGCGCTCAGCTATGAACCAATTTTGAGAAAACTGGTAAATTATGTAGCTTTGGTTAAAAAGATATTGAAAGGCAACTAACTGACTCTATATGCGAGTTTTACCATGTTGCAGATTTTTTTATTAAGGATTTACATGTGGAGAAAATCATGCATAAAGTTGCAATTCTAACAGCGACAAATATATTACTGCATACATTTCGAAAACAAAAGCCGAATAGAAAAATCTGCAACATGTTAAAACTCGCATATAGAGTTGCATTTCAATATCCTTTTAACCAAAGCTAAATAAGTTACCAGTTTTCTCGAAATTCGTTCATAGCTGAGCGCAAGTAACCTCATTTAATTTACATTGCTGTATGGTCGGTTGCGTGCCGGTCAGGGATTACGGTGATACTCTTAAGAACTTTAAGAGTAAACATATTATGGTCAATGGGAAAATCATAAATAATTTTAGATACGTGTAAATGATACCGAAAGAATCGCAAATCTTCCAACGTCCATCCAATCCAATCAACTTGTAGTCAAAATTATGGAACTGCCTTAAATATAAATATTGAAAAAACATGAACATTAGCAAACAATCAATAATTAATCACCAATGTGCATTGACAAAGTTAAAAATAATAATTGGGTACAATCATGAGAGGCAACAAGTTCATAAAATACTGCAACTGAGTGAAAAATCTTCACTGTTCCTGTTTAAAGCAGCAACATAGCCTTGATGATTGCCAATATTCGAAGAGAGACGGTACAAGAAGAATAGTATGATCCCACCTACTATTGTACTGTTCCAGTATATTCATTGGACGCAATCTATGCCGCAAGACGTCTTTTGCCTTATTTCAGAATTTTGCGACTTCCATTATATTTACAAAAGTAAGAAAAGTTTAATTGAAAGCCAAAAAAAAAGCGTTTCTTAAAATTAATTTTGAGAGAGTGAACAAATATATGATAAATATTAATGTGACCGCTGAGAATGGTTACAAATGTCGATATTTTTGGTTGCGTTTTTGGCAAAGATAGGTAGATGGCACTAGTACTTTGAAAGCAAGCATAGAGAGTAAAGACTTCTGGGTCAAAATGACTCATCATATACAGGGTGTCCATTTAGTGTGTAATTCTTGGATATTTTATATACTATCATAGATAAAGAAAAACTTTCAATATAAAAATTAAGGGGCTGTTAAAGAGGTATATTTTAAAAATATTTTTAAACGGGACACCCTATATCTTTGACCCGGAGTTAGTACCCCTCTTTGTTGTTTATGTAATCCCAAATTGTAATTTCAATCTGTTGCGGTATTGCCACGATATTAATTATTCTCCTATGTTCTTGCTTTTGTAAGGTCCTGCTACGATAGTTCGCGAGAGTAACGTTAATTTTGTGTTTCAAGGGCTCGAAAGTGATCAATAATCTTCTATTGTCGGCCAGGGGCAGTGTTTTCGAACATGGCAAAATTACCTAGATTCACCTTGCTACGCCAGTTTTGCAGTTTTAATACAAACGGCTGGTCGTCTCTTCTCCAGAATAAGAGAAGTAAATGCTCTCTCGCTAGAAGTGACTATTCACATCCTATGCTCACATCGTATGCTTTTTTTAACTAAACACGCATACACGCATGCAAGATCATCAACGCACTTATGATGATCCCGTTCTCTTAGAAAATTCCGAGAGAACGCGTTCTCCGAATAAATTTTTATGAGATCACGTGCATTTCTTAAGTTAGATTCAATCCTTAACTTCTTTTCTTTCTCGTTCAAATGTTCGGTTTGTCGTCATTAGATGTGTTTGGAATTCGGAAACAATCCGCGATAACAGTGCACCATATCGGAATACCGTATATGTCAGTACCGCCTTATTATTGTTTCATACAAGTTCGTCTTTGTCCATTGTCTATCCTGCTATTTCTGTTTAGCAGTGAATAGATATCACCGAGCTGACCATTCGCTTTTCTTAAGCGCTGGTCAGCGTTTGTGTTCCAAACCATCTGCTTATCGAAGCAGAGACCCAAGGATTGGACTGGTATTATTTATAAGCAATCGAGTTTCCGGATATGTCACTCTGGACTTCGAAAAGTAAATAGCTTGGGTTTTAGTGTGTGAAGTTATATATAGCGTTGCAGCTTTGAGACTACTAACCTGGGCTGTTTGGCAGTAGCGGTAATCGCAGTATCGTCAGTAAACAGATAAAGTTATTTTTGACCACATTTTGGGATATCACTGGTATAAATATTGTACGGAGCCGGTGCAAGGGGAACCTTGCAGTACTCCGGCTCTGACGTGAAGTCCTGTCTGCCAAAACAGAGTAGACAATCTTAATTAGGTAATTAGGCATACCTAACCTTATCATCTGTAATATCAATCCGTCGTGCCAGACCTTGTTGAAAGCGAACAGAATCGCACCCGTGTGAAAGCGGCGATTGAAGTCCTTAATGACATTGGACACCAGTCTTGTTGTTTCACGCACCGTGCAATGAGCAGATCTAAAACCGAACACTGCTCTGTTGGTAAATGTTGGCTTCTCTCTACATTTGTCGGAAGCGGCCCTTTTCGATTATAGCCTGTGCAACGTTGACTACATCCATGCGAATATTATCAGGCAAGTTTTTTAACTCCTTAACTTTTACGTTGTCGAAGCCCGGCACCTTTTGATTGATGTTTCGAAGGTTTTGAATGGGGTGTTGTATTAAATGATAAATCTGTACTGTCCTGTCAACTCTTAATGGAAGTGAATAGTCATTTTCACTTTCAATACGGTTAAAAAAAATTTAAGAGAAAAAATTGACAGAAGACAGAATACTTCCCTTGATATAATCATTACCCTAATTTGAGAATTGAGGGCCTTGGAGATTACCTCTAGAGTAGAGTATGTGCGTTTCCCTATTATATGAAGCTTTAAATTTAGCTTGTATAGTTCAGGATGCCGGGTAAATTAGCAACTTTTTTCGTCCAGGTCCAAGTGGTCACATAATCTAAGAACAATTTAATTTTATTTTTCAATCCAACCTTTCAGCAGACAACAAACTCGAGTGTAGAAAAAAAAATAGCCTAGTGCTCAGAATTCAACATGTCCTTGCACAGTTCTTCGAACAGGCGGGTGTTCAGAGTTCCAGAGTTTATAGTTTATATAGTTAACAATTTTCACCAAACAGTAAAACACTAGCAGGGGCCTTGGAAGAGTCTAACTAGCAACGGAAAATCAGAGAATAATGCAGAGTAATCTCTTTGCTTTGGATATAGGTACGTTCTTATGTTTCGCGCGACCCACAGGTTGGGAACCACTGCTCTAGTTCGCGTTTTATGGTAGCTATTTTTATCATCACAATCTATCAAACACTCCTACTTTCTTACCTTCTTGACAAAGTAACCAAAGACTGCCTGTGTTTAGACTGCTTCTTAGTTTTTCCCATTCGCATGTTTATAGCTTGGAAATGATTTTGTATAGCTAAACCTAGTTCGGGGCATTCACCTTCACATATCTAAAATAATATGTTTTGTTTTTCAGAAAATAAGACAAATTAATATTATGATTATAATTAAATGCCACGGTATAAGCTAAAAGAAAAATAGGCCGTGTCTCCGCGGGCGTAGGAAATTTCGGCCCCGGCCAGGTAGCAGCCCGATTTTGACAGGAACTTTCGGCCCCGGGATGGAAGGGTCATGTTTTTATTACAGGAATTTTTGGCCCCAATGGTCTAACGTTATAACATTTTTTTATGATCTTTTGTGTTTTGAATCATTTATAAAATGAAAATGCAACTAACCTGAACTAACTCAATTTTTGACCTGCAACTCGGCTAATGCGGTTTTATAGACTTATATTGGTTAAACAGCGCTAACACGGCATCTAATCCACCTTTTTGGTTCCAATTCGCCTTTTTCAAGTTCACCGGGGAATATTATTATTAATTGTTTGCCCCTTTTATAGACTTATATTGGTTAAACAGCGCTACCACGGCATCTAATCCGCCTTTTTGGTTCAATTCGCATTACCTGCAATGTTTGGGGCCGAAATTTCTTGCAAGATTACTTGACCTAAATTTTCTAGCAGGTACCTTACCCAATATGGGGCCGAAAGTTCCGCCGCCCGTCTCCGCTGCCGGCAACGGCTCCCAAAAAAAAGACCAGAATGCAGACTTCTACAGTGCTGCGAGGCTACAATAGAAGTCTACAAGTAAAGTAAAAGACAGTCGGGACGTCTGCTGTCATTGGTTAGCATTTCGTTTTAGCCAGTGGCGGCTTTTCATGGGCGGCAGGGTCGGCGGTGCCGACCCAGTGTCAAACAGGCAACAAACAGTATATACAGGGTGTTTCCTAACTACGGTACGAGAGGGTGATACGTAAGGTCGTTTTAAGAAAAAAAGTTCCCATGAACATATGTCCGGAGTTGCTTCGTTTCTGAGATACAGGGCGTTGAAGTTTAAAAAAAAAAAGGTCATAAATATCCTTAAACCGATTTGGTTAAAACTTGGTTCAGTTATTTGAAGTAATAAGGTGCTTATTTAGCCCTAACTAGATTGAAATTATTAGGTCCAGTGGCGTCTCAGTGGGCACCACAGCCAATTATTATTGAGAAGAAAAAGTACGCCACTGCCTTTTGTTTTAGTTTTTTGTTCTGATTAAGCAACTACAAATACAACTTTTTGGTCTCTTGTGTTTTTTTCATATCTGGTTTCGTTTACGAGAAGAAAAATAAAAATCACTTTAACTCATTCTAAAAGCTATCCATGAACAACATAAAATAACAACCAAAAATAAAAAATAAAAATTTCGACCTTACAGTAAATGAGCAAAATGTCCACCTTCTGATAAAATGAACGACTGCAGTCGATTTGTCATTGATTGTCTGACACGTTCAAAAATACTTGGAGTATTCCTTATGACATTGCAATTGTCAACTATCCGATTCCTCAAGTCATTCACATCTAGTACAGGAGTTTTATAAACAAGAGCCTTCAGATGACCCCATAAATAGCAATCTAGAGGATTAATATCAGGACTGTGAGCTGGCCAATTTTGAGCTCCTGCATGTCCAATCCAGCGATTAGGGTAGGTGATGTCGAGATGCTGACGAGCAAGATAACTAAAATGAGCTGGAGCCCCGTCGTGCATAAACCACATGTTGACTCTTACATGTAGAGGTCAAATAAAAAAAAACTAAAAAAAAAGGCAGTGGCGCACTTTTTCTTCTCAATAATACTTAGCTGTGGTGCCCAGACGCCACTGGACCTAATAATTTCAATCTAGTTAGGGCTAAATAAGCGCCTTATTACTTCAAATAACTGAACCAAATTTTAACCAAATCGGTTTAAGGATATTTTTTTTTAAACTTCAACGCCCTGTATCTCAGAAACGAAGCAACTCCGGACCTATGTTCATAGGAACTTTTTTTCTTAAAACGACCTTACGTATCACCCTCTGAAGTTTCGTACCGTAGTTAGGAAACACCCTGTATATATCTATTTATCTACATCAATTTGCATTTTTAATGACCCGCAAACTATCAATGAATATTTTTTTTTTAAATCGCCCTTGTAACTCAGGACGTCATAGTGGATTACTCGTCATACACGCCACTATTACATTAATTGTATTACTTTTCAAGTCGCCTTTGTAACTAGGTCCGGCAAGCCGACCCTACCATAAGAAAGAACTTCAAAATTCCAGGTAACCAAACATACATATATAATATTATATAGTAGCATATTTGATAACTTCACACACCGCCAATAACGGCAAAAATAGATTTTCCGGTAATTTGAAGGATTATTCCAACCCGAACAAAAATCAGTACTGTCCACCGAACGTCGCACAACTAATTCACCACTGCAACAGTCGATTGCCAAGTTCAAAGTTTAATTGAGAGGCTGGAAATAATCGTTCGGGGATAGAATAGCTTGTTGGAACAAACCTTTAAAGAAAGTAAGGTTAGTTAGTTACTTGTTAGTATTCACTTGTTATTATACTCATTTTTTATCGGCCGATTGTTATTATTCTTGGAAGAAAAGGACTGAATTAGTGTAAAACAAGTCAGAGTAAGTGTGGTCTGTTGGAAAACAAAACTTTTGGTTTGGTTTATAGGTTTGTTTAGGATTAAGGACTTAGGTAAGTGTTTTAAAATTTAAATAAAACGTCTTGTTTGGACGTAAGCACCACGCAATGATATGAAAAACGAAGTTGAAACTGAGGTCTCCATTCCACAATTATTCATTGATTTCTCGACTGCAATAAAATTTAAATGACAACCCTCAGTCGTAATCCCAACCATAAATTAGCTACCTGATAAATATCTATTGTGCCTACAAAACCGGACCTTTTGAAAAGGTACAGGCCCTGATTACCAACTAATTTTAATAGTCTAGGTTAGCTATTTTCAACAAAACAACAAATATAAAATAATAGGTAAGTATCTTTATTTTAATCATGTAATTAAATAGCTATTAATATTTATACAAAAATACTAATCTACAATATTATAATAATACAATATTTAACTTAACCTACTATATATTTAGCTCTGTTTCACTATCACTATCGTCTTCATCTATGCCTAAACTAATTATTAAGGGCCTTACGTTACTATTAATTATTGGATGGATGGGTTTGGTCATTATATCTTTTACTGTCGTTAATGCAACTTTGGTCAAAATACTCGTTTCACTAAAACTTGCACTCCGGTCATACCCTTTTTCTAAAAGGGTACAGTAAACGTTCTTTATGATGTTATTGGCATCAAGTGATACATGTTTTTTCTTCGTTACATCATAACTTCCGGAAGCAATATTATCTAAAGTTTCACACAGATCTGACATATTTTGGACGCTTGATAACACACACGAAAATACCTTTAACGCACAGCTTGATAAACACCAAACGACTGATGAACTAAGATGAAAAGACTCTGCTTTATATTGAACACCGGCAATTTGCCATTAACCTAATACCTAATAATAACATAATTAATAGTAACGTAAGGCCCTTAATAATTAGTTTAGGCATAGATGATATTATAATATTGTAGATTAGTATTTTTGTATAAATATTAATAGCTATTTAATTACATGATTAAAATAAAGATACTTACCTATTATTTTATATTTGTTGTTTTGTTGAATATAGCTAACCTAAACTATTGAAATTAGTAGGTAATCAGGACCTGTACCCTTTCAGAGGGCACTTATTTATGGCTGGGTTTAAATTTTATTGCGGTCGAGAAATCAACGAATAATTGTGGAATGGAGCATAAAAAGGAATTCTATTCATGGCTTTTTATCTTCTCTTTAAATTGATGAACAAAGTAAAATAAAAGAACCATGGTCGTGTCGGAGGACCACTTTTTTTAACACATAAAACCAGTTATTTATTACTTTATTGGTAGTTATGTTATCTAAAGAAATAAAAATAATATAACGACTCTGGCGCAGGTCCAGGGGGGGTTATGGGGATCATGACCCCCCCCCCCCTCCCCAAATATGATACTACATAATATTATCATGAATAAAGAATGTTTAATTTACATTTTCTCAAACTACTCTACCTTTTTGCATAGAAATAAAAAAATGGAAGTGAAATTAAATAATTTATCATACATCTGTCTAATGCAAATATTAGAATAGAGGGATAAAACCGAAAGTAACCTAACAGCCTACCGAAATATTACCCAATCATAGCAGACGTCCCGAGTGCCTTATAATAGCCTTTGTACTCGTTTGAGGGTAGCAAAATTTACATGGGATTTCCTATGGTCACTCTGGCGGTGCACCACCCGGTATATATATACAAAAAAGTGTTAATAATTAATTTAGGATTCGTAATGCTAGAATAATCGATAATCAACACAAGAACACAAGTCCCCGAAAGGGTTGGCAACATGTAGCATGAATAGCCTCTTAAATATACCATACGTTAAGGTGGTAGAGCTTTTAAATCTAAAAATGTAAATTTTAAACGAAAATGTAGGTACCAACTTACTTCAGAATGAATCAGAATTTATTTGTGTTTTGTTTATTTATTCATTATGTTTGACCGTAAATTCCTTCGGGGTTTGGAAACGGTATGTAATAATTTATTAAAGACAAATAGCTTACGCTCTTTTGTTTTTTTCAGCCTTGATAAAGATAAAATATATTATCGAAGCTTCGGCCTTTTCTATACAGGCGTGGCCCACTCTCAACGCAGGCTTCCATAGCATCTAAACTACTTAACTTTTTAATACTCTTTAATAACAGAGTCATAGGGAGGCATTAGGCCTACAATTTAAAATGATTTTAAATTATACAGGGTCTCCCAAATAGTCAGGCCATATCAAACATACTTATGAATTCAACAAAAAATTACAATTATTTTTTAGTAAGTGCATTATAAGTCTAAACTTAATAGTTTCTGAGATATCGAGTTTTGAAAAATTACATTTTTGAACTTTGACAGCGTCTAGCTTTCTAACGATACGCCATATAGCAAAACGGCTTACATGTCCCTATCTTACTTTTTTATTATCTTTCCAAAAATGCCAACTGCCGGTTAAACCGGAAGTACTATATTTCCGGCTTTTGAGCTACATCCGGTTTAACCGGAAGTTGACACTTTTAGAAAGATAGTAGAAAAGTAAGATAGGGGCATGCAAGCAGTTTTGCTCTAAGACGTACCGTTAGAAAGCTAGAAGCTGTCAAAGTTCAAAAGTATCATTTTTCAAAACTCGATATCTCAGAAACTATTAAGTTTAGACTTACTAAAAAATAATTGTTATTTTATGTAGAATCCAAAAATATTGTAAGATATAGGGTGTTCCATTTAAAAAAATATAACTTTGCTATGGTTTTTGGGACAACCAGTATAATTCAAAATAACTTTAAACTGTAGGCCTAATGTCTCCCTATGACCCTGCTTTTGAAAAATATTAAAAAGTTGAGTAGTTTAGATGCTATGAAATCCTGCGTTGAGAGTGGGCCACCCAGTATAAGGAGTTTTTATGTATGTCCTAAATCCGCTGTTTCTCAACTTAATACACTTGCGAAAGAGGCTAATTAAAGTTAAATAATTTGTTCATTATATTATAAATTAGCCCAGAATGTTGAATTTCAATGAAACCTTGAAATCTTTAGAAAATTATCTACATACAAGTGAGATCATGCAGAGGCAATTATTTGCCGGCAACTCAATCGGGGGTGTTGCCGGCAGTGGAGGCACAGCCAAAAAAATATCCTTTTTTTAAACCACATTTAAAAAAATAAATTTTCACAATAAAATATATATTGTATTGTCAAAGAAAATGTCGCTATGTGCACTTATATTTTCTGTGCTGTTGTAATAAATGTTCATAAAATACTTTGTATACGTTGTATTCAGAATACAGTTAAAAACAACTTACCAAAACTTCTGTATCCCTTAACATAGTAAACCCGTCGCAACCGTTGTGTATATAATTTTTAGTCGCCAACCTATAATTTTGATTTAATTTTAGATATTCATCTCCTATTCTAATTAAATTGGGATCGACACGGTTGCCAGGAGCTTTCTTTGGAGTAAAAGCGAAACTAACACCTGCCACCTGTGGAAATCTACCTTCCAATTTTGGGTACATAGAAACGGAATTTTCCAGTGTTTCTAAAATTTGCTGACCTAAAAGAATTTTGTTATGGTCATTAAATTATGTATTAATAAACATGATATGGAAAGCAGTATTGTTGGGGAATAAAAATCATTCGACAAAATAAAAAATAAATATATACAACGAAATGAAGTCTATTTGTATTCCACTGGTATAAACCATTTTTGCGTTAATTATTTAATTAATAATTTAAATCCAGACATAAAATTTTATTTTGCATACAACGTAGGAATATCGGCAAAACTAACAAAGAAATCGACCTCGGAATAAATTTATTTTAAAACTATGTTTTACCTAAAACTCTTTGCTAAAACTCTGCAAAAACATTGTTATGGTTTCAAACGACCGTTAAAATCGGTATATTTCACAAAATAAATTGACAATACTAAGTTCGGTTCTAAGAATTATTCATTTCTGGAGTATAACGTACAACATACTAAAGTAAATCTATTTATTACTTAGAATCCTCTCTTGGATATTATATTATGCTTATTGAGGCTTTTGTGAAGCGCCGACACACCGCAGTAACAGAAATTTCTTCTACAAGTCACTCTATATTTTCTAACTAGGTGTGTAAGCATGACGATGAAGGACTACGTGGGCCGGTACCCTACATTTAATCACTTTTAATTCGTTCCCCACGGTAGCCCCGAAAAAGGTAGGGTGGCCATTTTAATGCATAGGTGAATTTCAGCAAGGACTCTCTCATAAGATCTTGAGGGGAAAAGTTCGAGCCCGTCGGACCGGTTCTGCGGGAACGGCGTTCCTAAACACAAAATGTGTTGTATTCAGTAAATTAATATTCTCAGTGGCTTCTGTAAAGTAAAGCCCGGTTTCTTTCTGCCGTAGAATGACAATCACCATTTCTCACATCTTCTATAAAGTAAAGTATTCTTTTTCCATCGGCTTACGACAATTAGTCTTGTATTGTAACGCAAGATGTTTTTCGTCGGAATAAATAAATAAATCCGACGGATCCATAAAGTGTAGTGTGTCTAACTTTAAAAGATTCTTATTCATAAAGTATAGTAGATTCGCAAGTTAAGAAGTTAAAAGTGGTGTAAGATCCTGTTAACAAGTGCTAATTCAAAGTAGTAAAAATATGCTAATTATCAGTGAAAACCACCAATACCACACACAATATATTAATTAATATATATTCATCAATCTCTGGAGCAAGGCCTTGATTGTCACTGTCTGTTTACAGATTTTACGTCTACATTCGATTGTGTCGACCACTCAATACTCTTTGATAAACTAGAACACTACGAAGCTAATGATCTTCCATCCAATATCTTATTTCAAGACTGTCTGACACTTCTCTACGCCGACGATACCACTCTGGTCATTAGATGCCATAGAAATGTAAACATTAATGATGTGCCTTCTGATGTCTTGGAATAGGTGAAGGCATGGTTTGCAACCAATCTTCTCAAATTAAATGACTGCAAGACATCGGTATTTAACTTTTAAACCGGAGCAGCGGCTGGTGGGTGTCTTGCTGGATGCAAGCCTGCGATGGCAGGGCCACATTGATGTTCTGTGTGGTCGGCTATCGAGCGCTCTGTATGCTCCGAGAAGGGTCCGCTTGTACATGACTATAATACCCGGAACAAGGACAGCCTCCTTATTCCAAGACAGACTATCTAAACACAACTACCTGTGAATTGAGTTGTTTAATAAATTACCTACATCAATAAAGTCACTGAATAATGGAGCTTTTAAGAAAAGACTGAAAAAATACCTGATTTGTATAAGTCCTTATAGTATAGCGGATTTTACGGTGGCTTTAAGACTAAACTCAATTCATCAATCAACAGTAATAACAACAACAATAATAATAATAATAATAATGATGTCTAGTGTGTACTGCTTGACTAGTGTATTGTATTGTGTTCATTTTAATATTTTTATATGTTAATTGATTTTATCTTGGTCCAAGTCATTTATACATTGTTTGCCTTACTTTGTTTCATTTAATTTTCTATATTTTTTTATCCTAGTTATTAGTTAGACGTATCTATAAAAGTGTACACTTTTAAGAGATAATTCATTGAGGACAATAGATTCACAGTACTAAGATCAATTTTTAAATTCAATACCTGTTACTTTTAATACCACTAGGGGATCCCTCATAGGAATAATATTCGTCAAATCTCTCATGGTAAAATCACCCGCTGGATGTACTTGATCTGAACGGAATGTTCCTGAATTTAACACTACTAAGTCTGCTCCAGTTGCTGCTAGAACTACGTCACACACCTTAAAAAATAATGATATCCTTAAAATATATACAACACAAATTAAAAATAAAAAGGAGTATGCACAAATGACTTAATGGGGCTTTTTTTACAAGTTGACAATTATTTTTATAAAAAACGCAGAGGCTAGGCTTCTGCAACTCATAAATTTGTTAATATCATGAATAAATGAACATTGTTTAAACATTACAGAAACGAACTCAGGATACAGTAGCTCTTTATTTTATCATTTTGAAATGCATTTATTAAAAAAAGCAGCGGCCTTCAAGCTTAAAACCTACTTTGGTCGGTTCGTTTTATTAAAAACTAATTTTATGGTGTTGTCAGCGACAAACTAATTATATATACACATATTGCCACCACTTCCCTATTGTTATAAGTACCTACTTAAACCTGCAATATTTTTTGTATCGAATTTGACTAAAAGTACTTAAAATACACTTAAACTTACCCAATTTCCTAAATTTGATTCGGCAGTTCTAATGGAAGTAAAACGTCCATCTAGAGGAACAGAAAAACAACCCAAAATATCATCTAATTTTGAATTTATCACACCTAAAAAAAATCAGGGTAGTTGAGAAACACATTGATTACTTATGTATTATGCATATGCTAACAAATTTAGAACTGTATGGAACAGGGTTCGATGAGTAAAGGTATTATCTCGGGTGGTGCGCCGCCAAACGAAATATAGCAAATCTCGTACTTATTGTAAAGCCATTCAATATTTGCTCCCTCCTGATCATTTTACGAGTAGACCATGCAATAGTTAGGCCAACAGCGTATATAAAGTAAGATGTTGAATGCTGTGATATAACTCCCAAAATAAACATCTATTCATTCAATCCATCATCTGCCTCACTCTCACATACGGCTCAGCGGCATGGAGTTACGCAGCCCCATCCAGTCTCCGCCGACTCCAATCACTCGAAAACCGGTACATCAGAACCGCCATAGGCGTCCCCTGGTTCATCCGCGACAACGATCTCCACCGCGACATCAATTACACCCCCCTCTCGCCAGACCTCTAAGAAAGAGGTACTACAATTCTCACCTCCGCCCCTACGAACCCAACCCCCCTCATCAGACAAGCCGACAAGCCGTTAACTGTGACATAAACGCCTCCCACCGTCACAAAGGCCGATGACATCAACTACTCTAGGTGACGCGATGACGCCACTAACCCACCCACAGGACAACGAGCTCTAGCGATTAAAAACATAAAATACAGGGTGTTTTATTTAAAAAATACCAGGGTATTTAGAAATTTTAAGTTTTTGATGATGCCATTTAGTTTTTTCTGATAACGGGATCTGAATGTCCATAAAAAATACTTCAAAATTGCTAATTTAACATTTTATGTAAGACCAATATTCACGGATATATCCATCGAGTAAAATATAAACAATTACTCTGTACATACGTTTTTACATCATAAAATGTTATATCGGTCCTTGGTATATCGCATGGCTTTAAAAAAGTCAAAATGAAATAACACCAACTTCATTTAAACAGTCGTCCATAATTTTTATACAATATGTTTTAAAAATCATGTATCATCAAGTGAAAATTTCAGTAAACTCTTTACCTATAGGTACCACTGCAAATGTCTTAATTTGAATTTTAATTTTCCATAAAGTAATTATTTAACAACTGGCTTTTTAACTCTGCTATTATGAAGTTATATTTATTACAGGTACTGAAGGAGAGTAGGTGTATATTATGGAAAATTTTGAAAAATTATTATCCCAATATTGACAATCTAAAAAACTTATTACCTCCGATTCTCCCTCTTAAACATCATGAAAAGTGATTGTAAATACAACATGAATAAAATGGTCGGCAAAATTGCTAATGTAAGAGGAGAATGCCTTTCCTTTAGGATGACTTTGAGTCCAGTGCCATTTTTGTCAATTAAAACTCTCTACAAATTACTTCATTTGTCCATTAAAATAATTTTTCTTTTATATATTATGAATACCCCTTGGAATGGGTATAAGTAAAACATCTTAATCGCATTAGTAATACTAAGTTAACACTAATAAAAACTCACTGCCAAATTTCTCTAACTTCTCTTTTAACTTAGGATCCTCTTGAAACTGTGAAGTAACATTAATTTCCTCAATACAGACTTCCGGTTTACCACCTTTTTCAAAGTTAATAGTAACTTTGCTGAACTGTCTAAAATCTGTTCCACTTTTTAAAATATACTTTCCATTAACCTGATTGACTTCATATACATGATCATGCCCACCTAATATCAGATCGATTTCGTCACAATTTTCAGCCAACTTGATATCATTAGGAGTACGCATGTGTGTTAACGCTATCACGTAATCACAACCCTAAAATAATAATACAATATAAATATACGCCCATAAACACTCATGTCAATTAGCCAAACGCTTAACGATGGATGGATACACAATTTTCTCTTCATTGTTTTTGAAAACCTACTTACTTACCTCTTGTTTCAGTTGAGCCGCTAATTTTTGCCCGGCCTCAATAAAATCGAGAAATGTGACTTCATCGGGATTAATAGTTGCTAGAGTATCCAACCATTCTTTTTCAACCAATCCCACAAGACCTATTCGATGTCCTGAACAATGGACCACGTGCGTTATGCGTCCTTCCCCCAGAGGACGACCCGTTTCATTATCCACTACGTTAGACATAAGCCACGGGAAGTCTGACTGTGCAACCCATTGGGAAAGTACTTCTAAGCCATGATCTAAAACACACATTACACTTGTATTTTTTGATGAAAAAGTTGTGTGATAATTTATCTAACAATAACCTTATGTTGTATACAAATTTATAATATTATAGTTTCTCTATTAATTATTTTAAAAACTCCAAACACGGCGATAGATGAACCCGAAAAGCTAGATACCTATGTATTCATTTTTTAAATTATTATGTGGGAATATATCAGCTTCTAAATTATCTCCTAAATTCTAACGTACAGCGTGCCAAGTACCTACAGTTAATTGTTTTCATAAGTAATTACACAAAATGACGACATAATTACCGATAATTTTGCATGATAGCGTGTTGTCTCAAAACTGGACAAGTCAGTTTTTACATTTTGGAGAAAAAAAACTGACACAGAAGAGAAAATTACATTATTGTTATTGATATTGCATAATACAAAATAAAAAAAAAAACATAGCGGTACAACATAGCACCTAAAAATTATAAAGTTAAATTATAAACTGAAGCCGTGTGTCCACCTTCTATTTGCAAATATGTTCTCATTTTTCTTTTAACTGAATCGAAAACATTGGTGAGCACTTGACGGAAGTTGTTAATCTCCTGAAATTTATTTGTTATTCTAGCCCTTAGATCTTCTAAATTTTTGCAAAGGGTTTTGAGAATCGAATATTTAATGTATGACGTGAATTTATGCGCCGTCATTCTAGAAGTATCCTTTTTGCACTTCTTCATCGTCTAATGTGTTTTCAACATTTTCTAAAATTTCATGACGGTATCGCGCCTAATTGAGAATCCCTTAAAAAGAACGGTCCAATTAACGTTCTTTTCGATAATGCACCGACTTTCTAAGAATGCAGAAGCTTCTTCAGAAAGAGATATTGATTTTCAGAATTCCCTAAGCTCGTTTATTTAGAATTTAAATAGCCAGAGAGTTAAAACTACGAACCATGCCTCGTCAGTAAAAAACGTTTTTTTAAAGACGTTTTCATTATTTTGCAAATTACCCATAATCTTAAGCACCGAATGGGGGTTTGTGAGTGTTCATCAACAATTTGTCTCAATTCTTCTTCTTTTTGTGCAGTGCGAACTTTGGATCCCCCACTGCCTTCTTTTCTATTCACACTTACTGTTTCTCTCAACAAGGGAACAGATCTAGTCAAAACTTGGCGAAACTCGTCGTAATCTATTAAAATCCTAAATGGCGTCCCGTGCTGATGGCCATCAACCTTTATGCCATTTCTAAAGTGATAGGTGATAAGAGTCGGTAGAGTATCAGTAAATTGGTACCAGGAAGTTAAATACCTGGGACTTATCTTCGACCAATGGCTGAATTGGAGGTTAAATTCAATTAATAGAGTAAAGCTTGAATTGCGTCAATTAAACTCCATCAATGCCCTGCTTCACAGGAGGAGTAGAATTGGTAACAGGACAAAGATCAACCTCTACAAGATATTGGTCAGGCCCGTACCTTCATGGTGTAACATAAGCAGGGCGGAGCTGAATAAGTTCCAGGTAGTGCAGAATAGGGCGCTGAAACTATCAGTAAATGTCGCAAGGTCTGCAAACAACCGTGTACTACACAATGACTTCAGGATACCTACGCGTAATGAATTATTTTTAAAAATAATTACAGACGTACCGACGTATCGACCAATGTACTAATTGTAGACTCACATACGAGAGCTAAACCAGACTCGACATATAACTTACCGAAAGGCTGGCTCCCTGTTGGCCCGAATTAACAGTATAGAGACAATAGAAAGGCACTAAGAAAACCGTGGAGAAGCACTACAATCGCCGTCGAGAATAGACGGAAAAAGGCGCCATATATAATAAGGATTTGTAAACGTTTTCCAGTTTCACACTAGAAGCCGCTAGTTACATTATATACTGGGTGTAATAAATCTAGTATATACAGGGTGAGTCGAAAGGAATGGGCGTAACTCTAAGGGTGTAATTTATAATTAATATTTCTAATGCGTCTAATTAATGCATCTCTAGTATCTATTTCTACTTCAACCCCATAAATTGTAGTCCAACGGCGTGAGGTCTGGCGATCTAGGAGGTCAACTAATAGGACCACCGCGACCAATCCAAACCCCTGGAAACTTTTGGTCTAAATATTGCTTGACCCGACGATCGAAATGGGCAGGCGCTCCGTCGTGTTAATAATACATTTCAATTCTGATGTTTAAAGGAATCTTCTCCAGTAGTCCTTGCAATTCATTTTGTAAAAAACTTAAGTAGTGATCCCCTGTAAGACGATTTTCCAAAAGAAAAGGGCCAATTAAATTATTATCGATCATGCCGCACCACACGTTTACTGAAAACCTGTATTGAAAATTACTTTCGACTATTGGGTGAGGATTTTCGTTCGACCATACATGGGAGTTTCGATTATTATTGATGCCGTCACGGGTGAATGTAGCTTCGTCAGTAAAAAGTGTGTGCGGTAAAAGATGACGATTATTAATTATCCACTCACAAAATTGCATACGCTTGGCGTAGTCTCCAGGTTGAAGATTCTGTGCACGCTGTACATGGTACGGGTACAAGCCTTGCTCGTGAAGCGTATTGATCACTCTTTTTTAGGGAATCCCCAACTGAATTCCAATTCTTCGTGAGCTTGTCGTCGCATCTTCTTCTACTAAAGCTAGAACATTTTCTATTTCTTCTCGTTCGGATGTTACATTAGCACTTGGAAGCGTTCCGGTCTCGCAGAGTTTGTTGAAAACTCTGATAAAGGCCTTTCTGTTCGGTGTTCTTTCTTGTGGAAATCGTTCACGATATTCTTCAGCAGCCGCTGTAACATTCCCATTACACAAACCATAAATAAAAACCATATTGGCGTATTCGAGATGTGAATAAATGTGTGGCATTTTATAAAATTAAAATGATACAAATCCGAAAGTTAACGGTGAATCAATGTAACATTTCATACTGACACTGATAGGATAGTGACAGCACAACAATCAAAAGCAAACAATAATAACATTTATTACAGGAAAGCTAAATTAATGCAATATTTTGTTTTTGCCTTATAACTGGAAAACAAATGAATATTGGATAACAATAACATTTGAGTTTTTTTTTAATATTTTGATGCATAGATTACACCCTTAGAGTTAGGCCCATTCCTCCCGACTCGCCCTGTATAAAGGGTGATTCAAATTTAGTTTCCACATTACAGTCTAAAACATTTTTGAAACGCCACTGTATTTGTCAACGGCAATGTGAGATTTCTAGCCTAGAAACAAACAAAAATAGTCATGGAGTAATACACCACGGAATAACGTGTTAAAATTGTGCATGTGCAAGCCTATTATAAAAATGGGCGATCGCGGAAAAATGCGTTTCCGTGAACTCTGATGATCGGTGGAGCGACAATAGCATGTTTGTTTATTATCAAAATAGTCGCAGTATTTAAAGAGAATTAGATATTAACCCTACAAATTTTCTACAGGTTTAGTAACCTCTATTGAATTGTTAATGGTATATAGTAAATATTATTCTTGTACATTTAAAATATTTATTTAAATAGGTATCTACTTTAAACCGGCAAAGAGTAGGGCTGAGCCAATGTGATGATTCCAATAATATGCTTGCATGCAGTGCAGTCCTTTTGAAAATTTGAAATATTTTATTATTATATTTTAATTTAGGTTCAGCAGAATTGATGAGGTAGTTCTCCAAATTAAAACAAACGAGTTAATAAGAAAAAAATTAGAACGGAATAACGTGTTAAAATTGTGCAAGCCTATTATGAAAATGGGCGATCGCGGAAAAATGCGTTCCGTGCTCTACGTCAATTTTTTGGTGCGCAAAATCGACCTTCTGAGAGGACAATTTGGAATGTGGTTCAAAAATTCGAGCAAACTGGATCCGTAGCTAACATTGAAATCTCCCAGCATGTTCGTAGAGGTCATTCGGAAGAAAATATTGCCATTGTTCGCGAGAATGTGGCCGAAGTGAATTTAAAAAAAGGTTTGCAGTTACACCCATACAAACTTCAAATAACGCAGGAATTAAAGCCTAGAGACCATCAACAGCGCTGCGTGTTTGCCGCAAGGATACGAGAACAAGGGGTACATTTTTCAATGAAAATAATCTTTAGCGATGAGGCACATTAAAAAAAATCAAATGTAACCGCAATAAGTGACTGTTTGGTGTGTCTTTTGGGCTGGAGGTGTAATTGGTCCATTTTTTTTCGAGGATCATGCGGAAAACGCTGTTACGGTTAATGGCGTTCGCTATCGGAACATGATAACAGACTTTTTGTGGGAGCAGTTGGAAGATGTGGGCATCGAAGATCTTTGGTTTCAACAGGATGGTGCCACCTGCCACACAGCAGGAGAAACGATAGAATCACTGCGCGGGAAGTTTCCTGGCCGCATTATTTCACGTAACGGCGACATCAATTGGCCGCCGCGATCATGTGATTTAACTCCCGCAGATTTTTTTTCTTTGGGGGTATCTGAAGAGCAGAGTGTACAAGAATAAACCAAGCACTATTTCAGAGCTGAAACAGGAGATCAGTCGTGAAATAGCCGATAGTGTGCCGCAGAGTAGTCGAAAATTTTGACAACATGCCACTGAACCGCGGCGGCCATTTACCAGATATCATCTTTCATACATAATTGTAATAAAGTAAACTCAAAGGGCAAATAATTTTTTTTTCCATTATTTCAAATTCTCCGTGTTTTTTTAAATACTTTTATGTGGAAATGGAAAAAAAAAATGGAATCACCCTTTACATATATATAGTATAAATTCCTATTTGTAATGGTAGGTACGTTTTCATACAAGTTTTTCTAAAGTAGGGTTATTCCTCAGGTAAAAAGCTATACCTGCTTGATCTCGATATCTTTAACCGTTTTCGAGATATACATTTTTTTAAATATATATTTTTATTTTAACATAATGCTGTGGCTGTGGACTACGGAATCAATGGAAACAATTGAATGTGACTTTTGCCTAGCAACGATCTAATTTATGTCATACGTATGATAGTAAAAGTTTATAAAGTGTTTTATATTCCGACGTGTCATAATGACATTATTATGGATTTCATTTTCAGTGTCAAAATGACATACTTTATAGAACTGAGTACTATAATGATTTCATTATAGGACTGAGTACTATAATGAAAAATAGTACGATATTGACAACCTTTTTCTGAGAACACCAAGTTTTGTAATTGGCATAAGTTTTTTTCATATATGCCTTTAGACTTTTCGGACAACAAACCAACAACTGCTTTATTGGCCAATTCTTCGATTTCTGGTGGCAAATTATCCATATTATATTATAAAAACGTTAAAATTAAAAATTCAATTCTGACAATGACAATACAAACAAATATTTCTATAGTTACCTGGTTTTATTAAAATCAAGCTATTAGTTTACTGACGAAAACTTAAAATTCATCAAGAAAAAACACAAAAATCGTCGGAATATAAAATATTGTATGAAATTCGGATCATAAACAATCATTATGGTACACGCCGTGTTATTAGACTCGGCTGACGCCTCGTCCAATAATACTCACGGCTAGTACCATAATGATCATTATTATGATCCCTATAACATAAATATCTATTATGATATTGTTGTCTTATACAACACCTAGTGCCGATACTTTTGGCACTGATTAACTCATTTGATAGACGATTAGAATAATCATGGTTTCTAATGTGCCAAAACCTTTAAATTTATATTGACATTAGCACATTTAAAATCCTGATTACTTTAGTGCCGGTACTTTTGACATCGATTAACTCATTTGATAGACGATTAGGGTAATCAGGGTTTTGAATGTGCCAATGCAAGTATAAATTTGTAGGTTTTGGCACATTGGAAACCATGGTTATTTTAATCATCTATTAAATGAGTTAATCAGTGTCAAAAGTACCCGCACTTAATCGTCTATTAAATGAGTTATTCAGTGCCAAAAGTACCCGTATAAGTACAGGTACTTTTGGCACTATACATACTAACACACCATACTAAGGTATGGTGTCATTACTAAAATACCTATATGACTAATCGGTCTAGTTTGATGTCTAGTATCTCCAGTTACTCTCGACCCATTAGTTATGGAACACCCTGTA
Organism: Polydrusus tereticollis; assembly: GCA_963920685.1. Lineage (NCBI taxonomy): Eukaryota > Metazoa > Arthropoda > Insecta > Coleoptera > Curculionidae > Polydrusus > Polydrusus tereticollis. The sequence goes on from OY987326.1 coordinate 147,834,309, forward strand.
TTTAACAGCTTTTCAAAAGACCGCGCTTGTCTAATTTTTTTTTAAACATTTTCTAATGAATGAAGCTTCTGAAATCAACTAAATCTATATAAAAAACATGCGATTGTTATTAGTGCACTGTTTATCACAATATTATAAGTATGTAGAAAAATAAAAACGTGTGCAAGCATTTTGCACAGGTCTTTTATAGAGACACTCTGTATATCTTCTTTGTCCGATTTGAGCGATTTTCTTTAGCATAATATAGGTTCATTTTTAAAAATATCACTGTGCTCATAATTTTTGTTAAAAAGGTAATACCAAGTTGCATAACGGGAATAAACATATTACGTTTTTTTCCGGAAAATTCACAACACCCTGTGGAATATTGTAGCTGACATAAAATATTGCATTTAAACAACTCTAGCCTCATGTTTTATTAACATCCTATTTTCGGGTTTACTCAATGTCTAATTTTTAGCAGCACAAATTATAAGGCAACTTAAGTGATAATCGTACGCATAATTTACATAAGCTTACCAAAATCATGATTTCCTAATACTGCGCAGTGTGTTCCAATTTCATTTAATACTGGTACCATTTGCTCACCTTTGGTAAAAGTGCTTACTGGAAAAAGATCAGAATTTTAACAATTAGGTATACACTATTGGGTAAAACTGAAGCAATAAAACTGATTATTTACCTCATCCATTATAAAAGCGGGTTGATTTTCACCTGATTATTCAGCGATAATCTCCCGCTCTCCGGTGAAAATCACCCTTGTCAAAAGTGAAAATCTCACCCGTCAGAAATCCAGCGATAATCTCCCGCTCTCCGGTGAAAATCACCCTTGTCAAAAGTGAAAATCTCACCCGTCAGAAATCGTTAGTTTTTTATTTGGTAAATAATCTTCAAAATACATTTCGGGATTGGGAAATAATCAGAAAATCATTCTCAGATTTTTTGCCATTAGGAAATCGCTCTCGGGCAAGCCCTCGAGCGATTTCCACGGCAAAAAATCTTCGGAATGATTTTCGATAATTTCCCTATCCCTTAATATATTACTACAGATTATTGCACTGATAATAATAGCATAACGGAAACCACATTTTACAGATTCTATTGTTTTAATGTTGACGTTTCTTAAAGCGCTAAAACTATAACAACAGCACGTCTACGCCTGTTATGGTCATAATGATTAAGAAACAAATTCCATTTGACTTCTTTGGAACACACTAAATTTCTAAAATTATTGATGTTTTCATACTTACACATACTAGGTGAAAATGCATCACCGCTAAACAGCACCAATGGATTTAGGTGTTGAAAACTTTTAATAGCTGTACAAAATCTAGCTGCTCCACCAACAGGTTCAGGGCTAGGTCTGGGCTCCACGTTATAGACGTCATTAAAATGTAGGATGACTACGTTTTCTGTCATGTTTGAACCAGCTAAAGTGTTAACTGCTCGACGTCCTGCAGCTCTTACTTCAAGTGAAGCCTGGAGGAAGAGAAATAAGATATTGGTTATTTTTAGAAAATTTAATTTACCCACACAAATTACAAAAAATGCGATTGTCAAAATTTTTTTTCTTTAATTTTTCATACATACTGTGACCGATAAAATTATTTTTTTTACAATGTCAGTATCTTTTTTCCGTTTACTTTCGTATCTGTAGTTCTTATTATAGAAAACAATTAATGACAGTAACAGGGCAGGATTTAAGGGCGTTAATCCCCATTTAAAAACCAATGTGTTATTTGGTCAAATACTTCAATAAACGATCTTATATTAAGAAGTCACTTAGGCTAAGTGAAAGATACTTTGCGGTTTTTTTTTCTAGCAAAATCGCAAATATCGAGGTTCAAGAGGGCACAATGGATCTTGCTAGATCTGCGTGTGCACTATTCTTATCTTAAATATTTCCATCTTTATTTACAAATGAAAAATATAACAAATCCATCATACATTTAGACTAGATATATTTATGTTAAAATCAAAGACAACAACCAAAAACAATAAAAACAGATATCTAAAATGGTGGAGGATTTTTAGTCAGATTATTAAAAGATACACTACAATGCATTAAATATTTTTTATTTTTATTTTCTTTTGTTATAGTCTTTTTTTCTTAGAAAAAGTTTAAGGCATGCTTACATATATTTACTCAATACGGCAATAAAAGTATATGCTATATTGGAGGAGAACGCATGCAACAAGTGAATGCATTTAGTGTACATTATAGCAATAATATTTATCTTTAAAGAAGAAGTTTTTCTGAGGATTGTATTGTTTTAAAAACAAGAAACAATTACAATATATATATTACAAATATCCTCAAAATTTTCAGTTATCCAAATATGGATTTTATTCTTTACTTTATTAAAAGATTGAGTTCTTTTTAGTTGCTTAGGAAGTATATTAAATATTTAAGGATAAATATAATGGACATATGAAAGGATATGAATAATCATATGGACGCCCATGAAATTCAGTCCTTTATGCCATCTGCTAAATCCAGCCTAGACAGTAAATCACATTTTTTCGCATTTACATTAACACTATAATAAAAATGGTAAAGGAAAGATAAAGAATGCTTTGCAAATGGCACTTAAACATGTCGTCAGAAGCTGTCATGTTTTTAGACTCAATGAGTCATTCTCGTGGGCGGTATATTATTCAACGAGCATTATAATGGTGCCTATTATTCACAAGGATACAGTTTATTGTAAATAATCCAAATAATAATAGTTATTAAAATGATCCAGATCTGATCAGTTTTGATATACCTTGCAGAGGGCGCCAGCACCACATTTAAAGCTTCTTAACTTTTTTTATGCCTGGGTACCTATATTAAATTTCTTATAGTAGATTCTTATTCCAAGGCATATTTTGTCCAAAAAAGGTATACCTGATAGGTTTCGATCCGAGCAACTGTTTCTGAGATAATTGAATTTAAATATTTTATTGCGTACTGAAACTGGTCGTTGCCTTCCTTCATATTTTATCCAGACTTACGACACTTTTGTTTATGAAATCGAAGAAAGCCCCTACAAAATGTGTCTGGGTGTTTTTCTGAAGTTTTTAAAAAAATTTAAATTTCGAAATCTATCAACTTTTGGATTAAGGTAAGTTGGGCTAGATTAGTGTTTCTTAAACTGTGTTCCGCGAAACCTCGGGGTCTCAGAGACTCTCAGAGAGACCGCTCAAGGGTTCCGCGTGACATTCAAAAAAGTAAATTAAAACAAAAAAAAATTAACGCCCCAAAATAAACAAGTGGTCAAGGTGCCCTGCTTCATAATTTTTATCACTTTCTGTTCAAAAATTTTATATAAACACACTTGTTTTGGTTATAATCCAAAACTTACACAAGATACGAAAAATACCATAAAAAAGTTTTTCTTCAAACGTCAATAAACTTGACATTTTTCTACTAATTTTTGACGATAAAGTTTTGCTTTTTTACAGTAGACGGTTGCTATAGGCAGCGGAAGTAAAAGTACTTTTTCTTCCGATGAGAGCGAAAGAAAGTGTGTGTGTCATAAATAAATAATGTTGAAAAATACAAGAAATATTGGATATTTGTATACTTTATTTATTTTTAAAAAATACAACAATGAACTATTTATTAAACATCAGAATAAAACTACAGATATTTATTGTGACCCCAGAAAAATTAACACAAGGTGTTGCGATGTTGCGATCATCACTTGTTTTTGTATTTTCTAGTGTTAAACCCTCCGTGGAACCACTTGCTGTTGAATTTATGTCAATGTTAATAAAGATTGGTTCAGTAAAATGAGGTTGTAAATTTTTTTTTGCAATATCTTTCTTGTTGCTAATCGATTCCTCAATGTACCCTTCAGCTACACTACTGGATTTCCATCCCCCGTGGCGCTTTAAACACGTAATGTCTGCACCTGCATCTACAAGCAGTGTAGCTGGAGTTCTCCTTAAATAGTGACCGGTATGTTCTGTGGCATCAGGTAATTTTAAGAAAACTGCAGCTTCCTTAGGAACAGTACTTATCTTATGAATTCCCTTTACCATGAGACAACAGCGACCATTTACAAATTTTAAAAAGAATCTTTTTTCATGCATGCCTTCTGGGTGTAATGATGCATATTGTTTATACACTGCGTCCATAAAGTCTTGCACAAATTCATTTAAAATTCAGGGGCTTACTTTTTTTAAAAACGCTCGGACACGTCAATTAGTACTTTTGTTTGCGCATTTTTTAACGTAAACTGTTTTTATACAGGGTGTCGCACGTATGAGGTATGAGGTCATCAAGGATTTTTTTTAATGGAACACCCTGTATATTATATCAATTTTGAATTCTATGATGAACACTTAACACCTCTGAAAATCACGGTTTCCGAAATATTGACGTTTGAAAATTTATTTTAAACACATTTATTGATGACCTCATACCTCATACGTGCGTCACCCTGTATAAAAACATTTTACGTTAAAAAATGCGCAAACAAAAGTACTAATTGACGTGTCCGAGCGTTTTTAAAAAGTAAATACCTGAATTTTAAATGAATTTGTGCAAGACTTTATGGACGCACTGTATATGCTTAAATATTATTCCCCAACAATAGTAAACGCTAGCGGTTTTCTAGTTTTACTATCGAGAATTCTTCTTGTATGTCATCGACGGTCATTTCTACAATTTCTTCACATCGACATGCACCAGAAATACCAATAACAAGTACAATCCAAAAATACCATAATATATTTTATAAAAAAACTTGTATTCTTTGACGTAATATCTAAATTTACCTTAATTCCCAAATACTTCTGATTAGGAGCTTCAGATTGTTTTCTAATTGTTTTCTAATTATTCCCTAGTAAATACTTTAGCTTTTTTGGGAGTATAGCTTTCATTTTGCTTCTTTAAATAAGCACGTAGCTTTGCTTATGTCTATCCCTTGCCTGATATTTAGCATTGACCTTATCATGAAATAATGTGGCCACATTGTTGAACTTTTCATTATTTGTTTGTTCGCCAGTTCAGAGAAATACGCCAAGAGTACATTTTCAGAATTATTATTTTTGATGTCTTTCTCATTACACCATCTCTGGAATCTCTTGAACGCAGCTTCGTAAATACTACTGGATTTGGTTGGCAACAAATTGTCTGCTGCAATTTTGGCAACCTCCGGGGCCGTACAGGTAAATTCTGATTCTGACATTTTTATTTAAAGTAAAGTGTTCGATTAAAAAAAAATATTATTTTTAAAACAAGCTTGAAAATTGCTTGTAATAAGATTCACTGTCACTTGTCAAATCGAATGCGTCGGTATCAAACAATACCATAATAAAATAAATCCATAGCAACGCTAGCAGGTAAAATTCGAAACTTCACATTTTTAAATGGAAAATTTCGCAATTTAATTATTTATCAAAGGGCATTATTCGAATTTTCTTTGCTGCTGACTCTATAAAACCGGCTAATTTTACATTCTTGAAGTTTTGTCCATCAATTCTTTTAAGCAATATTTTTAAACATTTATTTTAAGAAATTTTTAGTTATTTTTGAATTTATTTTTCGAAGTAAACAAATATTGTTGCAAATAGCCGTAAATAATCCAGTTACATAAGATACTAGGTTGCATTAAAACCATTGAAAGGGGCGTTACTTATCAAAAAGATTGAGAAACGCTGGCTAGATCATCATATTTAAGCCTGAGAAATTTTTGCTAGCATATTGTACAGACCTTTTGAAGCTTATATCTGTCTGTATCCTTATTTGAAGCTCGTTTGTATTAGGGTATCGATTCTTATAACCCTTTCATTTTATAGCTATTAATATAACGAGATTATTATGCGATTTATAATAGTCGAGGACATTGCTAGGTGACGAGGCGACAGCCGAGTCACCCGCAATGTCCGAGACGGTGTTAAATCGCTAATAATCGAGTTACATTCAAAGCTTTATCGTATCATTGACAACGGCGATGCGAAAATAAAAACAAGGTGTTTTGTCATTTCATTTTGGCATTTCAAAAAGTCATCATTAAAATCATGCAAGATTTTGATATTCCTGACGATATATTAGCTGCAGCCAACATTATAAGGTTGAACTTGCTTCCGGACAAATCTAAAATCCATTATGAAAAAGAATATCGGCAGTTTTGTGAGTGGCGAAACAAAGTACATGTTCAAGGTGCAGAAGAAACGGTATTGCTGGCGTATTTCGCAAAACTCTCTGAGGAATACTCTGCTTCATCCTTATGGCCGAAATATTCCATGTTACGAGCGACTTTAGAACTGAAGGAAAGAGTGGAAATCGACAAATACGGCGCCTTAATACGTTTCATCAAAAAGAAAAATGTTGGATATAGAGCAAAAAAATCAAAAGTATTTACAAGAGAACAAGTCAACGAATTTGTGTGTTCTGCCTCAGACGAGAAGTTTTTAATGATGAAAGTGGCTTTTTTAATTGGAATTGGAGGAGCCTGTCGAACTAATGAATTAGCGAAGATGACCACGGAAGATGTTGACGTTTTAGAGCTGATTGTTACTATTGGTAATATTCCAGTTTATCGGCTTATGCGAAAAATGGCGTAAAATGAAAAACGTTTCTTGCAATATGTAGCACGTACTTTCTAAACGACAAATCCGCGAGCGGAGAACCATTTTTTTAATTGGAAATATAAAAAAATGTGAAAATAGTCGACCGAAAAGCACAGTGAGAGTGACAAGTGAGGTTATGTTTCTCTAGCTGTTAGTCACTCGACAAAAATTGTAATAATTATTATAGACTTATATTGGTTAAACAGCGCTAACACGGCATCTAATCCACCTTTTTGGTTCCAATTCGGTATATGCTACATAAATCAACAAGAGTTTTTCATTTTTTTCTCATTTTTGTCACAAGCGGGTACCCTATTTTCACATTTTTTTATATTTGCAATTAAAGAAATGGTTTTCCGCTCGCGGATTTGTCGTTTAGAAAGTACGTGCTACATATTGCAAGAAACGTTTTTCATTTTACGCCATTTTTCGCATAAGCCGATAAACTGGAGTGGTACCTTACTATTCCCGACTCAAAAACCCACAAGAAAGGAGTGCTTTCTCGGTCATTAATCAGTCTTCAGAGGGCATACCTAAGATCGTGGACGTTAAAGACAAAGGTGTATCCATCAAATTTGAAAACTGTCAAAATATTGTTTTACATGTTCATGAAAAATAGTTCTAATATTATTTGGTATCTAACGTATTATGCTTTCGTAACTAACGTATTAAATTATGGTAACTAATGTATTATGAGTAACTAAGGTTTTATGTAGGTTTTAGTACGTTTATGATGTTAATAATTATTAATAAAGATATCATATAAAAATGACTTAATCTTCAATGATACGATAAAGGTGTTAAGTCTGGGCTCGAGAAGACCCAGGTATCTATGTATAGTTCCATGTCCCCCTACCTATGTTTGAAAATGACGACTTGAAAAAGTCGTAATCGGTACTACAGTTTGGTGTGGATGCACCATCTTACTGACAACAATATTTTCTCACAAATTATTCACCATTGATTAAGTTAATCATTCTCATTCGTCAGCATATTCCGTTTGAATCCTTCGTTAAGGGTAGTGTATAGGGTTATGTTCAGAATTTAATATAATATTTCTTCTCATATTTGTTTTAATTTAAAATTATTTCTGTTTTCTTCATGCTTCTCATTATATTTTAGACAATGTTTAACATTTCCTTGTTTAAGTATGTTGGCTTATGCTCGACATTTATTGCATATTCCATGTAATATTGAAAATTAATTTAAATTGAATTGACTAACCAGAACTAACCAAACCAAAAAGAACTTTAAAACGATTCATAATTCTCAACATTAAAAGTATTTGAAGAAGTAGTCCATTGTTGCAGTGGAGTCGATGTAATCAAATAGAACACAGATGTCTACCTCCACAATATGTATTTGAAAGGCAATTCAATATTATTCCCAACATGTCTCGGACATAGAAATTCAATCCTCAGAGGATTCAATGATCGATCAGGGTAGTTCTGTTTAATAGAAGCGGTGTTCTTACAAGGAGAAATCTGTTATAAATTCCGACAAGTAGTTCGAGAGAGTCATCTTTGGATGAGACGAGTGGTTTAAAGCAATGGAAAATGTATTTAAAAGTTTTGTTTAAAGGATCTGTTGATCAAGAAGTAAGAAGTTTAACATTGTTTTCGAAATTGGGTGGCGAAGTTTAAATTTTAAAAATTGAAGTTCAGTTACCAGTTGACAGTGTCGTTTCGCCTACTATATCATTTGCCTTATTTTCCCCGACATATGTGGCCTACATCTTAATATCTCTATGCAAATACCGTAAGTGATAAAATACATCCCTGAAAAATGTTCGCCAGTCGATCATTTTAGCAGTATTCAAGAACCCTCGTCGCTGATAGTCTGTATAATGTGATATCTACAATATATTATATTATTATCATTATTATTACATATCTCTATTATTACTGTACCCGTTGATGTGGACTATAGTACTTTATCCAGCACTGGTTAGGTCTAACTTTTGTTTTATGTCTTGTATTGTTGTATTAATTTTGTTTTTTCTTGGGCTTTAATATAAAGGTTTTTCATGTGAGATGTATTTCTTTTCGGTTTTTTTACTATCATGTTGTGTGGTGAGTATATTTGCGTAAGTTGCTTGTTATCTCGGTTGTTCGTTAGGAGTCCGTAATTTAATTTTCAATGCTCGTCAGCTTCACGCTTATCTTAGCAAGATCGTTTTGTTTTTTCCAGGTTGTGTTTAGGGTATTTCTACACTCATTACACATCCATAGTATCAGGGTTTTTATAGACTCGATCTGACCTATTTGTTTACGAGTATTGTTTACACAGGCTGCATGGTACCAGCTGGGACACTGTTCCTCACAGTAGATCGACAATTCATTATCTCCCACTGCCTTCTTGCATGTTTTGCAAGTCCTTTCATCATCGTTGTCCGATGACCCCGACGATGTGGGCATGCTTCCATTTGGTAGTTTTCCGAGATTAAAATGTACTTAATTAATATCTCAAGAAAAAAATTATTTACACAAATAAAGGAATTCCCTCAGCCGAGTTCTTGATGTGCATCAAATGTTTATTCTACACCTGATAAAAACCGAGCATTTTTAATATTAGGTACTAGCTGGTAAAATATGTGATATTTTGCACGATTTTTTAGTTTTCCTCCTTTATCCAATTGACTTTCACGGCTCTAACAACTAAACTAAGCAACAATTGAAACAACCCACAAGAAATTTTGCATCAGTTTTAAGGCCATGTAATTTGAAGAATATTTGATGAATTCTTAAAGCGAGATAGATTTGGATAGGTAGGACTATGGACTATTAGACAGGGATAAAGGAGTAGCCTCAGACTACGCAAGTGGCATAATATGAAGATGGTGCCATTTTTGTCAATTTTTATTACCTTGCCATTTGAGGCAAAAAATTTTTTAAAACTTTTTCTAACCACTTCCGAAGAGAGTGATGGAGTGTCTCGGAACGTTTTTAAAATTTTTGAAATATCTCTAGTCGTTCCAGAAAATTTTTTAATATTCTGATAAACTGCAATTTTTACGACATTGAGGCATTAAATCGCCTTTAAAAGCAATTCTGCTTAAACTCTTGTGACAGGCAGCGGAAGCAGGTTCATGCCAATGTGCTTATCCATTTTAGTTCAATCTGCGCATGGCGTTATAGATGGTATAACAAATTCCAGGTGTGCTATTGGGTTCCAGAAGCAGCGAAAAAAAAAATATAACTTATTTATAATTTATTACCTGAATTATTAAAACAAACGAACGAATAATACAAACAATAACTAACAAACGTACAGAACTTTACAATTTTATTAGTTAATAAATAACCGAAGATTAAAAAGTAAATATTCTGCACAACACGAACAGTAGATCACCGCATCCTTGGAAAATGTTTTAAAACCGTGTTGGAACACCTCGTTTTCGCAAGACTTCTCTAACTCTTGAAGGCATGCTATCGATCAGGTTTCTAATCAATAGTTGGGGTATGGCCAGTGACGCAACCAAGGGGGGCTACCGGACTGCAGTCCCCCCCCCCCCCGAATTTATCACCTCCTGATTCAATCGTAATTTTAAATTACTCCATACGTGCTCAACTGGATTCATGTCTGGTGATCTAGCAGGTTATATCATTCTCTCTACGTTGTGTTCTCTCAGCAAGTTGTTAATAATTGCTGCTTGATGTGGGCGAGCATTATCGTCAACTAAAATGAAATCGTCGCCAATATTTCTTGCGAACGGGACAACAACCTCCAATCAATACTACCAGTTGCGTTGTGCCGTTCCTCATAATTCCACCCCAGACTGTCACACCGCCTCCTCCAAATGCTACTGTCGCTTCCCTGTGCTCTACCCTGTACCTTTCATCTCTTCCTCTCCACACCAATATTCGCCCATCAGACATAAAAAAATTAAAACGCGACTAATCTACAAGCATACACCTACTCCATTCGGCTAAATTCCAATTTTGATGAGTCGTTGCCCAACCTGTTCGTGCGGCACGGTGTTGTGGCTTTAGTTGGGGACATCATGCACGCCCTCGAGAGCGAAGATTTCCTGCTTGAGGCGACGAATAGTTTGGCAAGAAACGTGAAGACTCGTTTGATTTTTTATTTGCCGGGAATTTAGGGTTCGTCTTCTATTCACGGAGATGCTTATTATCATTATGTCTGGTAGTGGCTCAAGGGCGCCCACCGCCATGACGACAGTTTACATCTCCAGCCTCCATATAGCGTTCAATTGTTCGCCTTATGCTCCTAGGAGTAGTATTGTAGTTTACATCTCCAGTCTCTTCATAGCGTTTAATTGCTCGCCTTATGCTCTTGGGAGTAGTATTGAACAGTTATGCTATGCCTTCCTGGGTATATCCCAGTCTTAGAAGTCTATAAATAAAATTATTATTGTTTTTCAGTATCGATAGAAGGATATTTTATCACACGCATAACTTATTATAACATTGAGTAATTCGGCCTCTTTGCAATCTTGGTAATATTGAAATTGTCTAAACCACAAGACCTTAATCGCTTTTTACTGGCAAATGTCATGTCAAATGGCAAATACATTTGTGCAGTGCAAGCCGCCTTGATTGAAAAGATTACGCACGGCACATCTGATGACATTTTGCACTTCGCTCAAATTTAAATCAGCCAAAATACCATTAGATATGTTCGTCCTTTAAATGAAAAATGAACTGTAAAGTTCTGTATGTTCGTTAGTTATTGTTCTTATCATCCGTTCAGTTTGTTAATGATTCAGTTAATAAACCATCGGTAAGTAATTATTATTACATGAGAGTCTGTCTTTATTCTATTTTTCGCGATTTCTGAAATTTAATGGCACACCTGGAATTTGTTATACCCTGTATAGCGCCATGCGGAGATTGAATTAAAATTGACAAGCACATTAGCATGAACCTGCTTCCACTGCCTGTCACAAGAGTTTAAGCAGAATTGCTTTTAAAATTGCATCCCTCAATGTCGTAATAATTGCAGTTTTTCAGAATATTAAAAATTTTTCCGGAACGACTAGAGATATTGCAAAAACGTTCCGAGACAGTGCATCACTTCTTACGGCAGTGGCTAGAAAAAGTTGAAAACATTTTTTTTCATCAAATGGCGAGGTAAAAAAAAATGACCAAAATTGTACAATCCTGTATTATGCCCCTGCACAAGCTGAGGCTACCCCTTTATTCCTGTCTAATAGTTCATAGTCCTACCTATCCCAATCTCTCTCGCTTCAAAAAATCCATCAAATATTTTTCAAATTACACGGCCTTAAAACTGGTGCAAAATTTCGTATAGGGCGTTTCAATTGTTGCTTAGTTTATATTAGGAAATTACGCGGTTCAACAAAATGTAAGAGATTCATGAGCGCGACTCTAACAGTGTATAACACAGTATAAGCAATAACTTTATATGGCCCTCTTTGCGCCGGTCCTGTATAATCTCTACACAAGTGATATACCCACCACGAAATCGTATTTGTGTGGTTAGTGATCTTGCGTTAGCGATAGAAATACAAGCCATCTTTGCCTCAAAGTCGAGAGTTAAGGTAAGAACACATTACTAACACGTGTTATAGAAATATCTGGCACATTATTGGAAATAGTCGATATAGTCAAACAGAAGTTAGAACAGAGCAAGCTAATGTATAAAATTGTGAATAATTTACAGAAATGTAATATGGATTTCATGCATTTAAATCAATTATATAATCATAGTACAAGGTCAGAGAGCAACGTCTACATTTCGAATTGTAGAATAAATGTTGGTTTGAATTGTCCTCTTAATTCGTCGTCTAGGACATAACAATCTACCAATGAATATTAAGAATTCCAATAACTTAAATATATTTAACAAAAAGTTGCACAGATTTTTTGAAAGATGATAATCAATGAATGTTCAGTGTGAATTAATAACATGGTTTATTTGACTACATCAACGTACTGTACGTAATATTAAGTTTCTTAATTTTCCTTGATACCAGTGTTCTAACACTGATTTAGGAATAGAGTATATATTAAGTTTGTAAACAATGTATTTAAAACTAATAAATGTATTTCAAAAGAAAAAAAAGAACATATTATTATGCCGATGTGTCGTCAGATGCCGACAACACCCGAGAACGACAAGCTCCAACGTCAGAACGGCGTTTTCAATATTATCTGGAGTGACCAGATTTTCGTCAGCGTGTTATTGCGTTAGATCGTATTTACTTTGCTGCATTAGTACAATAGTACATCTGTGTGCATTTGTTATTTTGTGGCAGTGGCGTAGCCAGCATTTTGGGGCGGAGGGGGCGAGCTATAGGAGGGGCGCAGGCCGTGGAGCTAAAGCGCCGCACGCAAAAAATGTTTGAGACCACGCTCAAATTTCGTAGGAATTCAGCTTCCTTATTGCTCCTTAGGGAACGGGGGTCTGGCCCCAAATGAAGTGAAAATCCGCTATATAAAGAAAATTAATATAATGTAGTGGGACGCTCTCGAAACCGGTTTTATTAAGTTTATTCCCATCGCTCTTCTTTACTAAAAATAAAATAAGACCGATCTTGTTTTTTAGGAGTTATTATTTAAGTAGTAAAAGGGCGCCAGGCCAACCAAGGAGGGCGGGGGGGGGGGGGGGGGGGCGATCGCCCCTCTTCGCCTACGCCACCTTTTTGTGGGTATACGTGAGCATCAAAACAACGGAGGAAAAATCAATTGAAAAAGTACGAAACTACGTATTTTTTATATAATGTTTAAAATACCATAAATGAGACAAAGTACAAAAAACTTAAAATATTTCAAAACCAATTACTGCACAATGACATGCATTATGGAGACATTAGACCAATTTCTTGACAAAATAATTACAAAATATTACGCACGGACGGACGTTTGAGATAATATACTTATTACTCGATCAAACACTCACGCACTCACCTTAAGAAAGGGCAAGCTGCACTAGAAAATTCCAAAAATAACAACATTGAAATATTATGAAAAGCAGCAGCTATATAATCAACAAAGTAGCCAAAACACAGTAAAATTGTAAGCACCCAAACAGTTTTTCTGAACAGAAGTACGATAAAAAAAAGGAGTCGAAGATGAAGAACTAACTTAATGTTCAAATTTCAGTCAATAATAATTTATAAGGCACTGAGATACCTATATAAAAAAAAGTTTAACTCCTTTCTTCTTTGGAGATGTCTATGTTCCAAACAGAATGATTTACACTCTGAGTGAAGGGGGACATAATATGCCGTCACGCGCCCTTTTGGATCCAAAGAGTTTATCCTCTCATAGCTCTAATTTTAATGACCGACATAATTTGTCATGTAACATGAAACTGCTCACACATTAACTCACGATATTTTTTTTCAAACATGTACGGATGGCGCAAGTTAGCTAGCTAAGTTTAACCAACAATGCTAATATCTAATAATAATTAACCACTAACGTGAAAATAAAAACATGGCATCCTAGGTATATTTTTGTTGAACAAGAAGATGCAGGGCAATTGAGGCAATTGGTAACAAAAACAACATACTTACCTATTTACAGAAACTATATCATTTTATAAACAAAAATAGTTCAAATTATTATTGGTATTATAATACTCAACATACTTTAAGTATAATAATTAGGTTTAACTAAAGTCTATGTTATCCCTTACCCTTAAATTAGAAACAGCAAATTAGTTTTATAATTACGGAATTCAAAAATAATTACTACAAGAACATTTTTTTAAAAAATTGCAAAAATTTTATGAAATATCTGGACCGCGCTCTTTTGTTAAGTTTTACTTTGCAAAATGAAAACAAAAACAAATAATTTATAGCTTCACTCGAATTTTTTTAAAACAGACTGCCACACTATCATGTGCAAGTCGAAAAAAAGTAATAAAATTAGTTTGGCGAGAATGTTGACCCTCTAGCTATTTTATTTACAATGTCATTTTTAAGAGTTCCAATCCAAAACTGTTTATAATGAAAAGATAGCATCATAATAATAATAATAACAGATACCACAGTAAATTTCTTAAATCAGGGTTATAGGATTTCACGTGTTAAACTGTCAACCATAATATGCTAGAGCCCGTTTTACTAAAGCAATATAGCTGAAACCTTTGCAAAGTTTATCTTTGTGCCAAAAAACTTCGATGTTAATAACAAAACTATAATTCGCAGAAGCCTAGTCCCAGGCGTGTTTGATAAAAATATTGGTAAACTTGTGTAAAAAGAAGCTACTAAAGTCCGTTTCGTTGCAGTTGATAGCTCATTTCGAGGGTTGAAGCCATAAAACAACCGTAAACCATAGGCGTTGGTAATTAGTATATTATTATTATAATAGTAATTACCTACTATGCCTTATTTAATAAGAAAATTGGCCTCTGTCCATTGTTAAATATACATTAGGAATATTAGGGTTAAAGTAGGTACAACAGGAGTAATTAGTAATTAAATTTACCTATTTTTGCCTGCTTTAGGATATTATTACGCCATTTGATGTGCGTTTGTCAAACTATGTTTTTAGTGTATTTAGATACTGAATTATCCCAAAGTTGAATTTCCTATACTTGTGACAATGGCTTCAAGTTTTTCGCCAACGTGTCTTCGTCAAATTAGTAAGAGTGCATATTCTCTCCGAGAAAAGACATTAATATTAAACGTGCATGATGCTCTAGTGCACCAGAAACCTGCAAGTGATGTTCGTAGCATCATTGCAGAGTGTGCCAATATGGTAGGAGTTGGAGAGGCTACTATATATAGGTTCTTGCGTGAAAGAAAATCTAAGAACCTCAGTGAGCCAAAACCACTCCCATGAAAGAAACCGTTAGAAATTGACGATTTCATTAAAAATTATATTAGAAGAAAAGTACATAGTTTTTATTTTGCCAAGGAAATACCAACTATAGACAAAACTTTACAAGCCGTTAACTAAAGTCTGTGCGTTTTAAGAAGTCCGCTAAGCCATAAAACCTCTTGAGCATTATGTCGGTGGCTCTCAAACAATAAATTATATTGAAGGTAATTTTGGATGTTGATGAATTACATTTTCTAAATAAAATAATTTAAAGTAAATAAAAAATTAGTTTAGGTAAAGAAAAATAATAATTTTTTAGCTTTTGTAGTATTCAGACAAATTAGTTTTACGAATTCTTTTTTATAAAGTTTTGGTTCTAAAAAGAACCGATTTTGTAGTCTTGCGACAGAACGTACCTACTTGTAGATAGGTACTACTAAAAGTAGTCTTCCTCTGCATTTGAAATTTCACCCATGCTTTCAGACTCATCAGAATCAACATCATCGTCATCATCATCATCATTCGTAATAATTAACGGTCTTACTTCGTCTATAACCTGTTCTGTCTCATAAGATTCAAAAATAATTTTTTCTGTGTGTTCAATGCATTTCCGCCATTCTTCTTTGCCCGCTTGGCTAAGCGCCTCCTCCCATAACTTTATAACGCTAGGCTTACCGATATTTTTACAGGCATATTTGTCATAATAGTTCTTGCTAATACCCCATACCAATTCAATTGCGTTGTAATGACAATGGTAGGGCGGCAATCTCAAAACTTGATGTCCATATTTGAGGGCTAATTCGTCAACAACATACTTTTTTTTAAATGACTGCTCTTTACACTTGCTTAAAAGTTCACTTTTTAAATATAAATTTTCATGGTTTATTTTTTCTTTGACAACCACTCTTTTATTTCTTCCTTTTTCCAGCTGCTTGTAGGGAATTTCTCTTCGAGTCTCGTATGGTAAGAGGCATTGTCTAAAACAATTAAGGAAGGTTTTTCTAAACTTTTTAAAAGTTTTTCTTCGAACCAATGCTCAAAAATTTCAGCATCCATATTGCCGTGATAATCATCAGTTTTTTTTGTTGATGAAAATATCAAACTGGCATTTAAAACAAAACCTTCTTCATTACCAGCATGTAATATAATATACCTGTTCATTAATTTTGCTTGCACGGGTACTTGAATAACAATGCTTTGAGTCATCCTGCCAAGACGTTTTTGTTGAAGTTCCGTTTGCAAATACCCATGTTTCGTCAAGAAAAACAACTTGTCTTGACAATTCCGATTTTTTGTTGTTTAAATAATCCCTTAAAAATTGCCATCTTTTCGAAACAACATTGGACAGCTCGCAAAGCAGTTTTCTGTTGTTCGTTTTTTTATATTTGAAACCCATATGTTTTAAGATGATGGACAAACTGTTAGTTCCAATATCGCAAAGTTTTTTCTGCTTTATCTTTTCAAGAATAGCTTTGAGGGTAACATATTCCTTGGCTTTATACATATCATAAACAATATTCCTAATAGAGAGTTTTATCCCTTGGGATAAATCCAAGGTTTTTGATTGGAGTCGAACCCTTTTATATGGTCTGTCCAAATCCTCTTCACTCTTTTTTCGAAGTCTTCTTAAGGTCTTCTCTGAAATGCCGCAAGCATCAGACGTTCGTTTTTGCACTGCCAAAACAGACTCTAACGGGCCCGAGTTATCTTTTTCTAAAGTAAAATAACGTTCCACTTGTAATACCAAACGGCGTTCACCTGGAGATAAATGCCTTCTAGGCGATGTGCCACCTTGCTGAACATTTTCCATAACTTTGCTTAATAACTGATTTTAATTCACATACAATGAGAAACAAACTAAAAGTGAAAAGCACAACTACTTATTTAAAATAAAGTAGAACATACCATCCCGCACTTCAGCAAATTTTAATTATTTCTTGGAAAATAGTAATTATTATAAAGATTTAATTATAATAATCCCAAAATAATGTCATTATCGGAAAAGTATATACCTGACAAAATCTTTAACATATTTAACCATCCCGCACTTGAGCAAATTTTAATTGGTTCTTGGAAAATAGCGATTATTATATAGATTTAACTATAATAATAGCAAAATAATTTAATTATCTATTTAATTATTATTTATGCTCAACGCGTAATTCTAAGATAATTTTGTTTTGAAACCTCTGATTTCGCCCAGTAATAGAATACAGTAAACCAGTGGGATGTTCGGTGTGATCAAGTATAGCGAAGGTGCGAAGATATTGTAACTTAACCGACTTACTGTTTTAAAAGCGATAACATCCCTTGGTGATTTAATCCGATATCGGACTTCTTAAAACGCACAGACTTTATGACGAGGACTTACCACAGCTATCACGAACGAAACTATGGAAAATACTTCATGATATGAACTTTCGTTGGGAGAAGCAAAACAGAAATCTTTTCTTATTGATAGAGCAGATATTATTTGCTGGAGACGTCAATACTTAAGGTCCATCCGAAAATACCGCAGCGAAGGCAAAAACATTTTCTATTTGGATGAAACTTGGCTGAACGAAGGGCACACCTATCTAAAGTCTGGCAAGATGAAAATGTCCTAAGTTCTCGACAAGCTGTCATGGAAGGCTGGTCAACAGGACTTAGACCACCATCTGGAAAGGGACGGAGACTTATTATAACTCATATAGGAAGTTCAAATGGCTTTGTGGATCAAGGATTATTAGAATTTCAGTCGAATTCTACAAAAGACTACCATGAAGAAATGACTGCTGATGTTTTCGAGGAATATTTTAAGCAAATGATAGAATACATTCCCGCTATTTCTGTAATAGTGATGGATAATGCCAGCTATCACTCTAGGCAGGCTAAAAGAGGAACTTCCCACAACTTCATGGAAAAAGGCGGAAATCGTAAACTGGTTACAACGGAAGGAATTGAGTTACGATAATACCATGGTAAAAAAAGAACTTTTGGGTATTGTTAGGCTACATAAATCGCAGTATAAAAAGTATGTTATTGACGAGATGGCAAGAGATCGAGGTATTATAGTGCTCCGTTTACCACCTTATCATTGTGAGCTAAATCCTATAGAATTAATATGGGCTCAAGTAAAAGGATATGTTGCTAGAAATAACAAAACTTTTAAAATGCAAGAAGTGCGACAACTCTTGCTTAATTTTTTAGCAAATGTGTCATCAGAAAATTGGCAAAACGCCATAAAACATGTTATAGTAGAGGAACAAAAAATGTGGGAACTTGACAACGTAATTGACACAACTATGGAAATTGAGCCTTTAGTAATAAGCGTAGGACATGATGACTCTTCAGATTTTTCCGAGGACGATTTTATCGAGTTATGATTATTAAAATTGTTATAATTTTTTTATCTGTAAATAAATTAGTTTTCTTGTAAAACATTGTATTTATTCTAGAATAAATCAATCAATGGTTATAATTTACCAAAATTCATAAAATCATAAAATCTATTATATATTTAAATAAAATAATAAGCGGTTAGATTATATTAAAACCCAACTCTCCGACCATGGTGGGCCGTTTTAATCATTATCCTTTTATTTCATTTTATGGCTCTATTGTTACTTTATCTGTTACCGGGTGGAATAGGTCAAAATTTCTTCATCCTTATGCTAGATGTACGTAAAAAGACCATTTTATAGGTAAAATATTTTAAGCCACCCGAGCCTTGTTTTGAATCTTTAATGAGGGTATCGAGCTATCAACGGCAACGAAACGGGCTATAAGTGGCTATTACTGCGTCAGTTAAGGTAAAGCCTGTCCAGAGATATAAGAAAGTTACACTTTGCCTTTGAATGGGATTATCCAAGGGTGGCCATAAACAAACAATGAATGAATGAATAAATGCAGGTAAATTATGGTCCGTACTTAAAAATGTCTTATAGTAAACTGAAAATCCGGAAGACGTAATTTCATTATTAAAGTAAAGTTTGGTGATTTTAAACCGATTTTTACCTGATTCAAAATGAGAGGGTTAATCCCATAAAACAAATTAGGTATGTTTTAAAGACTGTATATATAGTCACTCTAGTTAGTTTTAAGCTTAGTAATTATTCTTACCTCGTGTGTAATACAGCGTTTGTTTAATCGTGTGTGAGTCATGGAAAATATGTGCGAGCCGAGGAGATAACCCCGTCGAAAAGCAGAAAACACTTTTCTGTGGAAACTAAGGAAGTTATAAACAATGTTTATTTAACTTTTATTGGACGTGCGATCAGCAAGCAAGCAGCGTTAGAAGAAACGGCCACATTAACAAAAATTCCGACATCAACTGTATGGAAAATTGTGAATAATCCCATTTTAGCGTGGAAAAAAAGAACCGATACTGGCATTTTTTTGAAGGTAGATGAAAGTGATTAAGATATAATACGGCGTAAAATTTACAAGTTATACGAGAAACAAAGCGTGCCTACATTAGATAATTTAATTAAAAGGCTTGAAAAAGATGAAACCGGCGTTAAATGTGGCAGAACAACGTAATGGAAGTGTATCCAACACATGGCTTTTAGATTTAAAAAAATTAACAAAAGACAAGTTTTAATGAAATCTAGTAGAAATCGGGAATGGCGATCCGAATATCTACAAAAAATTAGGATTTACAGAGATCAGCAAAGGCCGATTATCTACTTTGATGAAACCTGGTTCGACACATATGATACCCCGGAAAGGGTTGGGTTGACTCAAGCGGCAAGTGTAAAACAAGCGGGCCATCAAAAAGAGGTAAACAAATTACGATTTTGAGTGCTGGATCTAAAGACGGATGGATTCCAAATGAACTTTATCTGTCTGCAAAAAACATTAAAGATTCTTCTCTGGATTACCATAAGGACAACACTGCTGATTTATTTAAAGATTGGTTTAAAAACAAGCTAATTCCAAATATACCTCTGAATAGGGTAACTGTAATGGACAATGCAAGCTGCCAGTAGGCAGTTGACCGAGACTACCTCCTCAAATGACACAAAAGCAACAAACCAAAACTACATGTATGATAATGACATTTATTTTCAGGAAGATTACACCAAAAGGCAATTAATTGAGGTTTTACAAAGTTTAAAACTACAAAAGGAATACTTCTGTGATAATTATGCAAAAAATCTAGGGCATACAGTTTTAAGGCTTCCACCATACCATTGCATATTTAATTCCATCGAACATGTTTGGCACCAACTGAAATCTGCCATTCGTCGTAACAATATTTGCCCTACTATTAACTCCAGTGTACTTGAGCTTATACAGGGTGGCTGATTAGTGCGAGAAAGTCCAATATCTCCGTTGTTCTTTAAAATATCGAAATTTATTAAATGCAAAGGTTCTAGGATAAACAAGAGCGCAAATTTTAAAAATATTTTTGGATATACAGGATGCGCCAAAAAAGTGGGGTTTAGCAAAAATGTATTTTTTCAAATGGAACACCCTATATGTTATATTATTTTTGGATTCTACATAAAATTATAGTAATTTTTTAATAAGTGCATTATAGGTCTAAACTTAATAGTTTCCGAGTTATCGACTTTTCCAAAATGACATTTTTGAACTTTGACAGCTTCTAGTTTTCTAACGGTACTTCTTAGAGCAAAACGGCTTACATGTCCCTATCTTACTTTTTAATTGTCTTCAAAAAAATATCAATTTCCGGTTAAACCGGATGTAACTCGAAAGTCGGAAATATACTACTTCCGGTTTAACCGGAAATTAATATTTTTGGGAAGACAATTAAAAAGTAAGATAGGGACATGTAAGCCGTTTTGCTCTAAGAAGTACCGTTAGAAAATTAGAAGCTGTCAAAGTTCAAAAATATCATTTTGGAAAAGTCGATAACTCTAAAACTATCAAGTTTAGAACTACAATGCACTTATTGAAAAACAACTGTAATTTTATGTAGCATCCAAAAATAATATAACATATAGGGTGTTCCTTTTGAAAAAATACATCTTTGCTAAACCCCACTTTTTTGGGGCATCCTGTATATTCAAAAATATTTTTAAAATGTGCGCTTTTGTTTATCCTAGAACCTTTGTATTTAATAAATTTCGATATTTTTAAGAACAACGGAGATATTGGACTTCCTCGCACTAATCAGCCACCCTGTAGAAACTGAAGTTTTTAACATCCCTTCACAAAGTTGGGCAAATTCTGTTAACACGTGTTAAAAAAGTGAAAAATTCCTATGTCCATATAAACAATATAGCACAAATAATAATTAGAACAGATGATGATAGTGATATAGATATATTAAGTGAATAATTATTATAAGTACCGAATAATTTGTATATTTTTGTAATCATAAATATAATTTTTAATAATAAAATAACTTGTAATTTCACATTTAAACATAAATAAAATATTATTTAATGTCTTACTTATTTTTATTACAAACCATGATTAAATTCTAAGCAAAATACGGACCTGTTCAGCCATAATTTAATTTTCCAGCTGGCCCGAGTCTTTCCTAATAGGGATCAGTTAGTCACTTTCTTATATCTCTAAACAGACTTTAACAGCAAAATCTAGCGCGGTAAAGCTGATCTCCCTCTAGCTAAAAGTTCGAAATAGAACAGCAAAAGACTTATTGATATTATTGAAAACTATTGATATTATTGAAAACTATTGATATTATTGAAAACTATTTAGAAGAACTTCCAGTTCGACAATACAATAACCTTGTTTGGCAACAAGATGGGGCACCACCCCATAATATCGTTCAAGTTACTGAATACCTAAATGGCAGATATGACCTTTGGATAGGCAGGAATGGCACACTTCAATGGCCGGCTAATAGCCCGGACCTAAGCCCGTTCGATATTTTTCTGTGGGGATTTCTAAAAAACCGTATTTATTACGATAGACCTCAAAATATACGTGTGTTGAGACAAAGGATTGAACAAGAAATATTCATGCTCAATACAGATCACCCAGATTTTACTTCGAACGCGATCCATCACAAAATGAGAGAAATTATTCAAAAATGTGTCAGAAGTCGTGGCGGGTATATAGAAAATATATAGTCATTTACTTTACTTTATATTATTGAAATTGAATTATAAAATATAAGTCACTTTTTCTTACTGATTGTTTCAATTAAAAGTAAACAGACAAATATGTCACGTTGAAGTATGCGGAACGCCAACTGGATTATAATCAATTGAATTTATCAAAACTGAAATATTTCACAAACGACTGAATTAAATGTTGATATGTTATGTATTTTTGAAATCAGGAGAAAAATATATAGGGTGTTCCATTTAAAAAAATAAAACTTCATTTGTTTTTTAACTTTGTGATGCGCGTATGATTTTTTTAATAAGTCTAAAAGATATGACGGGAAAAAGTATACAACTTTTGTATTAAAAGTATTTTTCTGTCGTTTATATTAACCCCTGTAGGTGGGTATCCAAATATAAAAAATAACCCTGTACGGACATGTTAAAATTTTACATCACGATATATTTGCTACAAAGTAATTTTTAAGAAAACTAAAACTAGAGAAAGGTTAAGTAATCATTTAGGTTTTTAAATATTTTTACCAAATGGTTGTATTTTAAATAATAACTGAGTTCTTGGATTTAAGTAGCGCCGGCAGCGTGTTTTTCCATATAAACACCGTTATAATAAACAATGCACTTTTACTACACTAACGGCTAACGAAGAGAGAACTTCAGGGACATTTCAACTTCTGCGCATGCTTCCTAAGTGCCAACTTTTTATTTTTGAAACCTCAACATAAGCTCGTCGTTTCACTCGCTTCCCCTAAAGTTCTTGTTATGTATTTTTTTTTGTGATTCCATTATAAATAAACGACCGATTTTGGATATATCTGATTAACAAAATACTATGTAAGTGTAGTTTTATTAAGAAAAATATAGGCATAACATTAACTAATCTTCTCGTTGGGAAATGAAATAGCAATATGAAAAGTACATTTCGTTGAAACGGGAATTCTTCATAAATACCTTCATTTTAACTTCAATCTGTTAAATTTCATTGATAAAATTATTAAATGTCTTATAAATAATATATTAAATAAGATTCTTTTACTTTTCTCAATCGAAATATACAATATTTAACTTTAATGTTTGTTCATAAATTGCTGTTGTCAAATGTACCGCAAAGAAAGATAACGTACTCGGGATCTTTGATGCTTGTGTCGTCCAATCTTCGTATCATTATTTGGGTTAGTGTCATGTGCGTTGTCAATTGATGTGTAATTCTGGAGAGCTGGGCTTGTCGAGGCAACCAGCATTAGTGCCTCCCTAAAATACCTGTGGGCAACCAATTCTTCGGAAACTTTTAGGTGGAGCCTGGCGGAGATTGTACGTGAGTTTGTCTAATTAGTGGCTTTACAGCGACGTCCGTCCGTCTGTAGTACTCCGTTATAATTTTGTCATAAAATTGATTTAATCCCTGTATGTCAAAGTCTCTGTGAAGTACCCTGGTAACAATATACCTTGGGGCATCCGCAATGATTTTTTAAGGCCCTATTCTGTAGTACCTGGAACTTGTTGTGCTCTGTCCTGCTTATTGTGCAGCATGTTGGTACACAATAAGTCAGGATCGGCCTGCCCCAGGCTTTGTACAGGTTAACTTCGGTTCTATAACCAATTTTACTTTTCTTGCGAAGCAAGCAGTAAATTGAACTTAGCTGTTTGGCAGCCTTTCGTCTAAGTTCGGAGTTTTTCCTCTAGTTTAACCTTGCGTCAAAAACCAGCCCCAGGTTGACCACTTGACTTCCTGAACTAAATTCACCTGAATGCCATTTACCAATAACCTGGCCTCAGGTCTTCTCACGATGCTCTTCGAGAAGAAAATGGCTTTCGTCTTGACAGGATTCAAGCGAATCTTCCAGTCCGAAAGCCATTTTTCTATGGCTCGGATCTGCCTCTGCAGTCTTGTCACCACCAGCCACGGTCGGTTTGACACCGAAATGATATCATGAATATATACATTATACAGTATCGGAGCGTGCAATTGCTGCAGCCCGGCACCCCCCCCCCCCTGGTTGCGCCACTGGTTGGGGATTCCCAACTTTATTAGTTTCAACGTCAGACCGCAGTGCCAGACCTGTGTCGTGTTAAATAGTCTTCTTGATATTTTCGCGCATGCGCACTGGACGAAATGCCCCGCACTAGACATGGACATCTAGGCTTCACTATATTCGTGTTTTCACCAGCTCCCTTTTAAATAAAAGATAGAAAGATGGGGTTTGCTGTTATGAAACTTTCATTACCGCAAACAAAATTTTCATAGCCCTCTCAGTTTCTGACATCAGGGCCGATTTTAAAAATTTATCATTTTTGACGCTCCCCTGTATCTCGATTATTTGATAACTTATCAATAAGGTAAAAATGGGTTATTATAGACTTTTTTTTATGTAGAATTCAGTGGTGTAGTTAGTTTTTTGTGCGACAAAGTAATATATCGGCTCGTCTATTTAATTAAGATATAAAATAAAGTTTTTTACAAAAGTTTCAGGGTATAAGGAAATATATATTCTAAAATTATTTCGAAGTATACAGCGTGATCCAGAAAAGTAGGACAATAAAAAGTTATTTTTTATTAAATGAAATATCCTCCACGAAATTATCCATTTGACGCCATATTTGCTGTTTAATTTTTTCAAAACATTGCCACATAAAATGAAAAATTCTTAAAATTTGAGGAAAACATGATAATATAAGATGATTTGTACTTCTCAATTAGTAAATTTCTAATCATGTAAATTTATTTTGAAATATTTTATGTCATTTCTTATTAATCAAGCTACCTCTAATTTGCTTTGAAATTGACAAACTGACGGGTAATCACCAGAGTAGGCAACTGTATTCACAAAAGAAGACTATGCAGTTGCCTACCTTATTTCATTTCTATTATTCTAATAATAATATTCATTATACACCTAGATTAATAATGGACTGATTTCTAGAAGTTTCTGGCAAGAAGAAAAGAATAATACACTATATAAAGCTAGATTAAATATCCAATCCAATGTTACGTTCAATTTTAATAACTGTACCTTTACCAGTTATACTTTTAATAAATAAATACTTAATTGTTCTGTTGCAAAATATTTTATTTTTTTATGAAAAACATTTCTGACCTCATATCCTCGGACATTGATAAATGTCTCATAATTTTATCAATGTCATAGGGATATTATAGCTGATATTGATTTTTTAGTTTTGGTAGTATTAATGTCAAAGACGCATGAATTAAAAATTTGCGACACAGCGCCGAAGTATTTATAAAAACTGAATAACTTTCACCCGTTGCATCACTACTCCACTGACACACACAAATATCGGCCTCTTGTTTTTGCGAGCGGCATGTGATCCGTGTCAACCAATTAAATTAGCAATAGATGCCTATTTAATAGTGCCCTATGTTGCCATATTTCCATGCCATTTCAATATCAAAATTAATTTCTTAAATATATTATTATTTATTTTCAATGAATACATTTAAATCCAGGGTTTCCTTGCTAATATATATTAAATTATAATTAAGTATCGGTATGTGGCAACATCGTAAACCACTGAACGTTTTTTGGTAGCAATTTTTCAGTAGCTACAGATAAATGTGTCGAGCTAACGAGCTACATATTGTATATATGTATAGAGATTTTTTTCTACTATTAACACTAAAATATTACGTATTTAATTCATTTAGATTAATTTATTTAATATTAGCCATTTTCGCCTAATTTTTAAAATATTTTGAAAATCAAGTAGCCTAGGACTTCACTTGTCAAACTAAAAACTTAAACTAAACAAATGCGATTTTAAATGTCATTTTGTAGAAAATTTGTGGTCGTGTTGACAGTATGCTTTTGAAATATTCTCTAAAATTCCTGTTTCATTAAAAATTTGATACCATTTTCCGAAATTGTTTCATTTAAAATGGTTAGTCAAGGCTCAAAACCAATAGCATGTTAACGAAACAGTAAGTAAGAATGCTAAAATCGTAATGTAACTTAACCTCATTACACAAAAGGTTTTTCATTATATTCAAATCCAAGCTGCATACGTAGTAAACAAATCAATGTCAAAGTTTCAAAACATTGTACAGGGCCAAACTAAATATAAAATATTAAAAACTATTTTATATAGGTACCCATAATTGCTTGTCGTCAGTATTGCCATAACGTAATAAGTAAAACTAACCAAAAAATACAATAGTCAAAAATATATCAAATTATCGATAACAAAACAATAACAGCAAATGAAACACAAATGGTGCGAAAACTGAATACAACCCTGTGTTAGGGCGACTTGTCTGGCCTTCAAATTCTATTGCCGATTCACCAATCGGAGTATAGTCACGGTTGTCATCACCTACTGATCAATGTTTCGACGCTATGCAGCTTGGATTTGAATATGATACCTATGCAGTTACTTACCGCCAACACGAAAGTACGATAAAAATGGCTCTGAAAAGAACAGTTTATAGGATTAAATTGAATTTCAAGGCACAAAAACGTTTAAAAACAAATTAAAGTTGACAGATCGAAACGATCGACTTTGACATCAATGGACAACTCTCCAAATATCTTTTGTCTCGGTCTAGCACGTTGCTTTGAATTCGAGACGTATTGCGCAACCCCGGAGACGCTCTATTATGTTTCTATTCACTTTTGATGCTAGGCAAAGAACGACCGTTTTCCAAAATTATTTTTTACAACCTACTTACTCTCAAAATTGACACGAAAGGGTCCGAAATCATGACTGTTTATTATAAAAACCACAAAAAGAATATTAGGGCTGCCAAACCTCCCGATTTAGGCTGAAGCCTCCCAATTTCTCATGTGCGCTCCTGCCTTTTAAACAAAGTCATCAAATTCCCGATTTTCAGTTGAACCTCCCGCGTTCCCTATATTTAGCGAAACATGAAAGCGCCTAGAAACCAGGGAATGTAGCAATAATTAGAGCAAATTATGTAGCAGCTTAAAATATTTATAATTAGTTGTGAAGTGAATGAAGTCTATACTCGTGGTCTATGCCTAGTTTTAACATAACATTTCCCAAAGATAAGACCAAAGAATAACATTTTTACGTCGATTTTCTTCAGTCTTATTTGTATTTTCACACTGTTACCGTCCATCTTGCCTAGTCGAGTATGTTTCTTAAAATGAGAATTTTAATATTTTTAATTACAGTAGAGTCTCGCTATAGTAAACATACTATTTAATGAACTATCCACTCCAGTGAACACACAAATAATAAATATCAACCTTTGAATAGTGAACAAATAAAACCTCGCTAGAGCGAAATTGCAAATAGAAAACGTAAAATCAATAACGTCGCACTCGAAACAAACGGAATTCGAATGAGGAAGAAGAAAACACCCCTTTAAGTATTTTAAAAATATGCAGAAGCTAAAATTATGAACACTAGTGTAAGTTAAAAAATAAAAAATCTATGTAGATAGGTACGTATGTTTTTAGAATGACAATTTATGGGTATAGGATCGGAATGATGTTGAGGTTGAGAATGAGGACAGCCAGTAAGAAAATGAACAAAATGAAGAAAGTGAAATTCAGAATGAAGACAGTGATGTTGTTGCAAATCCCATCGTAACAGACAAGTTGATTTCTACTGGTGTCTTTATATGCTGTTATTCAATGGGCTGAAGAAAATTCGAATGAACTGGAATATTCTAGTGATAGTGTAGTTGCTCTTCAAGACGTGAGAGCTAAATTGATTCAAAAAGTTCACATTATCCCAACTTAACAGATTTTTTTCATCCTACGAACTAATTTTATTTTGTATTACAGACATATACATTTCATAAGATGTAATATACACTGATTGCTCAAAGGCCTTCGATAAAGTTGATCATCAGCTGTTGCTTTCGAAGCTTGCATCTTTTCATTTCTCAACTAACGCATTAAAATTTATGAATTCCTATTTGTCCACAAGAACTCAGTCTGTTAAGGTTGGAAAAACTAAATCTTCCGTGTATGGAGCAACATCTGGTGTTCCACAAGGCAGTAATTTGGGACCTATACTATTTGCCCTATTTATAAATGACCTCCCAACTGTGATTCAAAACTCTAAATGTCTACTCTTTGCTGATGACTTTAAGGTTTTTAATACCATCACCAATGAGCTGGACTGTCAAAAATTACAACAAGATCTTAATGAAATAAGCATGTGGTTTAAGAAAAACAAAATGTTTCTTAATGCTGAGAAGTGTCACGTAATGACTTATACCAGGAAGCTCAGCTCGACAGATTATCATTACTTCCTTAATGACATTTTACTTCATCGGGCAAATGGTATCAAGGACCTTGGGGTCTACCTCCAACAAAATCTCAAATTTAATACTCATTACGAATATGTTGTAAATAAGGCGTACAAGGCTTTAGGTTTCATAATAAGGAACTCTGGAAACTTTAAAAGTACAAAGACTGTGATACTCCTATATAATTCACTTGTTAGACCGCACCTTGAGTATGCCTCAGTTATCTGGGCACCTCAGGCTGCATCTAACTCCAATCTCATTGAAAAAGTTCAAAAACGATTTTTAAGATACTTGTATGTTAGACAGCACAATGCATATCCTTATAGAGTAGCTTATCAATCAATGATAGATAGCTTTAAGTTTGTAACACTAGAACGTAGGAGAGAAACTCATTCTGTGATTTTTGTATTTAATATTGTTAGTGGCCAAAAATACTGTGATTGTTACCTAATAAATTATATAAGACTCAATGTACCAAAGATCAATTTACGTATTACAACAGATAGAATATTTTTAGTTGATAAAGAAAGTCCTTCACCCTTAAACTATATGCTGGCAAATTGCAATGCATTTTTGAGTAGGCATGACATAGATATATTTAACACAAATGTTCGTACTATTAAATGCTGTAGCGATAGATGTACACATTTACAATAATAATTGTCTTTTAGACTGCTAGGTTTAGGTGTAATATTATTATTTTTTTTTTTTATATATTTTTATTCCCTCTAGTCTTAAGTCTCTTACATGTAATTACCACCAAGGTGTTTGTAAGATGTACCATAAATAAATAAATAAATAAATAACACATGTTTTCAAAATATGACTTTCGATGCCGACGGAGCGGGTCGAAAGTTGAGTTTTCGACCCTAGGGTCCGACATGAAAAGCAGCTGATTTTTAATGCATTCCACGACGAGTTTCTCGTTGACACGTATAGACCTTTTCTAAACACCATTCTAAAACAAGGATAGCGATTCGACTGCGCTTGCGTAATAGATTCGTGAAAGTATATGCATCTTGCTCTCTTTGTGGTCACTCTCTTTCTACAAATAAACTTTAATGGAATACTGTTGAGATATAATTATTTAGCAACACCAGTTCTGTCCGCGTTGCTACAAGATACTTACAATATTCATGTTGGTCTGTCAAAAAAAGAAAGCATGTCTCAATAATAAAATTATGATATGATTCTTGTCTTGGAAATGCCTGTATTATATTTAAAGGTAGGTAATTTAATATATCTACTAGTAAGTATTAAAAGGTACAGGTTATATTTGTATTATGTTTGAGTTGTTATAGTTGCCATATTGTTTCTGGCGCCTTTTGTATAATAACCTTTCACACTATATAAATAAATGATTGGTAAATAGAAAGGACCTGGGTTTTATTCTGGATCTCTACGAGTGTGAGTCCAACAATAAGTAATTAACATCAAATACACAGAATTGCGAGGCATCTCAAGGCATATTTTCAAAACATTTTATATGAAAAATTGTATGCGCAACTCGGGGCAACTCAACAATTTCACGAGTGTGACATCTGCCCTCGCTTCACTCGGGCAGCTTACTTTACACTCGTGAATTCGTTGACTTTCGCCCCTTGTTGCGCAACATACTATTGTGCATACATACATATACATACTTTTTTTTTTTATTAGGATACATATTTCATTTAATTTTATTATTAAAATAAGGTATGTACCTACTTTATAGCTTAATATATTCAATTATTCAGTAATAAACACGTTGTAAGTATCCGTGTTGTATATTCTTATCTGCACTCTATATAGTGAACGACCTCGGTGAAGTGATAAAGTAAAGCAGTTCATTAATTAGTTCACTATATCGAGACTCTATATTGTATTATTATTTTTCCTACTTAAAAAGCAAGACTCATCAACAAAAAAAGCCGTGGCACCAAAAAATATTTCGCCCCTTCGCCCCGGGCTTCTTTTCTACCCACTCTCCCGCTTTATTATTTGAAAAATCTAGAAAATATATGTATTATTTAATTTTTTATTAGTTTATTTTGCAAACAATTAGATGAAATGTTGTAATTTTAGGAATTCCTGTCATAAAATAATTTAGCTCTGTTATTCGTCGGAAGAATATATGAATATAAGAGTCGCCCATGCGAATGCGAGAGATGAGCATACAAATTCGTCTTTTAAATCAATGATAAAACTTATAACAGGTGGTATTTTCAAACAAAATTTCTGTACATGGACTCTTAATAATCCCATATGATCCATTAATATTAGGGGAAACATAATGCATATATTATTATTTTTCGAGGGACACAACAAAAATAGATCATTACCGGTCGATTCAATGTCAGGATACAGTCAACCGAAATAGACAGACCTTTATTAAATTTATTTCGCTTGGTCCGCTGGGACGCCCTTGAAATTTTTAATTCTGGGATTTTTAGATCTGTTACCGGCAAAATATGTAATTCAGGCATTGTATAGAATATTACCAAAGTATCAGTACACATAAACATATAATGTCAGGCAACATGTGATATGTTTGCCAAATTGAATTGGTTGTACAAGGTGTCTGCTAATTAATGGTATCCAGCAAAACCACAGTTCCCCTACGTAAAAATATTAGGATATGTTCCGTATATCAACTTTTGCTCACCAGTCGGTAACAAGCGGTTGTATACTGATATGGTTAAGCTTAGTTCATATAGATGCGAATCACGAATTGCGAAATGCGAATTTCGCATCGGACAAAGTCCTATATCATATAGATGCGAATTTCGGAGATTTTAGTGTTTTTAGTTTTGAACGGTTGGTAACGAACGAGACTACATAACCTGAAGAAGTTCATGACCAAGCCTTTTCATTTATATAAAGGGTTTTCCAATAAGAGGTGTTATTTTGATATTCAAAGGAAAATGCCATTTTTTGAGATAAATGATCGGATGTTTATTTCATTATAAAGAGGAAGGTATGCCATTAATAATGGAAAATAACATCAGGCAAATGACCACCACGACCACGCCTACAGGACCATATCTTTTTCATGAAATTTTCCATATCCAAATCGCAAAGTGGCTGCCCTATGTCCTCGATAGCCTCACGAATTCCATCTTTGAGGTCTTGAATCGACGCTGGGCTGTTGGCGTAGACCTTCGCTCGCTTCTTTAATAGCAGATAGGCCGCGATTGCTCTGCGTCGTCGCACAAAGAATAATAATTGTTCTTCACTCATTTTTAATATAATTGATATTTTCGAGTATACACCACAAATAGTTAAACTTAAAAATAAGGTTATAGGAAACAGCTGTGCGGTCGTACACAAGGGAGCATGCTCATAACCAAAATCGCACGAATATTCGTAAAATATTGAAAGACATTTAAGATTCCCGCTCCTCAGATTTTAAATTTTGCGAAATCCCAAAATCCTTTAAATTTCGTTCTGGCACTTTTACGTCAAATAGATATTTAAAATTGACCAA
Organism: Polydrusus tereticollis; assembly: GCA_963920685.1. Lineage (NCBI taxonomy): Eukaryota > Metazoa > Arthropoda > Insecta > Coleoptera > Curculionidae > Polydrusus > Polydrusus tereticollis. The sequence continues at coordinate 147,866,376 of OY987326.1, forward strand.
TCGCATCATCTCAAGATTCCCGCCCCCCAGATTTGAAATTTTGCGAATTCGCAAAATCTTAAAACTTCGTTCCGACACTTTTGCCGCCAAATATATATTTGAAATTGACCAATCGGAGCATTATTCGCAATTCGTAATTCGTGATTCGCATCTATATGAACTTAGCTTTACTTGAAAATTCGGTTATTTGTGGGACACGGAACGTCAGTTTTGTTTGAGCAGACAGCAGCCATAACCCTATTTTTCTAATTACATTTACTTGCTCATAGTATTTCCTACATTTGTATTTAAGCAAGCATATTAAACGTTGAGTGAGTAAATGTGTCTTCTATAAATTAATGACTTAATGAGGTCACATGAAATTATGCATTTTTATTCAATTTTATATTTTCCGAGCAACACCTGTCATTAATGATAAAGACTATACTTTATTCCAATGTCTACAATGTATTTATTTTTATTTTATTGGGAAATAAACTTGATGCATCCCACGAGGATGTACTTACATTATATGTATTCCTAAATGTTTAAATAAAGCCAGATTTTTTAATTATGTACTTTGTTTTTTTATTACAACTCTATCAAAATTGCTATAAAAGTAGACAGATTAGGTACCTACCATTTAAAACTAAAAAATAAACTTCTATCATTTATATCACTATCATCTGAACTATCCTTTCCTCTTCGTTGCTTTGTTTTAAAATTCTTTTTAAACCAGTTAAACATCTCCTTTTTTAGAGCCATTTTTTCATTATGACGTTTTTGTCGTCTTTGTTCAACTTCATAACATGATAAAAAATTTTTTTCCTCACCAGGTGATAATTTTGAAGATACTTTATTTGTCTTCGGGGTTGTTTCTTCATTTTCATCTAATTCAGGATCTAGCTCAGTAGCTTCAATGTTCATATTTTTTCTTTTTAGAACTCCAGTATTAGATGCTGTTAACACTGGGTTAAACCGAGGATCATTAAAGTACATCTCTTTGAAGTCATCAAAATACTTCCAGAAGACCTTGCCAGCACCTGCACTTTTTTGGTCTGTTAATATTTTGACTTACATCTTCTTCATGTTTCTCCATTTTTGGTCGCACTTCTTCCCTGATTTTTCTATCCTATTGGGGATTGAAATTTTTCCCTATGTGTTTTGTATGCTGTAATAAGGCATTTTGTCATATTTTCGTTCCACTGAGATGGAGATGACGAACTTGACGTACTTGGTTGTTCATGTTCAAGCACACTTGTTTGATACTCTTCCTCACCACTAATATTTTCATATTGTTTATTTTTATCTGGCTTACTGGCATCGTTATCTTCATAGCGGAACATCTTGGAATTTTCCAAAGAAACGTGGCCCGTGTCTTTTAAGCATTTATGATGCGAGCAAATAAGACTATTTTCCTCACATATTTTATCTAAATATCCTAGTTGGGCGTTGCAATGGTCACAGTAGATCATCCTATTTTGACTGGCAGACGTGTCGAAATCCTACGAAACAGTCAAATCTTATTAATTAAATGAAAATGATTATACACACTTTACTCACCGTAATTAATTGCTTGTTTAAAAAACAGTACCAGCGCGATGACAAAAACGCAAATCATAGAGAAAAGTAGGTTATTATTATTTGAATCAATGATTAGAACGTCATATTTTTAAAATTTCCCGCCTGAACTGAGGTTGTCACCTCTCCAACCGATGTTATTCGTCGGTAGTTTTGGACAGATAAATTACCGCTTTCCGATAAACCAAGTCCCACAAATTGACACTTTTTCAGGAACTTATATATTCGGGACACCAAACCAAGAAGTTGGTGAAAATATTATATATACGGAACATATCCTTAGTATGTAACCTTTTAACCAAACTTACCTTGTAGTGGGAGCTCCCAACAACTTAAGACAGATGGACAGCGTTTATGGTTTTCGAGAAAAGTGACATAATTTCAAAGGTCACGTTTTTGCGTTAAAGGTAAAAACAATGACAAATTGTATATATTTTTTTCCACTACTAACCTATAACATCACCATTATTGACCGATTATTAACGCTAGAAATCGTTTTTCTCTACCTTATAAGTCATTATTGACCATGGTCAATAATAAGCCATTGAAATCCATTATTGACCGATCTTTGACCTTAACCGAATTTTGTTTGAACGCAGGTAACTTGATTTTTTAATTCTACAACATCAATTCATTGTGGTTAGGCAACCAGATAATTATCAATACATATTAGATTACTTGATATTGTAAAATATCAATACAATCAACATTTTTTCTGCTTCCATCCTTAATTCGGGAGGTGTACACATAATATTATCACTAATATTTTCTTCGCTCTTTTTAAATAAAAACGCAAAACTCGTGAAATCTGATGACACAAATGAACACAAATTGACATTGACAAAGCCACCTGACAAAACAACAAAATATTTTGCCAATTCCAAAGCGCAGGTAACTTGATTAAGAAATATACTTATACCTACCTATAATTTTTTATAATTATTATTAATACTATAAAGATAAATGTCATATAAAAGTTTGTAGTAGTGGAAAAAATAATATATTAACCACGGTTTAGACAGCTTATTATAGCCCTCGCGTCTTAAATCCCTCGTCGCTTCGCTCCTCGTGATTTAAACTCGCCGCTCGGGCAATAACGATGGCTGTCTAAACCTTGGTTAATAATATACTATTATTTGAAAAAGTCAGTCACAACTGAAACTTCAAGTGTTACCAACAGAGGACACAAATGTCATTCTGTTTAGCGATCGAATTGTATTGTCGCTTATCTAGAAAACCGTCATATCTAAAAGTGTCTCCCAAAACTAATATTTCACCAAATTTATTTCACAAAAAGCGGCATAAATCGAAAAGTGTCGGATCGAAATTATCGAGAAAAGTAAGTATCATGTTTTTTGTTGTGACCTTTTTGATGATAAGGTAAGTTTAATAACTGTTTTATTTTGATTATTCTAAAGTTCTTTATAAAACCATTCTCGGAAATTGATTTTTAAATTCTATAAATCAAGAAAGCTCGAACATTGTCTGCTCATAGAATCAATTAACAATCATCGATTACAACCGCACCCAAAACTCAAACCAGTTTACAATGCAAAACAGAACACCAAGAAACATAAAATAGGTTTATTAAACCAAAAGGAAAAAAATTTTATCCCAAAGATTTACTCGATTTCTATTATATTATTTAGGCTCGGTACTTTCACGTCCCAATATCTTTAATCTCAAAATAATTGCTATAGTTTCAATTATGTCGACAATTGTTTTCAGACATTATTCGACGAATAGCGCTATTGCGCTATCCATAGATGAAAATATCTATTCTTATAGTTGTATTATTGTTGAAAACGCTTATCGTTGATGTAGTTCATTTATCGCTGTTGGCCGAAAATATATTTTAGAATTAAAAGAAAACTTTCAGTTACAAATTAAATAAAAAATGTTTATTTTAGATCATTTTGTTTATTATTACGGTGGTTAAAACAAACTCAGAAGTCTGAATTACCATTACGAGTCTTGCAGGTTTTGGCTGAAGCAATAAATTTCTCCTTTCTCGCAGGCATTTCTCCGTCTTAAGAAGGCTATTGTTGTCTCAGTTCACAAGGGTGGTGGTCATGATAGCCCTTCAAATATTCGACCAATTGCGTTACCACCTTATCCAAAATCGTAGAAAAAATTGTGAAACTGCGGCTGATGTCATTTCTAAATTAACACAACCTTTTGTCCATCTAACAGCTGCGATTTCAAGCTTTGAAGGGTACGAGCGATGCCATATTCAGGTTCCTTAAGCATCTGTACCTACGTATCCTTAAATTCTGGTAAGACTGCTGTAGCTGTCTTCTGTGATTTGTGGAAAGCATTTGATTGCGTGGATCACCGAATACTGCTGTTGAAGTTGGAGGGGTATGAGGTAAGAGGAACTACCTTGGAGTGGTTTCGCTCGTATCCAACGGGTTAGTTAATTAAAAACGTGATCTTTTTTAGTTAAGCTATATTTTAGTAGGTATAAGATGTACAAAAGTTTTTGGTACTTTAGGAAATAGTTTAATTCTATTAACAACAATTCTGATGAGCTTAGTACTGACACAGGTGTTGCCCAAGGACCAGGCTTAGGCTTCCCACTTTTTTTAGTCTACTTCAGCGACATGCCTCATTTGCCAATATCTTTGAAATTGACTATTTTTGCTGATGATACCACCATCCTTTGGCACGTAAGCTTGAAATTGATATGAGTAATGATTTGGACAGGATAAAAGGACGGTTCCATGCTAATCTGTTATTGAATATCTTAACGACAAATGTATTGAATTTTTTAAGTGTGTTATAGATAATGTTTTTATAGACAATGAGAAAATTTCAACACTTTCTGTCAGTACATTTTTATTATTATCAATAGACAGCTCTCTGAAATTTGAAACTCATATTAACAATTTATGCAACAAAATTTCTTCTTACTCTTATGCTCTGAAAGTGATATGAAACAACTTAGATTTCACTGTTTGTAGCAAGGAGCTCTCTTACTATGCTCTAATAGAGTAACATCTTAGCTATGGAATCTGTTTTTGGGGTTGATGCTCCCAATATTTATTGCACTCTGTTTGTTCGGCAAAAGAGAGAGCAACAAGATATATGTGTAGCGCTAAAGCTAGGGATTCTTGTCGCCAACTATTTATAAAGCATGCGATATTGACTCTTTGCTGTATCTTCATTTTGGAGACTGCATGTCTTGTTCATAAAAAATATAAAAGTGAGCCGTTGTTGCCTACTCGTAATAATTCGCGCAAATATTTTCAATTAAGCTTATCTATTCCTCATTCTGAGCAAATCAAAAAATTCTTAAGAAAATGTTTAATCATCTACCGCTCTCCTGAGAAGGTGATAATATTCAAAGAGGTTTAAAAACCTGACTAAACGTTTCTTAATTAAGGGAGCTTACTACACTCTGGATGCATTTCTTAATGATCTATCAGTTCAGTGATTATCTTAATGAATATGTGAAGTTTGTTTTAAAAGTTTTTTTTGTCTTTAAGCTGTTCCTTACCTCCATTTTCCCATATGACTAACAGCTTGGGTATACTGTGCCATATAGGTAATATAGGCCTATTATGATTGTGTACATGTTTTGTTTTTGTTTTAGATTTATTTATTGACATTTGTTTCGGATCTTCAGATTGTGTATGTGTTTATTGTATTAGCAAATAATGGCTTTACTTTCTCAACAAGAATATTGTTCTTCAGACAATAAAGTACTTTTGAGTTTGAATTTGAATATTCAAAAGTATCTAAGTACTACTTGTTAATGTAAACTTACAATTATTGCAGATACAAATAATAATAGTATCTGGTTGGATAAGAAAAGTTTAAAGATGCTTCTCAAGAAAACCACTGGATTTTAAAAATATCACTTTTTGAAAATACTTTAATGCAAACCCTTAATATTTGTTTAAGAAAAATAACACATTTACGAAAAATCATCAAATTTTCTTTTCAAATCATCTAAGAATAATTAGAGTGATCAAGAACCTATTCTTTCCCTTAATTTTAAAAGCAATTTCCTACAAAACTATTTTTTTTTCTTCCGTCACTTCTCTCGAAAACCATCGGCCACAGTCAAATGTGTATGTAATATGTAACAAACGACATTTTGCGTTTTGTCGCATCACGCAGTTTAGGTTGAGATTCTAACTGTACTACGATCCCAAAATAATTGGCAAAACTGTTCTTATCACCATTGACGGTGTGCGGAGAAAATAATTAACATCGATTCACACACTTGTAACTGAAATAAAAGCATTTAAAACCGCATAGGAAGATTGTGCATTAATAACTCGTTACATGTTGCCAGGTTTTAAAATATTTCATTTAAATTCTCATAAAATGTACCAAAATCAGCATGTCATTAAGGGCCTTTACACCCTACGGTACTTGCTCTACTCAATTTGGCAACGCAGGTAAGAAAAACTCATGACTAAAGGCGCTCGCACGCTTTCTTATCGCCTCTAACCAACGTTTAGTGTCGTAGACAAGTTTCAATCAAGAGGATATTAGCAATTCAGTTTTATTATTTTGGTGGTTACTCAAAACAGCAAATATTATAATGCAGAAGAGTTCTTCAAGTGATAGTAACCAACAAGTTACAAAACGACGTCATTTAAAACCTGGGGAGCGTGCTCAGACGATTTCTATTTGTTCGTCTGAGGGAGCGTGCAATTGTAAAAAATGTGTATGAGGGAATTCTAAGTACACACAGTGGAATATCATTCACTGATGTAGCAAAACTTTGTGCCACATTGACTAAGACATCTTGCCGTACTGTTTATAGAACTATTAAGGACAATAGGAATACTAAAGTGTCGGATCAGAAGGAAACAAGAAGACGGAAAAAGATTTTTATTGGTCAGCAAACAAAGTTAGCCATTCGTCGGAAAGTGCACGTAACGCCTTTATCAACGGACTGTCCACTGGATTAAAAGCTCCTTCAGGAAAAGGTCGTCGGTTAATTATAGACCACATCGGGAGTGATTCTGGTTTTCTTAAAGGTGGGCTAAACGTGTTTGAATCTCGTAAAACCGGTGATTATCATGAGGATATGAACTCGGGAGTGTTTGAAGATTGGTTTAAATCCATGCACCTTACCGCGTATTGAACGTGGGTCGGTAATCGTGATGGATAATGCACCATACCACAGCCGTCGAATGGAAGCTTTGCCAACTTCTGCGTGGCGAAAAGGAAAGATTGTTGACTGGCTCGAAGAAAAGTGCAGTTGCTCGATCTTGCAAGACTTCATAAAAAAATATACGAAATATGTAGTGGATGAAATGGCTCGTGAACGAGGGTGTCACAATATTACGTTTACCGCCTTACCAGTGAACTAAATCCAATCGAGCTTACATGGGCACAGATAAAAGGCGAAGTGGCGCGTGAAAATAAAACTTTTAAATTAAAAGATGTTAAAGAACTGTTAAAAACGGCAATAGCGAATGTACAAGCAGCAAATTGGCATAAGTGCGTATACATGTCGAGGGCGTAGAAAAAAAATGTGCGACTTGTATGTACGCGTTGAAGTCATGGTAGAACCTATTATTATAAATCCTGCAGATAACAGCAGTAGCGACAGTAATGAAATGTTTTCATCGTCAGATAGTGAATAATCGCTGTAATGGCAATAATGAATTTAAAATTGTAACATATTGTCATTATTAACACTTTTTAATGTCGGCGTGGAATATAATTTGCCAAATTATTATCAATTAGTGTTCATTAGGTTACAATAGTTAGGAAATTTATAAACATTTATAATTTAGGTTTAGGTTTTGCCTTTAATCCACTATTATATGTTTCTATTATTATGTAGTATAATAAAAACATTAGGAAAATAACATATACGGTTGCTTTATTATTCTTTTTGGATTTTATACCTGCGTAATTTAGTTTCTCTAATTACTTCATTGGATCACCAAAAAAGCTTAATTTATTTTTCAATTTAATTTAAAATATTATATTTATTATAGTAAATGTAAATATATTATAATAATAAACAAAAAGTTCAAATATTTTTTGAATTATTATTGTTTAAAATGACACGCCTCTGGAATTGGCGTTCCCCTTACGTCTTGCACACCCCGGTAAAAATGAGTCACTGCCAATTATTTTGGTACCGGAGTATAGAAGCCGTAGTAAATACCCCTCACCTCCGCTGGATCGATCGATGTAGGCGACATATGATAGACCAGACCCTTTTGTGAATGACTGACTGTGTCCATTAGTGTTAAGTCGTTGGGAGCTCTTATCGTACTTAAATCGATGGCAGACTTAACAGATTTAGTTTTTTAAAGTTTTTATAGAACCTCTAATAAATGAATTTTCGTGATACGCGGAACTACCTACAATTTTTTTAAAAATTTTAACTTTTTAGCTTTAGAGGTTTGTTTACGTGCAAACGCTGGTCTGTCAGTTTAAAAATGTTAACAAGAACGGCGGACTTAATTTTTCTATAAATAATATCAACACGGTGTTTCAAAAAACGAATGCAAACGACCGGGGGCAGATTGCTCATATAATAGAACGATTATTTTTTTATATAAAAACATTGATCTGATTACACTTCGTTCACAGAGTTAAAGCTTTAAAAAATAAGGCGTTATATTCAAAATATATTAAGAAAATGAGGTTTAAACTAAATCTGGGTTATTAATAGTACATTATTCAACAAGCATATTAATGATGACCGTTATTCACGCGGATGATGTTTATGACACGAGCCGTAGGCGAGTCTCATAAATCATCCAAGTGAATAACAGCCATTATATGCGAGTAGAATATACTATACTTTGTCCAGGACTACCAAATAATTTAAGCTACAATTAAGTACCACATATCTTTATTTTTAAATAACTAACATTGAATTAATAACATTGAAACAATATAATAATATTGAACTTCTCACTAACTAGCAAAAAAAATTAATATTCATGTTTGTATTTACACCGTGTGCTAAGTTAAACGTAAGATTCGAACTTAAATCTACATTGATATTTTGGAACAACTAACCCTATGACGTTTCAAATTAAAATTAAAAACCGAGGCGCAATTGTCGAAATAAAAACAAGGTGCCATGGTGTTGCCATAGCAACAAGCGCTGCGACTTGACGTTCATGGCATGCTCTGTTTTTTATTGTACGTACAAAATCCTATTGAAATAACATGATTTCATTATACACGGTGTATAATGAATATACCGGGTGATAATGGAACTACTACCCAGGCTGGCGTTTCAAAACGACTTTAGATAAAAATTTGAAATTTTGGTCGACGTCTGGGTTAAGTAATGTGCATATTTTAAGCAAAAAAACAAATTACAATCACTTCCGGTTTCACCGGAAACGATTAAAATTTTGATATTTTAAATTGCAACCCCCGTATATTTTTGCATATTTGAATGCTGCGAAAAATTCTAAACATTTTTTATGTAGCATGTCCTATACCTAAACTTAACAGATTTCGACTTATGGGGCTTTAAAGTTTGAACTATTTTAACATTTAATTCATTTTTCCAAAAAAACGAAGAGCGCTACGACCAAAACAAATGGTGTAATTCGTACTTCATTAAAGGCACTCTAGGATAGTAGAATAAAAAAACTGATGCTAGCAATTTCAAAAAATCGATATTTTTGTATGAAAACGGTTTAACTTACAACCATACGACTTTCACTACCCGATCTTACTTTTTTATCTTCTATCCATTTATATTCTCAGTTTTCATTTTCAAACAACGGATATTATTTTTGAACCAGCTGGACGTTTTATGCTCTTTTTACTAAAATTAAAATAATCATATTAGCCATGACACAGGTTGCTATGGTTTTTAGAAACAATTATATTACCTATGTCAGTTATTTTTTATGACGTAGTGTGTTTTGCAGATTGTTGGAAATTCTTGTAAATTATCGTTTTTTATTTCGTGATTTTTTTTGGCGTAGTTCTTTGTAATCTGTTTCAAATGGTAATTTTTACAAGAGCCGAACAAATAAATGAAAATGTAAACTGAGAATATAAATGGATAGAACATAAAAAAGTAAGATAGGGTAGTGAAAGTCCTATATGGTTGTAAGTTAAACCGTTTTCATACAAAAACGGATCAAAAACTGAAAAACGTCTTGTCGAAAATATCGATTTTTTAAAATTGCTGGCATCAGTTTTTTTATTCTACTATCCTAGAGTGCCTTTAATGAAGTACGAATTGCACCGTTTGTTTTGGTCGTAGCGTTCTTCGTTTTTTTGGAAAAATTAATTAAATGTTAAAATAGTTCAAACTTTAAAGCCCCATAAGTCAAAATCTGTTAAGTTTAGGTATAGGACATGCTACATAAAAAATGTTTAGAATTTTTCGCAGCATTCAAATATGCAAAAATATACGGGGGTTGCAATTTAAAATATCAAAATTTTAATCGTTTCCAGTGAAACCGGAAGTGATTGTCATTTGTTTTTTTGCTTAAAATATGCACATTACTTAACCCAGACGTCGACCAAAATTTCAAATTTTTATCTAAAGTCGTTTTGAAACGCCAGCCTGGGTAGTAGTTCCATTGTCACCCGGTATAACGGGAAACTTTACTAGTGCCCAGTCACCAATACATAAATTATTATCGGAGGTCTGGTGCCGAAGTGGAAGGCAAATTTTCAGTATTGTCATAAATATTACTATTATCACAATTATTGTTTTTGGAGTAACTTTTGCAACAATGCACTAAAGTCATTGGTAGTATCATGATTGTTCTTATCAAAATTTTCGTTTACCATATCAAATTCTTCGCCTACATAGTTTTCTCTCAAATGGTTTTCGTATACGCTCAGATCGCGGTCGCTAGTAGAACAATCGTATTTTATACTTTTTCCAGGTATGACTGCAAGCTTTTTGTTTTTAGGTTTTCGTGGTGGTTTATCAAAATACCTCATTTCTTTTAATAAGCCAATAACTGATGTATTAATACCTTGGGCCTCATGCGGTTCTAAATTGTCTTTAGGAAGTTGACTCAAAACTTCCTCTTTATTAAACGGGATTAATCCCGTTTTGCGAAATCCTGCTATTATATTTTCTTTCGCATTGGCCATAATTCCCTCAATTAATTGTTACAGCAACCTGGGAAAAACACTTTTTGGAATACTATACGTAACTCTCAGTCAGTGATTGATGACACCACTAGATATGAAAGAATAGGAATTTATAAAGGAGGTTGAAGAAAAGGATAGTAGAATTATGGAGCTAGAGAAGAAGCTACAGGAACAGCGGATAATTATAGATAGTTACAAAAAAGAAGTAGTATCAAAAGTCATTCAAGTACAACCTGTTGTCAAGGTATCTGCATGCCAAACTGCTGTGACATCAACAAATCCAGCCTCAACTCAAACGGTGAACTCTCTCGACCTTAAGAACACGCACACTACTGATATACAAACTGACATATCCTCCATTCAAGAACAGGAACAAAAACTGAGAGACTTGGAATTAGAGAATAGCGAATTAAAGGATTTGAGGGATTCTATGCTTACCAGTATCGAAACACTGACAGCTGAAAACCAAGTTCATGTCGATGATCTAAATAAAGCAAAGTTTGATTTGGCTTCTATACAGGAACACGGAAACACAAGAAATCTAACCACAGCGCTTTCTTAGCATTGGAAATGGAGACCCGGGATAGAACCTTGGAATCATCTATCACTCCCAAAATGGTGAAACTGAATATCATGAATGAAGAAAAAACGCCAAAAGATGTTAACGGCGAAACTCTAAGAAATAACGAAACAATAAAAATTTTAGTTTTATGCGATGAACATGGCCGCTATATTGACAATTTATTAAATAAACTATTATCCGACAAAAATGTTAAATATAAGATTGAATTTATTATTAAACCCGGTGCTAGTCTTTGCAATGTTATTGGTAATTTGGAAGGTCTAACTAGAGAATATACTTTAAAAGATTTTGTAATTCTTGCGGCAGGATTAAATGATTTTAAAAATAATAAATTTCCCTCTCTAGGCCTACTACTTGACTAACCTAGAAGGCCAGGTAATTTCTGTGCAAACTAGCCACAGTGATTTAAGCGATCATGAGGCGGTTATAGGAAGACTTTCTCTAAAAGATTTTAATCCAAAATCTGAAGGTGCCTTTGTTTTCCGCAATCATTCATTAAGGAACATTACAAACTTTAAGAACAAAATTATAAACTCTGATTGGTCTTTTCTGACTAACAATGCTTCTTCATCTGATAGATTCACACTTTTTCAAGAACATAATAGTAAATTGTATAAACTCCTCATTTCCTTATAAGAAACATAAACATAAACGAAAAGATTTCATAACCTTAGGAATTCGAGTATCTTGTAAGAATAAGCGTTGTTTATCATATATTAGCAAATTCACAAAAAATGTAAATTTTCACATATTTTTTAAGAAATATAAAGATATACTAAGAAGGATAATCACACAGGCAAAGAGACTGTATTACGCACAGGAAATTACCAATTCTAAAAACTCAAAGAGAAAAACTTGGAATATTGTTATGTTAATCGTGTCTCTGGTCGGAATACATCTAAAACAAATAAACAACTGTTACTTGAATTTGACTCTCTAGAGCTTACTGACTCTCATGAGGTTGCTTGCCACTTAAATGACTTTTATACTAGTATTACCACGAACACCACTAGGACTATTGTCTGCAATGATGCCACTAATTTTTCTCGTTTTCTTCATCAATTGCACAGGGGCACGTCTAATAGTTTTTACTTAGCACCAACCACCGCTCCAGAGGTTATGGACATAGTCAAGGGCCTCAAAAACAAGTCATCTACTGGTTTGGACGAGGTTGCTGTGAAGATTGTGAAGGAGCTACCAAGGATTGCTTATGATAAGCTTGCTGACATAATAAACTGTTCTTTTACTGAGGGCATCTTTCCTAGTGTCCTCAAGAACTTATTGATTATTCCAATTGATAAGGGCGGTAAAATTAAAAATGCCTCTAACTACCGACCTATATCCCTTTTGTCAGTGTTCTCAAAGATTATCGAGACTATAGTTAAAATCCGTATTACTTCATACTTTAATAAATCTCAAATTTTATCTGCGTCTCAATTTGGATTTCAAACGAATAAAGGTACGAGGGATGCCATCTTTGGCTTTTTAGATAACGTATATAATGGTGTTAATAATGGAGGCGTCACTACGGCGGTGTTTTTTGATATTGCAAAAGCATTTGATTGCGTAAACCATGAGATACTCTTGGAGAAGCTTGCCTTCTATGAATTTAGAGGGATTTCACAGGATTGGTTCCGATCATATTTACTGGGGCGTAAACAGCTAGTTCAGGTACTCAGGGCTCAGTCCTGGGTCCTTTGTTGTTTTTACTTTACATAAACGATCTAGCATGTTTAAACATCGGTGGTTCATTTATTCTGTTTGCGGACGATACCTCTGTGTGTTGGTTCGATACTGACTTGGAAACATTGCTGTGGGTAGTCAATAAAGATTTAAATCTGATTCAGGAGTGGTTTGATGCTATAAAAAAAACCAAATATATGGTCTTTCTCAATAAGGGGCCTTTATCACTGAGGATGAAAACTCACATAGTGGAAAAGGTGTCCCATTACAAGTTTCTGGGATTGATGGTGGACCAGGGCTTGAAGTGGGATACTCATCTTAATAGACTTTCAAAGAGTTTGGCGTCTGCTCTCTTTGCTCTGAGGGCTGTAACCCTGGAATTGAGTGACAGAAAAATTTCTCTAGAAGTGTACCATGCCTTGTTTGAGTCCAATCTTCGATACTGTATCATTTTTTGGGGGTACGCCTCAACAACCCGCCTTCATTCTCTCTTCCTCCTACAAAAGCGAGCCGTGAGAATAATCTGTAAGGCCGACTCACTTGCGAACTGTAAACCGCTGTTTAAGTCACTCAAAATCCTTACTTTATATGATCTACTTACACTTGAAACATTAACCTACTTACATGGATTGGACTGCGAGACAAGAGATAATATTCATAACTATGCTACAAGGTTCAGAGGTAATTTGACTGTTCCTCAGTCTCGAAGGGAGTTAGCTAAGAACACTATCTATCATTTGGGAAAAACAGTTTAAAACAGTATTGCTCTGGGAATAAGACAGCTAAATACTAGGCAGTTCAGTAATAAAATTAAAAAATGTTTGCTACTCAGCACTAATTTTTTTTTTTTTTTTTTTTTATGGTAAGGCACAGCACTGCAGGATAAATCCTTTATGGCGCTCTAGGAGCGGTGCGTGTGCGCAGGAAACGATTCACGTTGGTCTTGAATCTTTGGAGATTATACTCGTTGGGGAACGCGATCTCAGGAAGGTCGTTCCAGAGTGATGACGTTCTCCAGATGAAAGAATTTTGAAACAGTGTCGTTCGAGGGACACTAAGCTGAACCACGTACTGGTGGGCTGCAGTGGCTCGTCGTGTATTTCTACCATGCACCGCTCTGGGTGGTATCAAGCGGGCAACCTCAGTTGAACACTTGCCATGAAAATATTTGTAAAATAGACTCAAGTCGCCAACCTGCCTTCGATGTTCAAGGCTTTCCAGATTGTTTGTCAGACTATGGTCACCGATCAAGCGAATGGCTCTTCTTTGAATGGAATCTAGCAATCTCAGGGTATGTTTAATTAATTAAGTTTAATTACTCCTTTGCCGAATTCACTGACAATACAATGCCTTTGCTGCAAACTGCTTAGCTTCCCTGCTTCCCATATTATCATATAGTTTAATCCATTACTCTTACATCCATGACGACTTGTATTGGAGCTATTTACGAAATGTGTGTGATAGCAAATTTTGGTTTTAGTTTTAGATTGTGTTTTAATTTAATTTTTTATTACATATTTTGTAACATAGTTTGTAAGGTCAAATTGTACAGCTGAATTGCTTTTCAATAAAGTTTGTCTATTGTCTATCGTCTAGCCTCTGTTCGACCAGCACCTTTTTTCCAATGCAGTAATATTTTACGCCACATTATTTTGATGGGACGGAAGAACGCAACATCCAAGGGCTGCGTAAGATTTGCGGAATTTGGTGGTAAAAACACCATATCGATGTTATATTTTTGCAATTCCTGCACAACATTCAAGGAGATATGTGAAGCTAGATTATCGCCTTCGGCCTTCAAATTTTCTAAAATACGGTATCACCATTGTCATGATCCAATCCTCAAAACAATCCATATCAAACCAACCAGATATTGTTCGGTTATACCTGGTGTAACGTGGTCCGCCTTCTGTCCACAAAGAATAAAGGTTTTGCGCCTTGTAGACAACATAGGCCTTTAATACTGAAGTGCAAGACTTGGTCGTTAAAACTTTTTTTCGTCCAACATCATCGGTCAAGTTAGTTTCATCATAGTTCATCACATGTGTTGGAGATATTTCTCTCAATGTCTCTGAAAGTTTGGCAAAATATTCTTCGATAATTTCTCTTGAAACTTCAGCCCTTCATCGTTTAGTATTCTCACACATGCGGTTTGTAATGTCCTTTTTATGCCTGTTTAAAAAAACCATAGACAAATTCTTTACCTGACATATTATTTTTAAAACAACGCACGTTCCTGCCCAACCGGTCCAAGTAGTTTTTCACTAGAAGCTGCAAATCATATGTATCAATCGGGTAACCCCAGTCAGCACAGATATTAATATTTTTTATTAGTAAATTCTCCTCCTCTTTCGTTAAAATAGTTTGGCCCCCTTTCTTCTTGACGTTACCTTTCTTATGCCGAGCCAGAACTGTAGTGGAGATCCCATATCTTGCCGATGCTTCTCGATAGGTCATCCTGTGGCTTCTAATAGACTCAACTGCTTGACGTAATATCTCCGGATCGTGAGACTTGTGTCTCTTTGTTGCGTTGGATACATAAATTATTTCGCAACATAATTAAAAAGTCACTGCTGGAGAAGCAGGCGAATCCTAACGCTGAAGGATAGTTTGTACGATTTTCTATAATTATTGTCAGTGTCAGTATTTTCATCTCGTGCGGCAATTTTTTGTTATGTAGCAAAACATATTTAAATTCATTTGTAGCCACTGGTGCTGCCATCATGTAAACTAACCTTAACTTTACATTTAACGATAAAGAAGTTCTCTGCACTACCTTAATTAAGATTATATTAAAAAGAACAGGAATCTGTAAAGTTTTGCTCCTATTCACCCCATTTTACCGTATATTGGATATTATAATTATTAAGGAAACACATGTATAATGATCATGTTATATAGTAGTCGTGGACAAAAATTATTAGTAACGGACTTACAGTTACGCTCTTGCCATTTTTTAAAGGGAAATCGGTACGCCACTATTTTTTTTTAATTGCTTAATATACAGGGTGTCAATTTGAAAACTTTTAATGCACATATCTCGAATACTACAAAAGTTAAAATAACGCGATTTGGTATATATGTTATTTGGACAGGGGGAACTAGAAGCACCATACTTTAGTCAAGGGATCAGTGACCCCTTAGGCACCCCACACCACCACTTTGAAATTTCAAATGGCACCACCCCCTTTGTTATACCTCTAATGAAAGGTATCACACTGAGAAGCATTTAGCTGCACAAAAAAAATCGATAAAAAAGAAAATTTTTAATTTGAATAAAATTGAAAATGAAATATTATTTTATTTCATTCAGTACTCAAAATGCATTCCATTTTGTTGTAAACAATAGTACAAAGTACAAGCTATTTTCAAATCAAAATCAGCTGGATATTGCCAAAAATAGGAACTTAGATGAAAATTTGCTACATTTTCAACAAGATTCAATATTTCAACATTTTTATAAATTACAAAGTTTTGTTTTATTCAAATTACAAATTTTCTTTTCTATCAATTTTATTTGTGCAGCTAAATACTACTCAGTGAGACCTTTCATTTGAGGTTTGGGGGTGGTTTCGCTTGAAATTTTAAAGTGTTGTTGTGGGGCGCCTAGTAGACTGACCCTTTTTTCAAATTCAAATTCAAAAATATTTATTTCCAAAATCTTTACAAAATTAAAAATATATCGTGTTGAAAAAAAATGGTAAACAAATATAAAGTAGTAATGTCTATGTATCCTTTTGGAGTAGATTTTCTAGAGAAAAAGCTTTATCAATTTACCAAAGCGTTTGTTTGTCCGGTGAGGTGATAGCTCTATACGGTATATAATATATAACATTATCTAGTATATATACCCCTATGTCTATTTATCACTTCTTCAGCATAAATGAATTAATAATATAAATCATTAGACTATAATAAATATAATATAATAAATAACAAAACTGTATAAACTGATCGTAATATAAGTTACCTAAATATAATAATAATCATAATAAAAGGATTGATGCAGAGGAGAGAGACCATTTTGAGAACATACATATATAATTCTAATGTGTAGCATAAAAAAAAAGGTAGCTTATTACATTTTACATGTTTGGATGATTGAAAATTAACCAGTTAGACAAAATAATTTTAAAGTTTGACTGTTTCATTTTGTTTGTGATTTCGGCCGGTATTAGATTATAAAGCTTTTGTCCTATATAGAAAAAACTTCTTTGTCCTATAGTAGTGTGTAAACGTGGTAATATGATGTTGTTACGATTTGTGTGTCTTGTTCGATATACTCTGTCTGTGTTTGCATTAAAGAATTCTGTTTTAAACAAATACATGAATGCAGCTTTGTAGTGTACAGATTCTTTAAGTTAAGAATTTTGCATTCTTCAAAGAGCTGGTCGGACGGGAAGAAAATGTTTAAGCCATACATGATTTTATGGATGCGATTTTGTACACTCTGAAGCGGTTTTATTGTTACTTTGTATGCTGCGCCCCAACCTATAATGCCGTAAGAGAGCAATGATTGTACCAGGGAATAATATATTAAATAGATACTACGTAGACTCTTTATATCCATAATTTTACTTATTTGTTTAAACATGTATATTAAGGATCTTATTTTTTTTGTTAATAGTTGAATTTGGTATGTCCACTTTAATTGGTTATCTAATATTACGACCAAATAAGTTGCTCGGTCAGTGGATTCGAGTACCCATACACCCTCCTTTCTAAATGGTAGATTTATGGTTATATTATTATGTGCCAGAAGATAGTTTTTTTTATTCGCAAATGGTATATAATTTCTCTTGTTTAGATTAACAGCCAATACATTTTTGTCTAACCACTTAACTAAATTATTTAAGTCCATGGATATTTTTTGTTCTACTTCCTGCCACGTGTTACCATGTACAAACAAGACAGTATCATCTGCAAATGATATCACTGTCCCCGAATAGTACTGTTTGAGAAGATTATTTATGTAAATTATAAACAATACAGGGCCCAATACAGTTCCTTGTGGAATACCGTAATTGACTGATTTGGTATCACTAAAGTGGTTGTTAATTTTTACTTTTTGTAGTCGGCCTTGTAAATAACTAGTGAGTAGGGATAATGCTGGCCCCCGAACGCCAACCATCTGAAGCCTTGACAAAGGCCTCCGATGACACACTGTATCAAATGCCTTCGCTAAATCCACAAAAACCGCCGCGCACGGTTGGCCAGAATCAAGCTGTTCAATTATTTTGCCCGTAAGGAGACTTATTGCATCGTTGGTAGACTTATTTGCTTGAAATCCGATATTTGTTTGTGTTTTGTCAAAAACTTAACCAACCGATTTTTTAATGCGCTCTCGAAGATTTTGCTAATATTGGACAAAAGACCAATTGGTCGATAATTTTCCACCATTTCGGTTTCCGCTTTTTTAAAGATAGGTTTAATGATTGAAATTTTGAAATGTTTTGGGCAAACTCCCTTTGTAAATGTTAAATTAATAAGATGACATAGTGGTTTAAGTATTGATTGTTTAATATTTTTTAAAACGAGACTAGATATATCATCATCTCCTACGGTTGCATTATTTTTAGGTGAATCAATTAGGATTGATATTTCATCTGAATTTACTGGCTTTAGAAATATAGAGGACATGTTAGATGAATTATCTAGATTAATATTTAGGTCCTGAATTAAATTTTCTCTTATTTTGTTGGCCATGTTTTGCCCTAAGTTTACATAATAGTTGTTAAAAATATTACTTATACTTGCCGAATCTTGTCTAGGGTTTTCTTTTCATCAAGAATGCATAACAATTTTTCACTTGACGAGTTTTTGAATTTCTTTGTCGTATATTCATTTAGGGTGTGCCATAACTTTTTACTATTATCCTTATAATTTAAAAATTTATTCCTGTAGTATGTTTGCTTAAGATTATTTATGAGTTTCTGAATTTTATTTCGGTAAAATTTATACGCGGCCAACGTTTCCTCGGTTTTTTTATTTTTGTATTTTTTATAGAGTTTGTCCCTGTGTTCTATCGATTCAACTATGCCGGCTGTGATCCAAGGCTTTCTTTTAAATCCAATAGGCACATTTTTTGAAAATTTACTTAATTCCAGGGATGTTTTTATAATAGTTATTAGTTTTTCCGTTACATGATCTACATCGCTGGATTGATATATTTCATCAAAATTAGCGTCTCTAGTTATTTGTTGAAACTTATGATAGTTTATATATACTGTTTTGTCACAATTTGTTTTGTTTGATTTGGGGGTGTGCTATATTGTAAAATGTTTGGATAATGGTCTGATATTTTCGAATGTAGAATTATTGGAAGCCGAGCTTGATTATTATTAATCGTGCTCCTAAAAAATATATGGTCCAAGCAACTCTTAGAATCATTTACTACCCTCGTGTATTTATTTATTGCGGATCTAAAGCCGTTTTCATATAAGCAATTTAAATAATTGTTACTTTCTAGGGATTCATTGAGTATATTTATATTAATATCGCCTAGAAATATTTCAATTTCGTTAAACACTTGCGTTCTCAAGTATTGTGACAGTTCTTTAATAAATAAGTTCGTGTCTACAGGGTGTGGCCTATATATATAGCTGTAATTGACTAAAGTATGGTGGTTCTAGTTCCTCCTACCCAAATAACATTTATACCAAATCGCGTTGTTCTAACTTCTGTAGTTTTCGAGATATTTGCACTGAAAGTTTTCAAATTGACACCCTATGATTTTAATTAAAAAATGTTTATTGGCACTTTTACCGTCTTGCTGCCATTTTCAAAACAATGGCGATTTTTGGTAAAATATAGATTTACTGAAATACAATCTCAGTTAGTTGCAAGTATTTAATAACCCAAATTTGATTTAAATCACATCAGTAATTTTTTTTTATCTCAAAAATAATGCTTTATTTTTTAAAACTTTAATACTTTGTAGCTATGAAACGAAGCGGAATCAAATCAATGTTCATATAAACAATAATTGTATTGTTATGTAAGGAATATCTGCCCCGGTCGTTTGCCGATGATTTTTGAAACACCCCGTATACAGGGTTATTTTTTTTTTTTTTAAAACTTGGCATAAGCTAACTTTTTTATTTGAAGAGATAGACCTATAGTTTCAAAAGCAAAGTTTTAGGAATTTTTTAACTAAGAAAAATATGTAGACAAAATAAACGAGTTGTTGCCAGATTGGGCCCTATTAAAAAAAATATTTTCTAACATTAAAATAATATTATATACTTAATATATTATATAATAAAACAAAAATTAAATTTCTTTAAATAATTCATTTTCATTCAACATTTCAAGCTAATTTCCTTTTTTGGTTCTGCAGCAACAAATACGTTCAACAAAATTTCTTTGAACATTATGTAACCTTTGAGGGGTGGGTTCAGGTTATGTTTTTCGTAACCCTATCCACCATAGGCATCGTAATTATGGATCCGACACGCCATTCATAAATGCTATTAAATTGTGATGCCAAAATCGTTTGGTGGCGAGACGCTGTGAGGAGCTAGCTGCCTTTACATATGCATGCCACAAAACTCCAGGAAAACAACATCCGCTATGTCGAGTATTGCCGAGTCGATGCGGATGGCCACGAAAACGATGGGATCTGGGCGGATTCTTTTTTACTGCGTTGCCATACTACAGGTTTTTTACAAGATTTTAGGCAATGTTATATATTTCCCACATCATGTTAATCTAGTTAATCATAGAAGTTAATACTTTTAACGGAGTAAACCCAGAAAACTACGTTCTCTGTGGCGTAAGTCTGGCAAACCAAGTGGAGGGGAGCAGCTTGCATGTTGATTTACTTTACACTGGAATACATTGACGACAACACGTTTATTTGTTATTGTTCGGTCTAATAGTTACGATGTCTATGCTATCCACCAACATGAAAAAAAAATAATCAATTTTCTCTTGAGGTGTAATACGATTCATTATAATCCAAGACTACACAAAGCTTACATAGTTGCTAACTAGTCATCTTATGAGAGCAGGGACAAACAATACAATTCATAGCCTACTTTTTCCGATAACAATTTTTTACATTACTTGTATGAGGACCAAAATCAAATTTTAAACAATAATAGCATGTAAACCGCCACTCTAATCAAAAATTTGCATTCTTTATGTTTTGTGTAGAGTCCCAAGATGTATCAAAATTTGTCAAAAAAGTGCGGTATTGCCATTTAAGAAAATAAGTTTTCTTGAAATAGCGCCCAACTTGGCAACAACTCGTTTATTTTTTCCACATATTTTTCTTAGTTGGACGGTTGGCCTAATTTTTAAAACTCTGCTTTAGGAACTGTAGGTCTATCTCTTCAAATAAAAAATGTCTATGCCTATGTCAAGTTTAAAAAAGACAAACCTTAACAGTTTCAAAAGTACGTACCTAACTTAAGGGGGTGATTTCTTATGATATTCTAGGAGAAAAAGTTCATGTGAATATGTGCCCGTAGTTGCTTCGTTTTTGATATACAGGGTGTTAAAGCTTTTACAAAAAATCGGTTTTTATAATTTTTTTAAATGAATGAGTTTCAATATTTTACGAATATTCGTGCGATTTTTCTTATAGGCTTGCGCCCTTGTATCCGACCGCACAGCTATTTTGTCAATTTCTATAACTTAATTTGTAAGTTTAAGTACTTTTTTAAGTTTTGTGGTATTTTTTATAGATTTGTGGTTATAATCATAATAAAAATCTAGAAATCACAGGAGAAATTAATAAATAAAGGTAAAACAAACTGAAAGTTCAGGTTTGAGGTCACAGAACTCTTCAGCTTATGTAGTTTCGTTCGGTCAATGTATTGCCAACCGTTGAAAATGTTGAAAACTAAAAACACTAAAATATTCTTTAAACACCAACGAAATTCGCATCTATATGAAATAGGACGGCAGAGGTAATTTTTTGAATGCAAAATTCGTATTCGCAATTCGTGATTCGCATCTATTAAACTAAGCTTTTGTTAAAAATATTTTAGTTTTAAGATAAATAGCATTCAAAAATCTTTTACATATTTAACCATCCCGCACTTGAGCAAATTTTAATTGGTTCTTGGAAAATAGCGATTATTATATAGATTTAACTATAATAATAGCAATAATTTTATTATTATTTATGCTCAACGCGTAATTCTAAGATAATTTTGTTTTGAAACCTCTGATTTCGCCCAGTAATAGAATACAGTAAACCAGTGGGATGTTCGGTGTGATCAAGTATAGCGAAGGTGCGAAGATATTGTAACTTAACCGACTTACTGTTTTAAAAGCGATAACATCCTTTGGTGATTTAATCCGATATCGGACTTCTTAAAACGCACAGACTTTATTACACCGATTGAACCGTGTAGCAATGCTTAGTTTAAATTGTAGTGTATTGAAACAATAAGGTGTGCCAATCAATTTTTATCTTTTAAGTACCATATAAAAAAATGTTTCTTTTTTTGTTTTTTTTTTAGGTTCTGACGATGGTTTGAACTAATGAACCGAAGCGTCAACGATGTAAAAAGTTATTTTTTTTATTCTTCTCAACTTTGACTGAAAACCCAAGAAATTCCTAAATATTGAAATATTAACGGTCAGGAGATAAAAACTAATGTTATTATTCTTTTCTTAGAACGGTTGCTCGTAGCGACTTCTACTAAGTAAAAATGATAGAGAAATCAACTCTTTTGTTTAAAAATGTTATAGAAGCACGTATAAAAAAGTTATGATTCCTCAAAAGAAATGCTTCGTTTCGGAGATACAGGATATTACAATTTCTAAGCGGAACAAAAAATATGTACGCCACTGCCGTTTTCTCTTTTGATAACAATGTTATGTAGGCAGTTTAATGGCTAATGCGATGTACCTTTTGATAGTTTTTTGATTTCGGCTTTGTTTAGCAGATTAATGCAATTTTATCACTCTGATATGGGCATAGTGATGGTGATATGCAAATAAATGTCATTTATATTTTTATTATTCTTTTTCTCGAGAGCGGTTGCTTGTAGCGACTTCTACCAAGTATACCTTTTTCACGTAAAAATAATAGAGACATCTATTTTTCCGCTTAAAAATGTAATATGAGCTGCATAAAAAAAGTTATGACCTCAAAAGAGTAAAAATACATGTATGTGGCGCCCTCTACAAGTGGGAGCCATACTAACATTAAATTCGAATTTCGCATTTCAAAAATTATTTAGAAAACACAAAAATAAAAATACAACTGTTACACCCTGTATCTCCGAAACGAAGCATTTACGGACATAGGTTTATGTGAACTTTATTTCATATTTTTAATCAGGGAAACTCATCATGTATAATATACTTTGCTGATAATATATTAATACCTAGCTTTCTGATTTAATATACAATTATATTGTACCTTAAATAGTTTGTTCTTCTCACACTTATGCACGAATTAAACTGAGGAAATGAAATGTCGTTTTCCATAAATAAACAAGTCAATTAAATTGTAAACTGATCGGTAAACAGAGTTTATTATTTAAAAGTGGTTTCTAAGCGTACGTTATATGTTATATATAATTATTCAAAAAATAAATAATAAGGAATCAAATTGCACCCACGCAAAGCACAAAGTTCGAAATAATTTGCCCATGAAATAGTTTTCTTGTTTATAACAGCAAATCTTAATAAATCACTTGTGTGTCTAACGTTTGCAATCATTTTATAATCACTAACCGGTGGCCGGGTCTGTTTGTTTTTTTTTTATTGAGAGGTCTCCAAGCCGTTGATATCGTAGACATATAAATGTATATGGTTAATATAGTAAAAACGTGTTTATAATATGGAAAAACACGCCGGCACGCCGCGCTGCTCCAATTCAAGAACTCAGTTGACATTCCAAATAGAACAATTTGGTAAAAAGATGTGAAAACGTAATAGATTATTGAACCCTTCTCCAGTCTTGCTTTTTTAAAATTACTTTGTAGCCAATACAGGGTGTTTCAGAAGTACGATACGTAACTTAAGGGGGTGATTCCTTATGAAATTCTAAGAGAAAAAGTTCATATGAACATGTGTCCGGAGTTACCCGTTTTTGATATACAGGGTGTTAAAGTTTTTTAAAAGAAATTGGGTTTTAAAATTTTTTTAAATATCTTTTACCCGATTTTATTGAAATTTGGTACCATATTTCTAATAATAGATATTAAAGAAGCTGAAACCCTTGAGCCATCTTTAAATCTCAGGTTCAATTTTATAAGCAATACATTTCTGCTTAAAGTAATATCAAAAGGCAGTTCACTCGCAAACAAAATTAATAATCTTTCAGTTCTCGTCTACACTCATTCGTATTAAAGTTAAAAAAATCTCAAAACTAGTCCAAAGTTACACATGGATAACAGAGAACAAAAAATTAATTTATGAAAATAATAATATTTCTTATTTTGAAAGTAGTTATTCTTGCATAAACAACCCCGCAAAAGTAATTATTAGCCATAAAAGAGAAGAGGCCGATCCTATAATTAAAAAAATATAAATTCCTAGCGGATCAGTACAGCCCAAAATGGGTCAATTATGATAAAATATATACCGATGGCTCTCTTTTGAATAATTAATCAGCTTGCGCGGTCTATCATAGGAATGCGAAATTAATAAAAAAAATCAAACTTCCAAGCGGTACGTCTATTTATTCGTCCGAATGTTGGGCTATTTTTGAATCACTAAATTATATAAATGAGCTGCAGACAACAGGAAATGTTGCAATTTTTTCAGATAGTAAGAGTTCCCTTACAAAAATTAAAGATAGTAATTTTACGACGGCTAATAAAAATTACTTAATTAGGAAAATAATCAATAGGACAAAAGTTCTATACAATAATAATTCAAAGTACGTATGTTTAGTATGGGTTAAGGCCCATATGGGAATTAAAGAAAATTAATTTGCGGATCTAGCAGCAAAGGAGGCTACGGTTAACGGGATACTATCAGAATTTAAATTCCATACCCGAAGGTACCAAAAAAAATTTAGTACAAGAATGGCAAACCATATATTATTAATGTATATAAACAGATGCGAGATGTTACACGTGGCGACATCTCGTAACATCTTTCTTTCATATATTATTATTCTAATAGCTAAAGGTCTAAAATATAAGAATAATTTCAATACATTACCTAATAACAAATGGTTCCGTAAAGAATCCAATAACAATTTTATCAAAACAATATCGAGAATTAGAAGTTGCCGTGCACTCAAAACTTAAGAAAAAAACAATGACGGGTTTAGGTTTTTTAAGTGTTGTCCTGGGAGCCGAGCAACTAATCTTTATTTTTTCATCTGGGGAACAAGTCGCCAATGCGGTGCACGCTTTTGCTGGTTTAATAAAAGCATAAAATAATTGCGCAGTTTTATTAATTTACTTACCTATAAAATTATATTTATTTTGAATTACAGCCTTTTTAAATTTTATTTAAAATTTCGGAAATTATGTGTGTTCAGCGACCTCCAATTAGGGTGTATGCAAAAAGTTAGCGAAAAATTCGCTGTTTCCGGCGTTCCAAATAATGATTAAAATTTCAAACACGCAAAAATTTATTATAAAAGTAGTTAAGTATCGACACGATTCGTTACTTTTTTTACATAAATATTTCCTATTTTTTAATTCTGTATGAAAATGCACAGTGTGAGTGATGTAACTAAAAAGTTTCTTCCATAGCAAAATTATTTTTTTGACCGGCCATTTTGTCCTGTTTTTCAGTTCTGGAGAGTTGGTCACCTTACCCATATTATATGTATATACCGGGTGTTGCATCGTCGAGCGGGACATAGGAAATCCCATGTAATTTTAAATGGGGTCAATTATTGGCTTCCCTAATTATTTTAGAGAAAAATTCTATTTAGGTTTATTAAAGAGCACTAAAACCCACATTCAAAAGAATAACTTTAGATATTTTTGATGAGCCCGTTTACGGGTTATCGCCGATTTCTTTTTAACTATTTCTCCTTTTTATGGCCCCGTATTTGCGGGCACCAGTCAAGGTAAAAGATGACTGTCAAATAAAGTTGTCATTTTGAAATGTGTGCTTTATTGTTATAAAAACTCGTACATCGAAAATATTAAAGGTGTATTTATGAGTACAAATTAATCTGAATAAAACTAAAATAAAGTATCCAATTACAAGGTTAATTATGACATTTTACATGTTTCAATATTTTACTAATTAATAGGTAGGTACTATTAAATTGTTAGAACTTTAGGATTTAAGAAGATGTTCAAATACTCCTCAAAATTACAACTTTATTTGACAGTCATCTTTTACCTTGACTGGTGCCCGCAAATACGGGGCCATAAAAAGGAGAAATAGTTAAAAAGAAATCGGCGATAACCCGTAAACGGACTCATCAAAAATATCTAAAGTTATTCTTTTGAATGTGGGTTTTAGTGCTCTTTAATAAACCTAAATAGAATTTTTCTCTAAAATAATTAGGGAAGCCAATAATTGACCCCATTTAAAATTACATGGGATTTCCTATGTCCCGCTCGACGATGCAACACCCGGTATGTATAAAAATGTAAAGAAAATCTATTCAGTAATTTTTATTACTTATAAGATTTAGTTTTTGTTGATAAATTATCTTTTATACCTACTATTACAAGAATTACAACATATAGAGGTGTCTTATCTTGATCCCTCCAAAATTCAAAATAAAAAATAGTTTTTCTACGACCGTGCGTTTTAACTCATTTTCCCGCACGCATTTTAGTTTTGAAAGTGTCACTTATTATTATGAAAATTTTGACCTTATTAGATAGTTTTTTACCTCGGAAGTTATAACTATTGTTACAATAGGTAAAAGTAATGCTCAGTTCAATGCGTTGACGTAAACACTTTTGGTAAGATGCCAGCAGAGATTGCTGCATATTTGCGCCTACCTAACCCGGAACGTTATACAGGAAACAGTTTCAGACGTTCTTCGGCAACGTTCCTAGCAGACTCAGGTGAAGGGATAACCAACATAAAACGCCTCGGTGGCTGGAAGTCTACTACTGTCGCTGAGGGCTATTTGGAGGACTTCGAGAATCAGAAGAAAAACATATCGAATAAAATTCTTTCATCTACAAATGACTTACAACCGTTGCCGTCACCGTCATCGTCATCTTTATGCGACCTGCAACCGTTGCCATCCCCATCGACGTCATCTTTATGGCACTAATACATATATGCTTTATGCACTTACCAGTTAACACCAAATAACTCCACTGACCGGCAATATAATTTCTTGTATATACGGTCGTAAAAAAAATAATGTTCCTAACTCATGCGTAAAGTGTCTTTCCCGCCCTTGACCGCTTGCCCGAACTCCGCTCCGCGTCGTTCGGGTCAACTGCAGTCGCGTGCAGGAAATTATCACTTTCCGCACTTGTTAGAAAAATAACTATTAATTTTACGTCCATTTTTTTTTTATTTCTATGTAAAAAGGTACGTTTGGAACATGTACAGGGACATTTTTCAAAGTGTCTCGCCCGTTTGGCGATTTTCCTGCTGACTATAATAATAAATAAATTACATATTTCTCAATGATTTTCAACAAGGAAGTCAAATTTAATGTCAAAAAATAAATAGATTCACAAATTTGACAGATACGACGCCATTTTGAATTTTTTTTAAATGGCAACCTTCAGAAACAACCACCCTAGTGAATTGCATTTTGCGGTCCGATTTCAAAAAGCTACAGTTGTTGATATTTATTTTCTGCCGTTTCGGAAATACGGGGGTTCCTAAACTGCCTTCATCGATTTTGTCTTTTAAGTGTCTCACCCCTTTAATAAATAGATGTTTTAAGCTGAAAACCCCAATTTTTTTCACAGTAACATAATTTCCCGTCGTAACTGTCACTTTCTGGCATCTGTCGTATTTGATTATAGCACGGGAAATTATATTACTGCGAAAAGAATTGACATTTTCACCTTAAAAGGTCTATTTATTAAAGGGGTCAGACACTTAAAAGACAAAATCGATTAAGGCAATTTAGGAACCTCCGTATTTCCGAAACGGCTGAAAATAAATATCAACTATATCTTTTTAAAATCGGATCGCCGAATGCAATTCACTGTTGTGGTTCATTTATTTATTTATTTATTATCATCAATCATTCATTCAATATATCAAAATTGTAAACTGAAATATTTCAAAAATGGCTGAACTAAATGTTGACACGTTATATATTTTTGAAATCAGGGGGAAGAGATCTTTCGTTTTGGCGAAAAATATATAAGGTATCCCATTTAAAAAAAGAAAACTTGCAATAATTGTTCTACCATTTTGCGATGCGCGTATTTTTTTTGACAAGTTTAAAAGATAACACGGGAAAAATTATGCAACTTTTGTATTAAAAGTTTTTTTCTGTCACTTATATTAACCTCTGTAAGTGGGTGCGCAAATCTAAAAAATAACCCTGTACAGGGCGTCCAGTTTTCGTGTGTTTTTATGTTTTCATATACCAGCTCCCTTATTATAAAAGATAGAAAGATGGGTTTGGGGCTTACTGTTCTATAATTTTATGAAATATTCATTGCCACAAACGAAATTGTCAAAGCCCTCTCAGTTTCTGACATACAGGGCGATTTTGACAATTTGTCATTTTTGACGCTCCCCTGTATCTCGATTATTTGATAACTTATCAATAAAGTAAATATGGGTTATTATAGAGTTTTTTATGTAGAATTCAGTGGCGTAATTATTTTTTTTTTCTAAAAAGTTATGTTTTCTCTCCATTTACAATTTTACAATTTTACGTGTTAATTGTTTTATGTAACCTGTTTTTACATTGTGGTGTTTATTTATTTATTTATTTATTAAGGTCTCTTAGGATACAAACAGAACAAATTGCAAAAAATAGTATCCTGATATTACTAAAGCAATATCCCGCTTAAATTAAGAAAATTACCCATTACATTACATATCACAAGAGGTCTAATCTATTCTAGGAACCTAAGTTTAAGTTTTCGTTTAAGTGTTAACAAACTAGTTGCAAATAAGTCTAACTCACTATTAACACAATAAAAATGGACAGCCTTACCATCCTTCCTAAATGAGCGTTTTGGTAGTAATTATTTCTACAATATATGGAATATGAAATAGGTCATGAGTGCGGAGTGTTCGAGCAGGTACATTAATTTGAATCTTGGAAAGAATATTGGGAGAATTGGACATGTTGTTGACAATCTTAAATATTGCTAAGATATCAGTTATGGTTCTTCTTTTTTCCAGTTCAAGAATCTTGAAGTGTATTCGAGGGATTGAGTAGTTATGGTCGACAATACGGAAATGGGTTTTAAAGCATAAAAATCTTAAAAATTTGTTTTGGATTTTTTCTAGTCTATCAATTGAATTTTTGTATCTGGGGCTCCATATGACTGATGCAAATTGCAGTTTGCTAAAAGCATATGAATAATAAAGAGTAATAATTGTCTTAGGATAATGAAAATCCGCACATTGTCTCTTGATGAATCCAAGAATCCTATTACAATCGTTGACCAGCTTATCAATGTGCATATTCAATGTCATTTTAGAGTCGAACAGGACCCCCAGATCCTTGATGTGAGTAACCCTTTTTAAAGAAGTATTTCCCAATTTGTAGTCATAATTAATCTTTATGGATCCGCGAGAAAATGTTAAGATTGAACATTTATCAAAGTTCAGGAATAGTTGATTTTCATTGCAGAATTGCACTAGGTTATTTAAACAGGTTTGAAGGGCCTCACAGTCTTGTATTGAACTAAATTTAAGAAATATTTTTAGATCACCAGCGTAGCATAAAAAGAGGAATGATTTAAAACGTAGCTTTATATTATTAATATAAATAATAAACAACAGCCCTGGGGGACCCCGGAAGATGGAGTGAATCTTTCAGAATAAAATCCCAAAAGGGCTACAAACATTGACCTATTAAGTAGGCAGTACTAAAACCATCTAAGAAGGTCACCACAAACCCCCACCTCTGCCAACCTCTCTGTCATAGTCTGATGGCAAATTTTATCAAAAGCTTTGCTGAAGTCTGTATAAATTACATCCATCTGAGAAAAAGCATCAAACGATTCATATATGTATTGTGAATAATCTATCAAATTCAATTCTAAATTCTTTTTCTGTAAGAAACCATATTGTTCTGGCATAATATCACCAATTACAAAATTAAAAATATATGGGTAGACCAGCTTTTCAAAGAGCTTAGAAGAAGGTGCACAGTTTGCTGATGGGCCTATAAATTTGACTTCATTTGTTTGACCCGTTTTATGTATTCGAGTTATGGCAGAGACTTTCCAGGCCTTTGAGAAAATTCCAGACTAAAGGGATTGATTGAACAATAATGGCAATGAGAGGGATGAAGAGCACCTTTTCGCGAAAATGGATGGGATATTATCAGGGCCTCCCTCCTTCCTTTCATCTAGACCCTCCAAAGCCGTTCTAAACTCAGTCTGAGTCAACACAATTTTAGGAAGTGATTTATTTTTATCTTGACAATATTTGTTACCCTTTTTTGTAGGAGACTTTGCAACGTATACACTCTGGAAGAAATCAGAAAACAGTCCACAAACCCCGGGACCATCCTCTGCTACTCCATCATCAAGTTTCATTTCCCTCGGAGTTCCACGATTTGTTTTATTATTTGACACAAAATGCCAGAATATTTTACTATTATTAGGTATTTCATTTTCTATGTTAGAAATATACGATTGGTAATCTGTGTTGGTACACCTTTTAGTTTGTGAACGAAGAAGTTTAAATGCATTGTAGTCATCCATATTTTTGTTCACTTTGCATTTTTTATGCAATTTGTTTTTCCTAACTACCAGTCTAATGGTATCTTCAGAAAAATGAGGAGGAAAATTATTGTTTATACTTTTTAGAGGCACTTTGTTTTCTATAATGTTATTTAAAGTGTTATGAAATATTGTGACATTTATGTCTACGCTGTCAGAGCTGAGCAGTGATGCCCAGTCCTGTAAGTTGATAGCATTGTTGATATAAGAGTAGTTTGCTTGTTTAAAGTTATGAAAGTATTTCTTTTTGCATTTTCCTTTCAATGTAGAATGAGGGCAATCAAACAGGAACTCCAAAGAGGGGTGGTTTGTGTTTTCAGGCAACAGGGGATGGTCAGAGTGAACCAAATTACTAATAAAATATCCATTACAAAATATCAAATCTAGAAGCCTATTATTATTGTTATATATGTTATTAAATTGCATAAGGCCATAGTGGGAAGAAGTTTCCAGTAGCTCACCATACTTAGGCGGTATGGTAAAAGGCTTAAAATGACTGTCATCCTCAAGCCAATCAACCGTTGAGTAATTAAAATCGCCGCATATTAAGACAGGGTGATCCTTTATCTTATCTAAGTTTACACTCAATTTTGTTAAAAAACAAGAATAATTTACATCATCTCCATGTGGGAGATAAACACAACACAAGTATACTTTAATGTTACCAACAGTCAAAAGAGCCCAAACATCCTCAGCGTCACTGTGGAATTCTTGGAGTGCAACTGGGTTATATTTATTCATAGCAGTTATGACAACACCTCCGCCTTCATCTTTTTTAGAACATGTTGTGATTCTATCTCGACGAAAAATTCAGTATCTTCTTAAGTCAACAAGTTCATGATCCAGTATACTATCATTGAGCCATGATTCCGTAATGAAGGTGACATCAAAAGGGCAGCTATCGAAGGAGAGTCTAAGCTCCTTCAACTTGGTTCGACAGCCCTGAATGTTTTGTACGTTAATTAACAATGATAAATAGGCCATTTTTAACAGGCGAGGTCCATTAGGCTGGAATTTAAATACGTATTTAAAAGTAGTACAAGACCATTACAGGTCGCTGAGACTTTCCTCGCTTAGGATCTTAATGGCATGTTGATGGCCCACTTAATGAAAAAATATTTTTTGTCAATGAAGTGTTCCTGTTTCCTGACAAAGAAGCACTGAAGATGGCCTAAGGCCAAAGATCTCTGCTTTTTTTATAAAACTTTTGAAGATTATACACTTAATACACAAAACGATTGTTGTTCCCTGTTAAAAAAAAATATACACTTAAACCATACAAATATCATCTTGTCCAACATTTGCATCCCGGTGATGCAGAACGTAGGATAGTTTTTTGCAACTGGTACCTACAAATGTTGCAGGAAAACGCAAATTTTGAAAGAAGGGCGGTATGGTCCGACGAGGCATATTTTACGAGTTTTGGTATCTTAAACCGAAACAATTCAAGGTACTGGTCCCAAGAGAACCAACACGTAATATTTCCACGAGAACGTCAAGGTCGGTTTGGATTTAGCGTGCCATGCTTTATCTTTGCCACTAAAATTAAGTACTTTATCTATGAAGGAACTTTAACCGGAAATAGACATCTAGATACACCATATGCATGGAAATATTAGAGGATGTTCCTTTGGCCGATTTAAATAATGTTTATTACCAGCAAGATGGCGCTCCGAGTCACAATTCTCATATAGTGAGGGAATATTCAGAAACCACATTTCCCGATAAATGGATTGGAACCAATGGCCGCCAAGATCACCTGATCCTTCTGTGTTGTTTTTTTTATTGGGGTAAATAGAAAATTTGTTATATAAGAGACACTACCACAATATTAATTAACTTTAAGAAGCTACCATAGAAAAATGAAGCTACCCATTAAACCTTTAGGTTTTTGCAGGGAAGGCCATTATTTTATTAAATTCATTGCGAAGAATCGAAACGGTGCCGGTGAGTCCAATGTGTTTAGAACATAACGGAGCCCAATTCGGGCAATTTTTGTATTTTATTAGAATACTATATTTGTTTTATTGTTAGTTTAAAGTTATATAATAATATAACGTTGTAAAATAAAAAATAATGTTGTTAATTTTGTTTTTTTTATTTGTGGGCATAGCTTTCTGCGCGAAAAATGATTAATTTTTCAAAAAATGTTAAAATTATCCCTAAAAGAAATAAATATGGACTATTATATAGTTTTGAAAAGCTCTTAAAAAGAGAAAGAAACAAAATATAGGGTGTCCGATTTAAAAAAAACACAAGTTTGGGTCATAACTCAAAAACAAAACTGTTTAGAAAAAACTAACTACGCCACTGAATTCTACATAAAAACTCTATAATAACCCATTTTTACCTTATTGATAAGTTATCAAATAATCAAGATACAGGGGAGTGTCAAAAATGACAAATTTCCAAAATAGCCCTGTATTATTTTTATTTCTTTAGATAACATAACTCGTAATAAAATAATAATAGAGTTATGTGATTCATCACAGAATCTCTTTTCAGATTAAATTTTTTTAAATATTTTTCCTTTAAACTACTCGCTAACTAGAAATTTACAATCTTGAAAAAAAGTTGGAGTTTCTCAAACCTGTTAAATTAATTCTATACGGCCAGTACGTTGCAAAATGGCGACAAAATGGTGAATTAATGAATAAAATTCTACTACTACTAAACTACAAAAAATGTTTTTGCAGATCGAAATGTGTATCTCTAATAGTATATAATTTAGAGACGAAGGGATGCGGGACCCTGTACATGTGGTTGTTATTGTTTTCATTCAAAAAGTTTAAACATATCTGTCAATAAATAATAAACGTACAGGGGTGGCTTCATAAAAAGTCGATGACGCTGCTATATTCATACACCGTATGTCCCTAAAATTTTCGGAAATAATTAAACATTTCTTTTTTAACATTTAATATTAAGCTACGACATCCTAATAACCATATTAGTCAAAACTGACATTTAATTACTTTGATTTGTTTGCTAACTTTTGTTTCTACTAGTGATCATCCAACGCTGCCTGCGATAAATAAATAAAACTGGAAAATTTTCGGAAAACTTTAGAAACATACGTTACGTATAGTACGCACCTATACTATAAGAATTGCCAGTGGACTCGATAGACTTCGCTGGTATACGGGGGGAAAAAATCCAGACCAAATATACAGGGTGTTAATGAATGCCACGTCAAATACTCATAAACATGCTGTCAAAAAGGCTTCATTTTTGATATACAGAGTGTCAAAACTTTATTTTTTTTTTTAGTTTTTTCGTTTTTCTGTCATATTTTCCGAGATAATTATTGTAAATTGGTACACTTATTAATCGCTACAATAAATTATCTAAAATGTCAGCGGTAGTTCTTTTGGGATACCCTGTATAAATACTGATATCATATTTTGCCTTCCTGTTTTTTTCTCATTATTTTTGATCCCCTACATTTTTATCATATCTGCCATCGTTTTTAAAGCTTTTACACCCTGTATATTAAAAATTTTTGATCGCATGTTTATAAGTATTTTTTTCCTATTATTTCTCCCTTAAATATCCACGTGACATTCATTAACACCCTATATAAATACAGGGCATATATTAGATTTAAAAAAAAAATGAACAAACAAAAGATATAGATTTTAATTAAATACTTCTTTCGTGTGTGAACAGGTAAGATATCGCAACCAATTTGAATAGATTGGGTTTTGATTTTTAACACTAAACTATAAGGTTTAACGCTCATCTTGTGCTAAAAATAGTGAAGGGGGAAGTCCAATTTAAAGTAAGGAACGGTATATAAAGTACGAATTAAAAACAATTTATCCACTGTAAATGTAGCGTTAAATAACTAGGTACTTACCCCACAAACTCAAAGCAATAAATTAAAAAACAAAAAAACTTTTTACTGTAAGCAACGAAGACAGCAAACTAACAAAAAGAAAGCCGCTAAAACTATTAATTACCTACAAGGGGTACGCCTAATACTGCTATCTCTACAAGCCATCAATAATTTAAAACACAATTCATTCACATTAAACTATAGGTAACCATGCTAATTAAGTCGTACAGGTGATAGGAATATTTTCTGGTGGGCGAAATAAGAACTTCAAGTTGACTGAACCATATAGCAAGACTTTTACGAACACAAAACAGAGTCGAATCAGTGAACCGTCTGGGTCTGATTTGCCATAACTGGGTTTTTTGAAAATTGCACGTGTCAAATTCAACCAAAGTAAACCTCCCCGTCTTGTGTTGAAAATTTTATTTATAAACTAACCTGAACATTAACAACTCCTTATACAGAGGCTGACAATTTTTCATGTAAGTGCTAAGAAAAGTTCTTACGAACATGTGCCGGCTGACGCTACGCCAGTGAAAATTTATTTTTTCAAAGTAATTTCAAATATTTTACTGTCCTAGCTATACAAAAAATGCGTGCCAAGCCAACCAGGGGCGCGCCTACAGGCTGACAAAACATGTAGAGGGATATTTGTTTATATTTGCGTACGCACCAAAAGGGTTAATACATGGTGTTTCCTAACTACGGTACGAAACTTCAGAGGGTGATACGTAAGGTCGTTTTAAGACAAAAAGTTTCTATTAACATATGTCCGAAGTTGCTTCGTTTATGAGATACAGGGTGTTAAAGTTTTATTCTAATTTTAGTTCTATATAAATATTTCTTGAAATAATGTCGAAATTTGAACTAAAGCTGGTATCTAGGGGTTTTTTGAAATACGAAATTCGAATTTGATGTTAGTATGGCTCCCACTTGCAGAGAACGCCACCTACATGCCCCTTTACTATTTTGAGGAGTCAGAACTTTTTCATACGTTTTTATTACATTTCTAGGCGAAAGAAAAGGTTTCTCTATCATTTTTACGTAAAAACGGTATACTTGGTAGAAATCGCTACGAGCAACCATTCTTGAGAAAAAGAATAATAAAAAAATAAATTACATTTATTTGCATATTGCTATGCTCATATCAGAGTTTGATAAAATTGCATTTATTTCCTAAATAAAATCAAATTCAAAAAATTATCAAAAGATACTTCGCATTAGCCATTAAACTGCGTACATAACAGTGTTATCAAAAGAGAAAACGGCAGTGGCGTAGATATTTTTTGTTTCGCTTAAAAATTGTAACACCCTGCATCTCCAAAACGAAGCATTTCCGGACATATCTTCATAGGAACTTTTTTTCTCAAAACGACCTTACGTATCACTCTCTAAAGTTTCGTACCGTAGTTAGGAAACATCCTGTATAAGTGACAGAAACATACTTTAATACAAAAGTTGCATAATTGTTCCCGTGTTATCTTTTGGACTTGCCAAAAAAGAAACATAGGCGCATCGCAAAATTGAAAAACATTTGCAAGTTTTATTTTTTTTTTAATTAGACACCCTATATTTTTTTCACCAGGACGAAAGATCTTTTTCCTCTGATTTTAAAAATATGTAACATGTCAACATTAAGTTAAGCCGTTTTTGAAATATTTAAGTTTACAATTTTGATAAATTGAAGTGATGATCATCGAGTTGTCGTAACATATTTGTTGCTTAACGTTAAATTGACACATTCAGTAAGGAATGACCGGCTAATAGCCCTGACCTAAGTAAGTTAGATATTTTTCTGTGGGGATTTCTAAAAAATCGAATTTATTATGACAGACCTCAAAATATACAAGTGTTGAGACAAAGGACTGAACAAGAAATATTCATGCTCAATACAAATATTAGAAAATGTGTCAGAAGTCGTTGTGGATATACAAAAAACATATAGTCATTTACTTTACTTCACTTAATATCATAAATTATAAATTTCGATTTAAAGTAAAGCGACAAACATGTCACATTGAAGTATGCGGAACACCTCGATTATCATCAATTCAATTTATCAAAATTGTAAACTAAATGTTGACATGTTATACAGCATGTCCCGAAAAGTTCTAGACATATGGGAATTTTCTTTATTATTGATTTTACGAAAAAAAGTTATTCTTTATAAAAAGTTCTGCTTGATGCTGAAATAATATTGACATATGAAAACTTAAGATATTATGTACAGGGCGGCAAAAAAATATAGAAACACAGAATTACGTATAGTATTAGTACCCTCAGTTTTTATTTTAGAGCAAATTGTTATAAGAAAACTTTACTAAGGACTACAAAACGTGGTCAGATACAATTTTTCGTTGAAATATTTTAATTTACAGGGTACGATAAAAAAGCCTTTGAAAAATATTTTTTTATTTTATTTATTTAACAGTTACCTGCAACAATTTTGCAACAACTATGTGCAATACTATAGTAACGAATATTGACATGTTAGTCAAAAATCATTTACTATTTTTCGACTTGTTAACAAGAGTTTTTCGTTAGTTTCATCATGGTTGTAAAGTTAACGCTGCAGGAAAAAATAAAAATTGTACTTATCGTCAGAGATCACTATAAACCTATTAGGAAAGCCGCACTCATATTTAATACTAGACACCCTGACAAAATGGTATGTAGCGCCACTATAGCAAACGTAATGATAAAATTTAAAGCTACTGCTTCCGTCCAAAATGTATTTAAGAAACAACACAACAAATGGTCCACAACAGAAGAAAAACAACTCAATGTAATGCAAGCGGTTATCGAAGAACTGAAAATTTCTTTAAGAAAATTGTCAAAAACTATTCCAGTTGACGTCAAAATGTCTACTGCTAGTAATATTTTTAAAATAAATAAATTTCATCCATATAAACCGAAATACATTCACACGCTTCTTCCTAGATTTTGAATCCCGTTTTCTATTTTGCGCGTGGTTCCAAGGCGAGTGTGAAGTTGATCCTTTTTTGCAAGAAAAATATTATTTACAGATGAAACCATGTTTACTTCCAACGGCATGGTATGCTCCCAAAATTGTCGGTGGTGGAGTGACAACAATCCAAATTTTATAATCGAATGCCGTAGTCAATATTCATTTAAAACCAATGTTCGGTGTGGCATTTTTAATGATCGGATCGTTGGACCATACTTTTTCCGACAAAATATAAATGCTGCAATTTACCTGGACTTCTTAAGGAACCAGTTGTCTCAATTTCTTGACGAACTGCCACTAAATATAAGACGTTTGGTATCAACATGATGGAGCCCCATGCCATAGTACTAACACAGTAACTGGGTATTTGAATGAAGTATTTCCGCACCGTTGGATAGGCAGACGTTCAAATATTCCTTGGCCAGCCAGGTCGCTTGACATCACACCCCTGGACTTCTTTTTATGGGACCGATTAAAAGAAATGGTGTATGGGCATAGACCTTCTCAGGATATTAACCATCTTGAAGCAGTAATAACAAACTGTGTCCAAGAAATCACTCCCAATATGATACGGACGACAGTAAGAGAAATTACAAAGCGTACTATAGTTTGCATGGAAAAAGAAGGGGGCATGTGGAGACATAATTTGTCACTTTAAACTATTTATTTTTAGATCACTTTTATCATGTAATTGCTAAAATATTGTTTATTATTCACATTCACAATTTATTTTTGCTCTAAAGGTGCGTGTACATTAGCAAGAAGCTTGCGACATTTATTTCACAATAAACTTGGATGCATGTTTACACTACAGCAACTATTTGCCGCAAATCGTGTCTGGCAAGTAGTTGTGAGAGAAATGTCATGCATTAATGCAGAAAATATGTCTGGTGCGTTTACACTGAACTTGCACTGTAAATATTTGTGGAGGAAAAGCAAAGCAAAATTTTATTTCAAATGGCGGGTCAACAAGGTCGATATGCCCCTGCAACGTGTTTGGACTCATGGCTGTCCGATTTCGTATTTTAAGAAAGCCTATAGCCTATAGAACTGGGTCCTGAAAAAACGGCTTGTATTGTATCAGCAATATGTGTCTTACACAACTTTCTAATTAGTCAGAAAAGTCAGTTTTATGCACCAGAGGGTTCTTTTGATATGGATGGACAGGACGCAGAATGGCGCAGTGTCGGAATGCCACAATCTAACCTGTTAGATCTTGATCGTGGAGCGGCTCATAATTGTAGTGCAAGTGCTAAAGATATCAGAGACGAATTTAGAGATTACTTTGTTTTGCCACAGGGCGA
Source organism: Polydrusus tereticollis (assembly GCA_963920685.1). Taxonomy (NCBI): domain Eukaryota; kingdom Metazoa; phylum Arthropoda; class Insecta; order Coleoptera; family Curculionidae; genus Polydrusus; species Polydrusus tereticollis. Next base: position 147,905,167 of record OY987326.1, read on the forward strand.
GGTACAATGGCAGTACAGGCATAGTTAGGAAACTATTTATATTAAATAAATAGTAATTATCTACCTAATATTACTTACAGAACATGTTTATTATTAATAGTTAATATACAATAAAAGTAACGTCTAGAAGTTATTTACCAAAATTAAGGCACTTACCAAGTTATCAATAGTGGTAGGATCGGAATGGTCACAACTAATAAACTTCAGCACATTAAAAAACTCATATGTGATGATATACACATCGTCAGCTCTATCACCGCTTTTTTTTTTTTATTCGTCTTAGTTCTTGATGATATTGTGTTCGTAGATTGTGTAACTTTCGAGATACTTCACTTTCCACTGTATCAAATTTAACAGCTAATTATTTTAATGCATTTTGTTTTTTAATCCTGTTTCTATAATTGTTACTTTTTACATCCCATAATTCCGGATATAATTCCCACTGTGTTATTAAAGAAAAAGTGTCATCTTTCGACCAACACTTTTTTCTGCCATTTTATAACTTTACAATTCACTCTCGCGTAAAATTTCCAACAGATATGGAAATAAAATCTTGAACTCTGAGAGCAGAATATACGTCGTCTACACTGAAACGTATTTAGTTGCAGAGATCAACTGTCGCCAATACACCTCACCTCTCGGACTTTGGTCTCGGGAGTGTTTACACAGACGCTGACATCTACTTGCGCAATAAATGTCGCAAGTTTCTTGCTAATGTACACGCACCTTTAGGAAATTAAATGTTTTTATTATTCCTGATAGGTAGATAGGTTGATTTTAGAACATGAAATAATCTCGCATTATTTTTTTACGTAATTGGTTTCCAACAAGAGGTAAATGAATGCTCAACGTGTTTTTCATGGTACCCTGTAAATTAAAATATTTCAACGAAAAATTGTATCTGACCACGTTTTGTAGTCCTTAGTAAAGTTTTCTTATAACAATTTGCTCTAAAATAAATATTGAGGGTACTTCCCTCTTAACGTAATTCTGTGTTTCTACATTTTTTTTGCCGCCCTCTACATGATAACTTAAGTTTTGATATGTCAATATTTTTTGAACATCAAGCAGAACTTTTTATAAAGAATAATTTTTTTTCGTAAAATCAACAATGAAGAAAATTCCCATATGTCTAGAACTTTTCTGGACACGCTGTATATTTTTAAAATCAGGGGAAAAAGATCTTTCGTCCTGGTGGAAAATATATAGGGTGTCCTATTTAAAAAAAGAAAACTTGCAAATGTTTTTCAACTTTGCGATGCGCCTGTTTTTTTTGACAAGTTCAAAAGATAATACGGAAACAATTATGCAACTTTTGTACTGAAAGTTTTTTTCTGCCGCTTATATTAGCCCTGTAGGTGGGTGCGCAAATATGAAAAATAACCCTATACAGTACTATGCATCATAAATGGGCCCCCCTTTAACTTTTTTATCCGATGATATAAGCAAAAATGATAAATACAAAAATTGTAGGGTACAATGTAAAGTTTTTAATGAATTATGTTTAGTACATATATACAGAGTCTTGCAATAAGGCGTACTTTGACAGCTTCTAGCTTTCTAATGGTACGTCTTAGAGCAAAACGGCTTACATGTCCCTATCTTACTTTCTCAAAAATATCAAATTCCAGTTAAACCAGATAGAACCATAATTCCGGCTTTTGAGTTACATCCGGTTTAACGGGAAGTTGACAGTTTTGGGAAGATAAAAAAAATGTAAGATATGAACACGGCAGTTGTTTTGCTCTAAAACGTACCGTCAGAAAGCTAGAAGCTGTCAAATTTAAAAATGTAATTTTTTAAAAGTCGATACCTCGGAAACTATTAAGTTTAGACTTATATTACATTTATTAAAAAATAGTTGTAATTTAATGTAGAATCGAAAAATATTCTAAGAAATAAACATTTAAAGATACATTCTTCTTTACTACGCCTTTTGCAAGACCCTGTGTATTCTAAACATATTTCATAAAAACTTTACATTGTACCCTACAACTTTTGTATTTACCATTTTTACTTATACCTTCGGATAAAAGAGTAAATATATAATAAATGGACCCCATTTATAGTGGAACACCCGCACGCCACTGATCAGTTTTTTTTGTATCAATCATGTAGCCTACCAATTCCCGATATTATAGATTGCGGTTAACTTCAATTTTCAGTTCAAACGGTAAAATGGGCACCGGTTATTAAACAACCTCACTTCCTGAGGTTACCTTGTCGGACCTATAATATCCGGCATAAATGTTTAATAAAATTTTTGTCGTATTTTTTTACGCTCTTCACATCGAAATCTGCACTAAATTAATTTGGTAAGGTCGGTATACAGGGTGATCACTAGAACGCGGAAAAGTGTATGACATTACAGATATGGGTAAAGTCCGTTTCATGTTCTTTCATTGATCTGTTGACTACAATAAAATTTACCATGTAAATTTGCCTGCGATAACCTTGTACAAAATAAGGCACCTAAACAAAGTACGTAATGTGTTTTGAAGAGCACAATGAGGTTTTATTAGGTTAATTGATTTATTGCATCAATAATACTTTATGGCAGGCCATAAGTAAGAGCTACAAATCCGCTCTATATGTCTGTATGTACTACTAGTCTTTTTTTTTATTTTTGGTTACATTGTAGCAAATAGCGTCCTCTAAATAATAATACTAACAATAAAAGACTTTATTACGAATTTAGAAGAATAAATGATCTAAATAGATTAATGAATACATCTAAATCCTTCAAGGGCGAAGTCTAGCAGCATTAGCCCTAAAAACACTAAGGTTATATACAGCGTGGGCAAAAAGAATGGAACACCCCCAATATTTTCATAACCATGTTTATTTGCGAAAAACGCTCGGACCCGTCGATTTTATTTATCATTTTTACAAATTTTGAGAATTTTTAGTATTATACAGGATTGCTCAAGAAGTCGGGACACACGTCAACTTTAATTTTTTAAATAAAATACCCCAAATTTTATTTGATTTTTGAATTCTACTTAAACTAACGTTATAACGGATTAACGTTAAACGAGGCAAGCACAGTTTCAACACTCTAGCTTATTTCGGTGGCTTAAAAACTATAATTTCATAAAAAAATTATTGACATATACAGGGTGATTCCAAAAAGTGCGAATTATTCTAAGGGGTTATTGTTGAGCTAATCTTAAGCTCAGAAGTTCAAAATAATATATTATGTCCGATAACGCTTAGTTTTTGAGAAGATAACATGTTACATGACCCGGAAAAAAGTATCACCACAGCATAAAGAGATCAGCAGGCGCCCTGAATAAGAAATCCTTCGAAGGAAGTTAATATGTAAGGTTTCGTCCGAAGTCGTCTACTTCAATCATATTTCTAGTGCATACGCACCTCTGACGCACGTCTGACCACAACCTTATTTCGGCACTGAACACACTACCAATTAGTGCCCAGGAGCCTCCTAAACCACGCAAGGTATGGCATTATACATCAGCCAAGTGGGTTGACCTAAGGGACCATTTTCGAACGTTTCCTTGGTGAGACGTTTGTTTCACCTCTGATGATCCATCCATCTGTGAAACAGAAATATCGGAGGTTATCCTTACTGGCATGGAAGCCTTCATCCCTTTCTCAAAAAAGTGCCCTTCTAACGGAAAGCCTTGGTTTACCAAAAATTGCGAACGAGCTGTTAAATCAAAAAACTATTTCTACCGACAATGGCGTAAAAATCCTACCGCCGAAAATCTTACCATCTTTGTTAACGCTCGAAATCAATACAAGCAAACGATAAACCAAAGCAAAGAAGCACACAACCAGAGGATCAAAGACAGACTTCTTGAATGTCCTAACAGCTCAAGGTCATTTTGGTCGGTAGCTAAGGCCCGTCAGTCAGAACTTTACCAAGTCAACCATTCCACCTCTAACACGTTCTGATGGCACCATTGCGACCAAAGCACAGGAGAAAGCAAACCTACTGGCGGAACTATTCTCTTCACATTCAACGGTAAATTTTCAGGGAAGTACTCCACCGAACATTCCCCCTGTAGAATCGATAATGCCTGAGATTGTTTTTCGCCACCGCCATGTTAAACGAATCTTGAGGAGTTTTGACACTAAAAAGGCTTCTGGTCCTGACGATATTCCACTCATTGTAATTAAGACATGCGCTGACGAACTGACACCGGTATTTTGTAGGCTTTTTAACTTATCCTACAAAAAAGGAATATTTCCTTCTTGCTGGAAAACTGCGCGAGTCCAGCCCATACCCAAAAAAGGCAAGAAGACCTTGCCAAACAACTATCGTCCAGTCGCATTGCTACTGATAGAGGGAAAGGTAAGGATTGATAAACTAGACGAGGATATCTTCGGAGATGGCTACAAGATAGTAAAAACAAGACTAAATGTGCCAACACCAAGGATTGTACTTCCAACTGAACAGAAAAAGAAAGTTTTCGAAGAATTGTTTATGAACCCCAAAGAAACAAACCTAAACAGAGGCATAACCAAAAAACAAAGAAGATGCGAAAAGTTTACCAAAAAGGAGATAATGGAGGCAGCAAAGAAAATAAAGAACAAAAAAGCACCAGGACCAGATGGCATACCACCGGAGGTAATAAAAGCTGTGATAAAAGGAAATGCGCTATATTTCACCCAATTATTTAACGACCTACTCAGAAAAAACACATTTCCAAAAGAATGGAAGCAAAGCAAACTCATATTAATAGAAAAAGAGCACAAAAATACAATGGAACCAAAAAAATACAGACCGATATGCTTGATAGATGTCATTGCCAAAACATACGAAAATTTAATAAATAAAAGACTAATAGATGAAATAAAAGAAAGAGGAGGTTTCAACCCAAAACAATTCGGATTTACTAAAGGAAAAACAACCATAAGTGCAGTAAACCTTATCAAGAATAAAGTGAGAGAGAAGATTGGAAAGTGGCATGCCCTGATACTAATAGATGTACAAAACGCATTCAACACCGCATCATGGGAACTTATAGTTGATAAACTAAAACAGAGAAACATTAGCCAGTACCTAGTAAATATAATCCAAGCATATTTTGACCAAAGAGAGATACAGATAACACCCGAAATAAAGAAGGAAATAGGAGGAGGAGTACCACAGGGTTCAGTACTAGGACCAACCCTGTGGAATATATTATACGACGATCTGATGGCAGTAACTGTACCAGACAGCGTAAACCTAGTATGCTATGCGGATGACCTAGCCATATTAATAACAGAAGAAAACTCTAAATTAATGACACTCAAGGCAAACGAGGCACTTCATGCTGTTCAGCTCTGGATGAAAAGAAACAAACTTAAGATGGCCCCCAAAAAAACCAAGGCCATAATCCTTAATTACAAGACCAAAACACAGGGTATACACTTTACGATCGAAGACACAATAATTATACCGGAAAAACACGTCAAATACCTAGGTATAACACTGGATAGGGGACTATCAATGGGAAAACACATTGAGACAGTCTGCCAAAAAGCCTGTAAAACGGCAAAAGCCCTAGGCGCAATACTCCCGAACTTAAGAGGACCAAAGTCACAAAAAAGAAAAATATTAGCCATGGCAGTACAGTCGATAATACTATATGGGGCGCCAATATGGGTGGAAGCAATGAACAATGAAACATGCAGAAGGAAAATAGCAGCCACGCAGCGGATCATGGCACTAAGAGTGATTTCCGGATACCGCACTATTTCCACGGACGCCAGCCTAGTGATAGCAGGACTAATACCCATACACCTACTTGCAAAGGAGACATGGAGAAAGTTCAAGAAAAGAGAAGCACAGGAAGAAGATACGAAAATGGAGAGGGGTAGGACTTTTGAGGAATGGCAGAAAGAATGGGAGGAATCAACAAAGGGCAGATGGACATATAAAATAATAGGGAGAGTAAAAGAGTGGACAGAGAGGAAATACGGCAACATAGAATATTACATGACACAATGTCTCACTGGACATGGATGCTATGCGGCATATCTACAAAAGATCGGCAAACGACAAACAGGCGAATGCTTTTACTGCGAAGAACTGGACACAGCAGAACATACAATGTTCGAATGTCCCAGATGGCAAGATAAAAGGCAAGAATTGGCACAAAAACTTGATACCGATATAAACGTAGGAAATCTGAGCGAAATAATGCTTCGGAGCAAGAAGGGGTGGGATGAAATAGGCAGACACATGAGGGAAATAATGAAAGAGAAGGAAGAGAAAGAGAGACAAGAGAAACAGATAGCAAGAAATTAGAAAACGGACTGAGAGGAATACCTAGGGTGTGCAAGAACAACAAACACATCCGGATAGCACCCCACTCTGATGAAAGGTCGATAGATGGTACCAGAGTGGGAGGTCGAAGGAAATGCTATCAAGTGTGAAAGGGGTTTTAGTGGGTGCGAGCCCCACACAGCGGCTGGTAGAGCTTTCCCCTAACACGTTAAAAAAAAAAAAAAAAAAGTCGCATTGCTTTCGGTTATATCCAAAGTTATGGAGAGGGCTATCAACGAAAAATTATTAAAATACCTGGAAGGCTTCAACATTATTAGTGACCGCCAGTATGGATTCCGTAAGTCTAGGTCTAAATCAACAGGAGACCTTCTCGCTTATGTTACTCATGTTTGGAACAACGCAATAGAACATCATGGAGAGTCCCGGGCGGTAGCACTGGACATTTCCAAGGCTTTTGACCGAGTATGGCATGAGGGGCTCCTAACTAAAGTGAGAGCATACGGAATGCCGGTTCAATTTTGTTCATGGCTGTCGAGCTTTCTTAAAGACCGTTCTCTGCGAGTGGCGATGGACGGATTTCTTTCAGACACATTTAACATCAACGCCGGAGTCCCTCAAGGTTCTATATTGTCGCCCACCCTTTTCTTACTCTACATTAACGATCTTTTGGAAAAAACTAAAAATCCTATATATAGCTTCGCTGATGACAGCACACTTTTTTCATCTTTTACTTTGGATGCTCGGACATCGGCTGCCAATGCACATCTCTATAGGCAGCAAGAGGTCTCACATCTCAACAAAGACCTGGAAGAAATTCTGTCTTGGGGTGACAGTAACCAAGTAGAATTTAACGCTAAAAAGACCCAGGCGGCAGTTTTTTCTAAAAAAGTTAATGTTGAAGAACCGGATATAGTTATGGAGGGACACTCGATTCCCTTGGCTTCATCAATTCATTTATTGGGCGTTAATTTGGATAGTCATATGTCGTGGCATAGCCACGTTGCGGCCATTGCTAAGGCAGCCTCGCAGAAGCTTGGAGTACTTTTCCGAACAAAGAACCTCTATACACCCCAACAACTTTTGATGCTCTATAAAGCCCAAATTCGACCATCGCTGGAGTACTGTACGCATATTTGGGGATCTGCTCCTAAACATACTCTGAGATTGCTATATTCCATTCAAAGAAGAGCCATTCGCTTGATCGGTGACCATAGTCTGACAAACAACCTGGAAAGCCTTGAACATCGAAAGCAGGTTGGCGACTTGAGTCTATTTTACAAATATTTTCAAATCAAATCAAATCAAAACATGCTTTATTATCATAAAAATACAAGGTATTCATAGACAAAGCTTTTTTGGAGTATAAAAAAATATAAATCATAGAACATAAAACAAAATAAAAGCAATTAATAACACCTACAGAGACAATAATGTAGTAACACACACAATAATAAAAAAAAAACAAAACAACATATTTAATGGGTTCAATAGTTATTGTTACAAAAAAGAGTAAAACAGATTAAAAGTAATAAAAATAAATAAAAAATAAACTCTGCCAACCAACATGCTCATATAGAAACCAAAACAAAAAGTGTCCATCCAGTCTCACAGGGCAATACATCAGGACCAGTCATCTAAATAATACTCTGTTAAACTATAATAGGCTTTCTCCTTAAGAAGAGACGCTGCAGATCTTTTGAATTGTATCTGTGTTGGAGACTGCTTTATACCTTCAGGGAGGTGATTAAATATTTTAATGCTTTCATAAATTAAAGGGTTCTTGGTGAGTGTGCTTTTGGGAATCGGTACTGGAACATTATTTTGTCTCGTATTATAGGGATTATGAGAAGCAAAGCTGGTAACATTGTAATATTTTTTAAATATGAGGCAAACAGTCTCAAGTATGAACAAGCAAGGTAGCGTTAAAATTCCCTGCTGTTTAAACAGTAGCCTGCAAGAATCTCGAGATTTTGCCCTGCATATATACCTTATTGCTCTTTTTTGCAAGACAAATGCTGAATTAAATAAATATTGGCTACAGAATCCCCAGAAAGCAATTCCATATCTTAAATGGCTTTCAACAAGCGAGAAATAAACTGATTTGGAGATTGACTTTCCCAACTCATTGAACACGATCCGAACCGCATAACATCCCTTTGCTAGTTTCTTATTTAGAGCTTCCACGTGTTTATGAAACTTTAACTTATTGTCGATCAGAATACCAAGGAACTTAATAAATTGTTTACTCTCTATTTCTGAGCCAATAAGAGTAAGATTGTCACATAGAAATCTGAAACTAAGTACATTTGTTTTGTTAACATTTAAACATAAACGGTTTGTATCACACCATTCTTTGACCTTCCCCAGATCATCAGCGACAATGTTTAACAAAATATCCTGTCGGGTGTGGGACCATAAAATTGTAGTGTCATCTGCGTATACTGTAAATTGTCCCTGTATATTTAGTGCTGCTAGGTCATTTACATAAAGTAAGAACAGGATAGGACCAAGTATAGATCCCTGTGGGACCCCATTCTTTATGATGAGAACATCCGACAAATCACAGCCCGACCTAACCAGCTGCCTTCTCTCAGAAAGGAATGACTCGAACCATTGAAGCGCAACACCCGTAAAGCCGTAACGATAAAGTTTCTCCAACAGTATCCTGTGACTGACACAGTCAAAGGCCTTAGAAAAATCACAAAAGACTGCCGCGGCTACATCTCCTCCATTCAGACGCAGATATAAGTCCTCCAGAAGGCTAAACATAGCCTCACGAGTACCCAAGCCCTCCTGGAAGCCGAACTGATATTTGCTTAATATCCTGTGTTTCTTCACAAAAGTTATCATTCTTAACTTGACCAGTGACTCTATAACCTTCGACAATGAAGGCAGCAATAAAATGGGCCGCAGGTTTGCCGGATCATCCGCGTCACCTCCCTTAAATAATGGATTTACCACTGCTAATTTCAGACAAGACGGAAAGGAGTCAGTGTCAAACGAAACATTTATTGACTCAACCAGAACCCTGAGAGCCTCATCAGGGAGCGCGTCTAAAATTCTAATAGATATCTCATCAATACCAGAGGTCTTCTTATTCTTGATTCCCCTAAATATAGTCCTCACTTCATCGAGATCAGTGTGAGACATGTAAAAAGAGTCGGGGATAGATACATGCTGAAGATAAGATAGAGGATCAATATTTGCTTTTAAATCCTTCGTTATTTGTTCAGCAACGTTACAGTAAAAGTAATTAAGCGAGTTAAGGTCAAAAGCCACATGATTACCTACAGAGGCACCCCTTAGATCATTGATAATATTCCAATGTTCCTTGGCCCTATTATGGGATCTGTCTATTCTCTCTTTATAATATAGTTCTTTGGCAGCTTTTATTACTCTTCTATATACCGGGTGTTGCATCGTCGAGCGGGACATAGGAAATCCCATGTAATTTTAAATGGGGTCAATTATTGGCTTCCCTAATTATTTTAGAGAAAAATTCTATCTAGGTTTATTAAAGAGCACTAAAACCCACATTCAAAAGAATAACTTTAGATATTTTTGATGAGCCCGTTTACGGGTTATCGCCGATTTCTTTTTAACTATTTCTCCTTTTTATGGCCCCGTATTTGCGGGCACCAGTCAAGGTAAAAGATGACTGTCAAATAAAGTTGTCATTTTGAAATGTGTGCTTTATTGTTATAAAAACTCGTACATCGAAAATATTAAAGGTGTATTTATGAGTACAAATTAATCTGAATAAAACTAAAATAAAGTATCCAATTACAAGGTTAATTATGGCATTTTACATGTTTCAATATTTTACTAATTAATAGGTAGGTACTATTAAATTGTTAGAACTTTAGGATTTAAGAAGATGTTCAAATATTCCTCAAAATGACAACTTTATTTGCAGAACTAATGCAGAACTAACGGGAACTCATGAGTTCTAACCCAGAACTCCCACTATAATGGTGAAATTCGTCTATGGGCCATCCGGGGACCAAATTTAGTTAGCCCCCCATTTAATTCCAAACAAAATTTTAACTACAGTTCCAGGTAGACCTAAAGGAGTTCTACAGTTCTTTAACATTTTAAAAGTCAGAACTCTTAAAAATGCCCAGTTATAGGTATTTCCATTTTGTTGGGTATCTTGACTTTGGACGTTAAAATTTCCCATAAATGGGGAGAGGTTTATTTTAAGTGGCCTATCCTATGCTGTAACAGAGTAACAGTTAACAGTAAACCTGCAGATTCCGGTCTGCAGGTAAAAATAAATATTGCAATTTGGTTAAATCAGTTTAGCTTAAGAGTTGATAATAACACGAGTAATAACCGTGCAGGGTGCTTAAATGAAAACCTAATTTTCAATTTTTCTTCCTTCCTTTTAAATAATATTTTTGCATAATAATGCTGTGGTTGGGTTTTTTTGGGACGAGGAATTTGTTAACAATTTTCATGTAGATTGCGCTCCCTACGGCATTCGGGGTACACAAAGCAAGTGTGACTTTTGCGCCATAGTGTATTTATGTCTTTAGTAAAAATGTCAATTTTACGCAAAAAAATCTGTCGCTTTCGTATATAAAGTTGGCCAAAACAACGTAATAAAATGCAGTTTGACACTTTTTCTATTTATCATTTATTTTTTTATGTAAAAATAAAACATTTTAATATATTTATTCTTTATTTATTTATTCAAGGATATGACCATTAAGGCAATAGGGTGGGAGGTTTCGTTGGTTCTGCAACAGCAACTGGGCATTTTTAAGAGTTCTGACTTTTAAAATGGTAAAGAACTGTAGAACTCCTTTAGGTCTACCTGGAACTGTAGTTAAAATTTTGTTTGAAATTAAATGGGGGGCCGACTAAAATAATTGGTCCCCGGATGGCCCATAGACGAATTTCACCATTATAGTGGGAGTTATGGGTTAGAACTTATGAGTTCCCGTTAGTTCTGCAATAGTGCTACACGGCTACCTAAACAGAAATATTTTATTCCATTTAGAACTTAGTTTATATATTTTAACAAAATAGAAAGTCGTTTAACTGGGCATTTTTAAGAGTTCTGATTTTTAAAATGGCAAAGAACTGTAGAACTCCTTTAGGTCTACCTGAAACTGTAGTTAAACATTTTTTTCTAAATAAATGGGGGGCGCGTGAAATTGGCCCCCCATTTGAAAAACATGTTTAATTTCTTTGTATAGCCAGAACTATTAATAAAAAGTAGAAAGAACTCTAGAACTCTTTATTTAGAACCCGGAACTCATTCATTTTTTAGCATATTTTACATTTGGGGGGCCAACTTCACAGACATATATAAACACACCAAGTGTTCAACTGAGGTTGCCCGCTTGATACCACCCAGAGCGGTGCATGGTAGAAATACACGACGAGGCACTGCAGCCCACCAGTACGTGGTTCAGCTTAGTGTCCCTCGAACGACACTGTTTCAGAATTCTTTCATCTGGAGAACGTCATCACTCTGGAACGACCTCCCCGAGATCGTGTTCCCTTCTTATTCTTCCTGAACAACCCTGTATAGATAGACGCGGTTTTATCCTTCGAAGGTGTGTCGTTTTTAGCTATATCGGCGTGCCAGATCCCAAAAAAATATATGCCGTAGTTTTTCAAATGTTTGCAAAATTCCAGACTGTTTTGCCATCCTGTGTAGGTTTTCATGGAAAACGGTCAACCACCAAATTTTAATATTTAGGAAAATATAGGGTACCCCATTTAAAAAATAATACTTTTGATGAATAGCAGATGTATAGGTCGTTTTAGTCTGATTCTACCAAAAATATTTAAAGAATGTCTAGACAAAGATAGCAGGCCTATGAATTGTCCCTGCTGAAGGAGCTTAACCTTTCTCTTCGCTTCCCCCTCATGGATACCATGTAGCTACAAACTGAAACGACGTACTTTAGCTGAGAGCGACATCTCTTGGCGATCCAATCCATCACCTGGCCGAATCTAACAAGGATCAGCCAGAAATGGAGAAGGAAACTCCTGTAACTATTCTTTAGATTTCTAATACAACTTTTATTATTTCCAAAAAAAGGGGGTAAGAAAAGAACTGGATACGTCACTGGCGCGCAAAAAGAAAATATTCTAACAATTTTTTTACCAATAAAATTATATTTTTGGCATTTGTAAAGTTGCTAAAAATGGTATTCTAAATGACCTGTATTCTGCTCAAAGGATGGCTGAACTAGACGTACATTTAGAGACACCCTTTTCAAGTTAGACAGCGAATGTCAAAATGGTACCTATTATCTGCATTCAGAAATAAATTATCTTGCCATAAATTTTATGCCTGGTGTTTTTTTTTATAAATCTATATTATAAACAAGTGGCGCTCTCCCTATAGCATTTATTTGAATAGTAAATAAAAAGTTGAATACAACAGTGATATGTTTCCATCTGAACTTTTAGATTCCTTTTTCAGAAAAAAAAATTTAAACATCAAAAATGCCAAATTTTTGCCTCACTTTAATTTTTATATACTGTATACAGTGTGTCCCAGGGTAAGTGAAACGAGAAGTGTAAGACAAATTGTTTAAATTTAAATTGGGATTTGCCCCCGCTTAATTAGGTAGTAAATATGTATTTATTTATATTTTAAACAGTACAACTTAGAGCACATAAGCGCATCTCTCTTATCTATGACCTAGAGCTTAAACTTCAATAGGTCTCCTTAATTGGACATAATTTAGTATAATTATTTTGACGTTATGAATATTAGGTCTCAATATCCAATTAAAATATCTGCTTTAGAAATGTCAATATGCCTTATTCACCTGCTCCGACAATTACTTGTGCAATGACAAATCTATTATAACTAAAGCTGCAAAAATAGTAGCAAACATTCCAAACAGTCTGAAATATATATTAACCTGCTTGAGCCAGCCCACAACACTTGTTACTTTGCTGGAGACTTCTGGAGGTACCTCGATCGAATGGTCTTCTACCAGCGAGCTCCATTTTGCCCTTATAGCCGCTTGTGCAGTAAAACTGGCCATGGTAGAATGATTTCACTGTTGTATTTAGTAGCAGAGTTTTTGAACTAGTATATTCTAAGTTCTATCCACCTAATAAATTTTCAGCTAAGTATTTTTGGTTTCAAAATACAAAAAAGGAAAGCAATTTAACTAGGTAGGTAGGTAGATATCTAAATAAAGATACTTTTCTGTTATGGCCAAGGGTAGAGTACCTATACAATTCTTTAATTTTGACATACCTATTGTTAAAATGGCTACTTCATACCTCAATTAAATTAAACTAAACGTAACCCAATTAAGAGAATTAGGAAGTTAAAATACTACATTCAAATGTAATCATTCATACCTACAATTAAGGAATTAAATTAAACAAAGAAGTTGGCCAACTTTTAACTTCTTAGTTTAATTTAGTTGATTCAACATAATTCGTTGGGCATTCGGTACAATCCGTGATTTCCCGTCATTCCCAGTGAAGATTATTAAACTCCCTACCGTCTAACCTGTAAATCACCGACTAGAACTTCTTTTTGTGAATAAGTAGGCTGTCATTAGCATGCGCAGTAAAAGAATAAACATATTTTTTTCATTCATCTCTTTAAACAAAAAATATTGAAAAACTACAAAAAAATTTGGTGCAAAACAAACAAACCAAAGATAGGTTAGGGGTCCACTTTTTTCTTCTCCATCACCGTTCCATTATGTCAATTAAGTGGTTTAGTTGTGGAGGTATGAACGACTGTCTTAATTTCTTAGTTTAATTCATTAAGTTTAGTTTAATTTAATTGAGGTATGAAGTAGGCTTAAGAAAGTTATTGCAAAAATTTTAATTAATCGAAGTAGGTGCTTAAGTTCTTCTGCAGACTTTGATTTTAAAGTAAATTTATGCCTTAAATATTAAATGTTTCTAATTGAAATAAGAAGTGTGAGTTAGCAATTAAGAGGTTAGCTAAACCCATCCTTAGTCATAATGAAAGAAAATTGCCAAAAATATAAAACTCAATAAGACAATAGTTAGGTCAAAAACGTATAATTAATTAAGTATACCTATTTATTGTGGGCAAACCTACATAGGTACTCATTACCATTGTAACAGTTCACCTGACCAAATGAATCCTACACATTTTAAACCTGCTATTCCTGTTAAATTTAATTTAATAAAAAACCATTTCCCACTCACATACCTTTATGTCAACTGTGTAGGTATATCCTATTTTTAATATTTAAGAATTATTGTGGCAAAACTAGCAAATTTTTCACTTCTCTGCACCAACACTGCAGTGTGTATTGATCATTTGTTACTTAATTTTTAGGTTATGCTAGCCTTAAACATTATTATCTTTAACTTCACACCAGATTTTAGGTTTAGATTTATATACCTCGATTTTCCCTCAGGGACAAATTTTATTTTAATTTTTAGGGCACAGAGCTTGGCGACCTTGCCCCGTTTGCCTTGTTAAAAATATCACAAATCACAATGTCAACAAAAGAAAGAGAATGATGATTATTGATGATGGTGAAATTAGTCCTTCTTCTTCTTCTTCTTCTAGGGTTACAATGGCCTCTTGCCTCGCGGCATCCAGCCAAGCATTTCGTTGATTTTGTTGTGTATCTTAAAAATAGGCGCACCTGAAGTGCATCGAGGAAGTTCCCCTACCTATTTTCGTATCTTCTTTCTTCCAGAGGATATGTTAACTAGGAAATGATAACAGAGGAATTGTAAACAAAACTCTTCTCGTCCTGTGGAGTGTCAGGACATTTCACACTGGGGTTTGCTCCAGGGATAGTGGAGGGTGATAGGAAGGCATATTAGTTTGGTCATTGAAGCGGTATAACTACTTAAGCTATTCAATGCAGAATACATTCAAGCAAGCACGACATGCATTACATAACACATAAAGCAAAAAATTAAATAAAAACTAGCAGATACTGTTAAATATTGATTTGGTGTATGCAAAAATTTACAGACCTCTCTCGCAGAGTATCCTTGAGGCTTCGCAAGTATATCATTTATATGTATTGGTGAGGGCAGCCTTTTGCTGATTTTCCTATATAACTCCTCTGCATTATTATTCATGTTGCATCCTAGAATTACATGACTTAAGTCTCCCAGTTCTCCACAGTTAGGGTTGTCCTTCACTTTTATTTTATTAAAGTGATAAGGAGTTAGACAGTGCGCTGACCTCATTCTGGACAGACTAGTTACATCTCTTCTTTTAATTCTTGCAATTGTACTAAACCATGGGATTTTGGGGAAGTCCGGTTGGATATTGAAATATTTTCCTCCTTTAGAGTTGCTGATTCTACGATAGTTTATGCTGCAGTTCTTCCATATTGAATCTTTTACTGTTTTATAGAAGTCGGTATAATGTAGCCTATTACCCAAAGGCTCCCCCTCCAGTCTTCCTTTATCGGCCAGCTGATCCGCCATTTCATTCCCCTCTATTCCACAGTGTCCAGGTACCCACATCAGCCTAATTTCAACTCCTGTCTCCCTAGCTTCGTAGATTTCCCTTTTAACCTGTAGGGCACTATATTCACTTCTTGCTTGAATCCCCGTTCTCCGTATTCTCTGTATTATACTTTTCGAGTCTGAGGCTATTACCATTCTATTGCTTAATTCCTTGATTTTTTGGATTGCCGTCTTGATTGCAGTTATCTCTGCTGTACAAATATTTGTCCCATCCGTTAGTTTTAAAAATACTCTTTGGTCTAAGTCTGGACAGAATACCCCTATTCCACATTTGTTTGTCTCTGGATCCACTGAACCATCTGTGTATACCACCGTGTAGTACTGGAATTCCTTCCTTAGTATTTCTTTGAAGATCTGGGGACTATGTTTTTCATCTTTTCTAATATTTGTGTCATAGGATGGGATTTCGATTTCCATGAACTGACTCCAATAGTCCATTTCATAACAGGGCTGTCTTTCTGATTTTTTAATTCTGTCCACGTATTGTAGTGCTAGATCGAACCCTTCCATGATAGGAGGTGCATTCGAGTTTCTCCAGTACGGCGGGTTTTCATTGTACATTACATAAAATGCCATTAGGGTTTTTGTTACTAGACTATTGTTCTGTGCGAGGTGTTTAAGAGCAAACTTGGCAGACAGCCAGTATCTTCGAAAGTCAAGTGGCCATTCTGCAGTTTCAGCTAGAATCACATTGGTGGGTGTGGACTTCATGCTTCCAATAACTATTCTTAGTGCTTGGAATTGTATTTTATTTAGCCTATTCCAGTTATTTTGTGATGTTTTGAAGATCGTCATAGTGCCATAGTCTAGATGTGACCTAATCATAGCTTTGTAGATCATCAAGAGGATCTTTGGGTCAGCACCCCACCACTCTTGTCAATGTTTTCATGACATTTATTGTTTTCGCTGCCTTTTTGCATATGTTGTCTATGTTCATTTTCCACCTCATAGTAGAGTCAAAAACCACTCCCAGGTATTTATAGCTGTCCACGATTTCTATTGGACTACCCTTGTATCTTAAACTTCTTTGCGGGTGTCTCCTACCCTTACTGAATATCATTGCTTTTGTCTTATTAACAGATATTTCCATTTCATTTTCATCCATCCAATCCTCTATGTTTCTGAAGGTGCTTTGCAATTCTTCAATACAACTGTCAATTTTGTTTCCTGCACAGTACACCACTCGGTCGTCCGTATACTGCAGCATTTTGACATTTCCTGTTAGATTTTCTTTAAAGTTGCTTGTGTATATGTTGAAGAGTAGTGGGCTAAGTGGTGATCCCTGCTGAATACCTTTATAGCTTGTTTGAGGACCTGCTAGTTTTCCTGATTTTGGCCCTCGTAAATAGATTCTCCTTTCCTTCAAGATTTGCGTTACCACGTTAATATAGTTACTATTAATCTTGCATCTGTTTAGATGTTGTTCCAATTTCTCCAGATTTACATTGTCATACGCTGATGCCATGTCTATGAATATTGCAACTATTACATTGTTCCTGGTAAATGCTGCGTAGATTTCAGTGGCTAGTATTGTTAAATTTTCATTACTTCCCCTTCCCTGTCTGAATCCACTCATTTCCTCAGGTAGTATCTTGTTTTTTTCCAGGAGGTAGTCTATCCTAGTTTTCATCATAGATTCTAGTATTTTGCCCCCACAATTGGTTAGTGAGATTGGTCTATAGCTGTTTACACATCTAGGGTATTTTCCTACTTTCAGTATTTGCACCACTATGGATGTCTTCCAGTCTTCAGGGATTGATGTTCTCCCCTGTAGTACCTATGTTATTGTAAATTCCAAGTAAGGAGATTTTCCTGGATTAAGATGTATGTTTGATCATGGAGTATGTCATGTTGTCTGGCCCAGGTGCCGAGTCTCTTTTTTTGCTGTGAAGCACATGTTCCATTTCTTCTATTTTGAACTCGTCAACTTCTCGCATTTCTCTGTTTGAGTGATTCATGTCTTGTGGGATGTATGGGGGTGCTAGCTTATCTAGTATTCCTTGCAGCGTTTCCTCTTCTACCACTGTATTCTGGTTTGTGCCTGCAGTATTTGAGAATCGTTTTACTACCCTCCATATTCTTGATACTGGCGTTTCCCTGCTTATTGTTTCTGTAAATGCTATAAAACTTTCTTTTTTTTTTTTTCGGAGGGTTCTTTTTGCGATTGCTGCCTTCTTCTTATATTCCAAGAAGTTCTCTTCTGTTATTCTATCTTTATAGTTTCTCAAGGCTTTTCTCCGTTCTTCATTTAGTCTTTCACATTCATCATCCCACCACTTTGGATTTATTGTTTTTTTCCTTTTTCTGCCATTTAATTGTACCTTTCCCATAGCATTACCTGCTGCTGAATCTATTTTTTCCTTCCATTCTTCCCCATTTTGAGCTTCTCGTTCTTCCAATAAATTTTTATATAATACCCAGTTGGCGTTCTTGATTCTCCATTTACATCTTTGAACTGGCATTTGTTGATTAAGCATATTTTCTTCTATATTGCAAATGGTTGGAAAGTGATCGCTGTTCCTTGTGTTATTGTGAACCCTCCATTCGCATTTGTTTGCTAGGTTGTTGGATGTTATTGTTATGTCTGGGCAGCTTCTCCCCTGATTAGGTAGTGATATTCTTGTTATGCTGCCGTCATTTAGTATGATCCCTTCTGTCCTGTCTATGACTTCTGCTAGATTTTTTCCTTTACTGTTGTCATGTGTTGATCCCCATCTAGAATGTTGTGCATTTAGATCTCCCATAAGTATAAAATTACATCCCAGATGTTCTATGATTCTCTTAAATTGGCTCACCGTCAGGTAGGCATCAGGTGGGCAGTATACGTTGCATAACTTTGTGTTTCCTATTTCAATACTTAATATTTGTAACCTTGCTGGATAGTTGAATGGGATATCTACTTTTTTAAAGGCAATGCTGCCTCTAATCATAATTGCTATCCCTCCTTTGTCATCTAATCTATCCTCTCTTATATATAACTGTAAAATTTTTCATGTTAAAATTTATTGATGGCTTCAGATATGTTTCATTGAGAAAGATTATATCTGGTTCTTCTTTGGAAATTATATTAGTAAGAATGTCTTTGTTGGAGTTTACACTCCTAAGATTCCACTGTATGATTTTGGTCCTGCTCCTCTGATCCATAAGTGAAAATACTGTGTGCTTCTGGACTCCTGTCGGGGATCTGTTCTTGCCATAATCTATCGTTTCCATCATTGATTTCCATGGGTTTTTCTCCCAAAACTCTTTCCATTTCATTTATAATGTGAATTTTATTTGCCTCGCTGGTTCTGACTTGGGCTAGTATGTCTCTAATCAGTGTCATTATTGGAACAACCTCTGGTTCCTTGCCAGATTCCGACTTCTGAGGAGGGGTCCTGCATGAAGAGGGGAATAAACAGGAATTATGTTCTTCTTTGTTATATTGCGATATCTCTGGTGATATCGGGGTAAGGAATTTTCTTTTCCTTTTTAGTTGAGTTGAGTATCTTGTTGGATTTGTATTTGTTTTTTGATTGTACATACTTCTTTGTTCAATTGTTATTAGGTCTGCTTCCTTCCTAATTGGTCGTAGATTTGGATACTCTTCTTGGTAGTTGAACCTTGCATCCTGTACTTTATGTAGTTTTTGTTCTTCTACATTGCCTGACTCTCCATGTTTGGGGTGCCTCTTCCTTGCCTCAAAATATAATAAATTCTCTTCTGCCATTGTCCTTTCAATATCTTTTTGCCTAGTGTACTCTGGGCATTTTCTGTTCGTTGCTACGTGCTTTTCCTGGCAGAATACACAGTTAGCCTCTTTGCCACAGGTCTCCTCATGTTCATCTCCGCACTTGGCGCATTTGACCTTACCCTTACATTGGGCTGCTATGTGCCCATATCTTAGACATTTTCTGCATTGTTGAGGGTTTGGAATATATAGACTTACTTTTGCTTCCACATAATAGGTTTGTACATGCCTGGGGAGGGCCGTGCCTTTAAATGTTATAAGCAGATTGTCAGAGTCTTCATACTTTGTCTCATTTCCTTCTACTACTCTTCTCTTCATTCTTTTAGCCTCTAGAATTGGCACTGTCGAGTCTACCTGTTCTAAAAATTCTTCTACACTAATATTATCTACTCCCCATGCAATTCCTTTACAGGATGCTAGGGAAGCCGGAATGTATGCAATTAAATTTTCTTGAGCTACTATGTTGTGCGATACAAAGTCGTTAGCTCCTTTAGCCGTTGTGAACTCGATGCTTGTTCTGTTCTTACCCTTCTTGTTGATTTTTGTAATGTCTTTAACATTCGCATTTTTAAGTTTTTTCCCTAGAGCAACTGGATGCAAATAACCTACATTTTTATTCCTACTCTCTACTATTACGATAAATGGTCCCTGACTTCTATATGCGTAAGTATGGATTAAGCGTTTTGGAACATGCGTTTGACTTTGGGGGCCACTTTGGCCCCCAGAGTCGTCCCCCAGGCCCCCAAACTATATGCCTTTTAGGTTAGGATTTTGGTTAAATTAGGAAAAAGGATTATATTTACCAATTTGTTGGCTGGATGGTTTTCGGATTTTCCGTTTTGTCTTTCTTTCTCCAATCAGTGAATTTTGTTTGCGTTTTACTCTTTATTCTTCAGCTATAATTATTTCACACGTGTCGTTCCTCGACACCCAAAGCGAAAAAAATGTGAAATTAGTCACAAATAGACGAAACCCATAAGCCACTGCCACTACCACCGTGTCTAGGTAGGTGGTAGTGCATAAAGCGCGTCTCTCTTGTCTATGACGAAACCACAGTATACTGTCCCCAAAGTCTCAAGCCGATTCAAGTCCAATACCGGCCGGATAAGTGTGCTTCAAGCTTCAACCTTACAAAAATCCATAAAAATTATATCAACCACAAAGAACACTAATTGAATTCAATTCGTGTTGTAACGAAAATAAAGTTATAAAATATAACGTTAAAAACAGACATAACAAGGAAGGCGTTCAAGAATTCTAAAACCAATGAACCGCTAAATAATTTTACCGGTAACGTTACTGTAGTAGCGTAACCATAGAATAGGAGGGCCCCTCTTATTTCTATGAGCGTAACACAAGAACTTTCTATATTAGAGAGATATAGGTATATCCAATAACACGTAATCCGAGAAGAGCAAACGACACGTAAAAGCCTGTTTACATTAAAGCCTGTTTACATTAGGTGCAAAAAATGTCATGCAAAGTATTGCTTCTGCAAAGAATTGCATTGCGTAACCGTTTACATATCATGCAAGTAAAGGATGCAAGCATCTTAATAACCAGTTGTACCAATATAATTAAATAATTCTGTATTGATTTATTTCTTACCTGTTTATATTCTACTAAAATTGTATTTTTAAACTGAAAAGCAACCACTGCTAATTACTGAGCATCTTTGAAAACAACGAAATATTTTAGGCTTGGCTTTGCTTAGCTTGGATCAATGGATGAATCGAGTTGTTTATGTTGGTACCTGTTGTTTCACCCAAAAATTGCATGTCATGTGACATAAAAATAGCGCGTGTTCTAATTTGACGCAATGCAAAGAAAATTGCAACAGCTGATTGCAAAGTCGCAAGTGCGCATGCTTACAGGCAATTTTTTATTGCATTGCACGTGCAATTTCCTAATGTAAACAGGCTTTTAGGAAAGTGCACGTGCAATGCAATAAAAAATTGCCTGTAGGCATGCGCACTTGGGACTTTGCAATCAGCTGTTGCAATTTTCTTTACATTGCATCAAATTAGAACACGCGCTATTTTTATGTCACATGGCATGCAATTTTTGTGTGAAATCACAGGTACCAAAATAAAAAAATCAATTCATCCATTGATCCATGCCGAGCAAAGCCAAGCCAAGATAAACTAATATATTTCGTTATTTGCAAACGTGCTTAGTAATTAGTACAACTGGTTATTAAAATGCTTTCATCCTTTACTTGCATGATATGTAAACGGTTACGCAATGCAATTCTTTGCAGAAGCAATACTTTGCATGACATTTTTTGCACCTAATGTAAACAGGCTTTAATGCTTGGTGTACACGGTGCGAGAAATCACGAACGAGAAGGTCTCGAATAAGACTTGCATTCGAGCTCGAATCGTGTACACGATTCACGCGCGTGCTCGAATGTGTTTATGCATGTTTATTAGTTGGCGTGCGAATTTCGTACGAGGACGTTGTAGCTTCTCAAAAAATAACATTTTTTGTTTTAATTATGGCAAAGTGGAGTGAAGAGCAGATGTCCAATTTTATTCAGATTTATGAAATGCACACGTGTTTGTGGAAATCAAACTCTCCGGAGTACAAAAATCGCGAAAAACGACAGAGGGCTTTAAATAATATAGTGGAAGAGATGAAAATGCCGAATTTTACAGTTAACGAGTGTAAAAACAAAATAAAAAATGTACGCTCACATTATTGCCAAGAGCTAAAAAAAGTTAAAAATTCCATGAAAAGCGCTGCGGCAACTGATGATGTATATAAGCCAACATTGCCGTGGTTCCACCTTTTGGATAGTTTCTTGAGAGCGATGGTAATACAGGAAGACAGAATCTAACTTGAAAGTAAGTATTTTTATTACAAATTATTATATTTAAATCATTTTATTTTGCCATGGTACTGCACCTTCTCCATTAAAATATGCGCAGTAACTATTTCGTAAATTTGTGGCATCCCGTGTAGGATTATTGTAACTTCTATCTGCATGCGTACTTCTTAAACCCTGTGTACTTTGTCTTCATTTACCAACAACAACTTCACCAGAATCTAGATCTTCGCTGTCCGCTATCCCACAAGGCCAGTAATTTTGAGCATTGCTATTCCTCAGCCAGTTATGCAAGGAGCAAGCAGCTAATATAATCTTATTTACCTTGCGGGAGCTTAAGCTTACACTAATATCTTTTTCAAACACTCGAAAGCGGGCTGCTAGAATTCCAAACGCGTTTTCAACAATGCGTCTTGCTCTTGAGAGTCGATAGTTAAATATTCTTTCTGCAACACTTAAATTCCGTTTTTTGTACGGCTTCATTATTTGAGTTGTAAGAGGAAACGCATCATCTGCTACTATTATACCGTTTTCTGGTATATTTATAGTTTTGTTTGTTAATGCTTCATAGAGACTTGAATTTCTAAATATTCCTCCATCTGAAAATCGTCCCTTTGATCCTACATCAACATAAGTAAAGCAATAGTTATCATCCACCAATGCCATTAATACAATACTATTTTTTGGAGGGCACTTAATATTGACATGTTTTCCGTCTAAAGCTCCAATGACGTTAGGAAAATTCCAGCGTTTTGCAAATCCACTTTGAATTCGCTGCTATTCTTCAAACGTTGAAGGAACTTGTAACAAATAATCATATTTAATAAAATTTTTCTTTTGCAGACCACACCACAGAACAATAAAGGTTAGGACCACACCAAGGGAGATAACAGAAAATACGCAGATAGACATGGCAGCAGATGAGTCAGAAGTGACAGTAGCTGATGATTCGATCCCTTCGCCTGCAATTATTATTAATAGACAATCAACAAAAGTTGATGGGAAACACCAAATTTTTCCCGCCTGCTTATCCAGCTTCGTACCCACACTCTTCTATTTACTTTTTTTTTCTTTTTTTGTTGTAGTTTTCTTGCTATTAATATAGCCAACATTGCACTAATAACACAAACACCTTGTTCTACCCAAACCATCTTTACAAAAATGAGCACGAGATACCTCGAACCGTGTCGACACTTCACGCCTTCACGCATATCTCTTTCGAGATGCGAGTCACGAATGCTCTTCACGCACGAGGTTTCTGGCACGGTTTCTCGCACCGTGTACATGCGGCATAACAGCGTAAATTACTCCACGCGCTATTTTGTGTGGTTATGTTTCATTTTAGAAATATCGGAGCCAGCATTGGAACCAGCGATAGCGTCAAGTGTACCTACTCAGTAAGGAACGTTGTCTCAGACGAACAAATATAATATTTGTTCGTCTGAGCACGTTATCAATCAACAAAATTAAAACACAATTTTTAACTTAAAATTTAGATTTTGCGGACGACGCTATTGAAACTACCGATTTCTCTCTATTTATTTCATCATCATCATCATCATTCAGCTCCCTGCGTCCACTGCTGGACATAAACCTCCCCCATTTCTGCCCATTCCCTCCTGTCTTGAGCTCTCTGTATCCAATTGCCTGCACATCTCCTTAGATCGTCCGTCCAACGCGTTGAGGGTCTTCCCCTGCTTCTCTTCGAGCGCGGTCTCCACTCGAGCAGCCTTTTCGTCCATCTCCCGTTCGTCATTCGTGCCACGTGTCCATGGTCCAGCCCACTTCTATCTAAGAAGCTTATGGCACTTATGGCAGTGGCACAGCCGGCCTCGGTAGCTCGGTGGGTAGAGAGCTTGCCGGGCAACTGATAGGTCCCTGGTTCGAATCCGGGCAAGGGCATGGATGTTTGTGTGAATGTGAATGATTATACAAGTTTTAAGAAAAAATCCTGGCTGGATGCCGAGAGGCAAGAGGCCATTGCAACCCTAGAAAAAAAAAAAAAAAAGCTTATGGCACAGTATAACGGAACTATATAGTTCCGTTATACTGTGCTTATGGTAACACAGCGCAAGATGGAAAGGTCCATGCTCGGAATATCACTGCGGGATCTATTTATTTACTTCTCCGCAAATCGTCTTTTTCGCGAGTGCGTAATCTATGTTTAAAAAGGAATATTCCTTTTAATCGGATCTTTAAGAAATTGTCATATGCGGGTGTCACCGAATGACCGAAAGGCTAACCAGCCTCGCCTTGCCTTACCGAAAGGGACGAAAAACGAGGTTAAGTGTAATGTGATTTATTTTAATAGAAAACCAGACGAAAAAGATTAATTTAAGTTATTTGTAGAAAATGTCCGATCATATGCCTAAAGTTGACCTTGCTAAACTAAGTGTTAACAACCGAGAGTTTATTCAACGTATTACCCGAGAAAACCAAGAAAGAGTTGCGAAATTAAAGAGGACTAGAAGGAACAACCTTATTACTGCGGGAATCCTCGGAGCTGCTGTAGTTGGAATATACTCTTACACGATTTTAGCTGTTAAACAAGAAACATTTTTAGACGACTTTGAGGAACCAGCTAAAACTACTGATAAGTAGTTACACATTACTCTACACAATATACCTACTAAAAATGTCTAGATTAAGATTGCCCCCCTTACCTAGTGTTAGAGATCTTGTTAAATTATATAGGTTAAGGGCCATTAAACAGTTATCTCAAAATTTTCTTATGGATGAAAGATTAACTGATAAAATAGTAAGAGCAGCTGGAAAAATACATGGGCATTATGTTTGTGAAGTGGGGCCAGGTCCAGGAAGCATCACACGATCAATTATCAAAAAAGAACCCAAACAGCTAATTGTTGTTGAAAAAGACCCTCGATTTGTGCCAACATTAGAATTACTACAGGAAGCTTGTAAATCCCATACTGACATGCATATTGAAATTGGAGACATACGTAATTTTAATTTAGAAAAAGGCTTTGAAGATGCACCAATAATGGATTGGACTAATTCTTTACCTCCAATTCATTTAATTGGAAACCTTCCATTTAGTATTTCAACAAATTTAATAATACGTTGGTTGGAATGTATTTCACAAAAATCATCTGCTTGGCATTATGGACGAACACCAATGACATTGACTTTCCAAAAAGAAGTTGGCGAACGAATGATTGCTCCTAGTCACAGTAGACAAAGATGTAGACTTTCTGTAATGTGTCAGCTGTGGTGTGATGTTCATTATAAATTCACTATACCAGGCAAAGCTTTTGTGCCTAAACCAGATGTTGATGTTGCAGTAGTTACATTATATCCTCTTAAAGCTCCTTTGCTTGATTTACCATTTAAGATGGTTGAGAAGGTGGTGCGCACAATTTTTAATACAAGACAAAAATTTTGTCATAAAAGTGCTGGAAAATTATTTCCGGAAATGCTGCGTGATGAACTAGGGCCAAGATTATTTTTCCTGTCGAATGTTAAACCTATCATTCGACCTTACCAAATTACAAATGAAGAATTTGTTCAATTGTGTTATGCTTACAAAATCATTTGTGATGAATTTCCTGAAGTTTCGGATTATAATTACAGGATGCCAAAACATTTAGCTGAAAATAGTAATTTAAATGTTAATATTTCTCTTTAATAATTTTTTTGAGGATGGAATTTTGTGAGAAATTTGGTCCTATAGAAATTTTCAAAATAAAAGAGAATTTAACAAATCTGTTTAATGAGCCAATCAATAATTTAAATTGCAGGTTGGCAAAGAAAAGCTATAGGCATTATGTAGTAGAGTTTTTAAACTTCTGTTATTTTTTTGTTGTATAATCAATTATGATAATTTGTATTGATTTAAAGTAGTGGAAATAAAGATATTTAAATTGATACTTAATCAATAATTTTATATTTACCATTTTCATCATATAAAATTATTCTAAGGTGTTTATAAAATACAGGATCTGCTGCATAAATAAACGACAGGGTAGTGTTAAATATTTTGTAGTTAAAAACCCACACATAACTTGAAGGGGGCTTAAAAGATAGGTTATAAGTCTGAATAACTAGATCATGTGCTTTCTTTTGGGATAAGGTGGTGCCCTCTGGTAATTGTCAATCTTTGCAGATTATCTTGGGGGTTGAGATTTCTTTTAAGACTTGATTTGACTATTTATTTTTGTTGGCATTTTTTTTCATAGGGGAGAGTCTTTTAACGTTTGGGCTCAAATAAACAAACGCTACGCACTTAACTCAAAAAATTAGATTACAAAGAAAAATAAAGGTTAGTCTAGTTCCTCAGACGAACAAATATTTGTTCATTTGTTGGTCTCTCAGTTTAGTTTTTTATTACTCATTTATACAGGGTCGTTGGTATATTATTATATGGAAACTGTCGATTATTTCTTAAAGTAAAACAGCTAGCAAAAAATAATTAAGACAAAAGTTTTAGGGTTTTTTAATGTCTATAAAAATTTTAAAAGAATAAGTATACAGGATGAGTCAGAAAGCCGTAGGAAAACATAGTTAGCTTTTTTTTAATAGAACACCCTCTGTCTTAGGATATTTTTGGATTTATCATTAAATTACAATTATTTTTTAAAGAATACATTATAAGTCTAAACCTAATAGTGTCCGAGATATCGACTATTGAAAAATTACATTTTTGAACTTTGACAGCCTCTAGCTTTCTAACGGTACGTCTTAGAATAAAACGGCTTACATATCCCTATCTTAGTTTTTTATTATCTTCCTGCTGGTGTCAACTTCCGGTTAAACCGGATGTAACTCAAAAGCCGGAAATATAGTACTTCCGGTTTAACCGGAAGTTGTATTTTTGGGAAGATAATAAAAAAGTAAGATAGGGACATGGAAGCCATTTTGCTCTATGGCATAACATTAGAAAGCTAGAATCTGTCAAAGTTCAAAAATGTAATTTTTCAAAAATCTATATCTCGGAAACTATTAGGTTTAAACTTATAATACACTTATTAAAAAATAATTGTAATTTTATTTAGAATCCAAAAATATTCTAAGATATAGGGTGTTCTATTAAAAAAAAGTAACTCTGTTTCTCTACGGATTTTCGACCCATCCTGCATACTTATTTTTTTTTAATTCAAATAGATTTCAGAAACCCTAAAACTTTTTTCTTAAATATTTTTTGCTAGCTGTTTTCTCCATAGTTTTAATCCTGTGGTTTTACTTTAAGAAATAATCGACCGTTTCCATCATATCATACCAACGACCCTGTATTTAGAGAGCGTTCAGTAGTTTACCTACAACAGCTGTGATGTAAAATGATGAGTTTTGAAGTTTTGACGTATTTTGACTTCTCAAAGAACAAGAAAGGTTAGGGATTGAGTGAAAGTTTAAAATAATTTATTTACAAAAAAGCTGTGCTGAATAAAACTATAATAATTAAGTAGATTCTTACGAATGTATTAATTTGATTACGAGTTTGTCTTAGTATACAAGTTTCTATTGTCACTTCTTTCAGCAGGTATGTCTAATAATTATACCCACTTTATGAAATTCTAAATTTTTATTTAGGCCAGCGTCTTTTAGGATATTATATTATTATTACTATTTAGGATATGGAAACAGATACGAGTATGTAGATAAATAAAGACGGATTTTTTATTTGTGGATTTATAAGGAAAAATATCATTTAATAAAAGTATATTCTTTATAGAAACCCATAATTAAGTATACCTACCTACTTTTTACATGCCCACTGTCTTCCAAATACCGAAGAAATATCGTTGTTAGGATCGAAATACTATGCGCCAGAGTAAATATTTTTCCAAATGCAGATTATGTAGGTATTTCTACTACATCTCAAGTCTCTTTAAAACTTTCCTTACTTTTTGTCTAAAAGCTACTTTGCTGATTTATTGGAAAGCGTTAACACTTAAACTAGGTAAGTATAGGTACCTACATTTTCGGGTCTCCTGTAAAATTTGTTTTTTGGAGGCTATTTGATCTCTTTAAAGTATCTGAGTGATGTAGGTACCAAAGGTAACTACTACATTCGTACCAGGTACATACTAAACAAAACACTCAACAGTTTCTCAATAATATGAAAAAATATTTATTATAAAAATTTTGGGCCTGCTATATATTTTAATAACAGACACATGTAGGCACATTTACGAAAAAGTTTAACAATTACAACTGACTGAACACTGAACTCAGATGTTTAAAATAAATAAAAATAAAGTATTTTTGAAATGAGTCACAAAGCTAGGTATCCTATAGAGAGACAACCAACAATACTTTGGTTTAATAATTAATTGTTAGCGACAGGGATAGATGGACTAGGAACTAAATTGTTAAGACAGGCGATTTAAGTTATGTAAACTATACCAAATTTTTGTACTGATTTAGGCCCGGATGCCAGGAATACACAAGGCTCAAATTTACATGTATTTCATTATCCACAAGAACCTGATTTTACAAATTCAAGCACACATTAATTTGACACTGGTGTTTACTTGAACCTTAATTTTGAATTGAAGGAAGCAAATTAAAATATTTAGGTACTTTATTTGTACAAAACAGCTAAAATATATCCTAAAAATCTAGACTCTAGACTAGAGTACAGGGTGATTCTTTATATTTTACTCAACGGATTTTTCGGTTAATATTGGTCTTACAAGGAAGTTTAAATTGGCAATTTTAAAGTATCTTTTATGGACATTCAGAATCCGTTATCAGAAAAAACAAAGGGCACCAAAAACTTGAACTTTTTGAATAAACTGGTATTTTTTAAATGAAACACCCGCACAATCGCTAGAGCTTGTTCTCCTGATTTCAAATATGATATAATTTATTATGATTATTTTTGTAAATTTTCGAAAAAAATATATTTTTTTCATATAATATATGGCAACAGGACGGGACACCAACTCATAGAAAAGTTTGGTAGGTTTACCCTTGATTTTGACCTTTAATGATAACCTTTGATTAGGTACCTCAAAAATAAATTATTACAGTGTCAAGCAAAACTTTATTGTCAGTAACTTTTAAAGATTTTATTAGTACTTGGGATCTCTGTTTTTTTTTTAAGTTAGGAATGCTCCTGCGACTTCAATTGGATCTTCGCAAACTGTTTAGGTTTTATCACTTGTAGAAATTTTGAAATTGACTTTTGCCTTGATTATTCGTATTTCTGCTTGTTTGATTTAAAAAGTTTTTATACTGCAAAATTTTGGCGCCTATTCCATTGATTGTGAATTGATTGGGTGATTGGTGGTTGATTGATAGTGTCTCACTACTATTAGTGCCTCTCTACTATGGAATTGGACAACAGGGAGCCAATCTTTCGGTAGTTTGTACGTACTGTTTGGTATAGATCTCGTGTGGGAGTCCGTGATTAATGGGTTTGTCGATACGTCCGTACGTCTGTGATAGTCTGTAATAATTTTTGTGAAAAATTCATTTATTGTCTGCGTACGAAAGTCTTGATGAAGTATGCGATTCATCGTGTACCTGGGTACATCCGCAATAATTTTTAGTGCCCTGTTTTGTATTACCTGGAACTTATTAAGCTCCGTTCTGCTTATGTTGCACCATAAGTGAGAACCGGCCTGACTAACACCTTGTAGAGGTTGACCTTAGACCTATTACCAAGTCTACTCCGCCTGTGAAGCAGAGGGTAGATAGAGCGTAATTGATGCCATGCTAGCTTCACTCTATTAATTGAATTGCGCCTCCAGTTCAGTCGTTGATCAAATATAAGTCCCAGGTAATTTACCTCCTGGCACCAGTTCACCTGGACTCCGTTGACACGAAGCCTTGTCTCAGGCCTACTAACATTGCTTTTCGAAAAATAAATAGCCTTCGTCTTAGAGGGATTCAAGCGAATCTTCCAATCCGACAGCTATTTATCTAGCTTGATTATATGTGACAAGTCGCGGCTGTTTGGCAGTTGAAGTGATTGCGTATCGTCAGCGAAACAATAGAGCTGCGTAAATCTATCGCGCGCATCGGAGAGAGAGGTGAACCTTGCGGTACTCCCGCCCTGATGTGTTTATTCAAAGAAAGTGCGTTCTCTGAATTTTATTAGTGTGCAATGCTAACGGAGCAAAGAATACATAATGATTTATTTTAAATTACTTCGAAATATAAAATAAAACATTTCACAAAATACGATAAACATAAACCAATACATGATTATAATTTAAGGCATAATTCATAAAAATAGACATCAACCAGATTAGCATAACAATAATTATTCAAACACCGCTCCACCATGATGCGTAATATGGTACAAATCCTACACATGCTAAAAACAGTACTGACTTATCTCCGATATCATTAAGAGAAATAAAACAACTGAATAAAGACATTAGTGTGAAATGGGGACGTTTTTATTATGTTCCATTACAGTCTACTTAATATTTCAATCAAAATACTCGATCGACATTGGCGCGAGACGAGATGTTGAGAGATTTGATTAATATAAGTAAGAAAATAAATATAAACAAATTAGTTATTTTAAAAAATGATAGTGATAAAGAATTTATTGCAATATATGTATAATAAAAGGAGTTAAAAAAGTAATGGATAACGATACAAAAAGAGTAATTTTAAACGATTTTCATTTATTTCCTACGAGTGGACATGCAGGTACTAACTGGATAGTAAATCACCTCAACAACATGGTTTCTTTGAAGGCAGATCAACAGCCACTAACCTGGGTGTTTTTCATAACAGTTTAGTCAATGATGTAGAAAGTGGCTTTCAGGTAGATGCGATATACACCGACATATCAAAGGCATTTGATCGAGTTTGTCATCGCTTACTGATCAAGAAACTTTCACAGTTGGGAGTCGGGGGACCATATCTTGCATGGATTGCGTCGTATTTGATTGATCGTAAACAGTGCGTCAAGCTTGGGAATGTAGTGTCACGTGAAATAAATGTTTTGTCTGGAGTGCCGCAAGGATCTCACTGGGTCCAATCTTATTTTTAATTTTTATTAACAGTGTTGTAGATCAATTTAAAAAATGCAAATTTCTTTTGTATGCCGACGATTTGAAACTGTTTTGTTCCGTTAAATCTATTAGCGATTGTGTAGCTGTTCAAGAAGATCTCAATAATTTAGATAAATAGCTAACGTTGTGTTTCCATACTCCATAGAGAATGTTAAGCTAGAATCTGTTGATCATTTCAATGACTAGGGTGTAACTTTTAATAGAGATCTAAGCTTTGATAAACATATAGATAATATAGTCTTGAAGGCGGTTAGAATGCTGGGTTTTCTGCGCCGTACTTGTTCTGACGTTAATGACACTAAAGCTATCACGTCTTTATATAATTGCCTAGTGCGTAGTGTCTTAGAATATAATAGTATTATTTGGAGTCCTGTCTATAATTGTTATAAAGAGCGTTTGGAACGCGTCCAGAATAAATTTGTTAAATTTTTACTATTCAAACATAGATTTCCTTATAAAGATCTTGTAATCTTGTAATGTTCCAATAGCAGGCGGTAAAACCGATGAAGCTATTGCTTTGTCCGTACCTTTGTTTGTCACTTCCGTTCACTTACGCACTGTAATGAATCATTCTAGTTGCACCACATTTTAGTTCTCTATCTAAACGGGTTTTAAACGCGTTTATAGTAAGAGCAGTTACTGTATTTTGGGACAAACCATTCCACGAATACACAACCCGGTTAGAAAGGTAGTTTTTTCGTTGGAGTTTTGCGGTTTTTTCCTTGTCTAGCTTTTTTGAGTGTCCTCGGAGTTGCTGGTTGTGGTCCTGAAGGAAGACACCCTGGATTGAACATTTATACCATCCACTTGTAATTTTATAGGTTTCGATCAGGTCCCCTCTGTGCCTTCGTTCTTTCAATGTTGTTATCTGGAATCTCTCCAACCTTTGAGGGTATGACAAATTTCTTATCTCGTGAGGTATTTTAGTGACTCTTAGTAGGGGTTCTACACCGCGAATGCATACTCCAGTTTTGGCCTGATGTAAGTCCGGTACAGCATTGCCATCATTTCGACCGAGTGATCTCTGAATGCGTGTTTAATGAGATAGATAAAAGAATTTGCCTTTTTAGCTATTTTCGCAATGTGACTCTCCCATTTGAGGTCCGATGTGACAGTGACTCCAAGGTCGTTCTGCTCTGTCACAGACGACAAAACAGTGCTACCCAAGGGATACTCTTTACTACATTTTTTAGATCCTCCTGGAGCTGTATTACGTTGAGGCTAGGGTTCGCATAGAGTTTACAGTCGTCCGCAAAACTCATTATTTTGGTTTATATTTGGTCAACAAGGTCAAAGAGATAGGAGGTAAAAAGCAGCGGCCCAAGCACTGAGCCCTGTATAACCCCGCTGCTAACTAAATGCTTGTTTGACATTTCCCCGTTCACTCTCACCTGTTAGTATCGTTCCTTAAGCAGGTCAGCTGTCAAAACCAGAAGTGGCCCTCGCACTCCATAGTGTTCCAATTTATTAAGCAACATGTCATGTGGGACTTTATCAAAGGCCTTTTCATAATCCAAATAGATTACATCTGTAGGCTGCGAGCTGTCATGATTCACTGTCCAGTCATTCAAACACTCCAACAGGTTTGTCGTGGTTGAGCGTTTTAAGAGAAACCCATGCTGGGACAATGGTATTAAGTCGTTTTCAAAAAAGAAATCTGTTATCTCTTTCACCATTATCTTTTCCATACACTTCAATGGGTAAGACTTATTGGACGGTAGTTTTCTGGCTGATGCCTGTTGCCTTTCTTGAAGAGGGGGTAACAATAGACAGCTTCCACCGCTATGGTATTCTTCCCAGCTCCAAGCACTCCTGCATAGCTTCAGAGAGCCATGACTCAACCCAATCAGTGCAGTTCTGTAACAATACCGTTGGAAAACCATCCGGTCCAGGACTCGAGTCTATTTTCATGTTTTTTAGGGCTTCCTTAACCTTCACCTCTGTGAAGTGCACATTACTGATTGAATTTATTACTCAGGTGTTCGCTGGAAGTTCGGGGAGGGGACGATCTTGGCGTGGGGTGAAGGATTTATTAAATTGCTCTGCAAATTTTTCTGCCGTGGTTCGTGAGTCCAAAATTTCATGTGTAACGGGGTCTTTCAATGCAACTGTTGTCAACTTACAGTGTAGGTTTCTACTTATGTACTTGTATATTCTTTTTGGAGAATCTGATTGTATTACCCTATGTTCATACGTTTTTCTGGACTCTCCAAGCTTTTGTTTAAGAATGTTATTTTGTGTCATGTAGGCCTGATATTTAGGTTGTGTTCTGTTTCTTCTATATGCATCCCACAATTTACGCTTTTTATCAATTTCTCGAAATAAGATCTGGGTTATCCATGGCTTTTGTTGATTGGTTTTTATAGACCTCAATGGGATTAGCATTTCAACTGCCTTGTTTAGAGCTGTTTCGAAGTTCTCGAACTTGCTTTGTTCTCTTTTTGGTTGCTGTTGTCTGAGAAAGTTGTTTATTTCATCATAGTTGGCAGTGTGAAAGTTCCTTCTCAACACCCTATTTGTTGGTTTTGGTGGAAGCCTCAAGTGATTTACTGCCGTAATTGTAACATGATCGCTACGCCCTATGGGTGCCTCAGATTTAAGGTTAAATATATTTTTTGGGTCACTACACAAAAACAGATCCAACAATGAGCTTTGGTCATTTCTATATCGTGTTGGGAAATTGACCAATTGGTACATATTGCTATCACAGTACATGTCCACAAAGTCTTGTGTTTTTTTGTCAAATGGGGTCACCGTTAAGTTTTCCCAATTTACATTTGGGTAGTTGAAATCTCCGAATATGAATACTGAAGTTTTAGTAGTAAATGCATTGCATATTGTATTAATTAGCTGGGTATTGGCTTGCTCAGTAGTTGTGTTTCCAGGTCTGTAGATACATGCAACTATTATCTTTACCTTATCTATGCGTACATCTAACCATACCGCATCTACTGGTGCATCTGTGTGGTAGTTTTGAGCAACAGAGCAGCTTAGGTTGTGTCCATATATTTGGTTTTTAACAAAAATACATGCTCCTCCCCCCTTTTAATTTGGTCGATCTTCTCTAAAAATGCTGTAACCATCTAGGTATATTATACTGTCATCTATGTCATCTCGTAACCAGGTTTCGGTAAGCATAACTATGGTTGGACTGTGAGCCAATACCCGAGCTTTCCACTCATCTATTTTATTTACCATTGATGAAAGGTTGCTGTACCAGAAAGAGATTTCAACTACCTCTGCACCTATTAGTTTTTTTACACTTTTTTCTATGATTTTTGGGATTCCATTGATGTATTTAACAATGATATTCTCTTTCCCCTCGCTTTTTTGCTTCTGTAATTCTATGAGAACTTGCTTCAAGTATTTTCTTTGGTTTTCTGTCTGGTCTGCCTTTATATATACTCCTTGCACATTCTGTTCAAGAATTTTTTTGTTTTTAAGGGCTTTTAACGCTTCATGTCTATTTTCCAAGATAACTTTTAAGGGTCTTTTTTTGCCAGCTGCTTCGCTACCCAACCTGAAAATCTTAGCAGTCTCTGGCAGGCTCAGGTTCATCTGTCTATACAATCCACTGATGGTGTCTCTCTCATCTTCTATCTTCTCCTCCAGGTTAGTTTTTTTTTATTCATCCACACCAAAAAACAGGATGTTGCCAGCACGGCGTTCTCTTTCCCTGATCTCAAAAAGTGTGAGCTCGACTTCAGGCTCGGCCACTTTCACCTCCGGATATTCTTTTATAGTGTCTACTCTCTGTTCCAGCTTTTTAAGTGCATCTGCATAGCTGGTTTCAGGAATTTTTTGGTCAACCACCTTTAGCTCGTTTCTAAGGTCTTTTATTTCTGTTTTTATATTTTCATTCTCAGTTCTCCTATGATCCATGGAACTTTTTAACGGCTACCTCACCCTTAAGCTTTTCCAACTTTTTAGCTGTTTCATCTCCTTGTTTTTGTGTTTTCTTAAGTTCTTCTTGTGCTGTCCTAACTATAGATTGTATCTCTGTGGGAGTTTTTTGATTGCATCCTTACAAATCGGGCAGAAATAGCATGTTGTTCTAGAGGGACTTGGAATGACCCTGATCTCCCCTGCCAAGGCACCAGTACAGTCTCCACAGATAATTTTTTTACAGAAATCACACGGAAAACCGAACAGTTTGCCCTTTTCCTCCTTCAAAACGCAAGGTTTCCTACACTTATAACACTCTTGTGACATCTTAACCCCACTTTTTATCTGATTATATAGTTTTTATTTAATCTTTAACGGAAATAACTATCTCAACACGTAAATGTACCTGCACTTTATCGTCACACCGAAAACGACCGGAAAACTCCACTACTTTTCACGATGCTAATCTCGCCGCGCGCTATATTTCTTCTCTGTGATGTGCCCTATATAACTCGCATTCAATTGGCGGGTATCGAAAGTCTAGAACCGCGCAGGAAAAATTCAATGGTGTACTTTTTGTGTAAGTTGTTGAATGGCAGAATCAATTGTAGTGTGTTACTGGCGGAAGTGCGCTTTAGAGTCCCACAGAGACCTACTCGGTTGAGAAATCTTTTTTACACAATTAATCATCGAACTGTGTATGGTTCTCAAGCTTTCTGTAATAGGCTAATGGGAAATTACAATGTCAACTTTAGCAATATCGATTTATTTTGTTCCAGTTTTTTATCGTTTAAGACCAAAGTTAGATATAATTTGTATTAATGTAATATTAATGTAGTGTTTTATATTTGTTGTGCTATTTGGAGTGATAATTCTCTGTAAGCGCTGAATCAAAAATAAATAAATAAATAAATAATATTATAAAATATTATTTTTGGACCGGTATCGATAACGATGAAAACATTGCAACAAATATATTAAAGAACCCATGGTCATTACTTCAACAGCTTCTTGTTCATTTCAAAAGGTATATTTAAACATAGTCAGACCACTGCCAAAAGATATTAAAACGACTTTTGTTATATTCTCACGCTTCAATGTGAATTGACTAAATTTGTCGAGGCATACTCTCTTCGCAATAAAGACGCAGTATCAGTTGTAAAATGTGTGGAAGATTTTATCTTAAGGTACGGTATTATTCCCCATGCAAGAAGTTGCTACTGATCGAGGATCTCAATTTACATCATCAACCATGACCGAGGTTTGTAATCTTTTAAACATTAAACAAATTCAATCCACTGCATATCATCACGAGAGTATAGGGGCTTTGGAAAATTTACATAAAGCGTTGGGCGCTTATCTTAGAAGTCAAACTTAAAATCATGACGCGGCTTGGAGTTTATGGATTTGATACTGGTGCTTCACGTATAACACGACCGTACATACCGAGAGTAAATATACGCAATCTCTTTTTTTCACAGACTTTCAAGGACCAGAAGAGGAACTGATTACCATGGTATAAATTTTGTAATGTGCTTCCGTTAAGTATTAGAGAAGCTGAAGTGAAACAGTTTTCTGCAAAAATTAAGAACTATCTATTACAAAAGGCCTTTTATTCAGTAGAGGAATACCTTAACAATAGCTTTAATGACCTATGAATTTTACATATCGGATTGCAACCCATGAAGTTATACTTGATTTCTTGATTTTTTATTTTATTTTATTGTTTATTTTTTATTTTCATTTCTTATTTTTTAACGCTTGTAGTGTATTATCTATGTGTTAGGACAATTTATGCTAATTCATTTTAATTGTGATGTTTAATATGATATCTAATTACGGCTTCTGTTTGTTCTTTAGTGTGCATAGGTGATTAAGCCTGTTTTGTACTGTTTTATTTTAGACTTATATTTTGTGACGTGTAAAAGCAATCAAATCAAATCAAAAAACAGCTTTTTTATCATAAGACGACATTCTTATTGACAAAGCAAACTACAAATACAAATACAAATACAATACAACTATAACATACTTATAAGGACCATTCAAATCGTAATGGGGAACCGTTATAAATGTTTAAAAAGGAAGTTCAATAAAAATAAAACAGTCTAAGTATGTTCCATAAAAATAAAACAATATCGTAACTAATAACATAACTTATCGCATTATAAAAAAGTAAAACATACAACCTTGCCCATAAACAATACATGATAATACTAAAAAAAGAAAACACGAATACGGTATAGAAAGTGTTTTCAGAAGGAATCAGCAAAAAAATCTGAGACAGAGTAATATGCTTTATCTAGAAGCACTCTCTTGACTTCTGTTTTAAACTCATGCATACATGATCTTTCTAACTTGTCGTGGAAGGTGGTTGAATATTTTTTTACCATTATAAACAAAAGAGTTTTTAACTAAAGTAGAGGTTGGTATAGGAAGTGCCGTGGTGTAAGTACTTCGCACAGAGTAAAACGGTGTGGCTCGAATTTCCTGTATATATTTCTTATTAATATGAGGCGGGCTGTCTTCTGTATAAAAATACAAAGGAGTGTTAAAAGATTATTCTGGACAAACAAAGGCCGACAAGACTCCCGTCGTTTAATCTTCAGCATGAATCTGATAGCTCTTTTCTGAAGAAGAAAAATAGTCTTAAACAAGTACTTAACCCGAGCATGCACCCCAAAAACATATGCCATACCTCAAGTGAGTCTCTAAGTAAACCCTTCTGGTAGTTGGACCATCCATCTCCTGAGAAATGACCCTCAAAGCATAGCAACCTCTAGACAGTTTGGTGGACAATTGCAGAATATGCTGATCAAATTTTAATTTATTATCCACAAATAAACCCAGAAACTTATCATAACCTACACTCCCTATCCTCTCTGCATTCAAAGACACCTGCTCCATCTCACATTTAAAACTAACAATATTTGTCTTTGATATATTAATAGTCAGGAAAATTGCGTCGCACCAGTTTTTAAGACTTACCAAATCGTCACTAATAACATCTTCCACATGGTCATTACCTTTGAAATGCCACAAAATGGTTGCATCATCCGCGAACATAGTAAATGAGCCCGATACATTCAAAGTTACAATATCATTGATATAAATAAAAAAAAAAGCAACGGCCCAAGGACAGACCCTTGCGGGACACCGGAAGTTAGTCTTAAAGTGGATGACACTTCGTTGTTAAGAATGACTGACTGATGACGATCGGTCAAGTACGATCTCACCCAATTCAAAAATGCGCCTCTGTGTACTATTATCAATAAATTATTCTATTCTATTCTATTCTATTCTATTCTATTCTATTCTATACACCTTTTCGGTAGAAAATGTCACATTCCTAGTAACCTTAGCGATACCGTAAAACCAATAAATAACTTTGACAGTTACCCACTTGAACTTAAGTACAGACTGCAAAAAGCTCACCACGACGCACGAACAAACCTAATACAGTCAAAATTTAAAAGGAAACAGACATAAGTATAACAAGAATAAAAACCCGATTACTTATAAAAAAGAAAATATGGTTTTAATAAAAAATGAAGCTTCTTGGCTCCCAATGTAAAAATTATAAAAAATAATAAAGAAATAGTAGTTCAAAAAAATAGAACTAAATTATACCATAACCATTAGCATTAATTTGTACAGAACGCTAAATTTAAAGGATCCTCTTTTCTACTATCCATTTACTATTCCCTACTTTTCACCTTATGCTAAACTATCTCCATCTTTTCTATTTCTATTCTATTTTATTAACCTTGATTGTAAAGTGTAAATATGTAATTTATCGTATATAATGTAATTTCGTTAAAATTTAGTTATGAGTATAAACTGTATAATTTTTGTTATTTTAACTTTTTGATATTACTGGTACTATATACTTTGTTAAATGACGCACAAAGGTAATATTACTTTAAATGTATCTCATTACCATCTCGAAGAAAACAATTTTCATTTCAATTAAAGAAAATTCTTTAAAAAATTCCAGGGAGGTGTAATGTGGTACACAATAATAAAATAATAAATTATGCATCATTTAATAATAGTAAACTACTGACGGGATGCAGGCGGAGTTCATCAAACTACTGGACGACAATCACATTGAATGGTTGACGACGATCTTCAACCAAATTTATGATACGGGATATATACCACGGACATGGCTCGAATCGGAATTTATCACCTTGCCCAAGAAGCCTGGGGCCAAAAAATGCCAAGAATACAGAACAATAAGCTTAATGAGTCATTTGTTGAAATTGTTTCTGAAAGTCATTCACAGGAGAATCTATCGGATATGTGAAGACGAATTAAGCCCCACCCAGTTTGGCTTTAGAAGCGCGCTCGGCACTCGTGAGGCAGTGTTTAGTGTGCAGGTGTTGTTCCAGAGGTGCAGAGACATGAACTGTGACGTGTATGCCTGCTTTATAGACTATCAAAAGGCATTCGATAGAGTCCGGCACACAAAGCTAATAGAGATACTGAAGAAAATCGGACTGGATGACAAAGACCTTAGGATCATCGCGAACCTGTATTGGAATCAGAAGGCCACCGTCCGAGTACAGGACAGCCACACAGAGCCAGTCAGAATTGCTAGAGGAGTTCGACAGGGTTGCATATTGTCTCCTCTGTTGTTCAACATATACTCCGAGTACATCTTTCGTGAGGCGCTGGAGAATAGCGAGGCGGGGGTGAACCTGAATGGACAGAGGCTGAACAACATAAGATATGCAGATGACACCGTCGTGTTCACAGATAACCTAGACGATCTGCAAAACCTGATGACACAAATCACACTGATCAGTCAGCAATATGGTCTTGATATAAATGTTGACAAAACCAAATTAATGATCATCAGTAAAAGAAATATCCCGGATGACCACCTAATCATAAATGGAAAACGTGTGGAAAGAGTACAAAAATACACATACCTGGGTACCTGTGTTAATGAAGAGTGGGACCATTCACAGGAAATCAGATGCAGGATAGAGAAGGCCAGAGCAGTGTTCAATCAAATGACAAAGTGCTTCAAGAGCCATGACTTGAACATAAACTTCAAGATCAGGTTGTTAAGATGCTACGTCTTTTCTGTTTTGTACTACGGAGTAGAGGCTTGGACACTGACTGCTGCTACTGAGAGGAAGCTGGAAGCCTTCGAAATGTGGCTGTATCGAAGGATGCTGAGAGTGTCGTGGACGCAGAGGGTGACCAATGAAGAAATCCTACGACGCCTGGGGAAAGAACGTGAGGTCCTTTACACCGTTAAATGCAGGAAATTAGAATATCTTGGGCACATAATGCGCAATGAAAATCGATACCATCTCCTCCAATGCATCCTACAAGGTAAAGTTTACGGGAGCAGAGGACCAGGAAGAAGGAGAATCTCATGGTTGAAAAACCTAAGAGTCTGGTTCGGAAAGTCAACCACGGGACTGTTCAGGGAAGCAGTCAACAAAATTATGATCATTCAGATGGTCGCCAGCATCCGACCCGGATAGACATACAAAGAAGAAGA
Organism: Polydrusus tereticollis; assembly: GCA_963920685.1. Taxonomy (NCBI): domain Eukaryota; kingdom Metazoa; phylum Arthropoda; class Insecta; order Coleoptera; family Curculionidae; genus Polydrusus; species Polydrusus tereticollis. The sequence continues at coordinate 147,945,835 of OY987326.1, forward strand.
AGAAGAAACTACGAATCAGCATACGATTAACTTGCTGACTCCTACTATTTCACAAAGGTACAACAGAAAATTGTAAGTTAAATGAGCAGACAATATAGAGGGTTCAATAGCACAGTATGGATTTTATTACTTATTAGTTAGAAGAGAACCTAAATAATTACAGAAGGACGCATTTTTCTAGTTGTGATATAAGGTAGTCATAACTCCTCCGCACTTCTTCTAGGGATATTGCTTCTACAACTTATATAATTCTTTGTTTTAAAACGTTCTCATCATTTGGCAGTGGATTGGCATAAGTTAACTGTTTTAGGCGTCCCCAAAAATACATATCTGCCAACGTAAGGTTGGGACTTTTAGGGGGCCATAAAACTGGATCCATTTTTGTCCAAATTCCAAATCAAGTCATTGCTTTTTACTTCTCTAGCAAAATGGGCCGGGCCCCATCTTGCTGGAAGTACATGTTACTTAGGTAATCTAATGGCAGCTGTTCCAAATGATCAGAAAAAAAGTATTTAACATATTTAAATAAGAACTTTTATTACAAGTATTCTCAAAGAAATACGATCCTATTATACCTTAGTAGGAAACAGCGCACCAAACATTCCCTTTTTTAATTATTGACGTCGGGTTGGGATTCTGAACATAGGATTAACATCACTCCAATAGCGAACATGTTGCGATACCACAGTTCCATTCGTCGAAAACGTGGACTCGTCCGAGAATATTATAAGTTTATGGAATGGCCTATTACCACCCAAAGTCTTACTCCCTACCCACACACAAAAATCCAACCTTTTGCCATCATCGCCCTCTTCTAATGTGTGGTTATAATGGAATTTGTAGGGACGTATCTTCTTTTAGTTTAATAAAAGTTTCTCCCCTCAATATTGCTTGGATTATTATAGTTTAAACATTAAATGTATCAAGCTAGTCTCCCCTATATTCGCCAGCTCATTATAAACCATTTTGTGAAGAATAGTAATGCTAAAAATAAACCCGTATTTCTTTGGTTGAACTGTGGCCCGTGTTTTCTTTTGTGTTATTTTGCATTTCCAATAAAGTGAACAAAATCTACCACAGATAAGTAATGTGCTCTCTTTTTAGGTATTTGAAAAAGTGCTAAATCATGCTTCAGTCACTAATCAGACATATCTCAAAGGAAGTTACAAAGCGTACCTTTTCAAGTGCAGCCGTTGCCAACGATAAAATAAAACTGGATCCACAACATGAGGCAATGTTACAAGAAAAATGTTTTCTGGTGGATGACAACGATAGAGTGATAGGCCAAGCCAGTAAAAAAGAATGCCATTTGGTGCAGGAAAATGGACACATTCCATTACACAGAGCATTTAGTGTATTTTTATTTAATATAAAGGGAGATTTGTTGCTACAAAAAAGGGCTTCAGAGAAGGTATGTTTATTTGTATTTTTAATAACGCCTTTATTTAAAAATCATATAAGTATCTTTTTTTATTTGATGTTTTTTACTTCACCCTGCGTTTTTTTAAATTCGGGTCATGGTTTTTTTGGCTGCTAAATTATTAACCCCATGTTGGGACTACTTGGGACCTCTTTTACTATATTGATACAGCTGCAACTTTTAATGGATAAAGGTCAGGGTTTTTTAAGCCGACTTATAAGCTCAAAAGGTGAGGTGAAGCTTTAAATGTTCAAGTTGGTGAGGTCCGAAGTTCGACAGTTCAGTTACATTGTATTTATAAAGTCAGGAGCTAAGGTCCTGGTTGAATGGTGAAAGTTTGTGTTCAATATGGTTTATTATAATTTTGGGATGAAGTCAATCAACAACAAAGTAGTGTCATCATTTTGCATAATATCCATTTTTCCAATTTTCAGCAAAACAAGCAAGTTGTCTCAAACTACATGGGAACATTCTTTGAACTATCGAATTTGCAGGAACCGAGTTTATAAAATTAACTGAGTGTTCCCTTTAGAGTTTAAATTCAACTAGTATTTCAACTGCTAAGAACCTCAACTTTGCGATATTTTTCAGTTTATAAATTCAGCGCAATATCTATCTTGATCACGCTGGTGATTTAGATGGCCCAAAAACTGCCAAGTTTCCAAGACGTATAGGCATTCAAAAACGCGGTGACAGCTGTTGCACTATGCGAGAGCTCCATTGATGTTAGGTTAGTTTAGGTTTTATCCTGCCATTTTCATCAGTATTCCCCAGCGCTGCAATACCGTGGCGCTAAAACAGTTCTAAATATTTTTCAGTATGCGGATTACCCTCTATGAAAAATTGTCGAGTTATTCGTTCTCCAAGAATTTCAGTCCAAATGTTCATTTTCTGCCTTGTCTGAGCATGCGTTTCCTAGATCACGTAAGGATTTTCTCTCGCCCATATTCTTGTATTTTGTGAATAAGTAGTACTTCCATACCAGCATAATATTTTTTATTTAGTTTGGCTTGGTCGTTGTTAGTTCGTTCCATCCACCGTTTACAAAATTGACTGTGTAGTATTGTATATAATTTGAATGTTGCGCCTTCCCGTTTTTTTTTTAGTCCCCCACTTCCGGTTACAGATTTTAACAGGGTTGGGCTGATTTAAATCAAGTTATTTAAATCATGATTTAATGAAACTATTTATTTTTAATTCAGAACAATGAACAATATAACATATTAAAAAACTATTTACTTCCACTCCCTTGAACAATCAACATCAAAATACGCGAGACATATTGGGCCACGGCAATTTATAGATCGGGAAAGAATCAAGTCGCGACAGGAATTTTCTTGCAAGAAGCGCGTTCTGACAATATTTTGGGTAGAATTTAGACCTACCATATTGTTAGACCGACATTAAAATAATTTGTATTAATTTGAAAAGAGAGAAAAATGTTAAATTTTTAATAAAATCAAAAAAATCAATTTTTTATTTTTTTAATAAAAATCAAATTTTGCCCAACCCTGGATTTTAATATATACGGCCATGTTGGAATAGGGACACTTCTCTTGTGTGTATTCAGTATGGAGGGCTTTAGGAAGGAGACCGATCGCAATACATCGATTCCGGTCCCATTTTTGCATTGCTTCAAAAACTGCCGCCAGGATCGCATTGTTCCATTAGCGCTGCAAATTTTATGGGTTCTTATGGGAGAATTAACTGTTTTATCGAAATTAGTTAATTTAAACAGTCTACAGACCGAGATATGTGTGAGAGGCGGGTGCGGGATACTCCCTAGATACATAATTCTAGCATGTAAAAAGGTGTATTGCATTCTAAGACACTGTATTATTATTACCAGGAGGATTAATTTTTTCAAATACTGGCGGTCTTTACTCTTTATAGACACTCAAACAATTTTTTTATTTGGAAAGGAAATAATTACACAATCTGCACGTTACTATATACATTTTTTATTTAAATTCAAACTAAAAATAAATTAACATAATATGTTCATTATAGGTAGTACGTACACCTTTTAACAGACCTGAAAAGAAGACGATTCTTAACTTATTTATTTCCCAGCTAACTTTACAAAAGATTATAAATGGGGATTTTAAAATTAAATTGAAAAGAAACGGAATAAAAATTATAGTATACTAACAACCAAAAAATCAAATAAAAAAAAAAATTTTTTAACAATAAAATAATTAATATATTAATAAGTTTCTAAAACTTTTTTTAAAAAGTATAACAAAAATAGAAATATCTTATATTTTCGATAAATGTTTTTTTAATAAATATTTAAACCTTTTTTATAGATATTGATTGTATTTTTAATTGTTTTTGGAATATTAATTATAAACTTTTATTATTCTATCATATAATATATACAATAGGTAGATATCTATAATTGATTGTTTTCCAAAATTGTAGGTAGGTAATATAATTAGGCGCGGGGGGGGGCCTTGAATGCATTTTATGGTTTTATTTTGTAATTTTTTAAAGGATTAATATTCGACGAACTGGCAAACTGATATTAAATATTGAAATTTTGAGTACCTACCTACCTATATTGTAAAGTAAATATTTCTTAGAAGTTTTAAGGGGACATAAGTAGGTACCTATTATAATATCTTAATTTGTATAAAATACCAATTAAAGGAGAAATATTATTTCTTAAATTATTAATACCTTTTTAAAGTTAGTTTAACAGTTCGTAACAATGAATAAATTTTAATTAAATTTTGATTAACATTATCAAAAATTTGGTTAATAGAAATACGTCCATTGTCGGATAATCTATCTTTAAGATCTATGATGACAAAATCAAGGATAGACGACACAGACAGACGAGTAACGAAAGACCACTATTAATAAACAATATTGTGAACCTTTTGTGGTTTTTGCTTACCTTAGGGGCTTGAAAGAGACTAGGATTTTTCTCACCACGATTTTTCCTGAGATTTCTATCAGACGAATATCCAGTTTTACACCCCGGCACGAAGCAAACGCTACTTGTAAAACATTGTACGCCACTCATTCTTTATATTAATAACGCAAAAAAATGATTCCAAAGCTTATTTTTCAAGATATTCGAAAAAAATACCGCACTCGCCTATCAAAACCTGCAAAAAATAGCCGGGAAGCGTGCAGTGGCGCCCTCGACGGCCAACCAGCGAAGTAACGAAAAACAGGGACGTAAATTTAAAATTCGACCATATTCGATCGGCCTCCTTCCTAAAGCCCTACATAGTATTCAGTTAAGACGATATAAATATAGATCTAATCATTTTTAATCGTGAGTTTTATTTGAGCATCCTCAATATCAAAATTCATTATTGAGACGTGCAAGACACTACAGATTGTAAGGAAATAAATTATTAGGCAAAATTTCTTAAGCATTCTGGATTTTAAAACTCTTATTCCTCTTTTTGAATTGCTTTTTATCAACTATCACTGGATTTTCGGAAACTTCAGCATGCTGAGTAAGACTATACTTAAATCCGAATATTAATGTCAGTGACGTAGCAGTCAAAACCTTGGACACTAATGCAAACTACCTAAACACAGTATGATGATATTATTTGGGTCACATTCAACGTTTAATTTACACATTATTTTGTGAAAACTACAGTATACATCACCTCTACCTGCTCTGAAGTGGGCTGATCAAGGTTATGGGGTGCACAAAAAGTACAATAAATATTTGAAGGATAATTCTCGAATTTTTTGGCGCAAAGATAAACTGTTCCTAATCCTGAAACCCTAAACTTTATCTGTTTTAAATTTCAGCTATATCGCTTCAGTAAAACAGCAGCTATCCACTTTTTTTGCTGCTTTAATTTAAACCTCAATTTCGAAAATTTTTAAAATACAAAATTACTTCCTTTCACGTTTTTATTCTTCCAAATGACTACGGAGCTAGTTAAAACCCCAATTTTTTTAAAGTGTTAAAGACTTACACTGCCGCTACGCGCGCACGTTCATGGGTATGTCCCACCCTACGCATACACTGCACTGGGCGAGTATTTATCTACTTAATACCTAATCATGTAATGTATAAATGTAAGTAATAATTTTTTTAAATTGGGAATTATTTTTCAACAATATTTTGTGAAGTAATAAGTAATCATTTTGAATAACAACATTTTCTGACTAAATATAACGTATATATATGCTTTGTTGTGTTTTCATGTCATTATCAAATTTGTATCTTTTCACTATTCCTTAGATAACATATCCAGACTGCTACACGAATTCGTGTTGTAGTCACCCTCTGGAAAATTTTCCAGGAGAAGATGAAGAAAATGAGGCAGTGGGAATAAGAAAAGCCGCACAAAGGCGCCTGAATTACGAATTAGGTATTCCAATTAAAAGTATACCAATCGAGAATATACATTATATTACCAGGATACACTATAAGGATGAAGGTAAATATTTAACTTTTTTTTACTTTGTAGAGTTTTAGTCTTTTGGCTTAAATGTAAGTTCAGCTCGGTTGGGATTCCGCATTAAAAACCTAATGTTAAGCTTAGCTATTGGTCATTAAAATTTGCACAAGCAATAAGTATATTAATTACCGATAATTTTCCACAAATCTTCACTCTTGCACGGCAAGCTGGAAAAAAAATTACTGACAATTTTTATTGCACAAATTATATTGTATAGGAAAATTTTATTTTAAAGTGTATACCTATTTACCACCAAGATCAGGATTGATAGAGATTTTAAGCCACCGAAATTTTGGTTGCAGTTGTAGAACGTAGCGCTCGAGTAGCGCTACTTTCAGATCGGGTTGTTCTCATTCCCACTCACTTAGCGGTTACTGTGAGTGGAAGTAAGAACCACCAAATAAGATGTTTTTTATGGATGGTTTTAAACTCTTTTTTTAACATGTAGTTTTTTATTCCTCTGGATATCTTTTTTCTAAGGAAAATAAAAATACCTATGAAAAATCGCAATTTTACAAAATTAAAATTAAAAACAAGTCTTGTAGACTTCATTTTTAATAAATCATTGTTATTTGGTATTCTTCATACTATACAGAGTGTCCAGAAATTATGAGCAAACAACTAAGGGGTAATTCTGCTTGAAAACCTAATAGTAGGTACCTAAAATAAGTTCATGTAACATTTTTTCGAACACTTAAAAAAAAAATTCAGGGTGTCAAAATTTGTTTTTAAAATAAATTTTGCTTGATTATTTTGTCTTGCTTGTGCATATTGAATTTGGCAAACTGGTATTTTGAAACTCTTTCAATTTAGCAAACTTATTACTAATCTTCATATTATCTTTTTGTGTTCCAAATTTTAAGTAATTTCTTTAATACCCCTAAACTTTTTATTTAGTTTTTATTTATAAATTTTAAAAGCTCAAAAATTTAAACTATCAAAAAATGTATACGTAAGATGAAATTAATTTTGATAGATAATAATTTTATGCCATTTGTTGGTACACTTAATTAGTTTAGGTATCAATTAGGTTCACGAAAAAATTACTTGAAAATAATTATTATTGGTCAAAAATAATTTTATGTTAATTCGTTTCTAAGGAAACGTCTTGCTTTTGTTTTTAAGATATGCTTTGATAATATTGAAATACGAGCTGAAGTTAATCGTTAGGTATTTATTCTTGGCATGAAAATGTCGATTTTCTCGAAAACTGTTAACTTTATCCTAGTACAAAAGAATTTTTTATACATTTTTTGATGTTCTGTAATTTGTGTAAGTGTTCGGCGCAATATTTTAATATCAACAAATTTAAACAGCATTCTACTACCCAATTTCTTCAGAAGGTGTTGAAAATGGTGGCCAAAACGTAACCGTTGTATAATAGAAAATTAAGAGTTTCAAAAACTATGTTGCAGTAAGCAGTCAGCGTACGCGCGCACGAGCGTTTTTTTGTCCTCGGCGTTGATTAACGGAGGCGGCTAAACTACCGCTAATTTTGAATGTGGTAATGTTCATTTTAAACATGAAGTTTAAAGAAAAAGTTATTAAGTACCTTTTTAGTTCGTTTTGTCCCAGTAGTTCATGATTGATCACACACTTTTCCCCATCAATTTGCTTTCGTTATTCTATTACTATAATATACTCTGATTACTTTTTGTCATAAATGCCGTGCCTTTTTTCGGTTTCTATGATTATTTTTTCGGTGTCGAAGAATAAACTTTCGGCAGCCATGTCAGACTTTAGAAACAAACACGTCAACAAGAGACAGCAGACTAGGTTCAAAGTGACTAAACAGCCGCTTGTGCGCTCGCTTCCATTAGTTTCCTTTAAGAAAGCGGCGAATGGAACAAGTTACGTTTTATTTATCGCCGCGATTAAAAATCGGTTCGTGCGCGAGTATACTTACACTTGAACGTACGGCGCCAGAAATCTAACCAATCAAAGTATCTTCTAACCAGACATCGGATAATGTAAAGCATGATTGCTTACGAACTAGTAAGATCCTATTTGTAATATAGACAACCTAATATATTAATAATATTATGTACGTGACCTCGCTTCGATCCCATCATTCCTTACCACAAACCACAACCGTAAGAGTATATAGTATGTAGCTAACAGCACCCCTTAACGTAGTGGTTAAGGATTGTTTAAATAGCACTTGCCCCGTCTAAAGTTAACCGCAAACCCTGTGTCAACTACGTGACTTCAAAACTCTCAAAAGACGAGTATTTTTCGACAACTTAAATACAGAGAGAACAAACTTAGGTGCCGTTCGGTAAGTTAACCAAAGTTTACTGGTCGGTAAATAGCGGAAAAATCAAGTATCCTTTAACTTTCGGAACATCACCTTTTGCGACAATTTTTATTAAAATCGATCTAAGATCTAAAAAGATATTAAACAATTAATGTATCGAGATATTGACAGGATTATAATTCCAGAATTACTGATATAAAAATCATCCTTTTTCCAGCAACTCAAGTTTACCGGAATACAGTTTTATATTATATCCGGATTACGAGTAATCCATAATCTCCATTGTAATCGATTACAGAATGTAGATTATGTCCATCTCTAAACTTAACCACAATTTTTCTTTTCAGTTGTTATGACCAGGAGTGTCACTGAGTATGCTCACTTATGTTAAATTTTAGGAAATGGCAAATATGGCGAACATGAAATAGATTATGTGCTATTCATGCAACAAGACGTCAAACTTAAACCTAATCCTAATGAAGTATCAGAAATAAGTTTTATACCAAGGACAGAATTTGATGACTTTGTCCCAACACTAACAGGCCAGTGGACTCCATGGTTTTCGTTGATTTTAAAACACAGATTAAAATTTTGGTGGGATAATCTAAATAACTTAGATGAAATTAAAGACCACAAAAAAATTAATTATCTTAAAAACTAATAGGTACTTTATTTGAACAGAATGTTAATTAACTTATGCCCAGGTTCGTTTAGATTGGCCCAGGGGAAAAAATGAAAATAAATAAATAAGCCCGTATTATAACTGCAAAATTATATCAGGATTTTGATTAGAAACAAATTAACACAAACACTTTTAAAGAACCGGGTAAAATATACATATTGCAGATCATAAAGAAACTGTATGTGTTGTTATAAGGATACTTTTTTGTTGTAATACGTACCTTCTTATTATTCTTCGCCAGTACAAACTTTTCTTAACAACGCAGTATATCTATATTGCAGTTGATAGAATATTTTTTGTATTTTTAAGCGAGAATTATTCTGCGAAACTCCTGGACATGAACTAAATAACATTCTGAATATATTATGTAAAGTGTAAAGTATTATAATATTTTTAGTCTTTAGAATGATTTGTGTAATAGGAAGTGTCTAAGTCCGTTTTTTTTTTTGTTAATATAATTTCTTTTCGTCATATTTTGTTAAATTTATTCAATAAAAATAGTTTTTAAAATTTGAACTTTAGGTATTTTATAACTTATACTATATGTCCATATACCAGGTCTTAAGACGAAACAAATTCAGTCACGAACAAGCAGCAATTTTTCCTCACCATAAAGTACACAAAATTGATTGAAATCAAGAAAACTTTCATTACCCTAATGTCAAATTCAAATTCAAAATATTATTATGCTTTGTTGTCCGAAGATAATTCTCGTTGAGCGGTCTAGGACAGTAAATATATTACATTAAACCTTAAAAACTAAATCAAACACGGGCAATAAGCAGTCATCAAGCATCAAATAAAATTCAAAAAGAACAGGAACATTATAAACATAATATATGCAGTCATCAAGCAATAACAAGCATAAAATAAAATTAAAAAAGAACAGAAACATTATAAACATAATATATGACAGTACACAGCCAATCATAGTAATTTCGCAAACAAGACAACAAAACAGCAATTAATTCCCAAATTAAACAAGGATGTCTTCAAAGTATTCGTCCACCGAGTAATATGCCTTTGAAACCAACAGGACCCTTACTTGGTTTCTAAATCATCTGTGACTGTCAGAATTAGATTTTCTTATGTGCAAAGGGAGATGATTAAATATCTTTTTACTATTATAAACGATGGAGTTCTTAGTTAAACTAGAAGTAGGAATGGGTAAGTTTATCTTATTTATTTGGCGGGTGTTGTACACTGATGCAGAGTTTATCAATGTAAAAATTTTTAAAATTTAAGCAGCAAGTTTCCAACAAAAATGCGCATGGTAATGTTTAAATTCTATTTGCCAAAAACAACGGTCTACCGGAGTCCATAATTCCTGCTTTAAACATATACTTGATGCCTCTTTTCTGCAGACGAAACAGTCCATTAAAAAGATAATTGGGGCAATTTTCCCAAAAGCAGATTCCGTATCTTAAATAAGACTCTATGAGCAAGAAATATGCACTCCTCCTAGCATTCAAATCCAGACCTTTTGAAATAACTCTTATTGCATAACAACAGTTTCTTGCTAAGGTATATCGTGTGTGCTTTAAACTTCAGTCTGTCATCCACGTATATTCCCAAAAATGTATTTACACTATTCCTGGACACAATCTGGCTCCCTAGACATACTTCCCTAAGACAGCATTTAAAATTAAGCACGTTAGTTTTAGAAATATTTAGCGACGAGATTTGCAGCAGTCCATTCCTTCACCTTGACCAGGTTAGTTCAGGTTAGCCATCTCGAGTTCTTCGGTATTCTTTCCTGTCCAAAGTATAGTAGAGTCATCTGCAAATAGCGTAAATCTACCCGTAACATTAATACTTGTTAAGTCATTAACATAAAGCAAGAAGAGAAGCGGTCCAGGCACAGATCCCTGGGGCACTCGATGTCTAATCTCCATCCGCAAAGAAGACTTATTATTAAAATTAACTGTTTGATATCGCGCTGTCAAGTATGAGCCAAACCACTTCAAAGCTCGTCCCCTTATTCCATATCTCTCCAGTTTCCACAGCAGCACTCTATGACTGACGCAGTCGAATGCCTTTGACAAGTCACAAAACACCGCTGCGGCCACCTCACCCTCATTCAACCCTAGGTACAGAGTACAGCCTTTCCAGCAACGCGAAAATTGCATCATTTGTACTTCTTGATTCCCGGAAACCAAACTGTTCCCCACAAAGTAAACCATGCAAATTCAAGAAAAGCTGTAGTTGCTTTTTGACTATTTTTTCTATTATTTTAGATAGAGTGGGCAATTAGGCCTATAATTGGATCGTAGTTCAGCATCCCCACCCTTATGCAAAGGTATGACTATGGCCAGCCTTAAACAAGATGGGAAAGTTCCCGTTTGAAAAGAATGATTTATGCACTCGGCCAGTGTGTGCTGATCCTGAAAAAAGCGCTATCGGGCAACCTAAGAAATAATTTAAGGGATAGGTTGTTATTACAACATGTCCTATTCATTATCATCTTCTACAATTTATCCGTCTTCTACGATCTCTGTGATTGGCCATCGCAAGATTTCGTTATAAAATGGCCTATACTCATCAAGAATACTAGTTTGAAAGTCGATTTTTTGGGGTTGTAAATGTGCATCCAAACTTAAAACCCCGTCGCGTGACATTACCGCGTGTCATCGGTCCGTTTCATGTCTTGACTATTTTTATTTAAATGGGCGGAACGCATATAAGTTCGCGACGATGAACATGTCGTTGTGGTACAACAGCTCCTTTATTTGTCTTGATTGTATTGAAAAGACATAAAAGTGGATGGTGTAAATGTTTTAGGTTCTTAAGAACTCTCTTTTCAAACGATTCATCGGATAGTCCTGTTTTTTTTTTTTTATATTGAAGGGACCACCAATTACTGAAGTTATAAATCTGATGTGTCTGAAGGATAAAACGCTAAGATTATCTGTAGTGTATAATAATATATGGTTTTTTATTTTTCATTTGTGGACACCAAAAAGTCTTGGTCATTTGACAGAAAGGAATGACCCCAAACGGGAAAGTAATGCTTAATTTTGCGAAAACGTTGGATATCAATAAATGCCATTAAAAATCGTAGTATTATTTTTATTCTGCTCATACCTCCAATAATGGCAAGAACTACATATGTTTTTACGAGGTGGCATTATTTCTGTAAGGAGAGATGGGACGTCTGTCGTTTTTGTACAGAACGTGTGTCTACAAATGAAAAACATGGTAAAAAGTAAATATCGGGAAAAGTTATTTTTGAAACGAACGATTCAATTTTAAAAATATATTTATTGCCACCAAAATTATGAAGAGCAAAGGACGCCAGGTAAAACCACGATAGGCCTACACATAAAGCTTATGTGTATCTTGAGTAAAATTTTTAATGGTAATAATGACTGAATTGCAGTTTTATTTTCAATGATAATAAATTATGCCGTTGAATTTTTTTGACAAGCACTTAAAACGGTTTGTCAATAAATTGTTACATTTGGTCAAATATGCGACGCCTCCATTTTTTCCTTGCCGGCGGCTGACGTCACAAAAGTCTGAGGCTTGTTCGAGTTTCAAACTGTCAAAGTGACATCCATCAAGTAGGTTGGGTTAGGTTTGATTGTTGTACAAATTTTTGGAGTCGTTGGAAACTAAATGTATCCCCTCTTTTGCATGTACCCTATCATACGTATATTGTTTAGCAAACGTTCGTCGTTTATTACGGTTTTAAGCCGAATTTACACGGTTCCAGTAGCTAAAGCAAGTTACTAAAAAACGTTTATTTGGTGCGCGTTTACACTCGTAATGCTTATGCCAGTAGTTTAGTAATTAGTTTAATTTAAAAGAAAGTGGCAGCAGATACAGTTGTTCCATTATCGGTTCAAATGTGTAGGTATTTGGGGTGTCTGTACACAATTATTGGGAATTTTAGCAGAAAAAATGATAAAAACCTCGTTGCTGGAAGTTTTTAAATTGCCAATTTTGTATTCCAAAAACATGGCCTCGCTCTATAATCTTGAACAAATTTGTGTGAATTCGGCTTTACACGCATGATAACAGCAAAGAGTAACACAATTGGTTGTGTTACTCTTTGATAACAGGGAGTATTCGTTCGACAAAACTTCCGGATTTAGTGACGTCATCGGCCGGCATAGAAAAAGTTAATTATTAACTAATATTATTTTTTATACTGTCAAATATAAGTATCTTGAGTTTTCATTGCTTTTTCGTTTCCACTGGTAACTATCTGAATTTCTGTCATTATCTCGAGAACGGGCAGAAAAATAAATAAATATGACAAAATTTACAGTAATTATTAAGATGCAAAGTTGTCTTTATTTTGATTTGAACACAATTTTTCGGTTAGTAGTACAGTAGCTCTGTAGCTCGAACCAAGTGTAAACTAAGAACTAATATTCTAAAGCTACTGTTTCTTCATAGGGGGTTCACTTGTGACGTTCTGTAGAATATTTTTATCCCGTGTGCATCTTCAAAATTTTCACTTTTTGCGCAGGAGAACCCGTCGATCGATTATTTTTGACGGTAGGGATTGTAGGGGATAAACTTATTGTAAAGTTTTACTCTTGTTTATAGATTTGCCATTTTGCACATTGTTTCCATAGTTATTTACCTGTGTCGTATACTAAAATTTAGTAAATTACATAGAAATTAGTAGGGGAGAGGGTGGAGGGTTCGGCTACTTATGACTCTATGCTAAAAATCTAAGAAGTTTCTTGCAAAAAAAAAAAATCTTCAAGTGCCAACATAAACTTCAACACCCATACAATGGAAAGTAATGGAAATGGAAGCCGAAAAAAATGTTCATTCTTGTTTTTATTATCATTAAAAAAATGCATGCATGTTGGCCGAACCTACCCCAGTAGGGGGTAGGTTCAGCCAGTGGGGGTGGAGGTTTCGGCCAAGGTATTTAAATAAGTGAGGTCAACTATAAACCAATTTAATTGGGTAGGTATTTATTATAAAAAAGTAGTTAACATATTTTGTAGGTACCTACCTATTTAATATAAATTAAACAACATAAACCAAATAAAAACAAGCTATAAGAAGCTTTAAAAAAATATTGCAATACCTAGTTAACGCAAGTCGTAGCCTTGAAAATTGTAATGGAAACGTAGGGATGCTAAAACCCTAGCTGTCCCGATTTTAGTCGGTGAAGACAGCTTGGCTATGATATCCGTGATTGGAAGCACGCTGATATCAGGAATTGTTGGAAAACAAAAATTAGTGCTGAGTCCCCGTCGTCTTAAAAATGTAGCTGTGAGGACTTTCTCTTCTACATTTAAAATTTTACCAATGTAATGACAATAATCATCTTTCTTATTATCTTTTTTGAACCTTGCAAAAACAAAGTCATTAATATTAAAAGTAACATCCTCTTGCAAAGCTTGAAGCGATTCAAATGACTCATCATCCGATGTGTCATTTGCAACAAATGAAGATTCGCTAGATGAGTTATCTTGAAAAACTTTTTTGACAACAGACTTTTTCTTGGAAACATTTGTTTTTCTATCTTTCTCTCTTTCTAAATCTAGTTTAAAATTCATTTCAGGAGTGTCAGTGTATATTCTAGATTTTGATTCCACTCTTCTAGTCTTCTTTTTTCTCTCACATGCGTCAATTTTTGGAAGAGGCCGAATCTCTTCTAATGAAACCCTTTTTCTTGATGGTATTTGATGTTTTGATGTCGATGGTACAGTGTCCTTTGAGGTCGATGGTACGGGTTCTTTTAATGGAAATGATACAGGTTCTTTTGTTGACGATAGTATAGGTTTTACAGGTGTTGATGTAGCATGAGTTGGATTAGGAAAGTTATTTAGAAAATTTGCCATTGTCTCGACATCCTCATTTTCACTTGTCCCTTGATTATCCAAAATTCGCTGAGGAATTTTCTCATTTACCAAGAGTTCGGGAAGTTCTTCAATTGCTTCTAGCCCTACCGCTGATTCGGTGTTTTCTTGTTGCGGTATGTCAGTAACAGAACTGGGAGCAAAGTCTTCATCAGTAAATATAAGTCTGTTAAGTGGCCAAATACCTGTATTTTTAAACGCACTTAATATGTTGTTCGGTGTGAACGAGTTAATATAAGCTCTGTTAGAAAGTTCCGATATGTTTTTTATGGAAATGGTTTTGCCAGGATGACTTAGCATCCAGTCGTTGAATGCAATGGCCAGTTTGGTCTTGAAGGGGCCATAAATTCCCACATCCAATGGCTGTAATTTGTGAGTAGTATGTGGTGGGAACGATAAAAGTATTATTCCATTATCTCGGCAGAAGAGGATTGCAGGAACTGAAGTGTGCGATGCGTGATTGTCCACTATTAGAAGGATCTTGTTTTCTGGAGAACAACGTGTGTAGTTCACAATATGTCTGAGAACTTTTAAAAATAAATCTGCTGTCATCCAGCCAGACTTATTACCAAATGCCACACTATCATTTGGCCCATTGATCAGGAAATCTTCTATATTTCTAATTCGTGGATAAATAAAAACAGGGGGAACTGTAGAACCAGAGGCATTAATAATGCCAACAAACGTTACGAGCTCACCACGCTCTCCACTTGCAACTTGCCCGACTTGCTTTTTTCCTTTAGTGCTGACGACTTTTACAGATTTCATCACCGTCGTTATTCCGGTTTCATCAAGGTTAAATATCTGCCGAGCAGTAAATTTATGTTTTTCTAACGTTGCAGTGAAATTTGTAAAGAATTCTGCAACCCTGGATTTATTAAATCCCGTTCCACGAAACAAACTGGTACTCTCAGGTTTTCTCAATGAAAGGTCCTTGTTTCTTTTCATAAACCCCTTTCTCCATTCGTCACCTAAACAGAAAATACAATGAAATTGGTAAATAATAAGTTAAAATATATTGTTTACCTGCTTGTTCGTTGCTAATCCATTGTTGAGGAACTTTGCACCCAGTTAAGGAACTGGCGTATTGGTAGGCTAGTTTCTGAACATGTCTATAAGACAAACCATAATTTAGATCAGAAGCTTGCTTTAAGTACTTGCTAAGGTCTTTTTCCTGGTCTACTGTAAAAATGTTTGTAACTGCAAATTTGTTTCCAAATTTCTTCGCTCTATTTTGTTCCTCTTCACTTTCGTTGCCCGAATCTTCAAGGCTCCTTAATACATCTTGTTTAGTTTTATTTGCAAGCAAGATTTTTAAACGTGATTGCAGAGTTGAACGTTTCAAATTATGTTGTCTCGCAGATTCATTGAGACCTGCTTCTCCTCTTAAATAAGCACAAATTGCATGTTTCATATCTTGTTCGTCTATTTCCCTGTTCGTTTTTCGCTTGTAGGATCTAGGCATCTGTTAGTAAAATACAAAACACCATTATGTCCGCAATAAAATTTCAGGTGGAGCATTCGGCCACTAAAGGTGGGGTAGATTCGGCCGGCCGAATGTACCTCACTTTATCGTGGCCGAAGCCTCCCCACTTGTCTGCTTCAACTTATAAAATATGTAGTTATTTTATATGCAAAAAGTTAGGTTATGTTTGGTTATGACTTGCTTGGGAACACAATAACATGTTTTTTCTAAATATAACTATACGTCTAAGACAAAAAGGCAGTCACAAAAAATAATCATATTATTCTGGACAAAAACTTACCTTAAAGGCTTTAAAACAAACTTTATTTTTTCACTAAATCAAAACGTGATCAATTTGTTTCTAAATGACAGCAGCTGACCGAGAACATCCAGATGCAGACTGGGTAACCAAGATATGGCGGTAAATTTAAAAATTAAAAGAGCTATTGACGGTGGCTGAAGCCTCCCCCTGGCCGAACCCTCCACCCTCTCCCCTACAATGCGATTTTTTTTCCATTTTACCGCACCTTTATTTACAATACTAGACTTGTGATACATTAGAAAGGTAAATATAAGATATTTTTTTACTATAAAATAATTGCATATTGCCATATAAAAAGATTGAGTAATTTTGCTTTACTCATCTATTCTTTTTTTAAATATGACTCATTTAAAATATTTTTGCCAGAAGCATCTATCTCAAACAAGTTGACTAGGCAATGTTAAACACATTACCGCTTTAAAACTTCTATGGCCCACTATTAAAGAGTCACGTTAGAGCATATATGTATTACGTTATAGTCGAATTCATGGCCATATATTAGGATTTCTTTAAAAACTTAGCCTGGAAGCCATCTTTAAAACAAATGTTAATGTATGACACGTCGATGTAAAGGGAATTTAAATATTGAATAAAACTATAGGCTTCTATTTAATACCGTTTTAACAGTCTGATTCGACTAAAAACTGCGCTTAGGATCTAATCAAATTTCAAAAATTTTATTTATTGTAAAACTATGGACAAAATAGGAGGGGCGGTAACAACATTGGTCGTCACCCGGTATAGGTATTTGATACTTTTATACTAATAAAAGTTTACAACTTTGTTTAGAGTCAATACTGTCAACCCTAATTAACGCCGTTTAGTTAAGGTTAACTGAAATTTAAAGTATTGGGATCTCTATCAAATTTAAAAATCACAAATAGCGTCTAAGCTTTTTAAGCAGCGTTCAGCAGTGTTCTGTGATATATCTAAAGCATTTGACTGCGTTAACCACAGAATACTGCTTGCTAAACTGGAATGTTATGGTGTTAGGGGCGTTGCTTTTAGCTGGTTTGCCTCTTACCTGTCTGATAGGGAGCAGTTGGTGAGGGGCCGGTCTGTTCTTTCCAACAGAATAAGGGTTGACTGTGGTGTTCCGCAGGGTTCGATGCTTGGCCCGGTCTTATTTTTACTCTATATGAATGATTTGGCGAGGATTGATATCCGCGGTACTTTTACCATGTTTGCCGATGATACTACCATCTTGTGGCGAGGTCGGGATTCTGATGAATTGAAGCTTGTTGTACAGAGTGATCTGTTCCTTGTTAAGCGGTGGTGTGATTCCAATCTTTTGTGTTTTAATGTCAGTAAGACCAGCATTCTTACATTCAAATTTTCCTTTTCAGAATTGGTTTTGTTGATGACAAACTTAAATTTAGGGATCACATTCTTGCATTGAATGGGAGATTGGCGTCGGGTTGTTTTGCGGTGAGAGTCGTCACAAACGAACTGAGAAAATACATACAGGGTGATTCAAAAGTACTTCGACAAACTTCGGGAGGTAATTGCCGGCAATATTTCAAGATGAAAAGTTCTTATAAACAGTGGTCCCTGGCGACTTCGTTACGGAGATACAGGGTGTTGAAATGTTAGAAGGAATGGTAATAATTTTTAAATAACTCCTTAACGAGTAATTTTTTTTTTATGAAATTTGGTGAATTAAATAAGCATCTCAGGACACTTATTTTCAAAGTAAAACATATTCGTAAATTTAACCAGTGGCGTCGGTACAAAATGTGGCTATCATATTTTTTGTGGAAACTATGCCTAACCTAACCACACCACTGACTTATTTGATTTTAACTTTTTTTTTTATGAATCCCCCATTCAATTACAACAAAAAAGTTCACGTGTGTTATTTTGCTACGAGGGCCAGTTTAATGTCAAATGATTATTTTATTTGACTATACACAAATATTAAAAAATATGTTTTAAATAATTGATCAAACACTCAAATATTAATTTAAGTATATTAACTAAGATCTATACATACTTACAATAAACAAATATGTAGGTATATGCCAAAGGAAGGCATCTGAGGATGCCTATTTAAGTATAACATGTTCTCAGTGACATGCATATTTATTTATTAGTATGAATAGTATGTTATTTTCTAATATTTTCTATTTTGACAAGGCGGCTTTGGAAATACTTTTTTGATATTTTGTATTTTGATAAGGCGGCTTTGGAAATGCATTTGTCGTGAATTAAAACATATTTGACAGTTAGTTGCTTATGTGGTTTATTTCTCAGTTTTGTCATTTTCATTGAATATTAATAGTATTGTTTAAAAGGTATGGATTACTTAAGAAATAATGCGCATTTAGCTGACATGCATTTTGTATATGGCCTTGCCGATGGAAATGCACGAGCAGCTAGACGAATCTATCAAGAGCGATATCCTAACAGAGTACTGCCTGCTGCTGAAACATTTTCAAATCTTCACCGACGTTTAGCTGAAACAGGGAGTTTTGCGAGGTCACGTGACATTCCTGGAAGACCGCGAACAGCCCGAACTCCAGAATTAGAAGAAGCTGTTTTAAATGCTGTAGTGGAAAATCCAGATACAAGCACTCGAATAATTGCTGATGCTCTCAATTCAACCCAAGCCACAGTTTGGAGAATTCTGCACGATGAGCAGTTGTATCCGTACCATATTCAAAGGGTACAAGCTCTTTTACCCAGGGACTTTCCTCAGCGCATTAATTTGTGCCAGTGGTTTTTGGAAAAATTTGCTGAAAATCCCCAATTTTTAAATTATGTACTTTTTACGGACGAGGCAAATTTTTCTCAGAGTGCGATTACAAACTTTCACAATAACCATATCTGGTCTTTGGAAAATCCCCACGCCGTTAGTGAACGAAATTTTCAATACCAATTTTCATTAAACGTGTGGGGGGGAATAGTTGGCGATTACTTAATAGGACCTTTTTTTCTTCCACTTCGGCTTAATGGCGAGACGTACCGACATTTTTTGGAAAATGAACTTCCTCCCTTACTGGATGATGTGCCCTTAGAAACTCGAAGACGTATATGGTTTATGCATGACGGAGCTCCCGCCCATTTCAGCATAGTGGCCAGGACCCATCTTAATCAAATTTATCCAAATCGATGGATAGGTAGGGGAGTTGAGGAAGGAAATCAACCGTGGCCACCAAGGTCCCCAGATTTAAATCCTCTTGATTTTTATTTGTGGGGACATTTGAAGTCAATCGTTTACAAGACGCCAGTCGAAAATGCAGAAGTGCTAAGAAACCGAATAATCGATGGTTTTGAGGCAATAAGAAACAGACCAGATATCTTAGCACGCGTACGAGATTCCATGCAAAGGAGATAGATGCCTGCATCTTGGCTGAAGGTGGACATTTTGAACAATTTATTTAAAAATCATTTAATTTTTGCAACGCACTTATTTAATTATAATTAAATTAAATGTTATACCTTACCCCTTACATAATAAATCTTTGAATTTAAAACATATTTTTTAATATTTGTGTATAGTCAAATAAAATAATCATTTGACATTAAACTGGCCCTCGTAGCAAAATAACACACGTGAACTTTTTTGTTGTAATTGAATGGGGGATTCATAAAAAAAAAGTTAAAATCAAATAAGTCAGTGGTGTGGTTAGGTTAGGCATAGTTTTCACAAAAAATATGATAGCCACATTTTGTACCGACGCCACTGGTTAAATTTACGAATGTGTTTTACTTTGAAAATAAGTGTCCTGAGATGCTTATTTAATTCACCAAATTTCATAAAAAAAAAATTACTCGTTAAGGAGTTATTTAAAAAGTATTACCATTCCTTCTAACATTTCAACACCCTGTATCTCCGTAACGAAGTCGCCAGGGACCACTGTTTATAAGAACTTTTCATCTTGAAATATTGCCGGCAATTACCTCCCGAAGTTTGTCGAAGTACTTTTGAATCACCCTGTATATGGGGCGAACTGTTTATTTTTGTTTGTTTGAAAGCCACCTGCGGTGTAGAATCGCATTTTGGGGCTTTTGCAGTCGAGAGTTATTGGGGTCTATACTAATTTTACAGAAAGGAGCTCTAAGATACCTTTGTAGTGCAAACTCAAGAGATCATTGTAAGCCACTTTCCATCAGGGAAAAATTCTAACGGTTGTGGGCCTATTTATATTAGAAACAGTTTGCCTTATTCACAAAAGATACAAAAGTTATACAATTAACAATACATATAATACGCGCAACAGTACTGATATACCTCTTCCTACTCCCAGGACAGCGCTCACAAAGAACTCCTTAATTTTTGCAAGTATTAAACTTTATAATCATATACCTGTAGCATACAGACTGATACTGGACACTAAGACATTTAAAAGCTCCCTAAAAAGCTACTTAGTAATAGACCATACTATTCCCTTCTGGAGTTTTATGAGGACAGGTTCTTGTCCCTGGATTCTCAAGCAAATAATATTAATAAAACTAAAAATTAAAAATATTTCATGATCGGCAATGTTATTTTTATTCTTCTCACTGATCCATTATTTTATACTTTATGTGTAGATATGTGCTCTAAATCATGTTATGTTTAGTGTGACACCGTGATTTCGAATTTGATTTTTCTTGAGTCTTCCAAAACATGTTCTGATAATAATATGTAATTAAGTTCCAACCTTTGACACCTCATTGATTTCTTTTGTGGGTTAGTATTATGTGTTTAAATTGTGGAAATTGTTTTTATATATGACTATTATTTTACATTGTATTACGTGCGTACCAATACTTTATAAATTAGATTAACTTTGATAACTTTGTTGATGAGAACCACAACATTCTTCAAGAATAAAGTATACTTGAATATGATGATGGTTCCAAGATCAAAATGTTCCGGAGTTAAAATCGCCCCCCGATCGGATCTCCAGGAGGGAGCGGGTCCTGGCGCCATATCAAGCGAAATGATCCAATCATCCACCATGTCCAGTAGCCATGCGGGTCCTTCGAACAATATTCTAAATGGAAATGGTGTGAAAACTGGAGTTGTTAAAAGACCCGAGATTAACGGCTTCCAAATTGACTTCTGAATTATAAGAGGATTGAACTCGAACATCAATGCAGTCTATCAACACCTACAATCTACCAAACCTCATGTACTTGCGCTAACCGAAACAAAAGTCAGATCATCGATTAGTACGGTCAGCTATTTATATCCTGAGTACGACTTCCATTACCGATTTAGGCGGAATTTTGGCCTTTGTCTCTTTGTCCGGAGTGATATTTCTTGTCAACGAGAGGAGACACTCGAGCCTAACGACTTTGATGTAATGTGGTTTAAAATATCAACGCAGAGAATTACTAAATTCATCTGCTGCCTTTACCTGCCGCCAAGCGATACCCATTATAGAGACTTGTTCTCCTCTCTTGCTAATACTATCGACTTTTTGCAAACCCACCATCCCAATTCCGAAGTTGTCATACTTGGCGACTTCAATGTTCATAATGTCAACTGGCTCAAATACTCAAACATGACCGACGAGCAAGGTCGTGGAGCCGAATCCTTTGCCATCAGCTCTGGCCTCACCCAGCTCGTGGGTGAACCAACTGGGATTCCAGACCGAGATGGTGATTTTGCTAGTTTGTTGGATCTTTTCTTAACTTCAAACCCCGACTTGTACACTGTCACCGTGAAGCCGCCGTTAGGAACGTCTGACCACAACCTTATTTCGGCACTAAATAAACTACCAATTAATGCCGAACAGCCTCCTAAACCACGCAAGGTCTGGCATTATACATCAGCTAAGTGGGATGACCTAATAAGGGACAATTTTCGAACCTTTCCTTGGCGGGACGTTTGTTTTACCTCTGATGATCAATCCATCTGTGCAACAGAAATATCGGAGGTTATTCTTACTGGAATGGAAGCCTTCATCCTCTTCTCAAAAAAGTGCTCTTCTAACGGCAAGCCTTAGTTTACCAAAAACTGCGAACGAGCTGTTAAATCAAAAAATTATTTCTACCGGCAATGGCGTAAAAATCCTACCGCCGAAAATCGTATGTGCAAGCAAACGATAAACCAAAGCAAAGAAGCACACAACCAGAGGATCAAAGACAAACTTCTTGAATGTCCTAACGGCTCAAGATCATTTTGATCGGTAGCTAAGGCCGGCTTTACCAAGTCAACCATTCCACCTCCAACACGTTCTGATGGCACCATTGCGACCAAAGCACAGAAAAAAGCAAACTTACTGGCGGAACTATTTTCTTCACATTCAACGGTTAATTTTCAGGGAAGTACTCCACTGAACATTCCCCCTGTAGAATCGAGAATGCCCGAGATTGTTTTTCGCCACCGCCATGTTAAACGAATCTTGAGGAGTCTTGACACTAAAAAGTCTTCTGGTCCTGACGATATTCCAGTTTCCAGTTATTGTAATTAAGACGTGCGCTGACGAACTGACACCGGTATTTTGTAGGCTTTTTAACTTATCCTACAAAAAAGGAATATTTCCTTTTTGCTGGAAAACTGCGCGAGTCCAGCCCATACCCAAAAAAGGCAAGAAGACCTTGCCAAACAACTATCGTCCAGTCACATTGCTTTCAGTTATATCAAAAGTTATGGAGAAGGCTATCAACGAAAAATTATTAAAATACCTGGAAGGCTTCAACATTATTAGTGGCCGCCAATATGGATTCCGTAAGTCTAGATCAACAGGAGGACCTTATCGCTTATGTTACTCAAGTTTGGAACAACGCAATAGAACATAATGGTGAGTACGGGCGGTAGCACTAGACATTTCCAAAGCTTTTGACCGAGTATGGCATGAGGGGCTTTTAACTAAAGTGAGAGCATACGGAACGCCAGTACTGTTCGCATATTTGGGGCTCTGCTCCTAAACATACCCTGAAATTGCTAGATTCCATTCAAAGAAGAGCCATTCGCTTGATCGGTGACCATAATCTGACAAACAACCTGAAAAGCTTTGAACATCGAAGGCGGGTTGGCGACTTGAGTCTATTTTACAAATATTTTCATGGCAAGTGTTCAACTGAAGCGGTGCATGGTAGAAATACACGACGAGCCACTGCAGCCCACCAGTACGTGGTTCAGCTTAGTGTCCCTCGAAATAAACTGTTTCAAAATTCTTTCATCTGGAGAACGTCATCACTCTGGAGTAGGGATGTGCCGTCGGCAATATTGCCATGTTGGGAATATTCCCGGAAAACTGCCCAAATCTTTTTAAGTTGCCAAAACTAAGGAATTTTTATAGCGGCAATATTGAAGAAAATTTGGGAATTGAATTGAACTATATTGCCAATTATACCAACATTGTTGGCTCCTACACATCGGAGTCGGGGTCGGAAGCAGAGTCAGATATCGAGTTCGAAGAATTTCAAGCTTCAAAATCTTCAGCTACATAACCTTCTAAGCTTGCTTAAGCTTAAACTACATAAGAATAACTGTTTTTGTGTTGGTTTTAATAAATGTTAATTATGTTGGTTCAATACTTCATTTTTTTTTTGCTCTTGCCTTTAACTAAGCATACTATTATTACTATTTAAGTGAATTTGACCCTCACAGGCTAAATTGCCCTAAGTTGCCGCTTTAAGGCAATATTGCCGGAAATGTTTCCGGCAATATTGCCTTCGATCTAAATTGCCGCAACCGCACATCCCTACTCTGGAGCAACCTCCCTGAGATCGTGTTCCTCAACGAGTATAATCTCCAAAGATTCAAGATCAACGTGAATCGTTTCCTGCGCACACGCACCGTCCTCAGAGTGCCATAAAGGATTTAAGTATCCTGCAGTGCCTTATCAAAAAAAAAAAATACTTGAATTTGAATTATATTTTATATAAATGACTTAATTTGATAATTAATAATGTATTTTTTATGTGCTGCATCTTCCTGGTTCCTGTTTTATATAATTAACTGGGCTTGCCGGGGCTTGTTTTATTATTAATGTTGTATGTTCGTGCTCTAATATATATATATACAGGGTGACGCGGATCTAAATGAACATACTTCAACACAAGACAAAGAATACCTTGGGGGTTCTTAATCACCCATCTTTGATAGTTCAATTGTCGATAGTTAATAAGATACAGGGTCTTTTATGAACTTCAGCAATTTTTTGTTCTTGTCATATTTTTTAATGCACTCCGTATAAAATTTTCATATTGGGTCAACATCTGTAACCTATCTGTCGCTTAAAATTGCAGTATCAGAAAATTTTAAATTCCAGGCCCGTATTAAAAAAAGTTGACATTTTCTATTTTTACATTTTTAACACCCTGTAGATCAATTTTTTCAAAATATTATTTTTTTATTGGAAAGAGCATAAAGAATTGACCCTAACGGCATAATTTTCAAAGTTCCCGCACCCATCACTTGATTAGAATCAATGGTTGTTTTGTAAAAAATTTCAAAATGGTGCATATTTGGAAATTAGAAATTAAGAAAATAACAATAAAAAAGCAAAAACTGCTTCCGAAGTAAAAAAATAAATGTACTAAACGTTTAATAGTTTTAACGAGACTAAATTTTAGGGAACAACACAACAACAAATAACAAAGTAATAATAATAATAACAAAACTGCAAGTTAAAATCGACTGCTTAAAATCTAATACATAGAAAAAGTTTTAGCAAGAATTAATTTTAAGAGCACTTTAGCAGAACACTGTTATTTAAGAAGCTGTTCAAAATGCCCTCCATTGGCTTGTTCACATCTTCGTCTTCTGATGTTTAAATTTGACACTGCTTTTCTAATTGCGTCTGGGTTATTTTTTATTTCCTGAAAAGCATTAATAATTCGTTGCAAAAGCTGCTCCCGCGTGTTGATTTCTTCTGAATAAACCAAATTTTTCATATTCCCCCAGAAAAAAAAATCCAAAGGATTAAAGTCCGGCGACCTGGCTGGCCATAAATGGGGCCCTCCACGGCCTATCCATCTGTTAGGAAACGTAATATTTAAAAATTCAGATACAACCCTTGCAAAATGTGGTGGGGCCCCATCATGTTGAAAAAAGAGCCCTCTCACGTTAGCATTTTCATTCTGCATAAGTCCTGGCAAAATGTTTTGTAAAAAATTTAAATATTGATTTCCATCTAATCTTTCAGCAAAAATAGTGCGGCCCAATTAATTTATTATTTATTATACCTGCCCAAACGTTTATGGAAAATTTGTGCTGCGAATGCGATTGTCTGATGGCATGTGGATTTTCTAACGACCATACATGGGAATTCCTTGAATTATTTACACCATCTCTGGTAAATTGTGCTTCATCGGTCCAAAGGATTCGATAAAGACTCCTTTGGTGTCTAGTGAGCCACTGGCAAAAGAGTAACCGGTTTGCATAATCGCCAGGTTCCAATCTTTGAACTTCTCGAACATGAAACGGATGCAAGCCTTCCTTTTGCAGTGTTACATTAACTCTTTTTTGCGGGATTCCTAGACGTGTCGCAATTTTTCAAGTAGATGTTTTGGGATTATCTTCAACAAGATTTAAGATATCTTCTTCCTCCTGAACTGGATGTCGTATTGGTTGATCAATATTATTGTCGGTGGGAAAATGTCCATGTTCTCCAGCAAATAAAAATACATTTGCAAATGTTTTGTGATATGGACATCTTCTACCCGGAAATCGCCTACGATATTCCCGAACAGCAGCTCTTCCATTACCGTTACAAAAACCGTATACAAAAATAATGTCGGCATATTCGGCATTTGAAAATTGGTAAGGCATCTTCAACAGAAAATTGCAATAATTGTTAACCGAATACTAACAAAGGTCAGGCAACTGTCACATATCTGATAGTGACTTGAATTGTTGCTATGGAACAGTAACTCGATAGTCTTTGGTTTGTTTTTAAATGAGGCAAAGCCTACTTTACAAAGTTTGAAATTTCTGACTGTAATTTACGATTTTTTGTCGATGTCTAAAAAGCAATCATTATCTTGCAGTTTTGTTATTATTATTATTACTTTGTTATTTGTTGTTGTGTTGTTCCCTAAAATTTAGTCTCGTTAAAACTATTAAACGTTTAGTACATTTATTTTTTTACTTCGGAAGCAGTTTTTGCTTTTTTATTGTTATTTTCTTAATTTCTAATTTCCAAATATGCACCATTTTGAAATTTTTTACAAAACAACCATTTATTCTAATCAAGTGATGGGTGCGGGAACTTTGAAAATTATGCCGTTAGGGTCAATTCTTTATGCTCTTTCCAATAAAAAAATAATATTTTGAAAAAATTGATCTACAGGGTGTTAAAAATGTAAAAATTGAAAATGTCAACTTTTTTTAATACGGGCCTGGAATTTAAAATTTTCTGATACTGCAATTTTAAGCGACAGATAGGTTACAGATGTTGACCCAATATGAAAATTTTATACGGAGTGCGTTAAAAAATATGACAAGAACAAAAATTATTTATAATCTTTGGTATAAGGTGCAACATATGTATATTGTGAATTGGACATTGACCGGACATTATATAGATTATGTTTGTTTTTTAAGACGTACGTCAATTACTTCTATTTTCTTAGTTGGATGGTGAATTAATATACTTTGGCAACTGCACATCTAATTCTGTTTCGCTATCGCTGTCTTCACCTAGGGTAATTATAATAGGTTTAATATTATTGACTACAGCAATATAAGCATTTTCTACTTTTATTATATGTTCCACTGAATTTTTCCAATTGTCGTCAGTGGCTTGGTTATTTATATTTTTCCTAACTAAACTTACAACACTAGAACTTAAAGTAAAAGATGTGTTCTGCGAGCGTAGTTTCGATTTCAATTGGTGCCACATAATATGCTCTATGACATGAGATTGAAAACAAAATAATAAGAGGGAAGACGCAAAACATATGTCTTAAATTTGATGCTATAATATATTTCCTAAATTCAACCATTATTTTCTAATATTTATATTAATGGTTTATTTATTATAAATTGCGATGGAAAATATCATAGCTTTGCAGATGATACTGCTATTTTTTATAGCGATACAAATTGGAACAATTTAAATAAGAAAATTAAAAAAGATTTTAAAATTATGAAAAACTAGTTTGATACTAATTTTTTAACAATTAATTTTAATAAAACAAATTATCTTCCATTAACTTTAAACCCAAATAATGTACCCCAAAATATAAATAGCATTAATATAAGCGATGACATTAAAATTTTAAAAGTTAATCATATAAAATATTTAGGAATAATCTTTGATAGTAAAGTAAATTGGAATTTTCAAGTAAAATATTTAATTAAAAAATTAAGAAGTTCAATTTTCAAAAGCATTTTTTTTTATAGTTTCTGGATATAAAACATCTAGAAATATTATACTATGCATTAGTCAAAACTTATTTAAATTTGGGGAGGAATAAACGGAACTTTGGTTAAAAAATTAGAAGTATTACAAAAAAGATTTTTGAAAATTATATTTAATATAAGGTCTATCTTTATCCTTATCCTTCAAAAGAATTATATTCAGATAAATTGATAGATATTCTTTTATAGCTCGTAGCTACTCATATCACCATTGTCGTAATTTCTGCGATTTCCTCAATATTTATATTATTTACGTCTTATTAACCTTACGATATTTAAAATTCATTTCCAAGGGCTTGATTTTGAATAGGAGATTCAAGAATTTTTTGAAAAACGCTCGGACACGTCGATTATAATTTTTTCTTCCGATATTTTTGCCTCAAAAAGAAATTATACAGGGTGTGTCAAAAAGTAGATGTAGCAAAAATTTTTTGTATTTTAAATATAACCCTATTTTTTTCAGTCGAATTTTGAATTCTACGTCAAATTCTGCGCATAATTCATGTAGCATACCCTATCTTTATCTCTAACGGTTTTAGAGAAAAATTACATCATAAAACGAAATTTTTCTTTAAAAAAAGTTACATGTACCTACTTAAAGGTAAACAGGTAAATTTAAATGAATTGTCACTATGATAGCAAGTCATGTGTCAATCAAAAATAATTTTAGGTATTTTTTTGAAAAACGGTGATCATGGTGCATTTAAATGAAACTCAAAGAATCGAAATTTTAATTTTAATTGGATGTGGAGACAAAACAAGAAATCAAGAAGAAGTTTGTAACTTGTTTAGCGCTAAGTTTCCAGAACGACCGATTACAAGATCTACAGTGAGTAAAATTGAGAAGAAATTCAGGGAAACAGGGAATGTAAAGGATCGTCTACGGCCAGGTCGTCCAAAAATTAGTGAAAACACAAAATTGAACATTTTGTTAGAAGTTGAAGATAATCCCCATAGTGCATCCATTGAAGTAGCCCTTAATAATGATGTGAGCCGACGATCTGTTTTGCTGGTATTGAAACAAGAAAAGTACCACCCGTACAAAATTAGGTTGCTGCACGAGCTAAACGAAGATGATCCCTTCCGCCGACTACAGTTTTGTGAAAATTATGGAAATTTGCAACTTAAATCTATTTTTCCATCGCAACATACTTTTTAGCGATGAATCCACGTTTTGTTTGAAGGGTTCGGTAAACAGACAAAATTCTCGGTATTGGAGTACAAATAATCCCCGTTGGATGAGAGAACAGCACACGCAAAATCCACAAAAAGTAAATGTTTGGGCAGGGATATTAAATGATAGAATTATTGGACCTTTTTTCTTCGATGGAAATCTTACAGGAGACCGGTATTTACAATTTCTTCAAAAGGAATTAATTCCCACACTAGCAGCGGATTTTCCAAATCCGAATCAGCCTAATCTACCAGAAGCGTCTATTTGGTTTCAGCAGGATGGTGCTCCGCCTCATTTTGCTCGACAAGTACGAGAGTATTTCAATACTGTATTTTCCGAACGATGGATAGGTAGAAGAGGACCCATAGAATGACCTGCAAGATCTCCCGATCTTGCACCAATGAATTTCTTTCTTTGGGGTTATTTGAAATCAAAAGTGTATAAGGATAAACCACAAAATTTGGAAGACTTAAAATTTAAAATTAGATATGAAATTAGGCAAATTAATGAAAATACTGTAAATAATGTTTTAGAAGGGTTTTTAAGTAGATTGGCATATTGTCAAGAAGTTAATGGTTGGCATTTTCAACACTTTTTTCTCTAAAACCGTTAGAGATAAGGATACCCTATCCTGCTGCTACATGAATTATGCGCAGAATTTGACGTAGAATTCAAAATTCGACTGAAAAAAATAGGGTTCTATTTAAAATACAAAAAATTTTTGCTACATCTACTTTTTGACACACCCTGTATAATTTGTTTTTGAGGCAAAAAATTCGGAAGAAAAAATTATAATCGACGTGTCCGAGCGTTTTTTCAAAAAATTAATACCTGATTTTTTAATGAATTTGTTCTATATTTTAGCCCATCACTGTATAATCTTTCTTAAGATGTTTTATGAAGAACTATATAATTTAGAAAAGAAATAAATATATAACATACCTGCCGATTAGGATCCTACCTTGTCTAGTATACTTTAACCAGTTTACCATATTTAGCAATAGCAGCCGCTTATCATCGTCATTAAGGCAACGGTAGAATTTTGGATATACTATAGGTTGGAAGCTGGTTTACGCCTTTTTAGCCGATGAAAGTTTTGAGTGTGAAATTACGGTAGAAATAACGGAAAAATACACCAAAACATAATCTACATTTTGAAATAATAACGGTTGGGCAAAGTCGTAAAACGATATTTGCAGTTTATCAATACTTCCTAATTTATTTGGATGTTTACGTTGTTGGTCGGTTACTTTCGATAGTATTCGATAAATGTAATGCAATTACATACTAGAGTAGAAGAGAGTCGGCAATCAACTAACACGCGATCTCAATACGTGATGAATAAGATAATATCTTCCTAGACTTAATATGGTCGCGTTCATCAGAACCGAAGAACATTATAGGCGCTACTTATTCCTATCGGGCGGTTCTCATTCCCACGCGCTAAGCGATTACTGTGAGTGGAAGTGAGAACTACCCGGTATGATGTACGCTACTCAAGCGCTATTCTGATAAACGCGACCATTCTTACACCATGCACTGCTGGAATCCATCGATATAACACTCTCGTTCTATTTTCAGATGAGCAATCTTCCTTAAAGTTAAGTAATGTTATTTCCGAACTCCTTGTATAAAAATAAAAATGCTGGTGATATTAAATCCGAGAGGGAAAACTATAATTCAATCGCCCTGTGCATAATAAAATGTGTGCGCATGCACACGATAAGATTCATCTCGACAGCGCATCAATATTGATTGCTTCTTCAAGGATTTTGCATCCCAATTTTATCTGAACATAAACAAAAACTCCGCCTACTAAAGTTTAAAGGGGGAAATAGCGGAATTAAATTTTTGATATGAAAAGACAGAATGTGAGAACTTTATCTTTAGTTGTAACAACTTTCACATACTTGTTAATCGGAGCCGCTGTTTTTGATGCTTTAGAGTCTAAAGAAGAAGAAAAAAGGGATCAATTATTAAAAGGTACCTATACCTAATTTAGAGTGTGAGTTTAAAAATTTTTCAATCACCTAAACAACCCTAGCTTATTTGTAAAAGTTTAATTTTCTCAGGTTAGTTTTTAAGGTAAAAAAACTCCAAGATTCTGTTTAATATGCATGTTAGCGTAATATACACAATAAATGCTTAAAAATGTACAAAAATGGTAATAATTTGTATATTATACAGTGTATCCAAGACAAGGATAAGTAAACCCAATTTTACTCCGCTCTATATTCTACAGAATAAGTTATAACTAACTTATGCACGATCATCAATGATACATTTTAAGAAGGGTCGGAAAAAATACATGATTTTTTATTTTTAAGAAAAGCATGGTGGTTTTTTTTTTTTTGTTTAAAACAGTTTTAGTTAATTTAAACATGTTTTTGATTCCAAAAAAAAGTCATGTTTAGAACAAAAAAAATGTGTTACACTTGATTTCAATTTTAAACTCATAATCGTTAAAACGTTCACGGAATACGGAATAAATAGGCTAAATTCGCGAATGAGTAAAATTATGTTTTTTTTTTTGTTTAAAGCAGATTTAATAAAGCATTAAAACTTGATGTCAACATGTTTTACATAAAAATGTTGAATTCTTACATAAAATTTGAAGAAATCTTTAAAAAGGCGAAAAAATTAATTAGCATTGTTAAAGAATGCTGCTAGTTATTGTTATTTATTATACTATATAGGTGGCAACGAGATTACTGGCAAATTAGGCTACCATATTTTTATTAAGAAACATTTCAATTTCGAATTTTGGGAAGCTTTACGGTTGCGTCTGACGTACATTTTGAATATTGGTTTAAATGGAAGTCATATCAACTACGTTATTTTTAATAGAACATCCTGTATTTCCTTAAATTTGGATTCTACGGAAAATTCTACATAAAAAACATGTATCAAGTTATATACCTTGATAGTTTCTGAGGATATGGAGATTGTCATCGAATCAAGCGATTTTTATTATATATTCAAAAATATCAATTTCCGGTTAAACCGGAAGTACTATATATCCGGCTTTCGAGTTACATCCATCTTAACCGGAATGACAGTTTTGCGAAAAAGGAAGATAGGACATATGTATAAGCCGTTTTGCTCTAAGAAGTGTACCGTTAAACAGCTAAAAGCTGTCAAAAGTTCAAAAATAAACTATTAAGTTTAGATTAATATTATAATGCTCCTATTAAAAAATAATTGTTATTTTATCCAAAAATATTGTAGGCTATAGGGCGTTTCATTTAAAAAATTATATCTTTATATTGCCCTATTTTTCTGGATCACCCTGTATACTTTAAAATAATTTTATAATATATGTTATACCCTACAATTTTTGTTAAAACTTAGTTGTTAGTAGTTAGTTGATATCCTGTTAATAGAAAAATCTGTGCATATTGTCTCATTGCTAAATTTTCACTTATAATATCACAAGAGCTTAAATTTCCAGGAATAATTTAAGCTTGCGTGGGATTCGGTAAGAAAATTCCACGCCACTTCACACCATAATTTGGAAAAAAAATTATTAATCCAACCTGACATTTTAAATTAATTTCACTGCTTGTCAAGTTGGCCAGGGTATTGTTGTTTGTGACATATGTTGATTTGTCATTATTGTTTAACCGGTTCTGTCACAAAGCTTAATAATTACTAGTTTAAAACGTCTGTACGTTGAGTTTAATAAGTGTACAGCGAAATGTCGCGATTTGGTAAAGAAAATCAACAAGTAATTAGACAAGAAATTCAAAATATAACACCAGATAACACCCGAAAATCAAAATCAATATGTTTATATTTATATCGTATGTTTACCTTTTCAACTGTGAAAAAATTTTCACTTAAATATCGTGGCGCCTCGAAAAAATTTCCGGAAATTTTTTTAGTTGCCATGGTAGCTAGTCAAAATTAAGGTATCTTATTGGTTAAAAAGTAGAGGTATGAAATTTTCAATAAAATTTTGAATTAAGATATTGAGCCGCGTTTAAAGGATCATCAAAAAATATCGGTCCAACAATTAGAGTTCCTAGAACGCCCAGCCAAACATTAACGCCAAATCTTTCTTGGAAAGCTCATTCTCTCACCAAATGAGGATTTTCGGTGGCCCAGTCCCTTGTGTTGTTCCTGTTAACCATTCCCATGTTAGTCAAACATGATTCGTGTGAAAACAACACAAGTGATTTTAAATTTGGCTGTTACCGCTTAGTTTCCAGGTATTAATTGCAAAAATATAATCTTCGTTCATAGTCGGTTTCGTAAAGATGATGATGTATTTATTCGATTTGTATTCAATGTTTATGTAGTATTTTTCTAGGACTTCTGTGGCATATTCCAATATAAAGAACAATTTGTATTGTAGATGTTGTAGGATCAACCTTAACACAAGCCAATGTATTTGTCTCGGCCTCCTGACTTATAATGATATATAATATTACCATTTTCATTTTCGTAATCATTTTTCTGTTTTAAATGGTATCTTTTCTTTGGTCCCGAGGAATCTTCTATATACTGTGCCCGTAATTCATCATGCAGTACCACAAGAATTAAGAAATAATAACTTTAGAAAAACCGTATAAATTCCTGGTACAACTTGAATTATTATACAGAGTGGCAAAAAAGTCGCGCATAATGCCTGTAACTTTTGAATTACCTCGTATACGAAAAAGTGGCCTTTATGAAAGTTGTTCAGTAAATTATTCCCCACATTTCTACCTGCATGAATTTTTTCTGTCATTTCTGGTTTGGTTGCCATAGAGACCAACTGACTTTTTTTAAATGGAACACTTGATATGATTGCATATTTGGATTCTACTGGGAAAACTCTGAATTTTTTGTATTTCAAATTTTTGTTTATTTAAAATTGTAACAAACTTTATAATAACAAAATAAATAGCCTAGAAAATTGAACAACTTAACATCGGAATAATAGACAAGTGAAACCCTTTCAGTGGATCAGGTGTTCAAAATGACCACCATTTTCTGCTAAGCAGAGCGCCAGTCAATTTCAGCACTAATTCTTACTTTTAAAGATTCTAAGTCATTTGGACGGTTAGCCTAGACTTTGTTCTTTAAGTGTCCTTCCAAAAAGAAGTCGAGCGGGGTTAAGTCCGGGGATCGCGCTGGCTAGTCAATAGCACCTCTTCTGCCAATCCAACGTCCTGGAATGTTCGCTTATGTATTGTCTAACATTTGCCGCATAATGGTGCTCCCTCTTGCTGGAACCATACGTTCGTTTATGCCATTATTTACACCCGGTAAAATCATTCTGCAACAAGAAATTATGTTATTCCTGAGGAGGTCTAGATATTTTTCGCCATTCAAATTACCAACTATGAAAAAAGGTCCCACAATATGTCTACCAACTATGCCCGCCCAAACATTAACTTTTTCGGGCCTCTAAGTATGACCTTTCCGGAACGGTGAATATTCTTAGCAGACCAATAACGATAATTGTGTCTATTAATAATGCCTTTTAAATGGAAAGTAGCTTTATCCGAGAAAATTATATTTGTTGCGAAGTTATCGTTATTGCATCAAAATCGTCCTCGTTTAACTCGTGCACCAACTTTATCTTGTAGGGATGCAACTTCTCCTGCTTAAACAAATTTTTCACTGACTGATGAGACACAATAAAATCCATTGCGATTGGCCTGGATTATTGTGTTGGATTTTCATGTATTGAAAGCATGATATCCAAAGCTTTCTCTCCCTCGGTTGCTGTTTCAGGTCGACCTGATCTAGCGGCTTCTCTAACAGTGCCTGTTTCTCGAAATTTGTTTACCACTTGAGACACCGTTGACTGATTTATTGGAGGCCTATTTGGATATAATTCATTAAAAAGTTGACAAACCTGATCTTGCGATCTCTTCATATTTCCGTACCGCTCATTATTAAAATTTCAACTCGTTGTTTCTCATTTAGATGAACCATAGTGTAAACAAATTAGAAATCAGACAACAGAAAATAAACAGGAACTCAAAATTGACACCTCTTAGGTCGCTGTCATGAAAACACCCTAACTCAACTGGTGGGTATTAGGTAGGAATAATTATAATTAGGAAGTTTTTCATTTTTGAGCTGTCATTATCTCGGAAACGCTTGCAGGTGAAAATACAAAAAGTTCAGAGTTTTCCCAGTAAAATCCAAATATTTAATCATATGTAGAGTGTTCCATTTAAAAAAAAGTAAGTTAGTCTCTATGGCAACCAAACCAGAAATGACAGAAAAAATTCATGCAGGTAGAAATGTGGGAAATAATTTACTGAACAACTTTCATAAAGGTCACTTTTTTGTATACGAGGTAATTCGAAAGTTACAGGCATTATGCGCAACTTTTTTGCCACTCGCTGTATATTTTAACTCTATACACTTGTCTCATAAATAAGTAGGTATTTGAATGGTAGTGGTCTTTTCCTTACTTATCGTATTTTCTTGTTACCATGTTTCTCATAAATAGTTGCACGCGCAAATTTCTTAATTAATTGTATACTTTAGCTCCTTTTTTAATTACATGTTTTTTAAATAGCACTTTCGCTCTGAACGCATCGATGTAAACATCGTATTGACTTTTAGTTTCATCAAATGCCCTTAAAGCTAAATATAATATATCAGAAGAAGACTATAAGATGATTGAGCTTATGATGATTGAATATAAACCTCATAAAGCTGGTCCACAATGGAAATTTGCAGGATCTTTTTATTTTGCGACAGTTGTATTGGCCATGATTGGATATGGGCATTCAACTCCGGTTACCGCTGGTGGAAAAGCGTTTTGTATGGCGTATGCTATGGTAAGGCTTTAAAATTTAATTAGTTTTAGTTAGTTAGTCGAGTTAAATTTAATTAATTATGATTAGGATGTTGTGTATCTTAGTGCGACGAAAAAATGTAAAAACCTAAAATTGAGTAAAGAGAAAAGTCACTTATTTTCTTTTTTATAGCAAAATAGTAGAAGAACCTATTATTTAGGACTGCTAAAAATACACTGCATTTATTAATTATGGAATAGGTCTCCAAAAGTACTAAAATTTTAAACGTGCATATTTTCATCAAAATTCGATCAATCCATTCCATTTTTAGTTCAGTAGGTAGACTGTCTCTTAGACTACTTAGAAGAATATGTTTGACCCCACTACACAATGGGATGGCTAATATACCAAGCCGTGCGAAATCTTCAGATTTTAAAATTAATGTTTATGAAATACAAAGCGATGAAAATAAAATTGTATACGTGTGTTGGTTACAGCTTTATGCTTGGTACTTACTGTGCCACTTACAACGCAGTGCCACTCGTGTCAATACAAAACAAAATCCATAAATCGCGATATTGCCAATTATGTCGAATGAAGACTTACTGGTATTTTGATTTGCGTTGCTAGCCAATCGTAGTCAATTTGACAAAATTTTAAATTTATTGGCATTTTATTATATAAGTTCTCTTTATCTGGTTTTTTTAAAAATGAACGCCCATAACCGACGAATGCAATACAAGAGGAATGTTTTGAGTATGGTCGGTCTTAATATGTGACAATTAACACTTAACAGATTTTATTTCATTTATAATTAATCGGTGTCTCTCCATCGGTTACTTCCCAAATTGTTGGAAAATTGCCAATCTTGTCCCGGTTCCAAAAGTTACAAATCCTGGTCAGCTTTCAGATTTTAGACCTATAAGTATTTTACCTACCCTATCAAAAATTCTTGAAAGGATTGTGGCGGATCAGTTGACTTCATTCTTAAATTCTAATAATATTCTTCCTCACACTCAGTCAGGCTTTCGTAAAAACCATAGCACAACCACAGCCTTATTAGATATAACTGATGATATTTTGAGGGCTTGGGATTGTGGTCGATGCAGCTGCCTTGTTTTGCTTGACTATAGCAAAGCCTTTGACACTATAAGTCATGATATCTTACAGGCTAAACTAAAATATTTCGGTTTGGGAGATGTAGCTTTGAATTTCTTTAAAACATATTTTTCCAACAGGTCACAGCGCGTATTGCTTAGTGGCAACCATTCAGGACTCTCTCATATCAGCAGAGGTGTAGCACAGGGAAGTATCTTGGGACCCTTAATTTTTTCAATCTATACATCTGATTTTTCCAAATTTTTAGTTCATTGTAGGTCGCATCAGTACGCAGATGACACGCAAATATATTTTTCCTTCCCTCCCTCTGAAACTGTGACGTCTGTTGATAAGATTAATCATGATCTTGAAGTCATAGCTAAGATTTCTAAATCCCACAATTTAATTTTGAACGAGAAAAAAACCCAGTTGGTTGTACTGGGTAAGTCTAAGTCTTCCATACTTGAAAATCCTAATTTTAAAATTATTGTTAATGGCACCACGCTGGTACCAGCTGATAAATGTAAAAACTTAGGCTTGACCATCGATTCAGACATGAGGTATTCTGATCATATCTCTTCCCTAATCCAAAAAACGTATGCTAAACTCAAACTTTTATACATGCATAGAGATATTTTTGATACAGCAACTAAATTACGTTTAACTGACTCTCTTATATTATCCCACCTGGGCTATTGCGATATTGTTTACTGGCCTGCCCTTGTACAGAAGGACAGGAATAGCTTGCAGAAACTTCAGAACGCGTGTCTTCGATATAGCTATAATGTTCGTAAGTTTGATCACATTACCCCTTCTTTGAATGAGTCTAGGTGGCTTACTATTAAAGAAAGATTTGAGCTCCATCTTTTGCATCTTGTTTTTAAAATTAGGCTTAATCAAGTCCCTAGATATCTTTTTGATAAGCTTATTAAGGGTTCAGATTTACATAATCTTTCTACACGCTACAGAGACCTGTATACTGTACCCATGCATTCTCATACGTTCTTTCAGCGTTCGTTCAGTTACATGGCGGCAACGATTTTTAATTCCTTGCCTGATGACATTAGGAATTCTCCCAGTTCCGCTGTATTCTGCAGGGCTGTAAAGGGTAATCTTTTGGGGGGTCGTGCCCTCCGCTAAGGGTCGTATGTATTGGTGTATATATATTATAAAGATACATTTAATTTTTATTTTCGTTATTGTTTGGTTCTTATCAATTCTCTTGATTTTTCATTATATTTTTGTAATATGAATATGTAATTTATAACAGTATAATTTCAATTAGTATAATTTCAATTTGCCAGGTACTTTAGTTTTAGTAATTATCTATGTTTTCTATTTCCAACTTTTTCTTTACACATTTTTAGCGGGGGTGGTTGTATGAGCAGCTTTAGTTGGATACCGCCACCCGTATTTGATTTTTTTTTGTATTGTTTGCTCAATTTAATAAATAAAGGCATTTATTATTATTATTATTATTATTATAATTATGATTAAAAGGCAAGGCTAAAATTTTTTAACGGTATCGAGAAAATGGATCAAATGAAAGAAGAGCAGGGCAAGACCAACCAAGAAAAACAACTGCTAATCAAGATCTGTTTCTAACAATGCAATGTGTTAGCGAGCGATTTAAAACCAGTACGAAGCTACCATGGCACAATTAATTATAGGTAAGATATCGCGCAGACGATGCCGGGCTTAGTGACGTCATCGCGTGAGGAGTTTCGGCGTGTGACCTAAATAACCAGAAATAGAATTTTGATAAAAATATATAGTTTTTCACTTTTTTACGGATAAAAAAACAAAATTAGGATGAATACGTTTGTCTAAACGTAAAGATATATTTAATGTGCATATTTGTGCGGAAATTACATTAATAATAATAATAATAATAATAATATTAAAAATATTAAGAATTTATATTCTTAATAAAGACTATTATTATTATTATTATTATTAATGTAATTTCCGCACAAATGTGCTTGAAACATTTAAATAAAAATGATTATGTGCAAAATTTAAAACAGTTACTTGGAGAGAGAAAGATACCAAAATATATAATTACATAAAATTAAATTTATTTTAATAAATATTTAATTTTATACATATATTTCTTTGTATAAAGCATATTATTTTTGCTTTAAAATTAGTAAACGAATATAGATACCTACAAGGAGTTTTAGAGGGGTTAATTTTCAGCTAATTTTAAGCATAAAAATGAAATTAATATAAAATTGGTTTTATGGGAACTACAAAAATCACTACGTGTAACAAATTTCATCTAGTTATTTTTAAAAACAAATACGTTAAATAAAAGCCAAACAAAAACAATAAGTTTTTAACACCCTATATTTTAAAAACTAAGCATTATCAGAAAACATGCATGCACAAAGAAATTGTTATTTGCTTTGCTTTCAAAAGTCTTAAGGGGGTAATTACCCAATATCCCCCCCCCCCCCCCCGATCTTGTTGTTTAAGAATTATTATTTAAGTAGTAAGGGGGCGCCAGGCCAAGGGGGGGATTGCCCCCCTGTGGCTACGCCACGGGGTCAGCTATTTATATCCTGGGTATGACTTCCATCACCGATTTAGGCGCAATTTTGGCCTTTTGTCTCTTTGTCCGCAGTGATATTTCTTGCCAACAAGAGGAGACCGTCGAGCCTAATTACTTTGATGCAATATGGTTTAAAATATCAACGAATAGAATTATTAAATTCATCTGCTGGCTTTACCAGCCGCCAAGCGATACCCATTATAGAGACTTGTTCTCCTCACTTGCTAAAACTATCGACTTATTGCAAACCCACCATAACAATTCCTAAGTTGTCATCCTTGGCGTCTTTAACGTTCATAATGTTAACTGGATCGAACACTCAAATACAACCGACGAGCAATGTCGCGAAGCCGAATCCTTTGCCATCAGCTCTGTCCTCACCCAACTCGTGGGTGAACCAACTCGGATTCCAGACCGAGATAGTGATTTTGCTAGTTTGTTGGATTTTTCTTAACTTCAAACCCCGACTTGCATACTGTCCCCGTGAAGCCTCCGTTAGTGCCGAACAGCTTTCTAAACCACAGAAGATCTGGCATTATACATCAGCTAAGCTAAACTAAAAATCATATAACTTCGCTGATAATAGCACATTTCTTTCATCTTTTACCTTGGATGTCGACTGCCAGTGCACATCTCTATAGGCAGCAAGAGGTCTCACATCTCAACAAAGACCTGGAAGAAATTCTGTCTTGGGGTGACAGTAACCAAGTAGAATTTAACGCTAAAAAAATCCAGGCGGCAGTTTTTTCTAAAAAAGTTAATGTTGAAGAACCGGATATAGTCATGGCGGGACCCTCGATTCCCTTGGCTTCATCAATTCATTTATTGGGCGTCAATTTGGATAGTCATATGTCTTGGCATAGTCACGTTTCGGCCATTGCTAAGGCAGCCTTGCAGAACCTTGGAATACTTTTCCGAACTAAGAACCTCTATACACCCCAGCAACTTTTGATGCTCTATAAAGCCTAGATTCGACCATCGCTGGAGTACTGTTCGAATATTTGGGGCTCTACTCCTAAACATACCATAAGATTGTTACATTCCATTCAAAGAAGAGCCATTCGCTTGATCGGTGACAATGATCTGACAAACAACTTGGAAAGCCGTGAACATCGAAGGCAGGTTGGCGACTTGAGTCTATTTTACAAATATTTTCATGGCGAGTGCTTAACTAAGGTTGCCCGCTTGATTCCACCCAGATCGGTGCATGATAGAAATACACGACGAGCCATTGCAGCCCACCCGTACGTGGTTCAACTTAGTATCCCTCGAACAACACTGTTTAAAAATTATTTTATCTGGAGAACGTCATCACTCTGGAACGACCTTTCTGAGGCCGTGTTCCCCAACGAGTATAATCTCCAAAGATTCAGGACCAACGTGAATCATTTCCTGCGTAAACGCACGCAGAGCATCATAAAGGATTAATCTTTATTTGTTTATAAACTATTTTAGGTTTAATCTATGTTATATATATATATATGAAATAAATATAGAGACATGATATTAATTTTTTATTTCATGAAGTACCCATTGCACAAAACTTATTAACAGCAGCTCTCATTAAAAATACATATTTTTATAAAAATAATGGCTTGGTAATTAGTATAATTCTTTGTTAAATTATGTTTCTGTGGAGCTAGCATTGAGATATACATAATATTGTAAGTATAGTATATTTTACTTCGTAAAAATAATAATAATAATAATCATAAAATATAACGTCCAAAAGCTAATAACAACATGCATCTCCATAAGCAATTTATAATATCTCACGCGATGACGTCACTGCGCGCGCTGTAATTGAAACGGCTACCTTGTTTATTTGTGCCATGAGAAGCATGGGCTAATGTTTTATTTAGCGACGAATCCCGCTTTTGTCTATACAGGAATGATATATTAACAGTGTAACGGTATGCTCAATGCAACTTGGTTTGGGAAAAGATATCACTACACAAATGGTATTTGTAGACCGTGTAAACGAGTGACAGGTATATTACGGAAATTATTAAAGAAAACTTTATTTTTATGCATGATAACGCACGTCCACATACGCCGAGAATAGTAAGGGAACATCTAGCAGAAACTGAAACTACCGTAATAAATTAGAAAGCTGGAAGCCCAGATCTTGATCCTATAGAGCATTTGTAGTACCGAATGGGAAGTTCGCGCAGAAGACAACCCGCCAGAAACTTTGGCTTACTTCAGATTAGCCTTGCAAAGAATATGGGAAAACATGAACCAGATGTTTATAAGAAATTTGATTCTCAGTACGCCAAATCGTTGTCAAGCTGTCATCACTGCCAGTGGAGGAAACACGCGTTATTAATTTTTTTTCGTACAGTAAGTTCTTATTACTATTGTTACATTGGCAATATCGCGATTTTTGGATTTTTTTTTAATTGACACGAACGGCACTGCGCTTATTGGTATACTAACTACCTAACAAAAAGCTGTAACCGACACACTAATAAAAATCTATTTTTCTAATTTTGTCTCGAAAAATAGATATTTCGAACGCGCTAGCGAGTTCGAAATATATCCATTTCGAACTCCGAATTTTATTATTTAAAGGTTAGTTCAGGTTAGTTCAGGTTAGTTCGGCATAGCATTCTAGATAACTAATATTTTTTAGTCCAAATGTGCGAAATACTACACAAAACCACGTATGTATGTTTGGTTGCCTAGATCTACAAATCTGTATGACGTGATTGACGTGTTGTTTTGGTTCATAAAATATTAAAAAACATATTAAATATTAACTTTATTAACAGGAGAACTATTTTGCAAAAAATATCAATTAAATCTTAAAAATACAAATTCCAACTATATTATAATGCTAATTAGGCATTGTTTATAGTGCAGTTATTATAAACATTTATGTCACTGTACTCGTGTCGGACGCGTTAACCTTAAATTCAGGCATAGTTTGAGTATTCATAGTATGCGAAACTTTGTGATAACTGACCCCAGAATCCAATCCATTTTTAATTAGACTTGGTTGAAAAGCAGTTTCTACTCCTTCAATTATTGTCGATCTTGATGATCCAGGTAAGGGTGTAGCAGTATTATCAATATTATCTATTAATGAAGGTGTTAAACTAGAAGAGAGGCTCTGCGCTACATCCATTTTCGCTTTTAGAGAATCTTCAATATAGCCTTCAGCCACGGCTGAAGACTTCCATCCCCCGTGCCTTTTAATGGTAACCAAATCGCTTCCCTTGTTGGCCAGCTCGGTGACACTAGACCGTCTAAAGCAGTGGCCAGTAAAACATTCTGGATTTGGTTTGCACAGGTATTTTGCAATAAGGCTAGGAGCTTTTCCCATTGTATTTAGACCTACAGGTGAGTTTATGCAATGCCCATTCCTATACGTAAGAAAAAATCTTGATGTTGTAACATTCTTAGGACGTAAATCAAAATATTGTCTAATCAAATTAATCCATGATTGATCAATTATAAGAAACGTTCTTGTTACATGTGTTTTAGTTTTGGGAATGTGTACTGTAATGGAAGCAACCTTAAAGTGAATGTCTTTTACATCCATATTGGTCAGTTCTTCTCTCCGGCATGCTCCATTGTACCCCATAATTAAAGCAACCTAGAATTTACATAGTTTCTACTATTGTATCTCGATAGCTGTCTACCTACTGTTCATACGATAGAATAGAAATTGGTGTAATTTAAAAATGTTCGTTCTCCAACTTTATTGTAAAAAAATTTTTTTTATAAAACCTGTGAAATTGTACAAAACAAAATGCATATAGATATGTAAATACTACTTACTTTTAATCCTAAATAACTGCTATTATCAGCCCCATTTATAAACTTAATAATATCGTCTAAGTCTAAAACAAGAGACTTTTTGGGTTTGTAGCCCACAGATTTTCTTTTTAACAATGCTTGCAGTCTAGCATAATCCTTTATATCTATGTTCTTGTCAATATTAATGCAAGCTCTTAATTTTGAGTATAAGGACCACAGGGTGGATGACATTTTGGTTTTACTTTCTTCCTCAAAATAGGCTAGTAAAACATTTTCTGAAATCTTACACACGCCCTTTGTATTGCACCAACTTGTGAAGGTCTCATAGTCCTTTTCATATAATTTTCGGGATTTTTCTGGCAAAAGTTGATTTATACATTTATGTGCAATATCCCTTAACTCAGTGGGAGTTAAACTTAAATTATCTTGCTCCATAATATTTTGTTAA
The DNA here is from genome assembly GCA_963920685.1 of Polydrusus tereticollis. Lineage (NCBI taxonomy): Eukaryota > Metazoa > Arthropoda > Insecta > Coleoptera > Curculionidae > Polydrusus > Polydrusus tereticollis. The sequence goes on from OY987326.1 coordinate 147,989,347, forward strand.
TATAAATAAAATTTTAAAACATAAATTTTGTGGCAAAATGGCTGACACAATTTAAAATTTATTTATTTTCATGGCAAGCTTGATAAAAAAATTGTAATAGTGTTACCAACATAAATTTTGGACATAATAATTTATAAATTTTGAAGGGTTTGTTTTCTTTTTAAATATGTGTTTATTTATTAAAAAAAAACGACAAAATAGAAAAACTAGTATAAAGCACATGTTTTATAAAGCCATTATAGCACTTGTCCCCTTAAAAAACTCGCCGCAAGCGGCTCGTTTTTTAACATGGACCCGTGCTATAATATAATGCTTTATAAAACGTGTACTTTAATATACTATTTCATTGCTTTGTATATTATAAACATTAAGGCGCCTATACACACTGCAACATGCGTCGACTCTATCGTTTCAAGACTCAAGCTGCATAGTGTTCATAGAAAAAAGAAACAAAGTTGTTTCTTTTTTCTATGATAGTGTTTGGACTGGAGTCGAACCATTTGCATCAGCTGCAGCAAGCTGCGCCGCGGCATCTAAAGTATCGTACTAGATGTTGAGCAGAGATGCGGAATCGGCCACGCAGATGCAGGTTTCAGAGTGTTTGGGCTTGAATCGAAGCAAGATCAATGTATTTCAGTTTCCCCCTTATAAATCAGTTATCTATGGTACAGTTTAAGTTCATATCTCCTACCGCAATGATATCATTATTACCATAAGCAACACAAATTTCAGTTTTTCAAAAAAGACAACCTTGTCACAAAGAAATATCTGCACGGCTTGGTATCTTAGCCATAAAAGAGACAAAAACTGAGGTGAAATACATTGTTTTAAGCAGTCTAACAGCATTTTCACATGTATGCACACCAACGTGCGCTTTCACACTTGTCCGGTTCTTGCCGTCCGGTTTAGTAAAGGGTCTTGGTTTAGTATTTGCTGCAACGTTATTGTGGAAGGTGCGACAGTAAATTTATAAAGAATGACCAGCGATATAGACATCCAATGGGTCCTTTTACGATTACATTGCTTTCTACGCTTTTTGTAAAATTACCACAAAGTTATAATATCATTACGATCCATCACTGATTACATCGACGAGTAGACTAAATTTATAAAACCGGACCGTCTGAAAACCTGATTGCGTTGGGATAATAAATTTTTAGTGCAGGTTTCTGTCAGGTTTAAAACCTGACCGGCGAACCTGATAGTGTGAAAGCAGCGTAAGGGTCAGCCTATCTAATAAACTAAAAAAAATAATAGAAATAAAAATAGAAATAAAGGTCTGTCTTTACCACCAAATAACTTTATTTGCCCCTCTAGGGTAGAAAACAAGGGTTATAAAAATACATAAAATGACGATGTATTAAAATAAATTTCTTAATGAATGTGTTGTACTAGTTTCGACTTTAGAGAAAGTCATCCTCAGCAACTAACCATTTAAGATATTTTTATATGTAAAGAAGTTAAAACAGTTGGGGGAACAGAGAGGTGATTCAATAATATAATACAATATAATGCAGATTATGCAACCTTTGGAATCGACAGGAGTTTAGTATAAGAACGGTTGTACCAGTTTTACCTTTATCGATTATTGTTGTTAAAAGTTATTATAAGAACTAGTAGACTATTGTTAATAAATAAAAAAAAGATAGTGTGACATAATTGACATAAAAAGTTGTATTTTTAATTTCCTCTTACAAATCCCAATTATTAGAAAGCCTCTAATAATTAGGACCCAGAACGTTAACAGTTGGTCCTTTGCCGTTTAAACGTAACCTGTACGTGGAAAAGCAGTAAAATGTCCGAACAAGCTCAAAATGTTCGTCGGAGTAAACGACTTGTGGATAAGAAATTTAAAGGCGCCAAAACGTGTCCTGCGAATCCCGGTCAAAAAGAATTTTCCCTGGGGAACCTGGAGCAAGACAAGCAACAGAACATACCTCAATTTGCTGACAGCAGGAAAATCCTAGACACTACCGCAACGTTAAGCAAAAGATCGGACACAACAAGAACAAAAATATCTGGTACAACTACAAGAAAGAGTAGTTCTACTGCAAGAAAAGAAAACCAAGCAAGAATCGAAACGGAAATAAAGAAAAAACATCTACAACAGGAGCTATTGGATTTAGAACTTGCTATGAAACTGGCTCAAATTGAAGATGAAGGAAGTCGTAGTGGGTCATCTGAAACGGGGTCAGTAACAACAGAACAGCCGGACGTACAAACATGGATGAAGGGAGAAAACCCATGGAAAAAAACTGATGTTCAGATAAATGAAAAGAGTGAGGTATTTAATGCCTCAAACAAGGTATGTGTGGATAGTTTAGAAGTTGGTGAAATATATTCTGCTTCCAAAATTGACAAAATTAATTATAACAAACCAAATTTTTCAAAAATGTTAACTAGACAATCAATTCCTAAAGAACTGCCGATATTTGACGGCGATCCATCTGAATGGCACAATTTCATTTATAATTTTCGAAGTTCTACTGCACTTTGTGACTATTCAGACGAAGAAAATATGTGTAGACTCCAAAAATGCCTGAAGGGCAATGCCAGGAAAATTGTTAATTCTCTTTTAATTTTTCCCAAGAATTTAAATAAAATTATTACTATATTAGAAAACAGATTTGGCAGACCTGAACTAATTCAACTCGAAAAAATAAGGAATTTATCTGTTATCAAAGAGGATAAATTAGATAGTCTTGTCGATTTTTCGGATGAAGTAAATAATGTTGTCGGTACTTTAGAAACGTTACAAGAAGAAGATCACTTACGAAATCCCTTGCTTTTACAAGAACTTGTAAATAAATTACCACAATCATATCAGCTAAACTGGTTAGAATATATTTCAGCAAAAAATCCCGAAAGAAATGAACACAAATTAGTTTTATTTTCAAAATGGTTAAACGATAAATCAAATTCTGTTTGTCAGTTACAAATTTCATATTTTGACAAAAAAGTCAAAAGTAGACATCTTAACCCTAGAAATGTGACACTGGCAACTAGAAACTCTCAAAAAACATGTATTTGTTGCGAAAAGCAGGTACATCACCTGTCTACCTGCTCCAAATTTATATCATTTACTACCGATGAGAGGTGGTCCTTTGTCACAACAAATAAAATCTGTTTTTCGTGTTTGATACCGTTTCATAATAGTAAAATGTGTCAGAAGAAACAAAAATGCACCATAGAAGGTTGTAAAAGACCACATCACGAGCTCTTACATTCTACTTATACCAAAAATAAATCTGATTATAAAGAGAATGTACAGGGAGTAGAAAAAAATTATCATGTTATGTCAAATAAAGAGGTTTTATTAAAAATTTTACCCGTTATTTTAATGAATGGAAAAAATAAAATTGAAACGTATGCTCTCTTGGATGATGCATCCACAGTAACATTAATAGATCAAGATTTAGCTGACAGATTAAATTTAAATGGTCCTCAAAAATCTCTGTGTTTACAGTGGACAAATAATCAAACCAATGAGCAAAATGATTCAAGAATTGTTAGTGTAACAATATCATCAAAAAATACGAACAAGAATTATAATTTAATACATATTAGAACAATAAGAGGATTGGAATTACCATCACAGACGGTAAGAATGGAAGAATTATTACAGAAATATCCATATCTTAACCATAAAATTGAGTCAATGAATATGGCACAACCCAAAATTTTAATTGGACAAGATAATTGGCCTCTTTTGGTAAATAGGCAAGTAATTAATGGACCCTGGAATGGACCTGCCTCTTCCAAAACAGCACTGGGTTGGGTAATTCATGGAAACTCCGACAGAAATAGAAATGATAATTTACAAAAACAGTTTTTATATCAGGTAAATCTGAAAGAAAAAGACGATTTAGACCTTTTACATGATCTTGTAAGAGAACAATGGAAAATGGAAAGTTATGCCACCTCAGAACATAAGAAAACCATGTCCAGAGAAGATATGCGAGCACAAGAAATTTTAGATAATACTATGAAAAGAACTGGTAATAAAATGGAAACTGGATTATTATGGAAAGACAAGAATATAATTTTACCAGAAAGCAAAGTAAATGCTTTAAGACGACTAAAATGTACTGAACACAAAATGGACAAGGATGCAATTTACGGACAAAAATATTGCGAAAAAATTTATGATATGGAGAAGAAACAGTACTTAAGTAAGATTAGCAAAGAAAAAGCTATGGTACAAAATAATAAATGTTGGTTTTTACCTCATTTTGGGGTTATAAATCCCAACAAACCAGAAAAAATAAGAATAGTACTAGATGCTGCAGCAAAATCTCATGGAGTAAGTCTGAATGATTGCTTACTTTCTGGACCAGATTTATATAATTCATTGCAAACCATTCTTATAAATTTTAGAATAAAAACATTTGCCTTCACTGCTGACATAAAGGAAATGTTTTTACAGGTTGCAGTACAAAAGGAAGACCGTGTGGCTCAAAGAATTTTGTTTCGTGGGATGGACAGAAACAGAGAACCAGACATATATGAACTAAATGTAGTATTTTTAATTTCCTCTTACAAATCCCAATTATTAGAAAGCCTCTAATAATTAGGACCCAGAACGTTAACAACGGTGTATCCCCATGTAAAGGTAGGGGTTGATTTATACGCAAGTAGAATTAAGGATCCTAATCATAGTCGAGTAATTTAAGTAATGTTGAAGTAAAAACGTGTTGAAAAAAATTAAGAAATGTAACATATCAATTCATTCTCTTTTGAGTGAAACTAAATTAGCGAGGGGACATGATTAATGTTATGGTGGATTGAATATTTGTTAATGAAATTAAATAAACTTATTATTCTAAAAAGGTGGTAGTCAAAATTGGACTATGTCATTTCAAATAAAATGGGAATGCATCAAGTGGTCACCATTCACTTGTTAAAAAATAAAATAAAAATTTAATTTTTTAACAATTTTTTTAATTTAATTAAATCTTAAAAAAATAGTGTATTGATCGAATTTTGATAAAAATATGGACGTTTAAAATTCGAGTAAGTACTTTTTTACCTATTCCATAATTAATGGACGCAGTGTGGTTAAATACAAAATGTCATTAAAGTATTTTAATATACAGGGTATTTTGTAAATTTTATTAAAATACAGGGTGACGCGGATCTAAATGAACATACTTCAACACAAGACAAAGAATACCTTGGGGGTTCTTAATCACCCATCTTTGATAGTTCAATTGTCGATAGTTAATAAGATACAGGGTCTTTTATGAACTTCAGCAATTTTTTGTTCTTGTCATATTTTTTAATGCACTCCGTATAAAATTTTCATATTGGGTCAACATCTGTAACCTATCTGTCGCTTAAAATTGCAGTATCAGAAAATTTTAAATTCCAGGCCCGTATTAAAAAAAGTTGACATTTTCAATTTTTACATTTTTAACACCCTGTAGATCAATTTTTTCAAAATATTATTTTTTTATTGGAAAGAGCATAAAGAATTGACCCTAACGGCATAATTTTCAAAGTTCCCGCACCCATCACTTGATTAGAATAAATGGTTGTTTTGTAAAAAATTTCAAAATGGTGCATATTTGGAAATTAGAAATTAAGAAAATAACAATAAAAAAGCAAAAACTGCTTCCGAAGTAAAAAAATAAATGTACTAAACGTTTAATAGTTTTAACGAGACTAAATTTTAGGGAACAACACAACAACAAATAACAAAGTAATAATAATAATAACAAAACTGCAAGATAATTATTGCTTTTTAGACATCGACAAAAAATCGTAAATTACAGTCAGAAATTTCAAACTTTGTAAAGTAGGCTTTGCCTCATTTAAAAACAAACCAAAGACTATCGAGTTACTGTTCCATAGCAACAATTCAAGTCACTATCAGATATGTGACAGTTGTCTGACCTTTGTTAGTATTCGGTTAACAATTATTGCAATTTTCTGTTGAAGATGCCTTACCAATTTTCAAATGCCGAATATGCAGACATTATTTTTGTATACGGTTTTTGTAACGGTAATGGAAGAGCTGCTGTTCGGGAATATCGTAGGCGATTTCCGGGTAGAAGATGTCCATATCACAAAACATTTGCAAATGTTTTTTTATTTGCTGGAGAACATGGACATTTTCCCACCGACAATAATATTGATCAACCAATACGACATCCAGTTCAGGAGGAAGAAGATATCTTAAATCTTGTTGAAGATAATCCCAAAACATCTACTCGAAAAATTGCGACACGTCTAGGAATCCCGCAAAAAAGAGTTAATGTAACACTGCAAAAGGAAGGCTTGCATCCGTTTCATGTTCAAGAAGTTCAAAGATTGGAACCTGGCGATTATGCAAACCGGTTACTCTTTTGCCAGTGGCTCAGTAGACACCAAAGGAGTCTTTATCGAATCCTCTGGACCGATGAAGCACAATTTACCAGAGATGGTGTAAATAATTCAAGGAATTCCCATGTATGGTCGTTAGAAAATCCACATGCCATCAGACAATCGCATTCGCAGCACAAATTTTCCATAAACGTTTGGGCAGGTATAATAAATAATAAATTAATTGGGCCGCACTTTTTTGCTGAAAGATTAGATGGAAATCAATATTTAAATTTTTTACAAAACATTTTGCCAGGACTTATGCAGAATGAAAATGCTAACGTGAGAGGGCTCTTTTTTCAACATGATGGGGCCCCACCACATTTTGCAAGGGTTGTATCTGAATTTTTAAATATTACGTTTCCTAACAGATGGATAGGCCGTGGAGGGCCCCATTTATGGCCAGCCAGGTCGCCGGACTTTAATCCTTTGGATTTTTTTTTCTGGGGGAATATGAAAAATTTGGTTTATTCAGAAGAAATCAACACGCGGGAGCAGCTTTTGCAACGAATTATTAATGCTTTTCAGGAAATAAAAAATAACCCAGACGCAATTAGAAAAGCAGTGTCAAATTTAAACATCAGAAGACGAATATGTGAACAAGCCAATGGAGGGCATTTTGAACAGCTTCTTAAATAACAGTGTTCTGCTAAAGTGCTCTTAAAATTAATTCTTGCTAAAACTTATGTATTAGATTTTAAGCAGTCGATTTTAACTTGCAGTTTTGTTATTATTATTATTACTTTGTTATTTGTTGTTGTGTTGTTCCCTAAAATTTAGTCTCGTTAAAACTATTAAACGTTTAGTATATTTATTTTTTTACTTCGGAAGCAGTTTTTGCTTTTTTATTGTTATTTTCTTAATTTCTAATTTCCAAATATGCACCATTTTGAAATTTTTTACAAAACAACCATTTATTCTAATCAAGTGATGGGTGCGGGAACTTTGAAAATGATGCCGTTAGGGTCAATTCTTTATGCTCTTTCCAATAAAAAAATAATATTTTGAAAAAATTGATCTACAGGGTGTTAAAAATGTAAAAATTGAAAATGTCAACTTTTTTTAATACGGGCCTGGAATTTAAAATTTTCTGATACTGCAATTTTAAGCGACAGATAGGTTACAGATGTTGACCCAATATGAAAATTTTATACGGAGTGCATTAAAAAATATGACAAGAACAAAAAATTGCTGAAGTTCATAAAAGACCCTGTATCTTATTAACTATCGACAATTGAACTATCAAAGATGGGTGATTAAGAACCCCCAAGGTATTCTTTGTCTTGTGTTGAAGTATGTTCATTTAGATCCGCGTCACCCTGTATAATGAAAATTATTAATGTTACAAGACTATTGTTCTCTCTTTCCAGATTGGTATTCCCCTAGGACTCATCATGTTTCAAAGTATAGGAGAGCGGCTTAATAAAGTAGCATCAATTATAATAAAACACATAAAAAAATACATGAAATGTCACAAGATCGAAGCGACGGAGATGAACTTGATGTTTGCCACTGGCATGTTATCCACTATTATTATTACTACTGGAGCAGCTGTATTTTCCAAATATGAGGGATGGACATATTTTGACAGCTTTTACTATTGTTTTGTTACATTAACAACAATCGGATTTGGTGATTATGTTGCCTTACAGGTAAGAAAACGAATGCATTTAAAAATACGTTACATCGGTACAGCCTGACATGCTATACCTTATAATGATGATAATAATAATAATTATAAAACCTTGTACCCAGGGCCGTTCCAACCCGGGGGTGCGGGGTACACGGGCGGCAAGTCAAGGGGGCGGCGATAGCCGTCGGTTAAAAAAATAAATTTAAAACTAATTTATTAGTAAAATAATCAATATAAAAATATTATCATTATACTAGAATACTAGGTAACTACTTAGAGTTAAAAAGGCATTTTACAAGTATAACTGGAAATAAACAAAACACCATTGGTTTTAAAAACGCTACTCCACGTCACGGCCAGTTGGGAAATACATTGTTCGTTTTTGTTTTAACCAATCATCCCATCAAATCGTGTCGCATCGCCGGCATCGCGTCTGTGCAGGCGGTTTATGTCAGGTTGCAGGAGAATACTCGTTTACGCCGAGTCTATAAATACATGCGCCGGGATAATTTGCGCTATATTAATTTTGAACGTGTCAATCTCAACGACTGGAAACTACGAATGTAAAGATGAGGCACCAAAAAATCCAGAAGACCAATTTAAGATTAATTTTTACTTTGTAATACTGGACACTGCATTATCAAAAATAGAAGAAAGGCTCGAACAAATAAAACAATATCACGCCGTTTTTAATTTTCCCAACGATCTACATAATTTCCTTAAAACAGATAAATCAAATAGGTCTACAAAATGTAAATCTGTGAAAAGTATGTTACATGATCCATCTAAAAATGAAAAAAAAATTATAGCTGAAGATTTATGCGATGAGATAGACAACGTTGCACCCTATATTTTCCCTGAAAAATGTGATTCAATACCTATTTACAAATAACCTCATCTATCTGTTTCCAAATTTAGTGATTGCCATACGAATTTTTTTAACATGACCTGTGACTGTGGCTAGAGGGGAAAGAAGCTTTTCAAAACGTATAATAAAAAGTTTTGAGATCAACGATGGGACAAGAAAGGCTTTCAGACTTATCTATTATTAGTATCGAAAAGGACATTTCGAAAGATATAGATGCATCAGTTATTATAACAGAATTTGCTTTAAAAAAGGCAAGAAAAGCAAAGATTATTTAAGCTTTTTGACTGACTTATTAAGTATATGCATTAATATACAGGGTGGGGACTTTAAATGGAACGCTGCTTATAGCTGATCTGAGAATAAGATTTCACTAAAATACAAAAATACGTCTTCAAAGATTTTTTATGGGCTTCGTTTTTGTCATGTAAAAAAAAATTTGGGCCCCAAAGAGGGGGCGCAGCCCTAACCAACTTTTTTTATAAGATTGGAAGACACCACTTGTGACACCTTTTTGGAAAGCTCATTGAAAAAGGAGTTTGTCAATCAATTTTTTTTGACATCTGTCAAACCATGTGCCAGAAATTTAATAAAATCTAATTTTAAACAATTATATTAACCGTAACATTAAAGCTGTAATGTCATCTTTTTAACTTTATAATAATTGCTGAAAATGTGTCCCATTAACCAGTTGGCACAAACCTAACCGATGGTAAAACTCTGCCCTTACTCTTCCCAAAACTTCTGGCGTGATTAAACGTATCTCTGCCCGAATCCTTGCCTTCAACTCTTCCAAATTGTTAGGTCTGGTAACATATACCCTTCTTTTTAAATCCCCCCGCAAATGAAAGTCCAAGGGTGTAATATCCGGTGATCTGGGCGGCCACTCTAAAAATCCTCGCCGCCCTATCCACCTATTTGGAAATGCAGTGTTTAAGAATTCTCTTACAATCCTTGCAAAGTGGGGAGGGGCTCCATCCTGCTGAAAAAATATCCTTCGATCTAGATTTCCATAATTTGGGAATATTCTTTGGAGTTCTGGTATTAATAATGTTTGAAGAAAATTTAAATAGACGTCTCCATTTAAATTATGTTCTAAAAAGAATGGACCAATTATTCTGTCGCCTATTATTCCAGCCCAAACATTCACTTTCCCTTGGAGTTGAGAGTGACATTCAACAATCCAATGAGGATTTTCATCGGCATAATACCGGCAATTTTGACGATTAACCTAAAATGGAAATTAATTAATAATCGGTTAAGAAAGTAAGACTTTGCCCAGTGATTGTCAAGAACAATGGTTAATTCCCTTTAACTTTCAAACTTATCTGGCCCTCTAAAGTAAATGTTGCTTCATTAGAAAAAAGTATCCACTCTAAATCAATGTGTCGGTTGTCCAACGCGGTCATCATAACTTCGCAAAATTCTACCCTTCTATCTAAGTCATCCTCCAATAACTCTTGCACTGGCTGCATTTTGAATGGCTTTATGCCAGCAGATTTTGTGATCTTCAACACCGTTTTATGATCAATATTGTGGTCACGAGATAGTTGCCTTGCTGCAATAATTGGGTTTTCTTGATAACTCAATAGGACATTTAATTTGGTTTCATCTGATACTCTTGGGGGTCTTCGTCTCGGAACATGTCTTACATGACCTAATTTCCTAAATTGCTTTTCAATTTTTCTGACTGTACTTCGCGACAGAGGTAGCCAATCGGGATGAATTTCATGAAACAACTCACAAACTTCTACTTGACTTCGTTTTCTTTCTCCAAACCCGACCATCATCAGTATTTCAATCTTTAAGGTTTCAGTTAAATACATTCTTAAAATTTTTAAATGAAAGCGTCAAAAATAAAATTTTAATTAGTACCTGCTTGTCAAACGTAACAAAACTGGCGGCATTACCAAGGAAACAAAACAATAATTGACTTACGGTTGAATCTATGCCAACAGGTTAATGGGGCATATTTCTAACAATTGTTAAGCTAAAAAGATGACATTACAGTTTTAATGGTATTTTAACATAATTGTTTACCAAATTGTTTCAAATTAGATTTTATTAAATTTCTGGCACATGGTTTGACAGATGTCAAAAAAAATTGATTGACAAACTCCTTTTTCAATGAGCTTTCCAAAAAGGTGTCACAAGTGGTGTCTTCCAATCTTATAAAAAAAGTTGGTTAGGGCTGCGCCCACTCTTTGGGGCCCAAATTTTTTTTTACATGACAAAAACGAAGCCCATAAAAAATCTTTGAGGACGTATTTTTGTATTTTAGTGAAATCTTATTCTCAGATCAGCTATAAGCAGCGTTCCATTTAAAGTCCCCACCCTGTATATGTGTATGTATGTATTTATTTGGTTATTATATCAATAAATCACAAATAATTATTATGTCAGGTTGTAAAATTAAAAAATAAACTGCATTTATTATATTTTCTGTAATTCGTGTAAATATATTTCAGAGAAATTTCAATTAATCCATATGGTATGAGGGGGGGGGGGGCAAAATTATTCTCGCACAGGGGCGGCATCTACCCTAGGAACGGCCCTGCTTGTACCTGTCTATAATATAACTGACTATACAGTGAGAATGTAAAGGTCGAAACAAATTTATTAAAAATTAATTTTCCGTCAATTTTTATTTTTATTGTGCATTTTCTAAAGCGTATTTCATGTATACAGGTTGTCCCAAAAACAAGTTATGACGGTTTACTTTATTTTTTTAAATGAATACACCTATTTTATAATATTTTTTCGGATTGTGCATCAAATTCTAAACATATTTCATGAAATATGTCATATACTTAAATTCAGCCGTTTGAGAGAAAATCGATATTCGGATTTTAACACATGATTTTTTTTATTATTACTTAAATCATGAACACTGTTGTAAATAAAGCCTTTGGTTGTTGGGTTGTCACACTGATAGTGACGGTTGTCCCCTAATTTGAGTAGTTTTGCTTCAAGTGAAAGTGTCTGGCAAAAGTTATTTTAATAATATTCTAATTTTAAAAAATGGTACGCTTAAGTGAAAGAAAGCGAATAGAAATATTAATAATGAATGGTTATGAAGATAGAATGCGCACATAAATGGAAGTTTGCGAACTATTCAATAACAAGTATCCTCGCAGAGAACCGATATCTCGATCTACTGTCAGTAAAATACAAAAAAAAATTGAGATTTAGGTCACCTTAGGGACAATTATACGAAATGTCGACCTGCGGTGTTAAAAGATACACAATTAAATGTGTTATTGTCGGTTCGAGAAGACACCATAAGGCGAGTAGTACTATTGCTATAAAAAATCATATCCGCAAAACATCCGTCCTAAAGTATTTAGACAAAAATAAATTCTATACTTACAAAGCCCAAATGGTTCATGAACTCAACGAAGATGATTCAGACAGAGAAGTCCAATTTTGCGAGACAATGATGAATATGTGCAATAATCATCCACATTTTTCGAAACGAATTGTATTTTCGGATGAGGCAACGTTTTGTTTGAATGGACGTGTAAACAAACAAAACTGTCGATATTGGGCTACAGAAAATCCACGCTGGATTATTGGATGTCACACCTAATATCCTCAAAAAGTTAATGTTTGGGCCGGTATTGTTGAAAATAGAATTTTGGGACCCTTTTTTGACGGAAATTTGAAAGGGTGAAACATATTTAGAACATGATCTAGTACCGTGCCTTGCCACATTACACCCTGATGCACCGAACAGTTTTTTGTGGTATCAGCAGGACGGATCTCCGGCTCATTACACCCGCCGTGTGCGTGAGTACCGTAATACAGTTTTTCCCGAACGATGGATTGGCCGACGAGGTCCAATTGAATGGCTGGTCAGATCTCCAGATTTAAGCCCTTTAGATTTTTTTGTAGGGTTATCTTAAGTTTAAGGTATATGTTAACCGACCAAACAATATTGAAAACTTAAAGAACAGAATAAGAGGCGAAATAAGATTGATATAACCTTACGTCGTTAAGAGAATTTGAAGATCGTCTCGGGTACTACCAGACTGTTGGTGGAGGTAATTTTCAACATTTGATAAAGTGACTTTTAGTTTCTTTTGAGTTTTCGTTTCTTGTCGCTAATGAATAATGTGTTGCTGTTTTAAGTTAAAACGCAGTTTTCTCACAAACGGCTGAATTTAAGTATATGACATATTTCATGAAATATGTTTAGAACTTTACGCAGAATCCAAAAAAATATTATAAAATAGGGGTATCCATAAAAAATTAAGTCAATTGTCAAATTATTTTATTTATAATAATAATAATAACTCTTTATTTCAAAATTGTTACATGACATATAACAAAGCGAAATAACGTCACAAAAAAAACAGAAAAATCTTAGACATAAACGTAATTGCGTTCAATTAACATTTTTTTGATTTCTCGCTTAAACAGACATTGCCCTTTCATCTTTACACACATGTACTGTGGTTGTTTTTCGGTTATTTGAAGACGGTGTAACGGGTAGTTTAAATTGTTTTTTCTGGTAGTGTAATTATGATTGATTTGCAAATCAAAAAATTTTTTTAAACAAGAACATAAGACATTCATATATGCACAATGCGAAACTGATCTGCAAGATTCATTATAACTTATTTTTTTGATAACACGTATCACTTTATTTTGCACAACAAAAGTACTTTGAAGCAATCCATCTCGATCCCAGAAAATAATCCCATACCTTAAGATAGATTCGAAATTAGCGAAATACATGATTTTAATAAAATTGTCTTTTCATTTATGTATTGTCCGGTAATTCTAATCCCATAACATACTGAGTTTAGTTTTTTTACCAACGCAATAATATGATCAGACCAATCCAGAAACTCATTTATGTATATACCCAGGAACTTTCGAGGTTTCAGTCACCATCAACCTGCCTTGTTCTAAACATTACGATATTTGTTTTTTCCGCATTTAAAATTAGTTTATTTCTGATAAACCAGTCAGTCACTTGATAGAGAAGATCTTTACTTTCTAACTGTAGATAACCAATTAATTTGCTTCCAATTTATTAAATTGGTGTCATCAGCAAAACTAATTATTCTTTGGTTGGGATTATTTACTGTTGAGTACAAGTAAAGGGCGGAATATATTATGTAAAGTGCAATTTTATAATAAAATGCATATTTTTCCCACATTATTATTTTATGAGCATATTTTTATGTTTTCGGTGTTATCAAAAAATTAAAAATGCCCGATCATGAAAACTCGTAGACTCATAGGTTTAATGTCCAGTCCGGCACTCGTTTTAGGGATTTTCCAATCTGAAGATAATTATATAATATATAATTAATTTACATTTTGGTTATACACAAGGTATGTATTGGGGGTTTCCGGGGTTTGCAGGAATATCGTTAGGGGTTATTTATTGTCATTTAATAATGCCTTATTATTACCTGCTTAACAAACTGTACTTATTTATCTCGGGTTGTAATACGTACTTCTGTTTTAGTTTGTCGAAAGATTTGAGTATTTTGAGTGCGAAACTAGTGATTTCAAATTTTTGTTCAAAATGTCTAAAATGGCGAGAACGTCTTCGTGGATTAAAAATTTCCCAGAGTTAGAGTTTAGTGGAGAAAAAGTCTTCTGTAACGCTTGTGAAAAATTATTGTTTGTGAAAAGAAGTTCCAAATCGATCAACATTTGAAAACACCGCTGCATAAATCAAAGTTACAAAAAATTAAACCTCAGCCAGTTCAGCTGAGTGTAAAAGACGCATTTCAAAACGTTAGAGAAAAATCGAAATCTGAAAAGGAAATTTTTCAAGACTTATGCAAGGCTTTGGTCGCAGCAAACATACCCTTAAAAAAATTGCAAAATCCGCAATTTAGAGGATTTTTGCAAAAACATTGTCAACAAACCATTCCTGACGAATCCACGCTTAGAAAGAATTTCCAGTCAGTATACGAAACCGTTTTAGAAGAAATTAGAGCTTTACTGGGTGATAATTTTTTTTACATTATTGTTGATGAAAGCACAGATGCTTGTGGCAGAAATATCACCCATCTTATGATTGGAGCATTTCAAGAAGATAAAGCAACAAACCCATATTTAATAGCTTCTAGGCAGCTAGACAAAACTAATAATGTACCGTAACCCGATTTATCCAGCAGTCCCTATCGAATTTTTTCTTACCAAATCCAGTCCCTGATGAGAAGTTTTTAATGCTTTTGTCTGATGCAGCACCGTATATGGTAAAAGTCGCAGAAACCGTCAGAACTGAATATCCTTTAATAATAAAATTAATTTCAAATGTAAAAAATGTTTCTAAAAGCACCTCTATGAGTGCAGATGTATAAGGAGAGATTACCAGGAGTTAGTTTACCTCCAGAACCTGTAGTTACCTGGTGGGGAACATGGATTACGGCCGCAATATTCTATGCAGAACATTTTAAAGCCATTAAAGAACTAATTTTGGATTTAGATGACGATTCGCAGTGTGTTGTGCAAAGTAAAGAGTTGTTAAAAAGTGCAAGCGTAGTTAAAGATCTTGTTTTTATTAAGGTTAATTTCAGTTTTATACCGGACATAATATCCTCGTTAGAGAGTAGAAATTTAAGTTTAAGAGACCCAATTAGTATTGTTGAAACTTTTTTCGCTAAATGTAACAACATTCCCGGTAAAGTAGGAGGTCAAGTAAGGAACAAATTGGATGTAACTGTAAAAAAAAACGGAGGACTTAAATACTTAACTGCAGTAAAAAGCATTTATGAAGGGAGACCATCCAACAAAGTTGTATTCTGGCCTTATACTTTACTCCTAAGTTGCAGTATTGTCCGATTACATCAGTAGATATTGAAAGAAGCTTCTCTTTGTATAAACATATTTTTACTGATAGAAGACAATCCTTTTTAGTTAAAAATTTTGAAAAATATTTAGTAATTAATGTCTTTTATACAATTTCAGGTTTAAAAATTGTTTATTTCTTTGTTTGTTTTTGCATTTTTTTTTAAATAAACATATTTTTTAGAACCCAGTGTGTTTCTTTGCCCTATTTTACTATAAATTGGGAAATATTGCATACCAGTATGCATATTTGGTAAAAAAAAAATGCATATAACTGCATATTGTAAAGGCAAACAATACGCATATTTTGACTGAATTTAAGTGCATATATTCCGCCCTTTTAGTACAAGTCATTTGTAAATATAATTTACTTTGCGTCTATAATGTAAGATCTCGAAAAAAAAATCGGTAATTAGTTTTATCTTACAATGTTTTATTTTTCTGGAGTCATTATCACAGCCACTTTTTTTAATACAGACCTGAATTTTTTTCAATTTTTTTTTATAAAAGTTATAAAATAAAATACTTTAATTTAAACTTAGGTTAATTGACAACTTTGCAAATGAAATAAGGCCGTAATTCATATTTTATTTCATTACCACGTCTGCTTCTGTGTCAGAGTAAAAACTAACTCCTTAAAAGAATACTACAAAATTCATAGATAATTAACTCCACAAAATTCTTACTCATAATGTTACATTTTTTTATTAATCAATATTTTGCAATATTTTTAAAATAATGAATTAACATTTTACGAAAAAACATTATAAGAAATGTGATATCTGTTAAAAAGGTCACACTCTTAGGTCATCCGCACACGGAGGAACTGCGTTGCAACCAGAGTTTTAAAACGATCCCACAATAGCCACACGCAAAAGTGTACAATCAGAACGAAACATCTGTCCGCACACGAGCGCAACTGGTTTTGAATCACTCTCTATGATGACACATTAGAGGCTTCCATTGTCATTATTTATTTTTCTCACAACGTTTCAACAGGTAAACATCTCCAGTCGTCTTCACGCGAATGAAATTGAACAAGTTATAAGAGTATTTATACTACCTAGGGGTTAGCAGAGCATGACCGAGACGGGTTCAGTCATGTGTTACTGTAATAAATATGAATATTGACTACGGCATTCGATTATAAAATTTGGATTGTTGTCACTCCACCACCGACAATTTTGGGAGCATACCACGCCGTTGGAAGTAAACATGGCTTCATCTGTAAATAATATTTTTCTTGCAAAAAAAGGATCAACTTCACACTCGTCTTGGAACCACGCGCAAAATAGGAAACCGGATTCAAAATCTCTAGGAAGTAGCGTGTGAATGTATTTCGGTTTATATGGATGAAATTTATTTATTTTTAAAATATTACTACCCTAGACTTTTTGACGTCAACTGGAATAAGTTTTGGCAATTTTCTTCGGGTCTTCGATAACCGCTTGCATTACATTAGTTGCTTTTCTTCTGTTGTGGACCATTTGTTGCGTTGTTTCTTAAATACATTTTCGACGGAACCAGTAGCTTTAAATTTATTCATTACGTTTGTTATAGTGGCGCTACATACCATTTTGTCAGGATGTCTAGTATTAAATATGAGCGCGCCTTCCCTAATAGGTTTATAGTGATCTCCGACGATAAGTACAATTTCTATTTTCCCTTGCAGCGTTAACTTTACAACCATGACGAAACTAACGAAAAACTCTTGTTAATAAGTCGAAAAATAGTAAATGATTTTTGACTAACATGTCAATATTCGTTACTATAGTATTGCACATAGTTGTTGCAGGTAATTGTTAAAGAAATAAAATAAAAAAATATTTTCCAAAGGTTTTTTGATGGTACCCTGTAAATTAAAATATTTCAACAAAAAATTGTATTTGACCACGTTTTGTAGTCCTTAGTAAAGTTCTCTTATAACAATTTGCTCTAAAATAAAAATTGAGGGTACTTGCCTCAACGAAATTCTGTGCTTCTATATTTTTTTGCCGCCCTGTACATGTTATCTTAAGTTTTGATATGTCAATATTATTTGCGCATCAAGCAGAACTTTTTATAAAGAATAACTTTTTTTCGTAAAATCAACAATAAAGAAAATTCCAATATGTCTAGAACTTTTCTGGACACGCTGTATATCAGACTTTATGCACATGTTTTTGTTGCAGAATGACAACGCATTAATAAATAAGCCAGGATATGTAACGTTAAGTTTGGTATTTATACTATTCGGTTTGGCAGTGGTAGCCGCTAGCATCAACTTGTTGGTACTAAAATTCATGACAATGTAAGTAGTTATACTTTAAAGGCCCAAATTATCAAAGTCCTGGTAGCGATAACAGCCACATAACTTCCATGACAACAATTGTATCCTTAGAAGTTTTCTTATAGTTAGTTACCAGGACATTGACAATTTGGAGCTAAACAAAATAGTATATTATTAACCAAGGTTTAGACAGCCATCATTATTGCCCCAGCGGCGAGTTTAAATCACGAGGAGCGAAGCGACGAGGAATTTAAGACGCGAGGGCTATAAGCTGTCTAAACCGTGGTTAATATAATATTTTTTCCACTACTACAAACTTTTATAAGACATTTATCTTTATAGTATTAATAATTATAAAAAATTATAGGTAGGTATAAGTATATTTTTTAATCAAGTTACCTGCGCTTTGGAATTGGCAAAATATTTTGTTGTTTTGTCAGGTGGCTTTGTTAATGTCAATTTTTGTTCATTTATGTCATTAGATTTCACGAGTTTCCCGTTTTTTTAAAAAATGAGCGAAGAAAATGTTAGTGATATTATTATGTGTACACCTCCAGAATTAAGGATGGAAGCAGGAAGAATGTTGATTGTATCGATATTTTACAATAGCATCTGTAATAATCTAATATGTATATTGATAATTATCTGGTTGCCTAACCACAAGAAATCACCTTTATGAATTCATGTGGTAGAATCAAAAAATCAAGTTACCTGCTTTCAAATAGATTCTTGAAGATCGGTCAATAATGAATTTCAATGCCTTATTATTGACCATGGTCAATAATAACTTATAAGGTAGAGAAAAACGATTTCTAACGTTAATAATCGGTCAATAATGGCGATGTTATAGGTTAGTAGTGGAAAAAATATAATATATATGTACAGGGTGTCAATTTGAAAACTTTCAATGCAAATATCTCGAATACTACAAAACTTAGAACAACGCGATTTGGTATAAATGTTATTTGGGTAGGGGGAACTAGAACCACCATACTTTAGTCAAGGGGTCAGTCACCCCCTAGACGCCCCACACCACCACTTTAAAATTTCAAATGACACCATCCCCTTTGTTATACCTCAAACGAAAGGTCTCACTGAGTAGTATTTAGCTGCACAAAAAGAATCGATAGAAAAGAAAATTTGTAATTTGAATAAAACAAAACTTTGTAATTTATAAAAATATTGAAATATTGAATATTGTTGAAAATGTAGCATACTTTCATCTAAGTTCCCATTTCCTGCAATATCCAGCTGATTTTGATTTGAAAATAGGTTGTAACAACAAAATGGAATGCATTTTGAGCTTTTTATTAAATAAAATAATATTACATTTTTTTCATTTTCAATTTTATTTACATTACAAATTTTCTTTTCAATCGATTTTTTTGTGCAGCTAAATACTACTTAGTGAGACAGGGGTGGTGCCACTTGAAATTTTAAAGTGGTGGTGTGGTGCGCCTAGGGGTTACTGACCCCTTGACTAAAGTATGGTGGTTCTAGTTCCCCCTACCCAAATAACATTTATACCAAATCGCGTTGTTCTAACTTTTGTAGTATTCGAGATATTTGCATTAAAAGTTTTCACATTGACACCCTGCATATATAATAAATGTAAGATAAACGTGTAGATTATTTTAAAATATTTACTAAACTTCACTTTCAAAGAACTAATTTTATCAGATGTCCTAGTAGCGTTAGTTTGAAAACGACAAGATACACTACTAAACGAAAAGTATCAAAGTAAAGTAAACTGATGCCCGAAAAAATTAGTCTTGAGCATAACACATAGTCTACTTTCATATTACTAACAATTTTAGTGGTCCTGAAGAAAGTCGCAAAGATGACCAAGACCTCCAGTCATCGTCCCACCATGTTTTCGCTTTAGATGGAGAGATGATGAACGCCAACGGAAAACTACTAGCCGGTCATACGTTTGTAGAAGACGACTTTGACCAAGCTTCAGTGTGTTCTTGTAATTGCCTGGGATTGAATCATGCTGACAATGAAAGGTTCGATATTCACTTTAAAATATGTTTTTAGCGATTAAACCAATCGGTGGTCTATTTCAAATTCAATATTATAGTACTTTGTTAAGTTTGAGGTATCGTTCAAACATGAACTTTTTTAAGAAACTATTTTTACAAGATTAATTTGTAACCGTTAAATTTTAAACGGATAGGTAAGTGGTTAATATGGCGACTGGCAGTCATCTTGTATTTATCTTAACATTATTGAAGGTAGAGTACACCCTCAGCTTAAATACCTAACAATAACATGGGGACACTGCAACACAACGTAAAGCAATGGTCATGTCTTATTTTGTGCTCATGATATTGTCTTAAAGCAGCCTTCACACGATCAATCGGTTTGACAAAATTATAGGCCTTGTAAAGATTACACTAGTTTACAGCCAATTTGCAACTGTAATGTAAAAGGCAGTTTTTTGTTAATTTTTGGTCTCTAAATGCGAAAATGATGGTAAAAACTTCCTAACACGTAAGATTTTTGAGTTATGGTTTTCTTCAGCAAATATTAATGAGTATTTTAATCACATTATTTTAAAAAGTAATTTGTGATATACCGGAACGCGACATTACCAAATTTACATTTTCCCTAAGTTAGGGAAATTGTGCACAATCTGGCAACACCGCGTGGGTGTGTCTGGGGATGACACCTCAACCACGAAGTCTCAGCCCCCTAGGGCTTAAAATAACGGAAGTACCCATTTAAACCCAATTCCAAATTTCACTCTGCCCCGTAGCCGAATCTACTTATAGAGGGCCCCTGTATACGAGAATTATGCCGTCGCTTCTCGAACTTCCGGTACCCGATATTTCTAGAAAATATCAGAGGTACGGAACGGCTATAAAAGCAGCTGGCCGGCCATCGGATCATCAGTATTGGTTTAGCATGAGTAGTGGTCATTATTGGATAGAGAAGCGAAGTGCGCGAACAAGCCAATAGTAAGACCCTTATATTAGTGTTATTTTTGTGTTGAGTAAAGTTAGTTGACGCCTGTAAACGTAGTATCACATCTGTGAACCAACGTACGCGATAGTACAAAAATGTCTAAAGTACAGAAACGTGGCTATGTTAACCCCACGGATAGTTTCTGCTATATATGTGGTCAGTTTACCCCTAAATCGCAGAAAAGGACAATTAACAAAATGACCAAAGTAGCTTATCATAAGTATTTTGGATGTGTCGATGGCGATCAAGATCGGGACTGGGCTCCTCCCTTATGTTGTCAAACCTGTGCAGCAAATCTAAGTAACTGGTTAAATGACAAACGCTTTTCTATGCCTTTTGCAGTTCCAATGATTTGACGAGAACCAACAAATCATTTTAACGACTGTTACTTTTCATTACAAAAGTGACTGGTTGTTCAAGAAAGAGCAAACATAATATTAAATATCCGGATATTCCCTCAGCAATAAAACCGGCTCTTTATGGAGAAGGTTTACCAATTCAAGCGCCCTCGCCAACTTGGGAGGAAGATTTAGAAATGTATGATGATAAGGCAGAACCCGATATATCAGACAAGGACGATTCTTATTTTCCCGAAAGTGAAGGAAAAGCACCCCATTTAATCGACCAAGCTGAATTAAATGATCTAGTTCGGGACCTCCATTTGACGAAAGACGACGCTCTGAAGTATTAGGTTGTAGATTACAACAATGTAATTTACTAGCCAGTGGAACCAAAATTACAATATTTAGGAACCGTAACCAGGAGCTATTCTCGTTTTTTACTATGCATGATAAAATGTGCGTTTGTGTTAATCCAAATAGTGTTATGGAAAACCTAATCGACACTTATCCATATATGTATTAGTACTATATGGCGCCTTGTCCATTTAACCAATGGAAGTATAGTGAAGCCGAGATGTCCTTGTTTCGTCTTGAGCTGGCCAATCAGAGTAGCATAATTTCTTAAGATTCGTACTTCACTTGTTCGCGTCGGGTGCATGTATTTTTGAACCGAGGTTACTATTTTTGATAGTTTACCATATAAAAATAGTTTATCCAGGAATAATTTTGTCCATTTAAGAATACACCCAAAAATATTTTTACTAGGTTTTATGGATGAGATGCGAATTTTAAAAAGTGTAAAATGCAAGAAAAGTAATTTTCAATTTAGCTTGTTTAAAAATTAAAAAGGATATTATAATAAAATATAAGGCGTTTTCGCGTATCACGAGAGCAAGATTAAAAGAAATGGACGCCCTAAACCTAAATATAAAGCGTGGTTCGAAAAGTCGCGGAGAAAGCTACGTTAGAAAATTTAATATAAATATTTATTCTAAATGTAGTGGGATTTGCGGTTGGGACATAAAAAATAAATTATTTTGTGCCATTATT
The DNA here is from genome assembly GCA_963920685.1 of Polydrusus tereticollis. Lineage (NCBI taxonomy): Eukaryota > Metazoa > Arthropoda > Insecta > Coleoptera > Curculionidae > Polydrusus > Polydrusus tereticollis. The sequence goes on from OY987326.1 coordinate 148,011,654, forward strand.
GGTGACTTGTTTGAAGATGCTTTTTGTGTTAAAATTTTAAAATAATTAATGGAAAAGCTATGTCAAATTTTTCAATAAACAAAAAACTTAATATGGTGTATCCAAATTGTCCCCCATCCTGTCCGTGCTAAAAGACCTTTTTCTATGGCTGCCAATAAATGCTTTTATAGGTATGTTCAATAATAATTTGTAAATGTAGTACATTGTAATACTCCTTCTGTTGCCTAGCAATTAAATAGTGCACAATGTTTAAAAAACGCACGGGTATGATTTCGTCACAATGACAAGGTGGCGTAGACAAACAAGTATCACCGTAACCACGCAGATAATACAATCCTCGATACAAACATATAAATGACAATTCGAATTATTTCGTTGAAAGACACCTATTTTATTATTTTTTTCTCGTGAGTAAACTTTGTAGTTTTTTTGCTTAGATTGTACCTATATTATAACATTCGTAGAAAAAGTATAGTGTAAAACTCACACGGAATGACCATTTCCTGCTTGTCATACAATATATTGTTTTACTTACTTGCTTGATTCTGCTCATCTATTTTAATCTCATAACAGTCGTCTTAAGCAGAGGTGCCTTGCAATATCCTAGATATCATGTACCTAGATGAAATCGTTATTTTTAAAATCATCATTATCTACAGTTGCCCTCATTTAAGCTTTTAGCCATATTAACGCATTATTTGCTTAAATACACGTCTAAATACCGAAGCAGGACTTTTGAGCGCAGGCGTTTAGGCTTAGGCTTTTGGGCGCCGGCGGTTAGACGCGGTACATTTGGGCTTAGGTTTTTTTGGCGCCGGGACTTTTGGGCGCCTATCGTTAGGTTATGACTTTCATAGAAAATAGCATTGAAAAAATGCATCTGTGAATTGTCCTTTATAAATAATAAACCAAATTTCCCTAAGAGTTAGGTATTTAATTTCATTTGCCATTATTATGAATACAAATTATACCAAGAATTTACTTAACCATAAGCTTTAATTCATGTGTTTATAGCATAAGCTCCTAAATAATATTTTATTTTTTACCCTTAATAATAATTAAAAGTCATAATGAATGTTTAGGTATTTTATGTCATTTCAATATTGTCAATGATGTCAATGTCAATATTCAGTTTTTGCCTCGATTTGTTAGAGCAAACACTACTATTAAATCATGGCTACAACCAAAAGTTCCGTAACGATCAGAGGAAAGGAAATACTTTTCTATAAAGGTTTTTCCTATATCTTCGATAAGGAAAGCAAGGATAATTCAAAGAAGTTCTGGAGGTGTTTGAAGAAAAATCTTGGTTGCTTAGGAAGAATTCACACTCATGATGTTGATCCAGCAAGTTTTGAAGTTTCAAAAATTAGAGAAGACATCAGAAAAAGAGCCTTAGAAACCGTTGAAGCGCCTATACAAATTCTTAACCACGTATTATTAAGCACTGGACCTGCAGTTCAAGGACACCTACCAAACGAGGACGCATTTAGAATATGTGTTCAGCGAATACGTTCAAAATTAGATGCAGTTCCACCCTGTCCAACAACTCTACATTTTTTAGAAATCCCAGAGTCCTACCAACGGTATGAATATGCTCCACATGAATTTCAACGATTTTTGCTCTTGGACATAGGTCGTGATGATCCAAACAGATTTTTGGTATTTGGAAAAGAAAGTAACATTACTTTTACCCGACATATAAAATAGATTTTTATGGATGGGACATTCAGACAAGCACCATCACTCTTCTCCCAAATCTATGTAATTTTAGCTGCACGTTATGGATTTGTGCTACCAGTTTGTTATGCGCTTTTACCCAACAAACAGCGTGACACATATAAGAAACTTTTTACATGCCTTAGAGAGCTGTGGCCAGAACTCAACCCTGAAACAATATCCATTGACTTTGAAGGGGTGGTTTTTGGCGCCATAACTTCAGTGTTGCCTAACGCAGAGATCCATGGCGGTTTCTTCCATGTAATCAAGAAAAAACTAGGTGAATTGCATCTGACACGTCAATACAATGAAGAACCGGAGTTTGCACTTAATGTTAGATGTGTTGCTGCCCTCGCATTTGTCCCGGAAGCTGATCTTCAAGCAGCTATCGGAGTTTTAGAAGAAACAGTGCCCGAAGACCTCCTGTCGTTAGTAAACTGGTTTGAAGATAATTATATCGGCAGACCTCTCAGAACTGGAGGCAGAAGGAGACCATTATTCCCACCAGAAATCTGGAATGTGTACCGCAGAGTTTTATCAGATCAACCCAGGACCAATAACTTTGCAGAAGCAGCCCACAAGAGACTTCAAACGGAGTTAGATATGGACCACCCTTCCATATGGAGATTTATTTCCGGTCTGAGGACGATCCAAAAAGGAAGAGATACCAGTTATGAGCAGTTTTTAAGAGAAGATGCACCACCGGCTAAAAGAAGAAAATATTTAGTGGCCGACGAAAGAATAAAAAATATTGTACAAAAGTATAATAATAGAACAACTTTAGAATTTCTTCGTGGAATTGCGCTTAATTTCTTAATAGAATAAATGAATGTATATATTAATAACATTGAATGTACCTTTTCAGAACATTTAATAACTTTGTCAATACCTTTTCCAAAACCTCATGATAATATACCGTACTTAGCATTAGATACCTATTATATTCTTTAACTTTGTTGAAATAAATATAATAAAAAATAATACATTCTGGTTTTAATTCATTTAGTTCGACAGTGACAAATTCATGGGCGCCTAAATTTCCTTACGCCCAAATGGACGTCGCCCGAATGCCTTGCGCCCATACGCCGGCGCCAAAATGCCGACGCCAAAACGCCTGCGTCCAAAAGTCACGTACCGTGGATTAGGAATGACAGATATAGTGCTTAAACTGCACAAAATAGACCGATTAAGTTCATCTGGTTGTTTTTTAAACTGAGCATAGCAAGTACGAACATTTAAATTACTTTAAGGACTAATCAGGATTAAGCGCAGGTAGTGCATACCGCAGTTAGACCATTGTGTAGTAAGTATTTAGACGGTACGTGACTTTTAAGCTCTATAGCTGTCATTCCTAATCCAACTTTCAAGTGATAGAAGTTTTCGTTTGCCAATAAAAATTAAGTATTAAGAATGGAGCTGGAAGAGGAAATATTTCTTGAAGACGATCTTGATATGTTGGACTCACTAGATTTCGGATTTCCAAGAAGGATTTATGACAGGGAAGAATATTATGATACAATGGATAACATGAAATTTTACAGAAGATTTCGGCTTACGAAAAATATTGCTGATAGGGTACTATGAGAAATCTAGGAACAATTGGAAGTTAAGGAGCACATTGAACAGGGCGAAATTAACTCTATTTAATTGAGATGGGAAATATACCTAATAATTTCCTGCCCCGTCGAGACAATGAACGCAATATGCTGAATATACCGGTTTGCAATTAAGTATAGAGAAAACCGCCTAAGACAATAATGTTTTGCTACATTGTAATTGTATGTGCCAAAATTGTTCCATTAGTGTTAACAATAAAGCTTCAATAATTATTAAAAATAGTATTCTTATTTTGTCCAGAACTTACAGCAGAAACAAAATAAATCTTAAAAAATTAGACTTGTCCTACAAAAGCCCTGCGGGCAATTTTTTCAATGTCGCCAAATGTATTTAACAGTTAATTAAACCGTGAAGTCACACCGGTAGTGCATGAGACCAAGATGCAGATTACGTAAACCAAATTTGTTAAACTTGATAAAGTTCTGTAAACCTTGCATACCGCCGTAAAGTGCATAATATCAGCAGGCGTTGGAAATTTGTGACATAAAGTGTAGGCATGGGAAATTTCTGACGCTGACATTGAAAAGCTTTTTATAGTATTTCTACTTCATAGTTTATCAGTTTTAATAGGTTTGCAGTGTTTTAAGTTTCTTGTAGTATTTTGTATATCCACTCACCACAGGGCTGTAGACAACCCAAGAACATGTCAAACCATAAAATATCAAGCAAGGAGTTCCACTTATGTTTGGTGTGGTGGCATAAATAATGGAACTTTGGGTCCAATACTTTATAACGGGTCATTAAATAGGTGACGATATCATGAGTTCCTTTAAAACGAAATTGAGGGCTTCTTAGAAAAATTACTCTTAGAAGATTGTCGAGACTTCATTTGCCATTGGACGTATTCGAACCATTTTTTGGTCACCCAATAGTCCTGAGCTCTCACTTTTAGACCCATTTATTTGGGTCATCTAAAGAACGTGACGTATCAACAAAGACACCAAAATATTGAAAGGTCATTGAAAAAAATGTTTCTGAAATATAAAGACTTAACCAAAGAAATGACATTATAACAGCAAGTTTAGAAGGCTACAAAGGGGATACCGATGTTACTTCGAGAATAACGGGGTGTAATTAGTTTATCAAAAGAGGCTTAAAAAAGTTTGTCACTTTTCTTTCCGTCAGCCCCAATCCTTGGACGCGTTTCGCCGTATTATGGCTCATCGGCAAGGCTATAGAGTCTGACGAAAAGGAAAGGGACCTCACAGTGCATTTCAACACATAATGTAATGGTACATGTGCGAGATGTTGTCACGGCAATCGCGCAAATCCACCCAACCAGACCACCTAGCCTTGGCGAAACGCGTCCTGGATTAGGTCTGACGGAAGGAAAAGGGACAAACTTCTTTAAGCCTCTTTTATATCGCGTTGTTTTATTTTTTGTCTGGCTGTGTATAAACATGGCGCAAATAGTAGTCACGACGACGGACTACATGAGCCGGTTCCCACATTTTTAATCAATTTTAATTGGTTCCCCACGGTAGCGCCGGAAAAAGTAGGTTGGTCACTTGAATGCATCGGCGAATTTCAACAACAACAACAACTTGACGAGCGAAATTCGCCTCGCCAGGAGTTCCACGGGAACGTCTTTTCTAAAGAAATAAAAAATGTGTTGTTTTTCCGCCCTGTAATGAAAATTATCTTAGTGCTCTTCAGCAAGTAAGCTGTTTCTCTTCTGCCAAGTAGTGGCAAAACCCTCGTGTGTTTAATGCACAGATGTGTGAATATTCTAATAATAATAAATCTCACAGATACTTACAAGTGCAGTGTGTCTAATATTAAAAGACTCTTATTCATCAAGTATAGTATATCCGCAATTTAAGGAGTTTAAAGTGTTTAATTGAATCTGGCAAATATAAAAACCAACCAGCCTTATAATATGGCGAATAGTGTGCAAATGACGGCAAGCTAATAAACCCTCGTTCGTTCAAAATTATTAAGGATAAACTATTGGAATATAATAAAAACAGGTTAGCGATATTAAAAAATTGTCCCGTGTTCCATTTAAAAAATCCTATATCCATGGCGTAAGTTTTTTGTTTTCGGTTGAAATGTTCTTTCAACAAGAGTTTTTAATTTTTTTGAATAAAATACAATGATTGACTATTTGGGATTCTTCCAAAAGTACAGGGAAAGTAAAAAATAAGCCCGTGTTAAGTCCTCAGTGTAACATCCTGTACAGAAGAATATCTAATGTATCATATTAAATATTACAAAAATAAAGTCAGAGATCCTTCACCTCATTTTAAGTGTTTAAAATTATTTTTATTTGCAGATTACTACTAGATTCCTGTTATCATCCGTCAAGTATCGTTCTTAACGCCACGCTATCCACTAAGAGGGCATCAGTGTGACAGATCCTGCATTGTTAAAATAATTTTGCAAATAATATAATATATTATAACCGGGTGCATGTTATAAGAAAGTTTTACAATTGGGCCAAGAGTATACTGACATTTTTTAGTTACACAATGAAAAGTCGAATCAGCTACAACTTCCTGTAAAATTATATTGTCTTTCAATTCGCTTAAATTATAGTTACCCAATTATTTCTCTTGCCAAGCCAATCCACTTCAGAGCTTTTTTATACAAAAAATGAGATGAGAATTTCAACACTTAAAATAAATTGGAAATGAAATGAGAATTCTCCGATAATAATATTAAAGTAGGAAAAATGCAAGAATAGTCTGCAAATTGACCATTAGAAGATATTTATATTAAATTAAGGTACAAACAAAATTAATGCGAGGTATACTTATTACTAGGAGATTCACTAACGAGATCACAAATTTTGTTTCTACAGGGATTGTTTTTATGTAACTTTATAATTTAAGTACAACCCTAGACATTCATAGGGTGGCCCATTAGTGCGTGGACGAAAGAACAAATGTGCGTTATTATATTGCTATTAATTACAATGCAATTGCATCAATGTACAAAAAAAAATAACTGAAACAAACACGAAGACACTTAACTAAGCTTTTATCGAAGTAGATACAATTTTCCCAATTTATTTATTTTATGGATTACTATGTTCGTACAAAAGCCGGAAATGCTAAGTAAACGGGACCGATAAAGAAGCTCAAAAGACTAATTGAGGCCGGTTCTTTCCAAAACCCCGCAGTATATTCCAAAAATAAATTGTTTTTGTCTGATCACACCTGCAGCGACAATTTATTTATTCGTTAAACCTTGCAACAATAACCATGAAGTAATGTCAGTTCCTACTGTTTCCATCACAAATTATTGTTTTTCTCATCTGAGGAAGTTTATAGGGGAAGAAGGTGAAATATTGCGAAAAAATGAAAATTAATAAAAATACTGTCCTTTCACAGTATTTATTGTTAAATGTTATTGGAAAGCGTGTTAGAAGGGCTTTCAGTTTTTACAATAATATTTTGAGAAAAAATACATCTTACAAAATGTGACCATCCTGTACAAGCTTAACGCTAAAGTCAATAGTCTGAAGTTAGAATTAAAAAGAAGTTTGTCCTAATAGGGTATTCAGAAATAATTGAAATTTTGTTTTAATAATTTCATTTAAATACGAATATCTCGAGAACCATTAACCTGTATAATTTAAAATATTTTAAGGCTATAACAAATTCTTTCAAAATGGATCAGTAAATTTAAAATTATTAGCTGTTTTGTAACATATTAAAAATAAATATAAAAAGATAACATTTAGTCTTTCATTTTATAACAATAAGAAAAATAAATCAAAATTATTTTTTCTTTTAAAATTTTTATAGAAACGGTAGCAAAACTTTCTGATGGCTTAATAGAAAAGGACGTAGTGATATAATACAATATGAGAATTACATTTATGTGTATTGCGGCCTTTAAAAAAATAATAGGTAACAATTTTCACATTTCCTACATCTAACTTTACAAGGGACTCACTAACTATAAGGATCAAGGTTATAGGGCATGATCCTGGGCAACACAAGATAGTTGAATTGGACGTCAAGATGATATTCGTACGTCAAAATGAATAAAATAGGGTATGGTAAAATAAGGAGGTCTATTAGTTCTGCCCGTTAAATTATAAATAAAAGCATTTTCCTATGGTTATTGTAATCATATATACTTCAAAAATTACTGTAGTGGGTTATTTATAAGAAAAAATACACATAACATATGTTGAATTTTCACAATGACACAAAATGTATGAAAATAATGACAAGTACGGTGTTTTCGCATTACAGTTTGACATTTGCTTAATATATAACTTTAGAAGGGCTTCACAAGCTTGACGTTCACTGCAACTATCTTCTAACCAGTGCTATTACAACCATTTTGTAATTTTATAGTTACAATTGCGTAAAACTTCATACTTACAAAACAAATATCTGACAAATCCATCTAGTACAATCCACATATCACTAAGCATTATTATAAAATGCAATGAGATGTTTCATAACCTCCTTATTATAACCTTCTAATACTGGTTTACCAAGTTGGTAGGAACATGTATCAAACAATTTCATAGCGGGTATTTGATACCAAATATTTCTAGTTTCTGAACTTTCAAGATCTAGTGTGTTCAGCTGTAGTACTCCGAAATAAAAGTTCTTGCCATCAGTTTGAATTGCTTGCAGAGTTACTGGAGATGGAAGATTTTTAGTATCTTTCTAAAATAAAACATTTAAATAACCCCTCGTTGGAATTTTAGAAGTTCTGATCAACCTATCAATGCTTTGTCTACTTTCTGGCGTAAAGTGTGGACAGGACAACTCTGTTGATATTTGCAGTTGTGGTAAAAGAAATAGTAGTGCCCCAAAATACAGGGTGAGCCAGGAGGAACACACTTTAGTCTACAATTGTAACTGGCTCTGTCCGTAGGCGTAGACATGGTATTTTCTCTTCGCATCGGCATCATAATGTTTTCTAAGAGATCCGCTGTATACGGGTGATTCACCATAATGTCCCACCTCCTTAACTCTTATTTTTCATGCTTTAGGAACAAAGTATGGTATACCAAAAGTGTAACAAATTTAAAGTAAAAACTATAAATGAAAAATATACAGGGTGTTACATTTAAAAATATAAAATTCGTTCGAATTCCAGACAAACTAAAAAGCTGGCAACAACGCCAATATCGTCATTCAGTGCGTCAGATCCTCTTACACAACTGTACCAAATTTGGTTTAAATCGGCGAATAAATTGTGATGGTATTAAGTCGTTTCCAGACGTTATGCACACACTGTATATTCTATATTCCAAGATACTGCGAACAAGGGAGTTGTAGATACATTTTTTGGCGGAGTATATAGATCTGGTTACAGTTTCTACGCAAAAAACCCAATACTCTGTAACCCTTAAGGGTAATATTAGAAGTGTGTTCTTTGAAGGTTACTTCCCGATCAAAGGCAACTCCCAAATCGTTCCACCTGATAACTATTGTAGACTTTCCCCGTTCAGAAATTTTTTTTTTGAACTTTTGAAAGTCGACAGTTACATCGTTGATAAAGAACAAGAACAGTACAGGGCCTAAATAATAATAATAATAATAATAATAATAATAATAATAATAAGCTTTATTGTCTAACAGATCTACATCCATTAATAAGACAATTTTATGATACAATGCACAATAAGATATTAAAGACACAGCATACGAGTGCGACACTACCAATTACAAAAAGAAAAAAAAAAAACCTAGGATTAAGGTAACATAATAAAGTTTCTAGCCAATCACCAACAGATAATGATTATACTGATCTAAGTAAAAGTGATATAAACAATATATTATATGGAATAAGAACAACACTACATAAATTTGCTTTTAACTAACGCTATAAACTGAGCATGGGTGCAGCCATTCATATCAATGTCATTGCAAGTGGCATTAAAAATGCTCATGGACTGGAATAGTGGGCTTTTTACTAAGAAGTTAGTGGATGGGATAGGAATGTGAAACACAGGATGACCTCTAATTGAGCGAAAAGGTATATTAAAGTTCACTTGGCTTAAGAGATCCGAGCAGTCAATGAGTGATCTACATAGTTTAAATATAAACTGACATAACATATATTTCCTGCGGTCAAGCAGGGAGGGTATCTGATGTCTGCTAAGGAGTACATCATGATCAGTTCCTCTAGGAGGAAAGGCTCCGTCCATTTTAAACCACAGGAATTTAACAAATCTGCGCTGTACGTTTTCGATTTGTATTGCATACTTGTTATAAATGGGATGCCATATAATCGCTCCATACTCTAACTTCGATCGTATGTAGCTATAATATAGTATCTTTAAAGTTTGAATATTCGAAAAGCCCTTAGAATTCCGCAAGATGAACCCAATAGATCTGTTAGCACTGCTGCAAACGTGATTTACATGTGCTGCAAATGAGAGCCTAGAATCAAAGGTGATGCCAAGATCCTTGAACATATCACACCGTTTAATTTCATCATTCCCCAAAGTATAAATAAATTTAGTAATGGTCTGTTTATTTGCGTATGTCATCGCAAAGCACTTGTCCGCATTAAGTGGTAAATGGTTGACAATGCACCAGTTACTGATAGATTCAATGTCCTTCTCAAGACCGAGGCAGTCACCATAGTTTTGAATCACTCTGAATAACTTGACATCGTCCGCAAAAAGCAGGACTTCACTCGTGATGTTGGCAGTAATGTCATTGATAAACAAGGAAAATAATAGCGGGGCAAGGTTGCTGCCTTGGGGGGCACCGCTAGTTGCCACAAATTTGTTCGATTTATGGCCGTTAATCTCCACATATTGAAACCTATTGCATAAGTAAGATTTTAAAAGTGATGTGAGATTGGAACTGAATCCCATATCGGCTAATTTACTTATTAAAATTGAGTGATCAACTCGATCAAAGGCTTTCGAGAAATCAGTGTAAACTACATCCACTTGTTGGCGGTTGTCTAATGCTTGAGCAGTAAATTGAGTAAAACAAGCTAAGTTACTTATAGTACTGCGATTGCTAAAGAACCCATGTTGCTTTTCAGAAATTAAATGCTTAACTTGCCAGAAGATGTGCTCATATGCTGAAATTTCAAAGAGCTTAGCAAAAGGGGAGAGTATTGACACAGGCCTATAATTCGAAATTTTATCAGCATTGCCTTTTTTAAAAATAGGACTGATTCTGGCTTCTTTCCAAATGTCGGGAAAAGTGTTTGTTTTAATAATGAGGTTGAAAAGAAAGAACAAGGGCTGGAGCAGTGCTGGGGCGCAGTCTTTAAGAAGAAAACAGGGTATTTTGTCGGGGCCACAGGTCATCTTGTTTTTTATTTTTTTGACTGCCTTTCTTATAGAATCCTCTGATAGATGATCGAGGGTGATGTGTGTACTAAGGTTAGTAACACTCTGGATCCGATCTTTTGGGTTGCAAGCGGAGAGAGTGTATCATCATCATCACTCAGCCTTGCTGCGTCCACTGCTGGACATAGGCCTCTCGTAACCTCTGCCACACATCTCTATTCTGCGCGGCCTGCATCCAATTTGAACTTATGCGCCGTATGTCATCCGTCCATCGGGTCGGTGGGCGTCCTCTATTCCTATATGCATCCTGTCTTGGTCGCCACTCTAGAATCTTCTTAGTCCATCTGTCATCCGTTCTTCTAGCAACATGACCAGCCCAATTCCACTTTAATGTGGCTATTCTCTCCACAGCATCCACGACCCCTGTTCTCCTTCTTATTTCATTATTAGGGATTCTGTCTCTTAAGCTTATTCCCAGCATTGATCTCTCCATGGCTCTTTGCGTGACTCTGATTCGGTTTATTGTTCTCTTCGTCAATGTTAGTGTCTCTGCTCCATATGTCATAACAGGGAGTATGCATTGGTCAAAAACTTTCCTTTTCAAACATATTGGTATGTCCGATTTAAAAACGCTGCGAAGCCTTCCAAAGGCGGCCCAAGTTAGACTCGTTCTCCTACAAATCTCCGTTGTTTGATTGTCTCGGCCTAATCTAATCTCATGGCCCAAATACTTGTATTTTGTTACCTGTTCGACGTTATGGGTCCCTACCTGTATATTGTCGCTTATTACAAGGTTCGTCATAAACTGAGTCTTCGATATGTTAATCTTAAGCCCGACCGCTCTTGAAGTTCGGTGGAGGTGTTCCAACATTTCTCTGGCTTTATCTATACTATCCGTCATTAACACAATGTCGTCCGCAAATCTTAGGTGGTTTAGATTTTCTCCGTTTATATTTATTCCCATGTCTTGCCAGTCTATTTGCTTACACATATATTCCAATACGGCCGTAAACAACTTTGGAGAGACAGTGTCTCCTTGTCGAACTCCACGTTGTACCTCAAATCTGTTTGTATCTTCGTGGAGTCTAACGCAGGCTGTTGCAGTATCATAGATGTTTTTGATAAGTGCGATATAGCGGTGGTCGATTCTGCAGTCTGCAAGTGCTAGCAGCATTTTATGTTGATCAATGGTAGTAATCAAGTGTATACGCTACTAAAAAAGTTAGCGAATGCATTTACGATCGAAGTGGGATCCGAGTATTGTCTTTCTTCGTCAGTAAAAGTTACAGGCAGCGTCGAGGAAGACTTTCTTGAATTGACAAATGACCAAAACGTTTTAGGATCGGTGGCAATAGTGGCTTCAGCTCGAGAAATGTAGTTTTTGAATGCAATGTCTATCATTCCCTTTATACTTGCTCTGATATCGCTGAATTCAGCTTTAAGATTTTGTGAGTTTGGACTTCTTTTTAGTTTTTTAAATATCCTATGCTTACGTTTTATCCCTTTTATAATGTCGGAAGTAAACCACACTGGAAAAGATCTCCTACGAAATATAGATTTTGGAACGCATGCATCGAGATTACTGTAAAGTACCTCGTAGAATTTCTCGCAGGCGACATTGACATCGCTAGACTTGTAGACATCAGACCAGTTTGTACATAGCATAGAGCTATAGAGCAAATGAAAATTGGCCTTTCTGAAATTATACTTACTCTGAGATGTATTGGTTGGAAATTCGTTCCTCCTATTAGGATTGAGCGTTAGAGATACGTTAAGGGTGGGGTGATGGTTGTCTTCTACAACTAGTGGAATAAGTTCCCTAGATACCTCGCATTTAACGTTCGTGAAGACTAAATCTAATATTTTACCGAAGGAGTTATCGATATTATTCAGTTGATTTAAGGTAAACAAACTTGAAAAATTATTCATAATTTCTTTTCTCGGATCTCTCTGCATGTCATCGGAAAAACTGGGTATGTTGAAGTCACCTAATATTAATACTTTACTCCCATGTAAGCAGTACAAGCTTTCAAGTTGCTCGAAAAATGTAAAAAGGTCGTTATGGGTTAAATCCGGTGGAATATAGATAGCAAAGACGTATAATGTGACAAAATTAATTATTAGTCTACAGGCAACCAAGTCCACTCCAACGACACTAGTACGAATGACCTCAACATCCACCTTCGCTGCCGCAAATTCCCTTTTTATAGCTATTGCTACACCTCCACCTCTAGTTACGCCCAACGCATTAAGGTCTCTATCACCGCGAAAAACAGAGTATCTGTTATCAAACAGTTCACTAGATAAAACATTGTCCTGAATCCAAGTCTCAGTAACAACAATTATGTCATAACTCTCACGGCATACAGAAGTATAGAAATCAAGCACTTTAGTATTCAAACCCCTCACGTTCTGGTAAACACATGTCACGTCCAGAGTGGATGCAGACGAAATACTGTTAGACAATCCTATTCGTTTAAAGAATTTTTAGGTGTGACGATTTTTGGTGCCCCATTAAAGTATTTTATTTTCAAATTAGTCTCCCCACTCTTCTGTCTATCTTCTAAAACGTTCTTTAGTTGTTTATACTCCTCTAGTTGCTTGGGTGTTCTATCATAACTTAAATAAACTCTCTTGTAGGTCTCAACTGTCTTTAATTCTTTGGCATGACGAATAACATTTCTGACATCAGCTGGTGACTCAAACACAACCCTCAGAGGTCTAGCTTTTGATGGATTTTCACGTCCCATTCGAGAGACTTTTATATTCTCGATTCTTGCTTCAGGATGGGCTTTGAGGATTATGTCTGACGCCGTAATTAAGTCCAGTTGCGCTCTTGACTGATTCTCTGTGATCTCTGGGGTACTCCAGATTTGACCACAATCTCTCTTGATGTTATGCCATTCATTCCGATATATTGTTATCGTTCTGTCAGGTAGGATTTAATGAACTCCAGATAACAGCCTTCTATTTCGTATGTTTTCAGCTTTTCCAACAACAGAGCATGACAGACACGATCAAAAGCCTTAGAAATACCGGTGTAAATCACGTCGATTTTAAATCCTTTTTCTATATTCTGAATGAGGCAATCTTGAAATAACGCTAAGTTAGTAGTAGTTGACTGCCCCTTCAAAAATCCATGTTGTTCCGGAACCAGAAGTTGTTTAAAAGATTCAAATATTTCATCCGTTAATATGGTCTCAAAATTTTGGGTATTATAGACAACAAGGAAATCCCTCCATAATTTCAAATATCGGTTCTGAAGCCAAACTTAAAAATAGGAAACCAGTTGAGACTTTTTCCATTGCGTGGGAAAGTGGGCGGCATCGAAGGGCTTTTGGAAGAAAATACACAAAGGCCCCACCAGTGATATCGCGCACCCCTTTACAAAGACAGGAGTAAGCCATCCGGTTCTGAACTCTTGTTTACATCCATAGAGTTAATGTTTGTTAAAATCTCTTCCTCGGTGAAATCATGTAGTGTAGGTTTAGCATCCGAGCGTTTAAGGTGCCTTGAAGATATTGGGGTGATCAGTATAGCATGATTCAGTGTGTTGGGCAAAGGCTTCTATGATAGAATCTTTGTCACACCGCTATACTTCAGAGTTTTTGGAATTCCTTGATTCCTTTTTAGGGAGTTAACGAATGACCAAAAATATTTCACGTTTGATGGAATTGTATGTTCAGTATTGGATACAAAGATCAGGTAGCACAGATCCATCAGGCATTTGCTTTCTCTTCGAACTTCAGAATATCTGTCATAGTCGAGTTGTAAACCAGACCGGCTAACACTACCTTTTAGTCTGACAGCCCCAACAAGACATGCTGGATTTCCTCAAGGCTACCTGGTAACCAAATTATAAGTATGAATATGAGGATCTATGTTTTTTAGCCAATGTTTCATTCACGTCCCGTTAGAAAAACAACCCCCCAGTTGTGACAATATTTTTAAGCTGAGGGTTGTACCATATAGGATATTTTTCTTTCTTGGTTCTTTTTTAGGAACAAATTTATCAGCACCACTGAATTACGTCGTAGAATTTTTGGAGCCAAACATCATCAACGTCCTCATTTGAGTGCAGGAAATCCCAGTTTACGCCAAAGAAGTAATCGTTAAGTCCTATGTAGTTTGCTTTATTGAACATGTAAATCTCAGTTTCAGTCTTATCTTCCAAAACTTGGATGGTTCCAGGACTTAGAAACTTGTAAAGAGGAATGATTGGTAAGAGAAACGTCACATCTTGTTACATTCATGTGTTCAAATTCATCACACAATACCAAATCCAGAAGTTTGCCATTGCAGTTAGTGACATTATTAATTTGATCAAGTTCTAAATAATAAATATTTCATTTTACAGTCGCTACCTTAAATGCTCGCAACAGATAAGCCGAACTAGTATACCCAAAGACGTACTGATAACATAAAAGAAGCCGTTTTTAAAGTGAAACAAAAAAATTGTATTGCCTGAAAGAAGCGTGGTGCGAAGGATTAGCCGTCTAGTCCTATCATACCCTAATTTTACAAGGTGATTATAAGATCGTGGGTATAGCATTAAATACTAGTCTACTCTAGGGCTAGCAAGAAAACTTTACCAGAACTGCTTGACAAATTTTGACTATCAAAGAATGATTGGTATCCAAAATTGATAAAATTATTTCAAAAGGCTAAGACATCCGTTTTTCATTTCATACCTATCTTTGAGCAAGATAATTTTTGATAAAAATACTTAAAGTTAAAAATATGTTGCTCTATATTTTGAGGCACCGGTATTTCATTGACCACAACTATAGTTCTTGGGAGTAAACAGTGTCCAAGTTGAAATAGTTTTCGACGTTTCGTCCACAAATCCTTACTTCAAGAAGTGTAAAATTAAAAAAAAAGCAGTAGATACCGTGCAAGCAAAAATTATTATCATCAAAGTGTGGTTTGCATTTAAGGCCATACTGCTTAGCGGTAGAGCTTAATACCTGATGGATGTCAGTAAATATCAACAATATCAATCAGTTATTCTGTCATCTTTAACAGTCGTTACAAGTAATTTGATTCATCACTAATTTATCCAATTTTTTGAATAATTCACACAATGGGTTTTACGGAACAGCACAAAAAATGTATGGTTGAAGCGTATTTTCGAAACGGGGTAAGAGTGAATGATGAGTAGCAATACAATCAGCGTTTGTGCATGGACGATTTTCGCGAAAATTTTCCTAATATCGCTATTACTGCTGAGGGAAACAGGATCTACACACTATAAACAAGGAGCTGGAAGACCATCTGTAAGAGCAGAAGAACTCGTTGTAAATGTTCGTGAAGTAATGCAAAATATGTCAACAAAATGTGTAAGGCGCCTATCTCAAGAAATGGAAAAATCTTATGGAACATGCAGGACTAATCTTAAAAAACAGTTAAATTTGTTTCCTTATAAAGTGCAAGTATTCCAAGAAATACGAGCTGCAGATTTTGAAAGACGCAGGAATTACTGTCAGTGGTTTACCCAAAATGTCTCTATATTCTTTCTTTGTTAATTTCGTAAGCAACAAAAATAAATTTGTGTTTGCTTACTTATTTTAATATTCATCTGTTTGACATAATTTTAACCTAGATTTGATTAGATTAATCGTCCCCTAATAATTGTGATCTAAACCAAGGCCTACGTTTTTCAGTCCAAGTCCTCTTGGATGAAAATATTTTTTGCTCGCATGGTATAAACACTTACCCCAAAATGTTTCCTAGCATATGACGCGGCAGCCGTAAAAGTTTTTAAAAGAGTCCTTCCATATATTTGCTCTTCTGTTACTTCTTCTTCAAACAGATTTTTTACATATTCGTGGTCAAAGTTTATAACTAGAGTATGCGGATGAAATTTAGGAGAATTTGCACTAATAGCTAAAAACAAAATAGTTTTCAAAAACATAGTCTAATATAGCAAACAGCAAGTACAAAACAAACATAATTTCTTCATCTTTTTTGGTCAAATTATTAATTAATGGGCTTCATTTATAATGTTGTTAAAATGTGTGAACAATGTATTCAATCTAAAGCGACATATTTATTTACACAAACTCCAAATTTTGAGGTACAATTTTTATACATATATTAATAACCCACCTAATTGGTCATTAGTGAACTAGTAGAAAACTAAGTTTCAAAAATTGAATTAACTTACAGTAATTATTTTCCAGTACATAAATATTTTCTTTATTTAATGTTATAGTTGGTTTAATGGGAAACATATCTGGAAGGCTTAATTCTTTAGCACTGTTTTCGGTTATTGGATCCAAAGGTTTTTCAGACAATAATACTGTATCTCCTAACAACTGAAATTGAATAAGTTCGCCATTTCTTTCAAATGGATATGAAAAGTATATATTGTCCGCCAAGTAACGCTTCTGTACTAAATCAAGATTTGTTGTAGTTTCGATGAGATTTAAAAGTCTTGCAGTGAGTAATTTGCTAAAAAGCGTAAACTAATTCAGAAAAATGTCACGTCATCTGTGCTCAAGAATATATTCATAAAGCTGAAATTAAGGACAATTGGTGTCCAGGTATACCTCATCTTTTCCAAATCAATACCTTACTCCCGCCACTTTATTTGAAAAGTTAGAGAAAGAAATGTGTAAACAAAGTTGTTCATAATAAACGAGAGAGTTATTTGCTCATATTTTAAATGTCTTATTGTAGATAAACTACAACTTCCTATCGGTGTTACGCCTCTTAGCGGCCATCTTATGAACTAGTAAATAATTTCCAGTCATTTCCCTTGGACATATGTTAGACATTTTTCTTTCGGAACTTGTACAATAAATGGTTTTTGAGATACAGCTGCTTACCTCGCTTAAAAAAATAACCGAAATGTGGGTAACCGACAAAGACGTGAAAATAAGTGATACAGTTTTCAAAGTATACTGCATTTCTATCAATTCTATAATACAGTAGGCACGGTGGATCCTAGCCGGTGCGTCATAAATCAACGATCAAGAGACAGCGGAGATTTACAACTCCCCATCTTTATTTATTATACCCTTAAAAGTGCATAAAAACATAATAGAGCGTCCTTGGGGTTGCGCAATACGTCTCGAATTCAAAGTAACGTGCTAAACAGAGACAAAAGATATTTGAAGAGTTGCCCATTGATTTCTAAGTCATCGTTTTCGTCCTATAAAACAGATCTTTTGGGAGCCATTTTTATCGTACTTTCGTGTTGGCGGTAAGTAATTATGGATATTTGTTATTATTATTAAGTCCTACCGCTAGCCACGAAAATTTTTACTTGTACAATACTTTTATTCTGTCGCCTCATATATTTGGTGGTTGCTATTAAACTCAAGACGAACAAATATACGGTATTAAATAAGCCACTGACAAAATTTGTGGATTTTGGATAGAGTGTAGAAATACAGATTATAATAACCGACAAAAAACAAATAGTCAAGGACGTGTCAGCCCTGAACAAGCTAACAACGGGAAGCGGCCATAGAATGGTAAAAGCAAAAATAATAATCAACATTGGCAAGGAAAGGAATAGAATGGTCAAAAAGGGCGCCAACAGAGCTTGGGCAAGCCCGAGCATTACGGGCTAACTGGAAAACTCAGATCCCCAAGAACACATGGACAACCTGAATAATGCGATAGTTGCAGCCGTACTAGAGAGTCAAAACAAGTACTGTCCAAAAACCAAAAAGGACGAAAAGATCAGTCAAGGCACCAGACAGCTGATGCAAGAGAGAAGGGATATGAGAAGTTGAAAATCGGTCACCAGCGTAGAAATGCAAGAAATGACTTTAAGGAGGGCCAAAAACAACAAAGCCCCTGGAGAAGACTCTGTGGTCGCAGATGCAATTCAGATCGGAGGCCCCTGCTTGCTCAGAAAGATAAGGGCCCTATTTAACCTCTGTTTAAACAACAGCACAATACCGGCTAAATGGCACAACGCTACTGTGATACTATTACACCAAAAAAGGAGATATAACTGAGCTAGAGAACTACAGACCAATAAGCCTTCTAAATCACCTATACAAACTCTTTACAAAAATAGTAACAACTAGACTAGAGAATAAACTAGACTTCTACCCGCCGCTGGAGCAGGCGGGTTTCCGGACCGGTTTTGGAACCAATGATCATCTCCAAGCCGTGAGGGTACTGCTTGAAAAGTCTATAGAGTACAATAGACCGCTAGCTCTGGCTCTTGTAGACTTCCATAAAGCCTTCGATACGGTTGAGCTATACACCGTTCTGGAAACACTACAAGAACGTCGCGTCGATTATCGTTACACAAAGTTAATCTACAACATCTACAAAAACGCGACCACGGTAGGAGAATACTGAACATATCCCAATTGGTAGAGGGGTAAGGCAGGGAGACACGATGTCTCCAAAACTTTTCACTGAAGTTCTGGAATGCGCATTCAAGAAGCTCAACTGGGAGGAAAAAGGCATAAATATAGACGGCAGGAGACTAACAAACCTGCGCTTTGCGGATGACATAGTGCTGGCGGCCGATAATCTGGAAAACGTTGGGGTGATGCTGCAGGAACTCCAACAGGTGTGCGCTGGGGTCGGTCTGAATATCAATATCTCTAAAACAAAATTTACGACAAACCTGGTTCCCAGTGGAAACATTATAGTGAGGGACAAAGAGGTAGAATTGGTAGATAAGTATACATACCTAGGCCACGAAATTCGGTTTCCAGAGACAACCAAACATGCGAACTAAAGAGAAGAAAACTCAGAGACGTATTTAAAGGCGACCTACCACTATGTCTAAAAAGAAAGGTTTTTAATCAGTGCGTGTTACCGGTCATGATCTATGGAGCTGAGACACTAACCCTGACCACCGCATCTACCAACAGACTCAAAGCAACACAGCGCAAAATGGAGAGATCAATGTTGGGCGTGTTGCTGAGAGACCTTGTCAGAAACGACATACGCCGAAGAACTGGTTTCACTGACGTTGTTGCACGTTGTGCCAGACTAAAATGGAACTGGGCTGGACACTTGGCTCGAACGACAGACGGAAGGTGGACAAAAAGACCGCTGGAGTGGAGACCTCGAGCTAACAAACGAAGCAGGGGAAGATCCCCAACGCGCTGGACAGATGATATAAAAAGAATCACGACCAACTGGATCCAGACTATACTCAGGACAGAAAAGAGTGGACAGTGAAAGGGGAGGCCTATGTTCAGCAGTGGACGCAAAGAGGCTAGTTAATGATGATGATGATGTAGAAATATAGTAGCATTGTAATTATTACTAATGGTTTCTTAAAAAATGTTGTTGACTATGTTGGACAAGGTTGGGAACGGTGGCTGACCTTTAAACGGAAGGTAGAAGAGAGGGGGCAAACGCTGGCCTTCTTAACTGACGTGGCGTTATTTGGAGGCCTTGAACTTGCTCACCTCATGGTTTTCTACAAACTCGGAACTTTCTGAGTAACAACGAACGCTAAGGGTAAAACACGAGGGTGGTACAGGTAAACTGTAAACACCATAGACATCGTAACTATTAGACCGAACAATAACAAATAAACGTGTTGTCATCATTGTATTCCAGTGTAAAGTAAATCAACATTCAAGCTGCTCCCCTCCACTTGGTTTGCCAGACTTACGCCACAGAAAACGTAGTTTTCTGGGCTTACTCTGTTAAAAGTAATAACTTCTATGATTAACTAGATTAACATGATGTGGGAAATATATAACATTACCTAAAACCTTGTAAAAAATCTGTAGTATGGCAACGCAGCAATAACGGATCCGCCCAGATTCCATCATTTTCGTGGCCACCCGCATCGACTCGACAATACTCGGCATAGCGGATGTTGTTTTCCTGGAGTTTTGTCGCATGCATATGTAAAGGCAGCGTAATCCCCACTCCCGGCCCCACCCCACCTAGCTCCTCACAGCGTCTCGCCACCAAACGATTTTGGCATCACAATTTTATAGCATTTATGAATGGCGTGTCGGATCTATAGTTACGATGCCTATGGTAAACACCACAGTAAGGTCGCCTTCTGTGTAAGGTGATAGAGGATTGTGACATCGCCCTTATTCAAGAACCCTGTGTAAACCAGGAAGCTATCGAAGGTCTCTCGGGAGTAGGAGGGGAATTTTTTTATTTATTTTACTTTTGCCACTAGATAACTTCTGTATTAGGGACCTCGTGTCAATCGGAGGGAAGGGTCCGAGGAATACCGATACGATGATCCTAAAGCAGTTAGTGGGGAACTGTAAAGGGAATGGATCTCGGTTGGTCATTGGCAAGTAATTTAGACATTATGAATAGAGGTAACAATCCTACCTTCGTGAATAGTTGAAGGCAGGAAGTACTAGATTTAACATTAGCTTTATCGTATCTAGGTAACTTTGTTAACAATTGGAATGTGCTTTATGAGGAAAGTTGTTCAGTTCACAGACACATAAGGTTCGATTCTAGTTGATTCCATCGAATCCTCGTAAAACGAATTGGGGAAATTATTGTATATACCTAGCGTGGGAACTGTCGGTCATAACAAGCACGATAAGAAATGCTGGGAATCTGGAGCTTGCGGTAAATCATCTGACGCTGAAACCACAGAATTTGAAACAAACTGTCCACCAACTCTCTTAAATTCTTCAAGGGGGAAAAAAGAAGACAAGTCAGAAAACTCTGGAACACAGAAAATAGAACTGGGATGAATACAAGACATCCGCAACCGAGTAAAGCTGAGAAGGGGCAAAAGGATATCTTGGAGGAGGTACTGCGAAAGCATTGAAGACATTCCAGCATGTGCCAGATTCCAAACAATACTCTCCATCAACTATAAACTCCCTGGTTACAGAGAAGTGGACGTACACCACTAATGTGGAAAAAACCATGACCGAACTATTTCGGGTCTACTTCCCCAAATCAACCACGCTAAGAACGACGCCGGAGGTCTGGAAATTGGAAGTACCAGACGGGACGAAAACAGAGCGTCGCCTGTGTAAATTGGTAGATCGCACCACTTTGACGTGGGCAGCAAACTCATTTGAACCGTACAATTCTGCAACAATTTGTTCTACAATGCTACAGCGGGACTCTTGACCTTCTCATTAACAAATTGTGTTTAATACTAAGAGCCAGCTTAGCCTTAGGCCACATTCCACGAACGTGGAGGCTGACCAAAACAGTCTTAAAACAAAAAAATCAAAAAAATGGGCGCCCAAACTACTCGACCGCGAGGGCATTTCGGCCTATCAGCCTAATGTATCCGTGGTCTGGTGGTCAAAAGTGCTGTTAAAACCTTCTATAAAGCAACTAGGAAGTTTCAGATATTGGCCTGCTTAGTAACCAGGGGCAATGAAATCGACCCCTTATGCAGCAATGGAGCGTTGACCTTCCTCCTCTGTACCTAGTGATACAGGGAGAGGTGAGAATGAGCCTCCAAATGACATTGCCGACCTCGAGAAGAGAAATGGTAAGACACGAACTCAAAATAGTATGTATGCCTGAAATGAAAATGAGATCAGACCACATGACTCCAAAGTATGTTAACGACACACCCTTTGAGATAATTATTCAGGATCCAAGCGTGTGGATAAACGAATAAGAATTTATGTCTGGAGCTCTGAAAAAGGAACAGGGGCTGTGATACACGGGCTACGACCGAGAAAAGACGTATTCCTTTCTCTGGATAAATACTCAAGGGTATTCCAGGCAGAAACGTACGCCATTCTACAATGTGCATGAGAAAACAATACTAACAGAACAGTTGCTTAGCCTTAGTAGAAACTGAGGCCTATTTTTCAATGTCCTGTTCCCAATAACGGCCACCTAACTTCCATGATAACAATTGATCTATGGTGTCCATGGAAATTATCTTGTGGTTGATGTTAATAGGACATTGATAAAATGGGCCTAAGAATAACAACGAGAATCCTAAGAGGACATCTAAAGAAAATCACTGTATACTAAACTGCTACTGCGTTCGGGTAATTGTCGAAACATTAAAAATTAGGTTCAAGTGTGATATATACGCAACCCCATTCAGGGACACCTTGTATATAGTTAAGTAGATAGGTACTTACTTACTTAATGCTTAAAAAAGGCTTGGATTTCTTAGCATTTTACTATTCTTAACCCCTCAATAAATTAAAACATAATGTAACTTAAAACATTATAAAAACTTAAGGACATTTTATTCATATTAGGCAATTTAACGACCTGTCAAGAATGATAGTGGTGGCCTGCGAGGAAAGGAGTATGTAGTAGTATTTTTACTATTTTTCAGTTAACTTTGGTGTTTGTTTTAAAGATCTTTATTATTATCATGCCTGTCGATCCGATCGTGAGCCGTGGAGGTGAAATATCAGGTTGGTTGGATTGCCTAATATGAATTTCCTGTCAAAATTGGTTACTTTTTACACTACAATCAGCAGTTACATAGTTTAGGGCCGATTTTTTGACCTTGGCAACAGTTCTACCAACTAACTATCACGGATTTAAGGTCAATTTATAAAACTTCGGCACCGTTCCCGCTCGTTGTCACCGCTCCCGTTGCATGTTAACCCAAAGGGAAATAATGTATGCATTTATAAAAGCTGCCACCGTTTCTGTTCGTAGTTCCAAACTCTGGTTAGGTTACTCTTTGGTTCCAATATAACCAATTTTTAACTCGCTGACCTTGTGTTGCTCGTCTTTCCTGCTTTAGCCAATGGGAAGAAAGAAATTTGACACATATGATACAAAACAAAGAAATATTTTCCAAATTACTACGATTTTAGCATTCCTACACAATAGACTTATAACTTATCTCATAATTAAAAAATAATATTAATAGGTACTGGTCACATTATCCACTTTTTCAAAGAAAATTAATATTCCAACATCAAAATAGGTTACTGCTTTCGCGAATTTACAACGGTGGAGTTCGTGTTTTTTAAATACCCTTAGAACGGTGACAACGAGCGGGAGCGGTGGCGAAAAGTTTTATTAATCGACCATTAGGAAATAAAAATTAAACTGCTAATTTAAAACGAAATAAAAATTAGAATACGTCCTAATCCGATCTATTTCACATAAAAAAAGCGTTTTGCATTGTGAAATGTTATTGTGAAGTGATTTCATAAAGAAATTCACAAGTGTAATACTAGCTTTATGGCCTTTAAAGTATTAAATTTAAGTATTAGATAAATATGGCTTACAAAACTCTATTCTGCGAGACGCCATATACCCTCGGAAAATTCCATGCCGGTCTTTCTGGATCTTTAATTTTAGGTAATTTTTTTTGTTCCCCATCAAATATATGAGAACCCAAAATTATCTTTTTAACTCTTCTATTTATTTCTCTGGGTATATCTGATAAGATAAACTTTTCAGGAAGCCCCTTCTTAATTTCTACCGTGTTTGTAAGGACCTTGGCTTGTGTTAATCCTTCTAGAAGTACATTATTGTCTTTATAAGTTAAGAGACACCTATCATGCCAATTTGGATGGGTTTCATCTAACCCTTGTGGCTTGTCTTTGTAGCCTACAATATTAAACCTGTAAACAAAAAACATCATTGGAAATAAAAGATCTGTATTCAACACAGCAAAAAGTGCCATTAATCCGCTTTAATCTTTCCACAAACAATTTCATTTAAAGAAAGTTATGGCGAGTTTAGTACAGATCATTATTGTCAGGTTAGTCAGAAAACAGCCTGTAACCTGTGACTGAAAAATGTGATATTAGGTCTGTTCCAACCATCAGTCCCTGACAATTTCAAACTGGCAAATACAATCAACCAGTTGTAGGACTTAACAAGGCATCCCTGGGTCTACATGCAATATTCATCTGGTAGACTCTACTTCTGATCAAAAACTAGTCCCGGACTGCTGGTTGGAACAAGCCTTAAGATATACAGGACAGCTGTATTACTCAATATACAGGGTGTTTCAGAAGTACGGTACGTAACTTAAGGGGCGATTCCTTATGATATTCTAAGAGAAAAAGTTTATATGAACATTTGTCCGGAATTGCCCCGATTTTGATATACAGGGTGTTAAAATTTAAAAAAAAATCGTTTTTTTATAAATATCCTTTTCCCGATTTTATTGAAATTTGGTACCGTTATCCATAATGATAAGGGGCTTAATCAGCCCTAACTAGATTAAATTTATTAAGTCCAGTGGCGTCCCGGAGAGCACCTTACCAAATATTATTGACAATAAAATGTACGCCACTGACTTTTTTCTAATTTTGATATTTTTTTTTCGGATTTACCAACTAGTAATACAACTTTTTTGTTCCCTGAATTGTTTTCGTATCTTGCTTCGTTTTTGAGTGAAAAACAAAAATCCACTTTATTGCATGTACAGGGTGTCCATTTTTCGATGTAGTTGCAGGGTATCTCGGTAGCTAGTAAAGATGGAGACTTTGTTTTTACATTACTGCGCTATACTTTTTCGTGAAACAAAAGATACCGCAAACATAATTGTCATAGCTGTTTTAGTTTTTAAGCTACAGGGTTCTTCAAAAAATTTTTGCATTTTGACCACCCCCTGTATTTCGGATACCCTTTAACTTATCAAAAAATTGAAAGCTGTTTCTACTAGAGTTTTTTAAGTAAAATTCAGTGGCGTTTTGGGGAGTCTTACTTTTCGAGATTTAAAGCAAACATATGATTTTTTTAAATGGGACACCCCTATTTGATTGAGCTATTTTTAAGCTTTTCAAAAATATATAATAGTTGATAGTTATTATTAACAACAAACGAGCAAATCAAAAAATTTAGAAAATTAGAGTAGTAGGCTATGAAATTTCATAGCCAACCATTGAAACAAACAAAAGAATATGTCATTGCTGCTAAAAATAAGTCGTCACAGCATTCCCAGTACGTAAGGGGTTCACAATCTTTACTTTATAGAGTTTCCAATGATATTCATTTAATAAGTTTTTAGACAAGATTTTATTACTTCGAGATCTTTTTCTATGGCTTTGCGCGAGTGCCTCTATGAAACCCCATAACGTTCATTACCTACGTCCCTTTCGCGATTCTCTTTATTATATAATTATGATCTAGGTCTTGGCTTTATAAATGACCGATTCTTAATTAAATTAATTTTTAAACTTGAAAATGTTACTTGATTGGGCTGCCTTCTCTCTGGATATCTATGAAAGTAAGAACTTTGTAAATTAGATAATTATTGAAATTACAATATTGTAAACTTACCGGTTTTCATGGTACTCTATAAAGCAAACTAACATGTCGTAATTTTCAAAATTTTCATACTACTACACTTTCGTCATTTTGTTAAAGTTTAGTGAAATGATGACATGTATTTTGACAAAACGTTATTTTTGCCTATACATTATGACAAATATACATGCCAGATAGATATTCTTGTTCGTTTCAATGATTTTATGGCCTATACCACCATATACGAACAAAGACAAGTAGAACCACTCTCGCTCGAGAGGAAATCCGGCGTGCCGTCGTTTGGCCCGCGCCCCGCCCGCACGCCAGTAAGTAGTTGGTTAGTTGACGATACAGAGCGTGTCGGGTAGGAGCTAGTCATCCCAAATGAACTATTTTCAACGCTTTATACACAGTGGGTCTAAAAATTACTAATTTTTTAAAGCGTAGATTTAATTTTTATTTATTTATTATATATTTATAATATATTTCTTGATTATTTTAATAAACTTGCGTCTCAAAATTGCATTGGTCAAGCATTAAAAAATAAATTTAAAACCATTACTTTTGTTCATCCGTGTGAAAATTTTTCCTATGACTATTTCTTGTCATTGTATACTAGAGTGCGTATATATTTTACCCTTAAATTTGCTAATAGAGATATTAAGACTAAAAAAATGTCTAAACGAAATCCTACACTTAAAATTTTGCAAAACTTATAGATACATAGGCATTTTCGCATTAATTAATACAAGCAGTTTTTTACATAGTATACAAAGTTGGAACAGCATTATTTAATTAATTTTAATAAAAAAATAAAATAATTTTCTTTACCTTGAACCCATTAAAATTACTCCCTTATAATAGTTAATAATACAAGAATTTATTGGAAAAAAGCTCGTCCTGAAAGCTTTCCTTTCATAATTTGAAACAATTCCAAAAAATAAGACTCTTTATGATCATGCTAATTAATACTTATATGTTTCAGCAGCTAATACTATACCTAGTTATTTTCTTAACTGTGCCATTTTATATTGTTTTTTCTTGAAAAAAATTCACCCTGTATCCTCTAAAATGTTTAAATTTTAGAATGGAGAGCTGTTAACTTAAATACAAAATAGTTGGTAAGCTTTCAAGATTTTTGATTAAGTATTTTATAAAAGTATTTGTACTACCTACCTATAGGTATTTAGATTTTTTATTTTTTAAAATCTTATTAAATATTATATAAAAGTATGCTTTTGTTATCACGTCGTTATTTTGTTATGTCGTTAGAACCATAAATATTCTCAAAATGCTTCCGAGTTTTATTTTAGACAACTTATAAAATATGCTCTGAATAAATGGGAGACCTCATAGATAAAAACTAATAAAAATAATAAGGTAATAGAGAAAAAAAAAATAAACTACATAAAAAATTTGATTTAATGTAATAATAACATATATTTTAGTATAATTCAATTTTAATCAATCAATCAATTTTATTAATATTTTATAATATATTAGAAAAAATGTACTTTGGATATAACCCCGGTAGCTGACGCGCTCCCTGCCACGATACCATTACATGTCATTACTCCCTATGCCGACCCCGTATATCGATGCATATTCCGACCAGCCGGTGCGTCGGCAAAACGCTTTAGATCCCGAGACATCAAAGGCCCGACGTTGAGTGGTTCTACTTGTATTTGTTCGTATACTATACTATCCTAATTTTCTAAATTTTTCGATTTGTGTGTTTATTGTTAATAGTAACTATCAACTATTATATATTTTTGAAAAGCTTAAAAATAGCCCAATCAAATAAAAGAGAAATATATAGGGTGTCCCATTTAAAAAATCACGAACAGTAAGACTCCCAGAAAAAAAGTAAGTACGCCACTGAATTCTACTTAAAAAACTTTCCTAGAATCAGCTTTCAATTTTTTAATAAGTTAAAAGACAACCGAAATACAGGGGGTGGTTAAAAAGTCAACATTTTCAAAAACACTCTGTAGCTTAAAAACTAAGAAAGCTATGACTATTCTGTTTGTTGCATCTTTTGTTTCACGAAAAAGTAGCGGTAAAAACCGCAAGTCCCTATCTTTACTAGTTATCAAGATACCCTGCAATTACATCAAAAAATGGACATCTGTACAAAAAAAATACCTATGCATTTCCAAGTTAATTAAGATATGAGGAAAAGCTAAGTCTTTAAATTAGACAATTTACCTGTTTTGTCAATAACAAGTCAAAAATGAATTACTTTACTAATGTTGAAATGGTCCTGATGCATTTCAATTATGGCCTGCTAGCAATGGAAATGATGAAGAAGCTCGGCGAATTTATCAGGAACGTTATCCAAACAGAGTACTGCCATGTGCCAAAACATTTAGACAGCTCCATACAAGATTGAGTGAGACTGGGAGTTTTAAACGTAGTAGGGAACTTCCTGGCAGACCTGCAACAGTAACCACGCCTGAGTTAGAAGAGGCCATACTTCGAGAGATAAAAAATGATCCTGTAACTAGTGCCACGAAGGTAGCAGTACAACTTCAAACAAGTGCACCAACTGTTTGGAGGGTTTTGCATCTTTATCAACTATACACATACCATATTCAACGTGTGCAAGCTCTGCTTCCCCGTGGGTTTCAGTCAAGGTTTGGTTTTAGTAAGTGGTTGCCACATACAGTAGCACATAACAACAAGCCATTATTTATGGATTTTTATAACGAACGCAGTCCCGACTTCAGTCCTTTAGACCAGTGGCGCAACCAGCCTAGCGAGCATAGCTCGGGTCGTCTTTATTACCTATTTACAAGAAATTTTAACTCATCACTACCTAAGATAGGTAAAATTACACAACAATTGAAACGAGCCTGGCTGTTTTTGTGATTTTCTGTTGTGTTTTTTATTTTTCTTACTTGAAAACCAAGCACCATCATTAAAAAAAGAGCGTGGCACCCAAAAATGTTTCGCCTGCGGCGCTATTTTTTGTTTCAGCCCTCCCCGAACTTATTTTCTGGTTGCGCCACTGCTCTAGACTATTATTTATGGGGTCACCTAGAGTCTCTTGTATACAAGACGCATGTACTAGATGAGAACGACTTAGTGAAAGTTGCAATGCGATACCACAGAAAATATAGCTACACAACAGAACTTTGAAGAGCATAGGAAAAAAGCGAACGTGCGAAAACTCTTTTTCGTTCTACAAAATCTTCGAGGAGGTCGCCACCATAAGCAGATTCTATATTATTTTTATTTAGCGCGTTCATGTCGCCATACCACCAAACAAGTGTTGTCATATCGTCCTTACCGTTCGATATTCGATTCAGGGAAAAATAACATATAATGTAAAGGCCTTATCTACTACATATTTCTTGGACAACATGGTTACACCTACAGCCTTTTCATTTTCTTCTATACTTTTCAACTCAAGTGCTAAACACTTTTTTTTTCTATTGGCAATTTTCAAACGCACAATTGAAAAAACACAAACGATCACAACTGTTCCCTACGGCAAATAAGCTACGAATGGTAAACCATGGTTTTTGCAGGTAAAAAGAAGTTATTTATTACCACTGTTCACATTATCAAAAGTGTTGCGTGTTCACACTACAGAGTATTAATGGACATATTTTGTTGTTCACGTTATTGAGTAGTTCACATAAGCGCAAGTTCACATTAACGCGAGTCTAATGCATTATATCATTATATCATTATATTACTATTTTGAAAGAATCTTTAAATAAGCTTTCATTTCATATACCACTTAGCAAATCTAATATCCATTTTTCTAGAATATCAATTTAAACTTCCTTAATTTCATCATTTATATAGTATTAAATATGGTCCCAAAAAAAAATTACTCCAAAATTTTTTCCAAAAACTGATTTCGTTATATTTAATCAGTTTTAATATTTTAATAACTTTACATCAATAATTAAAACATTGATTTTTGGCCAACAACACTCTATAAAAGCGCTTGCTTTCAGGGTGTAGGCAAGGTCTGCTTACAATTTTCTAAATAAAATTTGAATCGAGGGATATCGTATATTTAAAAACATAGACCTCTTATAAAAAAATAATTAACAAGAAATCAAAATTTTAATTGAAAGCCACTGATTATTTCCGCTTGATACAATATTTAATTATCAGTCAACACGTCAACACGCGTTTTTGTTGCTCCGTAGTTTGTGTTAATTTCAGTGAGATTTTTTACAATTTAAATTGTGCAAATTAGTATGGAGGATAGTAGTGATGGTGACAGAGAAAATAAACAAAAAACAAGGCGAAAAACTAAAGTCGGCACCACGAAAACTAGGAGTTTTTCAGCAGGTTCAAGAAGTCAAATAACCAAAGATGAAATAAACAAACTCGTTGGAAGCCGAAATGTAAACAAACCAGCAAAAACATATCTTGATAAGAGCCTTGGGTGTTTAGGTGATAACGGACATGGGCAAATGCCAGGTTCGTTCGATAAGGAACCAGAAAACAATGTGGTAATGGATGAAAATGAGATGTCTTTTAAAGGTTTTACCAGCTCTGAAAGAACTGAAAATCCTCATCAGGTATTTAAACCTAGAAATTCTGTAATGCGCACTCTACCCAGAAAATCAAAATGAGGAAATGGAAAATTCAGGGAAAAGAAATAGGTCCGTCGTGACCCCGGAATCGGAACAGGCAATAAAAAGACAGTGTGATAGAAACGTATCCCTAAATGAACCCAAAGAATGTAACACTGAATACATTCAGACTGGAAATACTGTATAAAATAATGGACAAGCTAATTTATACATAGAAAATATAATATTAGAGGTATTCTCATCACTGGATAAAATTTCCGTTATGGGCAATATATCCATAAAATTGGTGTTTGGAAAAAGAAAATTTATCATTAAAATACCAAATACATGATTCAGAGTTGCCATTTAAAATAAACCCTACCACCGAAAGTACTGCAACAAGAACATCAAGGACATATGCTGATATTACCGGAGTAAAAACAAACACAAAACAAGAAACAAGAACAGAGGTAAAAACAACATGGACAACACCAATAGTGCAAAAAAAGCTTGAAACTTTGATATCAATCGACAAAATTACTGACGCTGCCGCAACAATGCAAAAACTTAGGCAGAATATTTCTGGCAAAGATACAGATGGGAGATTTAACAATGTCAGATAGTAGAGGTCAAATAACGATTTTCTGGATCGCCCCACTCCTCGACCTTGCCCCCCTCCCCCCACTCCTTGACATTGACCCCACTCCTTGACATTGACCCCGACCCTCCACCTTGACCGTGGCACCCACCGCTCCTCGACCCTTGCCATTGACCTTGGATGCCCCTCCTACCTCGAGCTTGACATCCCCCTTCTACCCGGCATAGACGCACAACACATGACCTTAAAAAATCTAAATAAATATGGTTGCATTAAGAAACAAGGCTATAGTTACACAAGTGTTGATTTTATTAATAAGTAAATAGAAATATTGTGTTTGGGGTGTGTGTGTGTCCTGAAAACTGTTTGTTAAAGGTATATAATAATATATTAATTGTATTATTAATGATTTCAATAATGAGTGTGCAGCAGACCTTGGCTTAAATTAATAATATGATAAATAAAGATGTTGAGTATCTCGAATGCAGAAAGATTTCTTTATTAACTCTGGGGAAAATTTATTTAATTAGAAAAATGAGTTTTGTTACTACTCGTTATGGGAAAAATATTGTTGTTACATTGTATGATGAAACACATGATGTGTCATTTCAGGTATTTTTACCAAAACACGTAGCCGAATTGGCTGGCGATTTTGTTGAAAGTCTGTTAAACTCAAGTGCTAAATACACGTTAACTTATTTGGGTCAGAGCTCACAGATGTATCCTGGAGGTAAAACTAGAGCTTTGTTAAATTTTGGTGTTTTGGAATAAAATTTGTTACTTATAAAATACTATAATTAATTATTTATCATATTATTTAAGCACACCTTGAAAACATAATAAAATAGTTTCCTTTTACGATATAGGTACTCATGAAGCACAGAAACATTCATAATTATAATATTATATAATTAATATTAAATAATAATATTTTCTATTTAAGATGTGTAACAGTGCTATAACCATTGAAAGCCAAGATTCCTATATTGGTTGGTTGATGTGTAAACTTTAGACGTATGGCTTATGACGTACTACAATTTGCAACATACGATGACTTTGATGAAAATTCAATAGATGACTATAGAACGTTAATCAAAGATGTTAATAATTGTCTGGCTGGAGCACATTTATGTGAAAGATTTCTGTATGGTTCTATTGATCTAGATGAGTTTTGTGCTGAAATGATTGATGATGAACTGAAGAGTTTTCTAACAGAAATTCCGAATTTACCTAATAAACTAATTGTTAAATATGGTTTGGTTCATGCAAACAATACCGATGGAGATGAGAATGGAACCCACAACCCAAATATAAGTAATGAACTAAGAAATGACTGAAATGATGACAATACTATCGACAATCATGGAATTGGTGTTTCAGTTGATCACGACGATAGAAGATGAAGAAGTTTTAGAAATAGTGGCTATTGTAGCTTATTTATTTATAAGTATGAATTGTAAATAAATTATTTGCAGTGAAAACATTGTTTCATCACCCCTATAGACCACACGTGCACATACGTCTACATATAAACATGTAAAATTAAGCAATCATATAAAGTTAAATAATAAGGAAAAATAATAAAATAGTTTAGTTTAAGTCGAAAATGAGTCAAAGTAGCAGCAGTTGATAAATTTGGGCGTCAAAAAACTAGAGATAAATATCGGCTTGTAAGTGGGCCACCCGGAAATGGCTTTAAGCTAACTGCGGATGGTCAGTACGATATGCAAGGAGAATCCATAGAGAATGTCGCACCACGTAAAAAGTACAATGATGATGTTACTCAAGAATATGTGGCCACTATAATTGATCAGCTCCGCATTCAATTAACTAATTTAGTCAATGTGGATATAAGAAATTTTTTTGATCCAAAATGCAAAAATAAATCGATTATTTAAACAGCTTAAGAACAATGAAGAAAAACTGGCAGTAATTGAGAAAAATATAAATCAATTTGAGGTACGGTTAAAGAAAAATGAAGAAGATATTGCTGTCATTGACATCGTTGTTTCGAATGTTAGAGGAAAATTATAAATCAAGCAGACGAGCGAATGTGTAAGAACGATCAAGAAAACAGTGGTCGTCATCGATATGATTCTTCAGATAGATATTGTAATGATGTATTGTAATGCTTTTATAATAATAAACTGATTTTTATCAAGTATCTGTCTTATTTCTTACGCCAATTACGTAAACTCACATCTAGAGGGGGAAATAATGAAATAAAAGAAATTAGACAACTTTTACAATAATTGTTATTTATTTCTATAAAATATTTTATAAACTACATTAAGTATTTATACAATATCAGACTTATCTATCCAAGAATTAAATTGATTGGGGAAACCCAACCGTTTTACAATCACTGGCCGACAAGATTTTTCTAACACAGGTCAGATCTTTATTTTTAAAATGGAAATACCTTTCTAATAATAGAAAAAATATTCGGAAAGCCCCAACACGTACCATTTTTCAATAGCTTAATAAGGCCATTTTACATTAGCAGGTAGTCAATTTAACTAGGGGACGGTTAAAATGGATGCATTTCATAACAGAAAAATTACCTGAACTGTATTATTTACAATATTAGACATAAAATCAACATTAAACATCCGCAAAATATTGTTTTGGAAGATATTGGCGACAAAGCATCATCAGACAGCTCCGGGGAACAGCGTACCGACCCTGATTTTACTCCAGGGCCCAGTTCCGGCGAGCCACATTTCATTGTTCAAAGTGAGTTAAATGATTTAGCACGTGATTTGGGGTTATCAAAGCAACAATCAGAACTTCTTGGTTCCCGTCTTCAGGAATGGAACTTGTTAGCCAAGGAAACCAAAATTACAACTTTCAGGAAAAGAAATGCTACGTTTTCTGCATTCTACAATATGGAAA
Source organism: Polydrusus tereticollis (assembly GCA_963920685.1). NCBI lineage: Eukaryota > Metazoa > Arthropoda > Insecta > Coleoptera > Curculionidae > Polydrusus > Polydrusus tereticollis. The sequence continues at coordinate 148,045,384 of OY987326.1, forward strand.
ATTCGTTGTGTGCGTGTACTGACATCGATGGTTTAATGCAGGAACTTGATATTGAGCATTCTCCTTGTGAGTGGCGCTTATTTATAGACTCGTCTAAATACAGTTTAAAAGCTGTGTTACTACATAATGGAAATTTAAAACCCTCTATACCAGTTGCCCATTCAGTGACGATGACAGAAAATTATGAAAATATGCGCACACTTTTGAATAAAATCAACTACAACCGGTATAAATGGCAGATATGTGGGGACCTAAAAGTTATAGCAATTTTAATAGGACTTCAGGGAGGATTTACAAAATATTGCTGTTTTCTTTGTTTGTGGGACAGTCGTGCAGTAGATCAGCATTATGTAATAAAAGATTGGCCACAAAGAAGTGAATTTCAGCCGGGGTCTCAAAATGTTAAGTTTGCACCTCTCGTAGAGCCGAAAAATGTCCTTCTGCCTCCTCTTCACATTAAACTTGGGCTGATGAAAAACTTTGTAAAAGCTATGAATAAAGACGGTGATGGATTCAAATACCTAAGACAAGTTTTTCCCCAGTTAAGTGATGCCAAATTAAAGGAAGGCATTTTTATTGGGCCACAAATCAGAAAATTGCTGGACGATGTCAACTTTACAGAGAAGCTTACCAGGCAGGAACTCAGAGCATGGAACTCATTTGTTAGTATAGTAAGGGGGTTTTTGGGCAACAATATGGATGCAAACTATCAACAGTTAGTCGATGAACTTTTAGATTCCTACAAATCGCTTGGTGCCCGAATGTCATTAAAAATTCACTTCCTTCATTCCCATCTCTCATTTTTTCCTGAAAATTTGGGAGCTGTCAGTGACGAGCAGGGTGAAAGGTTTCACCAGGATATCAGGACAATGGAAATTCGCTATCAAGGACGATGGGATCCAGCCATGATGGGTGATTACTGTTGGTTTTTAAAAAGAGAAGATATGACCCCTCATAAAAGGAAAAGATAAAATTTAATTAGTGTGTTTAGTTAATATTTGTAATGTTTGTGTTTTTCTTAGATGTAAGGTATGTTTAGTAGGTGAAACAGTATAAATAAAGTCGATATACACAGTTAGAAAATTCTAAAATTATTTTTTCAATAGATCTTAAATATTGTAACATTTAATGTGGTACTATAATTGTATAAATGTAACAAGAAAACGTTACGTGTTACAACATTTTTTTTTTTCATTTTCGTATTTGGATAGGTCCATTCTACCACAATATGCCATTTAGCTTTGTGTTACAACAAAAAAAAATTTTTTGTTGACCTGTGAATTGTTCGATATTATGTTTCTTGCGCATTTTCAGTATTTTTTTAACAAGATATACATTTAGACTGGTTGTCTTTTGCAGTTCAGCTTCATAGAAACAACCTTTAATCGGCTAGCCATCTAATGATTCCAGTATGTAGGTAGGTGGATTTGTAATGTTACTTTTACAATTTTAAATAGTTCCGTTGACCATGAAGGTGTATACCCCTTTTCAAATATCGATTTGTATTTACTGATTCGAACTATATCACCCACACGATATTTCTATTTTTTCGGTTTAATCTTTAAATAATCGTATGCCCTAATTCGGGTGTCTTCTAGCACATTTTTAGGTTTCATGCCAATGCAATGGTTCGATGTATTGTATTATTATAGACCCTTGTTACTGATGGTAATATTTCCAGCCACTTGTAGGAACCTCTGGTCGAAAATTGTTTATATAATGCACTTTTCAAAGCTCTTATAACACGTTAAACAATTGCAGCCTTTTTCGTGCTAAATATAGAATAATGATTTATATTAAATTTTTTTATAAGTGCTTGAAAACGACTATTATATAATTATTTTCCCTGGTCACTTTGTAAATTGTTTGGAGTATACGATGCCTCTTCAATTATACTCTTCATTGCATCGGTCACTTCAGCTGCGGTCTTGGTTTTGATTGCTCTGGTGTACACAAATTTGGAGTAACAATTGATACATACAAGGACGTAGCGATAACCACCGTTTTCGTCGGCATATTGTTGCATTTCAGCTAAATCTATCTGCCATAAATCCTTGTATCCTTTAATAATCGTCCGCCTTCTAATACAATTTTTTCTAGCCGTTCGGTGTAATTCATTAACAATTTCTATTTTTCCTCTGCTCGGCTCCATATTCTGTACCGTACACGTCTCATTAAACACTGAGCAAAAGTAATAAGATACATAACTTAATATATTATCCGTTCCTCGCGAAGCTCCTCAATAATTGACAAAATTTCATTGTCATGTCCCGTATTACCAGCTACTTTTGAACTCCACAACAATCGTAGTCGATCAACCAATTCCGTAGGTTTATTCCAATAAAAGTATTGATGTGATTTGGAAGAAAGTAGTTTCTTGTTGGGTACTTTTATTTTTCTAGTGATGTTATTCTTTTTTATATGAGCACCACCTAATTTAGTGTCTGCCATCAGTAGGGGTTTTATAAAATGCAGGTATTTCTTTAATCTGGTTTCGCGTAGACCCCGATTTTTATCATAATCTTTATATGCTGCATTTGTTAGTTCTAAAATATCCTTGTAGTTCTGCATCACACCATCATCGATTTCCTCGTATTTTGTTAGAAATTGTGGATTTCTTAAAAAAAGCAAATCGTAAAGTTGAGGAGTTCCATCAAATGCAGCAACATTTTTTCCGTTTTTATATAAACTAATTTTACCATTTGGAAAACGCACTTCTAAGTTACCAATATATTTTTTAAGGTTATTCGGTTTTTTACCGATATATACGCCATAAATGGCATCGTATTGAGATGGTTTATTTTTTAATCCATTTAAGTAGGTGTGAATCTTGTCGACCGGTGAACTTGTATAACTCGAGGTGGAAGGTGTCTCAAACAATGTAACATCAATATCACGTTTCGGTGTTGTACCAATGTGAACATTTCGACCTATCGGAGTAAATTATTGAAATGATGATGTGAGATCGGTCATATCGGATATTTCCTCAGGCTCCACCATTGCGCTAGTACTACGACTGTATTGTTTTCCTTGGGTTTTGGGCTGCTGCTGCTGGCGTTGCTTTACTACATTAGATATAGATGTTAGTGGTTTAGTGACTGGTTCGTAAAATTTATCCAAGTCGAGCGCACTTTGTGTCTTTGCCGCCTTGAATTGTTTAAATTTTTTTCGGACAGCATTGGTAGTTTCCACTAGTTTTCGTTTTAAGTCAATTTCTATATTCATGATGTTGACAAAGTACCGTGCAACAATGAAATGAGCGCATTTGTTATTATTAAACAAATATATAGCTATTAAGCCCCTTACGATATCTTCCCGAATTCACACCACTATCTTTATAGATAACCAAAAACCCATATTTATTATCCCAACATTTCGAACACATTTCCTGAAATTGGGTAAAATTCAGGTCGGGTGACACATGATCGGAAAATACGTGTCTCATATTAATCTCATCTTGTTTAAACATAATGATGAAGTTGGCATTGTCTCGTACAAGCTGCTTCGGAACACGCGAATATGTTTGAGCCAAATAAAATGCATCAACATTTTTGTGGCGTCCCATACAGAAATATGATCGTATAACATCCTGCTTTTCACACATAACATCATCAAATATAAATATAGAATTAGGCTTTGCATCTGAAGGCTCCACAATATTCATAGCATCGCTGAAAGCATAGTAGCCAAGACCCTTGATGGGTGTAAGAATTCTCTTCAAATATTCATATTTTGGTTGGTGCAGTGACTTGGAGTAGATATAAACATTTTCAAAGCGTAATCCCAAGGGGTGAGTAAGTAGTGAAATCATAACATTGGTTTTGCCACAATTCGACGGTCCAATTATTATTCCACGGATAGAGGATGGGAGTAAAGGGCCATGTTTCCTTAATAATTTCTGTTCATGTCCACCAACCAACTTTTTCATCGAGATTGTCGATGGAAATTTTTGTTTCAAATGCACTATACGCATATTTATAAAATCAGTACTTTATAACAAATTTTTCACTTAAATGGTCATTCAGATGCTGATCATCGGACGAAGTAGACCGTCTCGTTTACAGACAGACTGGAAAAGGAGTTGGTAATTCCCTAAAGGTGGATTTATAAACTTGACGTTCCGTTTTGCCGGTGCCGGTGGCTGGTAGAGTTAAAAACATTGAAGTGCGTAAGACCATTCATAGTTGCCGGTGACGGTGACGCATGCCGGTGGGTGCCGGTCAACATAAACCAATTTTATCTTTTTCCGGCGGCCGGTCGTAGCAATACTCGTAGTAATGCTTAAGAGCCAATCAAATCCGTTTATGACTATCACGTAATATTGACAGTGACTTTGTGTGTTTTTTGCCCCTTTCTTATTTTTAGTATTGCATGTGAACACAGAGCAAGTAAATAGGCCGTCTCATCGTCCATTTTAGCAACAACAAAAAACAAATGATTAAAAAAATAACACTATGAATATTGTGGTTATGTACTGTTTCTGCTAGTAGAAAAGAAGAAGACGAACGGCAGAGCGACGGAGTAACGTCAAGTTTATAAAAGGATAATTGTGTCGCTACGACCGGCAGACGGCACACGTCACGGCCACCGTCAAACAGAATACCCAACGTCAAGTTTATAAATCCACCTTAATTAATACACTTCCAGTCGAGTTGCATATCACCGGTTATCAGTATTGCGGCCCGGGAACAAAATTTATTAAACGTGTACGAAGAGGTGACCAAGAAATTAATCATTTTGACGTGGCGTGTAAGAAACACGATATAGCTCCTTTAAATAATAGAGACAATATAAGTGAGCGGATTAAGAGTTGGAACAAAATGCTTGGAAACGAGTGAAATCTGCAGACGCTAGCGTTGGTGAAAAGGCTGCTGCTTGGCTAGTAAGAAACATTATGAAAACAAAACAACGTTTTGGTATATGCGTGTTATCGAGCAAAAGGAAGGGCGGCTCAAAAATTACCAAGCGAATGCGGCGAACTGGTAAGCGACGTGTTCGAAAGTGTGTGCCTGCGCAGAAAGTAGCTTTCGGTTCTGCTGTTCAACGACCAATTCGAGCAGAGCTGTTAAAAGGTGGTGGAAAGAAAATGAATATTCTAAATGCATCGAAATTAGCCATTACAGCAGCCCGCAAATCAGTAAAAGCAGCAGGTGGTAAACGAAAAGTTCGCACACCAAGGATTATCCCGATTCCTAAAACTGGCGGAGTATTACCATTAATACCAATATTTGCTGGTCTGTCAGCCTTAGGCTCCTTAGCGGGTGGTGTCGCCGGCATTGTTCGCACCATCAAAGATGTGAAGAAGGCAAATGTAGAAAAAACAGGTGCAACTTTAAAACTAAAAGGAAATGGAATTATACCTGAAACCATATCGTTCTGGTATGGGATTGTTTATGAACCATAGAAATATGTCAAAAAACTAATTAAATCTCTACCCCATAGACCGCTATCAAATATCGATCTGAAAAAGTATGCATTAAAACTGAAGATACCACACTTTAGAGGAGTTTATATGCTAGATTCATTACCTGCACATGGTCCCCGGCGGTATAAAGCAGCGATTATTAATTTGGATAGCGCATCGGGGGTAGTGACACATTGGGTGGCATACTGAAAAGTCAACTCTGAAGTAACATACTACGATAGCTTTGGCGATTTACCACCACCTATGGAATTGGTGAGGTATCTGAAAACAGGTTTGAACACATCAAAAAACATTTATTATACATATAATCGTCAGCAAGAATTCGATTCAGTTTGGTGCGGTCACTTGTGTTTAAAGTTTCTCTCCGATCCATCGAATAATAATTATGTCTTTGACGCCACAAGTTGAATGTGATAACTATACAAAGATTTTGCACTCACTTAAAGTTTTTAAACATGTGGGTGGATTGTTGAGAATGACTGGAGAAGAATTAGAAAACATGCCCAAAGAAGTAATGATTTCGCTGGTGCCAAATGAAATTGCTCTGGTTTGGGATAAGCTGCCAAATAATTTAAAAAGTGATCGGGAAATGTTGAAATATCAGTTTTGTCATGAACATCATAATAGCAGCAGTGACGGTCCCAACAAGGACGTGGGTGATGGTCCATTGCCGCGAAGATTATTTTGTTGTTACTGCCAATCAGTGATGTTAAAATAACGGCCGAAAATTCAATTAAAACAACTGCAGATGGAAGAAAAAAAAAGCATTAGTCTATTAAACCCATTGAGTTGTTGCAAATCATAATAAAAACCAATACAGATAGCTACTTAACATCAGTCATGTCGCATACATTCACACTAACAGGATACTCGAGCGTCCTAAGCGCCGACTTTTATCCACCCATTGAACTAAGTACAACAAGTGAATATGGTCTTGCACTTGTCGGATTTTACACATATAACTCAATTTTTAACATTGATGAAAGCAACAATTCCTTTGGTTACATAAGGAATGGTGAAAAAATATCACATCTATTAACTATTCCACCAGGAGCCTATGAAATTAGTGAAATTGGTCAAGCCATGTTGGCAGCTCTAAAAGAATCAACCCGCGACAATATTGATGAAATATTTTCGCTAACAGCAAACTATAATACATTAAAATGTGAAATGAAATCGAAGTATGATATTGATTTGCGAGGTACGAAAAGTATTGCAAAAATGCTGGGGTTTGACGCTAAAGTGTTAAAAAATAATGAAAAGCATCAATCAGCGTACAATGTAGATATTATGAAAGTACGCATTATACAGGTGGATTGCAATATAATTTCTGGTGCATTCCTGAACTCATCAAAATGCCACATTCTATTTGAATTCGATATTGACGTGGAAGCTGGTTATAAAATTACGAAAGAACCGCAAAACATTATTTATATGCCGATAATACCGGAAGGACGTCAGTACATAGACAACATCAGTCTGCAAATCTTGGATGACAACGGAGATCTGATTGATTTTCGAGGTGAGAAGATAATTGTTAAATTAGAGTTTAAAAAAATTGTATAAGTATGGGTTTTTGCTTTAACAATCAACTACGTTTGTTGCATACTGTGAAAGATTCAGTGAGACATAATAAAAGTAAGCAAAATAAGCAACCCAGGCTCATTCGCAATCCAGTCATTAGATTGAAAGCACCTCCGCAACATCAACTTTCCACTGAAGATTACAGATTTTTACGATCTATCGGTCTGAAAATACGAAAATCAAGGAAATTACGACTACAAGTGAAAAAATCGAAGTGTTCACAGAGCCCATCTTCGAAAACGCTATAAGTTTACAAGAACACACATACAAACCATATGGTTCACCGACATTTAGGAACTCTGATGAAATTCGTATTCCTGTACACTTCAAGACATAATTTTGGATGTTTCCGAAAGTTACGTTTACATCGAGGGAACTTTCAAACCTAAAGATGCAACAAAAAATGTTATTTATCAAATAATGCTATAGCCTTCCTATTTAATGAAATTCGTTATGAAATGGGAGGCGAGCAAGTCACAATGGTCCGAAAACCAGGAATTACTACAACACTGAAAACGATGGCATCTTTTGGTATTTTGGTTTGTGGATGGGGTCTAAATTAAAATAATCAAGCTCTTGTTGATGCCACAAGTCATGTGTTCTCCGGAAAGCTCCCCCTAAAGTATCTTATGGGTTTTGCAGAGGCTTATACGAAAGGAATTTTTTAATGTTAAGCAAGAACTTATTTTAATTATCACTCGCAATTTTAACAATTGTTATATGGATGAGGTGGATGCAGACATCAGTATTGATAAAATCGAATGGAAAATTCGGCATATAATCCCCGATGATCGTCAAAAGTTAAAGATAATGTCTCGCATAAATAAAGGTGTAAGTAGTGTAAATATTCCAATGGCATATCGTAAATGGGATCTTTACGAATTACCTGCTTTGCGACAAATATCATCAGACGTGTGAGCTTTAGGGACAAGCACGAGTCTTGAAAAACCTAGATATTTGATTATTGGGTTTCAGAATAGTACCTATTGCAACAATAGAGCCAAAGATGCTACCCAATTTACTGCAGCCAATATAAGTGACATTCGAGTATACCTTAATTCTACTGTTTACCCATATGAACGGTGGAATTTAGAATTTGGGAAAAAATTATATGCGACAGCTTATTACACCTATGAGAATTTCCAAAGTAGCTACTACGGACGCGAAATGGTGGACCCAATGTTGAATTTCGTCGAATATCCCGACAATCCAATTTATATCATTGATTGCAGTCATCAACCAGAAGCCATCAAGTCATCAACCGTAGATGTTAAAATAGAGTTTGAAACACGAAACAGTAAATTTCCTAAAGACACTAAAGTTTATGCGTTGGTTATTCACGACTCATTTTTAAATTATAATATCTTAAATGGTTCAGTTACTAACAAATCCATATTTTAATTTAACTTAGCGAAGGAGTATTAATTGTGGCTTCTTCGTATTTTATTGTATTTACTAATTATTATTATGTATTTATAATAGACTAAAAATAAACACATTATATCCAAGGTTGTGTTTTTTTTTATTAGGGCCTGTTAACAACTTAAAACATCCGAGAGGGTCCGCAACTTTTAGAGGTCCAGAACTTCGCGACCACTAAACTATTTTACTCATTATAATCTAAATATTCTACATTTAGATCAAACTCGGAAAAATAACTTTCAAAAAACATTAATTTTAAAATCGTCTATTTTTTGAATTTTAAATACTGGGTTCCTATAGAGAAAACTCGGTGCTACCATGTCACTAATTAACTTTTCTTTTCTTTTTTATATTTCCGATGAATTTTTCAAGAGCTACCTCCAAAAGTCCTGAAATAAAATATTTTAAGTTTTCCATATCTAGACAACTTAAGCGAGCACATGGTATATAATACATATACCAAACTGCTGGCCCAGGTTGTCAACTCGCGAGCCACTATTGTATATAACCTCGGCTGTGCGCAAGCAGCTTTGAGCAGTATCGGTTAAGATTATAAAAGCGTGAGAAGGTGACAAAGTTATTTTATTCTAAAGTAAGATGTCCTCCAGCTCAGATGACGGATATTTAGGTGATAGCCACGAATCATCAATCTTTAGTGATGTAACGATCCCTAATGGTGAGCGGTTTCATTATCAAGACGACGACGATACTAGTCGCGGGTCATCAATCTTTAGTGATGTAACAATCCTTAATGATGAACGGCGGCTTCATAATGTAGAAGGCGAGCCACCAATGTCCGGTAGCAGTGCAGATTTTAGCCAGCCAGATTCTTCATCCGACTCTAGGTGTCTGGTAGAAGTTGCAGACGACTTTAGCTGACTCTACATCATGGTGGAATTTTGAAGACAATATCAGTAACGACTTGGCAGATTCAACCACGCCGTAATAATTAAACTAGTTTTAAGTTGTATGTTAAAAAAGGGGTAAAATAAATAAACAAGTATATTCCTAGTTTTATGTTATTCATATAATTTAGAAATAAATGGGTGGCCCTAACTAGATTTAATTTATTAAGTCCGGTGGTGTTCCAAATATTATTGACAATAAAATGCGCGCCACTGACTTTTTTTCCAATTGTGATTTTTTAGACTAACTAATATTGCAACTTTTTGTTTCTAGAATTGTTTTCATATCTTGCTTCGTTTTCGATAGAAAAATCGCTTTATTGCACAGCCAAAAAAAAATACTTATGTATTTCAAAGTCAATTATAATTATTCCTTTAAATATAATTAGGAATGTCGAAACCAAATTTCAATAAAATCGAGAAAATGACATTTAAAAAATTATAAAAAAAAAGATTTCTTAAAAAACTTTAACATCCTGTATATAAAAAAAAAAAAAAACACGGGGCACCTCCGGACACATGTTCATATAAACTTTTCTCTTGGAATATCATAAGGAGTTACTTCCTTAACTTATGTTCCGTACTTCTAAAACATCCTGTATATTCAATATTTGATTTCTTGTCTGGCATGTTTTTTTTTCTTATTAACTAAAATGTAAATAGACCTAATTAACCCTAACTAGATTAAATTCATTAAGTCCAGTGATGTTCCGGGTAGCACCTTAACAAATATTTAATTAAACAAATATTTATGAGAAGAAAATGTGCGCCACTGACTTTTCCAATTTTGATATATTTTCGGACTAACTAACTAATATTACAACTTCTTTGTTTCCTGAATTGTCTTCATATCATGCTTCGTTTCCGAGAGAAAAAATAAAAATCACATAATTACACAACCAAAAAAAAAAAAATACCTATGTATTTCAAAGTCAGTTATAACTATTTTTTTTACATATGATTAAGAGTATCGATACCAAATTTTAAAGAAATCGAGGGAAAAAAATATAAAAAATTATAAAGAACCCATTTTTGGAAAACTTTAACACCCTGTATATCAAAGAAAGAAAAAGAGAGCAACTCCGGACACATGTTAATATAAACTTTTTCTCTTGGAATATCATAAGGAATCACTTCCTTAAGTTACTTACCGTACTTCTGAAACACCCTGTATATTAAATATTTGATTTTTTGTCTGTCATGCTTCTTTATTAACTAAAATGTCGATAACTTAAAGATCATACCTATTAATATAAAATGTTTTTATTTAATTATTTAAATACAATATTATACAGAAGATGGTTTATTTTTGTGTATAAGAAACAAAAATTTCCTGGTTAACAGGTAGGTTTTTTTTATTAACCGATCATTATCTTAAAAATTTTATCAGATAGGCACAGATATTATTACCCATCTATGGAACCCAAAGCCCAAAGCCCAGGTAACGAATTTTATATATGCTTGGTTGAAACAATGTTGCAAGATCTGAGCAGGTTATTTAGTATATAAATATATTGGATATTGGTATTTTTTTTTCAACAAATAAAGGTATTTTTTTTCAAAAAAAGACTTTAATTTATCACAATTGGTTACAAATAACATACTGTATACAGTACACACTTTTGCTGGTACAGGTGCATATCATTAACAAATTTAAATGGTACATCTGACAACACTCAGCTTAAAACTACCCTATTTTAGTTGGCCGACCAATTTTAATTATGCTAATGAGAAAATGTAATATTATACCTAAAAGGGTTTATTTTTATTTATGTATAAAAATGTTTGTAAGCCCACATACATTTTATTCACAATATTATACATTATATACAAAATTTGCATACTTAGTGCAGAAATTTGAGGATATATAAAAGCAAAACAATTTAAACCATTAAAGTTTTTTACATACTTCTAAAATTTAATTTTCTATTCATTTTTGATTTCTTCATTGATATCAAGCATTTATGGTGGATTTATACAGACAAATTACAAATAAGAAATAACATAAGAAATAAGAAATAGGAGATGAATATACACACCTGTCGTAAGGCGTTTATACAGACAAATAACATAAAATAAAAATAAGAAATAACCTTGAAGTTCGCTAACTTTTAACTTTTATGTTATTTATTATTTGAAAATGGAGCTGCGCATGCCCGATCTGATTTAGTTGTCAGTTTTTTGGGTTTTTGTGGTTAGAATTGTAAAATATTATTATCTTTTTTAAAACATATTATTACCCTTTATTTTCCTTGGTATTATTGGATTGGAAATCGCTTATTTTCTTGAATTTCCACTTCTAAAATTTGCAAAAATGCCTAGAAGCCGATGTGTTGACACTGTTGACAGTCCTTATTTTATTCTTATTTTATTTGCTGTATAAATGGTAACTAGCTCTGTTATTTTATTTCTTATGTTATTTCTTATTTGTAATAAATCCACCATTAAACAGTTAATTTTTATTTATTTTATTTTTATACAGTGTGTCTACATGAGTTGGTGGCAAAAGTTTTTTATTATCAATTTTACGAAAAAAGTTATCCTTCATAAAAAAGTTCTGCATGGTCTAAAACCTAAGATGCTGTCATCAGATATTAAAATTTATTAGTTGTATACGAGGTTTATTAAAAAATATGAATTTTGCTCAAGAGTAACGAACCTTTATTTTTGACAGTATCGAAAATTATTATAAAGAAAAGATGTTTAGAATTAAAAATAACTTTCAAATATTAATTAAAAACTATTTCTTAGGTATTTTTTTCTGTGATAATGTTAAAAACTTAAGTTTACCCATTAAAAAGTTGGCCGTATGCCACCAACTTACGTAGGCACACTGTATAAAAAAGTTTATAAGTACCTACATAGGTCATAATATTATGTATAAAACATGCAATAATATAATATCTATCCTTAAACACTAAAATAAACTGAACTATATAAAAACTAATTAAAATAATCCAACTTACTTTGTAATCTATCGCGAACTCTCTCCGCATCACTTAATTTAAGTTCGAGTTTTTGTATTTTACTTTTAATTAACTTAATGTCACCTAAACACTGTAAGTACTGTGTTTTCCACACAGAGCGTCTTTTAAGACATTGCTTCATTAGGTCCTCATCTTCTGGTTGACTAAAGAAGCCCTCTTCTTCAGTAAGTTGTATATTTTTTTGCAATTCACCCCTTTGCGGAATTGGGTTTTCAACTATTATAACTTCCGGCGATAGCAGCCGTTTTGGTGCCCGGACAGGTTTTTGGTTATGTGGTGGTTCAAGTAGCATTTTTAGCTGCGACGTGTTCGTGTTACTTGTGGAAGGAACCCCCGGTTTAATTAACACATCACTCTGTATTTTAATACGTTCGTCCTGCTTTTCTTGTATGTCGGAGAGAAGTTTCGAACAGGCTTGTTCCATATCTTGCTCGTTACGCTGTCAAAGACATAATCGATATCTTCACCGATTTCTTGATTGACATATTCTTGCGTTGAATTGCCAACTAGATCTGATAATTGACTCATATTTACTTAAAAGAAAAAAAAGCTACTACTAGACAGTATAACTGAAAAGTGATGCTCTAGATAGGTTGAATTTTGGTTTTATACAGCGTCGCAGCAATGTCATTTACATAAAAACTAGTCAAGTCAAGCGCTTGTAGATGGTATTTTTTTTTGTGTCACAAAACAAAACCCACGCTGTCGGGTTAACAAAGGAAAAAAATATTCACATCGTAAACTAACAACGTGTGGGGTATTTTTTTATTACATATCACAGAACATGTTTACCCAATTAAAAACCGAACCTACGGCCCTATTCTGTGATTAAATAGATAAAAGGTATAATGCAGGTGTAAGAGATAGGTTTTAGCCTGCGGCAAGTGGGTAAAAATAATTTTCAAGATTCTTTTAACATAGCTAAATAGGAAGGTTGGTCATTTTGTGACAAGTTAGTTAACTTCACAACGCCAATAACGAAAGAACAAAAAAGTATTTTTAAAAATAAGATGTTACCTGACGATGAACACCCAAATTCTTCAGCTAAACCATACGAACAAAAAGCAATGGGTTTCCATGTAAATTGCATAAACTGTGGAATAAACGATTTATTTTGGAGTCACGAAGATGAAGACCATATGAATTATATTGATTTTTTAAGGGTTGTTATAATTCAGTGTTTATTGTGAGACACTAATGTTCCAATGGAATAGACCGATAACGAGACAAGAGTGGGCACGTGAAAATGTGTGCTTAGGGAAATATATAAGCAAATATAGGTGCAATAGTGTAATAAGATATTGGCACAACAACTTAACAAAAGAACAACCTGTATCTGGTAAAAAATATAGACATTTAGGCGACAAGCAATTTGCTGCCCGGATTGTATCATCGGAACGTATTTATTGTCCATCCCGACCGGACTTTATTAAGGGTACTCAACTACCGTTATGCAGGTAAACAAAATGATGGTCGATAAAGATTCGTACCAAGCGCTAGACTTTAATATATTTTAATGTAAATGCGTCTAAATTAGTGTTTTTTTTCACTGCAGAAGGATAATGTATCAGTGAAATCGCGCGCGACCTATCATAAAACACGACTTAAGGTGTAGAACGTGTGCGGTAAAGAAAGTGTATTAAAATTTATGTGATTAATGTAAAACCACTTACAGTGAATGTGACTTCGAGTGCCCCGAAACTAATACATTTTTTTTTGTCCTATTATAATGAATTTCTGGATAAAGTGAACCGAATTTTAATATTCTAAGGTAAAATTTCCGCTTATTGTATATTTAATAATATTATATTTTTATAACTTTTTGTTTGCATATTATGTATTTTGTATCTGTATACAGGGCGTTTCAGAAGTAAACCTAAGAGGGTGACTCCTTATAAAATTGCGTTTTATCGGAAGGTGGCCATTTTCAACATTTGCTTTGATTAACTGTTGAATTTTTTTTTGTATCATTATTTAAAAAAATTATTTTATTTTTAATTTAAATGTTTTAATTAACTTTGAACAAGTTGGTTTAGGAGTGCGCTAGTGGAAAGACGGCCTAACATTAAGTAACACCCTATATATTGTTTTCTTATAGCCATTTTTGTTAACTTTCGAAAATAATCAATTATTTTTATATAATTTGATAGTTTTTATTAAACAACTCCTTGTTTTATTGCCGTCTTAGATTTAAGAGTTTTTGTTTACTTATGTCTTTTGGATCTAGTTATGAACTTTTCTCCTTAAATTTGGTTTAGGAATGAAAGACTTGTGCAAGCATTGTTTTTTTTATAGCTATTTTTGTTAACTTTCGAAATAATCAATTATTTTTATATAATTTGATAGTTTTTATTAAACAATTCCTTGTCTTATTGTCATCTTAGATTTAAGAGTTTTTTTTGTTTACTTATGCCTTTAGGATCTAGTATACTGTTTATGATTGATTTCTTCAAAAATATCTAAAAAAGAACAAGTAGGCATCAAAAACTTTTCTATAACCTATTTTTAGGTAAAGCACCCTATATATATATACAGTGTCACCATTAAAGTCCGCACCATATGGAACTTTTTTTTATTAATGAGGTTAGTTAAAATTAAATTTCGGCAATCGTTTTTGCTTCAAATTAGACTAAAAATTATATAATCAAATGTCACCATCTGTCATTCGGTATCTGTCAAAAATTACATTTTAATCAAAAAATGGTGAAAAATGGAATTGTTTTACCGAATTTCAAAAAATTTTATTAGAAAAAGTTGTTTCTAGTACAATTCTTGGCCTAAATACAAAGTTTCAGTTTTCTTGCTCAAAGTTGATTTTTTTGCCATTTTTTCTAATTAACTTTTTTTTTATTTAATGTAAGTTCGCTTAATGGATATTAAACTATTTGCTTATACCATACTCAATATTTTATTTAGTTTGTATGAGCTTTTTTTTACTAGAATGCCATTTTTTTTCGAAATTTAAAATTAGAGGCAAAAAAATTTGACACAGGTGGTGCAAAGTTATCCTAATTTAAAAATTTTAACAGATAGACGTCAGATATTCCATTTTTTTGATAGTACATACACCTAAGAAGTTTAAAAAACTTATAATAAAATTCCCAGATATCAGATTAGTTCAAAATTTAGACACATTTTCTTTTTATCTACAATAAAATATCAAGGCAATTTTGAATTTTATAAGTAGGCTATGGAAAAAAAAACGAATTAGAGTGCCGAATAAATAAAATAAATGTCATAAATTTGAATATTTTTGCAAGTTATAGTTTTCAGTGTTATCACCAATGTTGTCCATTCAAGAAAAAATAGAAATTGTCTTAATTTGTGGAGAGAATATGCCTCACCGGCAAGTATCTGCCATTTTTAATGAGAGGCATCCAGAAAAAAATTTGCAGCATAGCACTGTTTCAAGAATAATGTCAAAATTTAGAGAAACTGGATCTGTTCAAAATAATTTTAAGAAACCTCACGCGGCAAGTAAATACGATGAAGCAGCACAACTTGATGTTTGTTTAACTGTTATTGACCACGGTCAAACTAGTGTAACCAAGATAAGTGATTCAACAGGGTACAAGAGGGAAAGCGTTAGAAAAATTCTTCAGAAAAATTGATTTCGGGCATATAAACCCAAGTTTATAAACACATTAAAAGAACGCGATTTTGATATCCGACTTGATTTTTCGTTTTGGTATCAGGGAAAATATGAGGAGAATATTCTTTTTCCATACAAGATATTATGGACAGATGAAGCCACTTTCTCTTCGAATGGTACCGTGAGCTCACAAAATTGCCGATGGTGGTCCCACGAAAATCCTAACTTCACAATTGAATGTCGCGACCAGTATCATTTTAAAACCAATGTTTGGTGTGGAATTTTGAAAGATGAGCTTATTGGACCATTCTTCTTTAGAGTAAACTTAACTGGTGAAAGGTACCTGAATTTTCTTAATAACGAGATTACCGAAGTTTTGGATAACATGCCCTTACACCATAGACATAACTTATGGTATCAGCTTGATGGTGCACCCATACATCAAACTGTAGCAGTGAAAGAACGCATAAACCAATTATTTCAAAACAGAGTTATAGGGCGTGATAGAGAATGTCACTGGCCACCCAGGTCGCCTGACATAACCCCACTAGACTTTTTTCTGTGGGGTTATCTTAAGCAGAAAGTTTATAAGAATCGACCGTTTAGAAATATCGAGCATTTGGAACAAACGCTAAGACAGTGTTGTGCCGATATAAGACCAAGCTTTTTACAAAATGCTGTCAAAGACGTTTATAGACGGACGGGTGTTTGTATACAGCGAGAAGGACGTCACACTGAAATGTGAAATTTATATTGCTTTTGTGTTACCTATTTAAAATGATTAAAGTTCCTTTTTGTTCCTTTTAATAATAATGATAGTTTTAAGTATAAAATAAAATTTTTATCAAATATTTAGATGTATCTGTCATTTGAAAAACGAAACATCTGACGTATATCTGTTAAAATTTTTAAATTAGGATAACTTTGCACCACCTGTGTCAAATTTTTTTGCCTCTAATTTTAAATTTCGAAAAAAAATGGCATTCTAGTAAAAAAAAGCTCATACAAACTAAATAAAATATTGAGTATGGTATAAGCAAATAGTTTAATATCCATTAAGCGAACTTACATTAAATAAAAAAAAAGTTAATTAGAAAAAATGGCAAAAAAATCAACTTTGAGCTAGAAAACTGAAACTTTGTATTTAGGCCAAGAATTGTACTAGAAACAACTTTTTCTAATAAAATTTTTTGAAATTCGGTAAAACAATGCCATTTTTCAGCATTTTTTGATTAAAATGTAATTTTTGACAGATACCGAATGACAGATGGTGACATTTGATTATATAATTTTTAGTCTAATTTGAAGCAAAAACGATTGCCGAAATTTAATTTTAACTGACCTCATTAATAAAAAAAAGTTCCATATGGTGCGGACTTTAATGGTGACACTGTATATATTTTTTTAATATCTAGAACCCATCTAACATACGTTTTAAATAAAACAATTTCATAAAAAAAACATGCTTTTTATTTTCTTGTGATGTAAGAAAAATAAATCAAAGAATTCTTTTTCATTACTGAATTTATAAAAAAACAATAGTATTCAGTAATCAGGGAAATATTTTTTTGATCATACCCAATACATTTTACTCAAAAATATAATTACAAATTTTTACATGATTTAAATCAAAAATTTTTACATCTAAACAAAATTAATTTTAACAATTCTACATAATTTATAATAATATGAACTTTTCAGTTTAATTGTACCAGATATAGCTTTACATAAATAATTACATAACTCGCAATAAAAGTTTTTATTAAACAATTCCTTGTCTTATTGTCATCTCAGATTTAAGAGTTTTTGTTTACTAATGCCTTTAGGATCTAGTATACTGTTTATGATTGATTTCTTCAAAAAATATTTAAAGAAAAAGGAGTAGGCATCAAAAACTTCTCTATAGCCTATTTTTCAAGTGAAACACCTCCTATATATTTTTTTTTTAACTCTAGAACCCATTTAACATACGTTTTAAAGAAAAAAATTTCATAGAAAAAAACATGCTTTTCATTTTCTTGTGATGTAAGAGAAATAAATCAAAGAATTCTTTTTCATTACTAACTTATAAGAAAACAATAGTATTCAGTAATCAGGGAAATATTTTTTTTACCATACTCAACACATTTTTACTTAAAAATATAATCACAAAATTTTTACATGATTTAAATCAAAAATTTCAGCATCTAAACAAAATAAATTTTAACAATTCTACATAGTTTATTTAGTTATACCAGATATATCTTTACATAAATAATTGCATATCTCGCAATAAATTTTCTACATTCTGTTCTGCATCTGATTTATAAAACTTCACGTCTGCATGTCCCCAAGGTAGAGTTTTTGTAGTTTGTGGGATAATAAAACGTTCGTCATTATGGTGGGTTAATGCAACCTTATTTAGTACTTCTGTGTATACATCATGTTTACTACTTCTAAAGGTTTTCATTTTTCGGAATATTAGCTCACCATTTTCTACGATTTTTTGATAATCCTCCAGGTGAAGCCCTTTCTCAATAACTGACTTTTTGATACCTTTCGCCTTTTTCATTTCGTTTCCAATCGAGCTGATGTAATAGGCTTTTGCCCCAGTACCATAAAAACATATTATTGGGTCACTTGGAAACTCATCTTTCATCCTGCCCACTACCGACGGACTTTTCTTAATATTAAAAATATTTCCATCCGTATAATTTGATGTATCGAATTTATCTGAATTTTCCGCTATTACACGATAAAAATCGTTTGTAAATACTTTTAATAATAATGAATCGGTGTCCGTATACAGTAAAGAAGCATCATTACCAAACTTTTTCTTAATAAAATTATAAAACAAAATCATATATTACAGTTTTTGATAAATCCAATACGGAAAAACCTACGTTAATTGGTTTATCATATTTTATTTTTACCTTTTCCATATGGATTGCGACAAAATCTACAGTAAATGTAGTGGAACTTTTGAAATTGGGGCGAGCTATTAAGGCCCTTGCGCCAATTCTACCACGACCATTTTCCCATTGGGTTACTAACCTAATGTCATTCCGATTCTCAACGTTCTCCATTGTTTTACCAAATATGGCATTAATAATTAATTTAAATGTGTCTTTACCAAATTTTATTGTTGCCTTGTTTCTCAAATCTGTATTAAAGTCAATGCATGTCTTCAGCCATGCAGATTGGTTAAACTTCATAATTCTATGGGTTTGCATTACCATTAGGCCATTTTGAATGGCTTGTTTTAATGTGCAATAGTGTACAATATATTTCTTTTTATCATTTAAATTTGGTATCAACTTTGGCAATTTCGCTGATTCCGTTGGTGGTATTATATTTTCAACGAGAAATGAAAGATCAGAATGTGTATCGTGCAATTCCTGTGGATAATGTACATCTATTTCCAAAACATACCTTTCCCTTCAGGACCGTTGTCATCAACATCCATTATATTCAAATTTAAAATCTCATTTTGTGATAACCACCTAAACCCACTAAATGGTAAAGCTTGAGACATACTATGACCAAACAGATTTGTAGCATCAAGGTATGTGATAAATGAAGAAGGTTGTGATGAATTGTAATTTGGTACATATATATTATTGGCAATGTGCTTCCTTTCAATACACTGACTTATACCACCACGAATTCCTTTCTTAAAAAAATGAATCATGTCAATGTCAGTGAGTAGCTCTAATTTTACCTTGCTCATTCGTAGCATAGAAGAAAATGAAAAACTTGGTAGTGTATAAAATTGTATTGGATCGATTTTATAAATATTTAAACACATGTCCCGAAATTGTTCGAAAACATCACATAAAAATAACAAGTCCGATTTTAAGTATAGGTCAGAATATTCCCCTAAATTCTTACACCGAAATGATTGCCAAACATTCTTTGTCCTCTCATAGCTTTCATCGCTAATGTGTTCCTCAGATAAGGTATCATAAAACTGATTTTTAGTAGGTAATGTTGGATTGTTGATTTTTTCTAATGAATCCATAAAACTATAGGGAAAAACACCTTTTCTACACAACAAATCAAATTGCGTGTTGTCCGGAGAATGTTTACGCATTTCCCTTAAACTACTCAATTCCAAACCACTTGCCAGAGTATCCAGTGATGCCGATAAAAATTTAAAACTATCTATAAATCGTAACTTTAAATATTTTTTTTTTCAATAAACCGGGTTTTCTCTCCACATAATCGTGGACATAAATACTTGTAGTAAATGAAATATACTTTTCTTTGCTTTGAGCTATAACCTCCACTTTATCACTATATCGACATAATTCTTTAATAAACATATGGCTATCGTATCCACTTAAGTTATGAAATACTATTGGTACAAAATTAGGTAACTTGAAATTTAAATTGCTAATCGAATGAGCAGCACCATGTCTTTTGTTTCCCGTAATGTGGCAATGATCTTTAACTTTATCATTTTCATCTAATGGATATTCACATATGTTACATATTGTAGCATTTTTAAAATCATCGATTTCCTTACGTGTTAAACGCTTCATTGGAACAATATCTTTTAAATATGTATTATATAGATGTCGTAAATCAGTTTCAATACGCGATACAAAAACTTGGGCTGCATCAACCCCCCTATATAACTCAAACTTGGATATCGAATCGTCAAAGGAACACTTTATCAAATAGGCGAAAGAGAATGGCTCATGTTTAACACTTTTCATAAAGTAAGAATTTTGGGGATTTGGCTCGACGATATCTAATGGTTTAAGTATTGATTCAAAATCCGCGTAAACAACAAATGGAAGGCGCATTTGCTTTTCAATATCTTCGAATTTTAACACGTTTTCCGCGACACTTTTTCCAAATTTATCCACTTTCAAATCAACAGAAGGTGTCAATGAGAATTTGTGATTACAGTAATTTTTTTGGTGTACAATCAAACCTGATGGTGATGCAAAAAATATGAGGCAACCATCACAAAAATATAATTTATGCTCAGATGATGAAACTTGACTAGAACATAATCGTGATAAGTTCTTTATCCAACAATAGTGACTTTTTGCGCAATCCGAATTGCAAATATGTGCACCATCATCCTCTTTGATGTCACAATATTGTGTTATTAAAAGTAAGTTGACATGATTGGTTAGCTTTTTACCTGAATACCGTAATGGGCCGAGAATCTCATATGTTAATTTATTATTTTCAAATATTTTCTCTAAACCATATACGTTAACTGAAATATTGTTCATTTTTTCAAATTTGGTTATATCGCGCAACTTCACTGGAAAGTTCATGCCCGTCACATTAAGCAGTCTGGAATAATGCGGATAGGAGCTGAGCTGTGATGGGCTGTGGACGGTAGGACATAAGGCAGATATGATCGCCCCAAACAAAGCAACATTGGTCCTGATTAATGACATTCACAACCGCCTTTTTGTTTTCAATAAACTTCGGTAATTTGATGTAGGAAGATCCGCCGAGAGGTTTATATTCGTTTATGTTAACCTCTAAGTAAAGATTTTTTTCCAAAGCCCAACCTAAAACAAATTTATTTTTAAAATTTTATTTTACTTTTTATTTCTTTATAACATACCCGAATCTTTTTCCTGGAACTCCGTTGATTGATTCTTCATTGTTTCCACAAACGCTTGGTATACTTCTTCCAAATCACTTGCCACAGTTACAATTTTATTGCGGGTATTAAATAACTTGTCACCATAGACATCCTGTGCTGGGAGAAGATAGCGACTAAACACAACCATATTTATTTTTAATGCACCGCGAGCTGCTATGATATCACGAACTAAACCGAACACCATCTTAATTTCTTGAAAAAAAATTTATGAAAGTCTAAATGTTTATTATCACTAGTTATTCGATAAGTGGCTATTCTACTTTTAAATGCTGTCTGCATAATTTGAATACCTGCTGACAATGGCATACATGAATTATTTCGGTGCTGAATTGTTCTTTGATGTGCTGTCATTTGATTAAAGGGCACAGTTACATTACACAAATTACAAGTCCACATTTTAGATGTTGATGCACCCCCATCAACACGAGGCCTTTTCGCACTATCCGCAATCATAAATCTAAATTTACACGACTCTCTTTTGTGCTGTAGTACATTCCTACTACGACTAAAGGTCGTACCACAATCCTCACACGAGTAATTATTCATTTTAGTTTCACTAAAACAGCCACTTTACTGAATACAAACTTCGGTACTAAAATCAGATTCCACCTATGCAGGTTATATAGCTAGCCATCAAGGTCAAAGTGAAGGTCAAGGTCAAGGAGTGGGGGAGGGGGACAAGGTCGAGGAGTGGGGGGATCCAGAATATCGTTATTTGACCTCTACTTCAGATATTTAAAAAGCGGTGCAGTAATTCTGGAAAGTTACAACAAAGACCAACAAGAAAAGCTTAGACTTGCCCTGCAAAACAAAACCAACATAACGGTCAAAGAGACACAAAACATGGACCCAATGCTAATGGTGACAGGTCTAAGAAAAGGATTAACAAATGAAGAATTTTTAGATTACATTGTTAATGAGGAAATAGAAACGAAGTTAGGTTATGCTATAACCGATAAAATAAAAATTGTGGCAAAAAAGACATGCAGAAATCCAAACAGGGAAAACTGGATTCTTCAAGCATCACCGGACGTTGCCAAATGGTTCCTTAAGAAACAAAAAAATAAATCTAGACTTAATGAAAGTATATGTCCAGGAACACTTCAATTTGGCGATTTGTTTCAATTGCTCACAGTTTGGGCATGTAGCCAAACAATGCAAAGAAAAGCATTGCTGTCATAGATATGGTGGGGAACACAAAGTTAACGAGTGTATCAGCAAAGAGGAAAAGTGTCCCAACTGTACTAAACTGAAATTACAGCCAGAAGACAGCAAACGCTCAGCAAGAGATACTCAATGTCCGGTATACCAAAGAAGATTGGGACCATACTAACATTAAACAATTTTTTACAGAAAAGGCAATAGACAGAAACAATGTTCATACAAAAAGTGTAATCCATCAAAATGTGCAATCAATTGGTAATGCAGTTGATCGCATTAACGATATGCTAAATACGCATACAAATTGTGAAGTGTTGTGCATCAGTGAGCACTGGAAGTCTGAAGATCAGTTAAGGAATATATCAGTTGACAATTTTAACTCAACGTCAATGTTTTGTAGAGAAGAAGGAAAGCATGGTGGGTCAGCAATCTATTGTAAAAAAAGTCTCAAGTGTAAAGCTCGGGCATTATTAAATAAACTAGCAATAAGTGGTGTGATTGAATGTGCGGTGGTTGAATGTATATTTGATAAGGTAGGATTAATTATTGTTTCTGTACATAGACCTCCTACGGGAGACATAGAGGCTTTCATGAAACAAATGGAACAATTATTATTGCATATCTTTAAGGAAAATAAACAAACATTTATAGTAGGGGACTTTAATATTGAAATAATGAAAGAGAATCAGAAAAGGTCAGATTTATTTTCTCTCATGAGTTCATTTAACTTAGTTTCAACTATAGCAGAAAACACTAGAATTACAAGTAACTCAGCTAGTTGTATAGACAATATTTTTACGAATTCCGACAATGTACAAGCGGTCGTGTTTGAAAACTTTATTTCGGATCACACGGCACAAGAGGTCACTTTTAAAATAAAGCAAACAAGAGAAAATCATTTAAGCCACAAACGCATATTAATATAATCGATTTTTTGTGTAGCTTGCGGGATCAAGATTGATTAAAGGTATACGATATTGAGAAAAGTAATGTAAATGGGCAATGGAATACATTTATGAATGTTTTTAAGAATATTTTTAATCAACATTTTCCCCAAAAATTAGTTGATAAGAAACAAAAACCTGTAATGCATAAAGATGCAAATATTGTAGAGTGTAAACGTAGATTGGATATTTTATTAGCTATATCGAGACGTGACCACGCGTATAAAGAAAGTTATAACAGGGGAAAAAAGACGTATGATTGTTTGCTAATTAATGCGCGCACAGCCAAGTATGAAAATAGGATTAAGGGGTCGGACAATAAAACAAAATGCATGTGGGCTATCTGCAAAGAAATAAATGGTCAAGTTGTAGGTTCCGAAATTAGAGTAGAGGGAGAGCCTGAGCACATTGCTAACAAGTACAATAACTTTTCGCTTTCAATAGTCCCTGATTTATTGAGTAAGTTAATTTAAATTCCCTTTACTTGTAGAATTAGTGAAAGTATAAGGTCTATGTATCTGAAACCTGTAATACCGGAAGAAATTTGTGAAATAGCACGGAAATTAAAAAACAAAAACAGTAGCATTGATGAAATTCCGACAAGCATCGTAAAAATAGCAGCTAGTGAATAGCAAAACATTCTGAGCTATATAATAAATAATTCTTTTGTCTTTGAAGTGTTCCCTGAAAGTTTAAAGATTGCGCTCGTCAAACCTTTATATAAAAAAGGTGACCCCGAAATACTAGACAATTATAGGCCCATAAGTTTGTTACCAGGTTTTTCAAAAATATTTGAGTCAGCAATGAGCACGAGACTAATAACATTCCTAAAAAACTATAATTTATTTAGTATGTGTTAACACGGATTTCTAAAAGGAAAATCCACTCAAACGGCCATATTTGACTTTATTCAAAAAATTCTACAACATCTGGAGAACGGCGAATTAGCGCTTGAGATGCTTCTAGACTTGTCTAAAGCCTATGATTATCTAGATAGAGAACTGCTTGTGCATAAGTTGGAAAAGACATATTTGCAAAGTTGTAGATCTGTGTTTAAGGGTTTCGGTATAATGACTGCACATGCTGTTTATAATGAATGTTTAATGATTTTCTTTAGAAATAAAAACTTTTTTGACGTAACACCAAAACATGAGTATAACTACTAGAACTTTGGATGTTGACTATGTAGCGCATCGACTTTCACTGACTGAAAAATCTCCCAGCTACATGTGTATAAAATTGTTTAACACGCTCCCAGATAGCTTCAAATGTATTAATTCGGCGGAAACATTTAAAAGTAAAATTAGAAAGTTGCTAATAGATTTAGAACCGTATAGCTTAGGAAACTTCTGTCCAGATTTGTAATTTGTTTTTTTTTTATGACGTCATTTCATTTTGTGTTTAACATGATTAGAAATAAAGATTAATATTATTATTATTGTTATTATTATTATTTGACTTTTAAAATTGTGATGTATGGCAACAAGGCCAAGAGCACTGCGCAGGTCCAGGGAACTCAACAGTGGGGAAACCATCCAGGCAACAAGGATCTCTCTCTACATCCCGACCCTTTGTCTGAAGCAGTTCGAATATTGTGATATTATCATGTAGTTAAGTGTCGAAATAAAACAAGTAATCAAAACGTGTCTAGCTTCTTCCTGAACTAAAGTAAACGAACCCCAAGACAAAACAAAAATCAATATAATATGTATCTTCAAAACACCATATTAAAAGTTTTATTTACAACATTTCCATTACCAGTACTAAAAAAGACAATAACAAGAAAGAAATCATGAGAAATAGAACTGTACTTAAATTTTGTAAATAATAATAATTATAGGGAAACCCTGCCTCTACCCCAAAATTAAAAATAAGAATTATTGCTCCTAAAAAAAATATTTTATAGATGAAAAATGCCAAAATTGATTAAATATAATGAAATCAGTTTTTGGAACATGATGTAAAAAATTTTACAGTATTTTTTTTATGCTTTTATGCAATTATTGAATATCATAAATGATGTAATTAAGCAAGTTTGAATTGATATTCCAGAAAATCGGACGATATTAGACATGCTCAGTGGTATATGGGTCATTCCATCTCAAATCGTCCAGGCAATTAGGGTTAGGTATTTTTTTTCGCGTCAAAATTTTTTACAGCATCTCTATCATAATTAATGAGACACGTATTTTTTTATTTGGCTTAAATGTCATAGGTTCGTCGTGATGAATTTTCGAAGAATTGATTGAAAACACGGTTTTGCTCTATTAGCACATGTAAAGTTTTTCTAAAAACGCGATAATTTTGCAAAAATTTGACCGATTCATATATTTGTTGGCGTGCTTGTAGTTAAAGGGTTTCTGTAACAAAAAAAAAGTTAAACACGAAAAATGTTCAAACATTTTTTTGTAATCGTAATTTTAACAAAAAAATCAAAAAATTTTCGAATGAAAAATTTTGACATTGAATGAGTTTTAATTTTATTCAAAATTTTTCTATAAATACTACTATATATAAACAACATTTAGTAGCAGCCTCTATTAGCGAAAATTCGTTGTTTGGGAATTATGATTTTTTGAAGTTTAAGAGCGATTTTTTCAGTTATTTATTGCATTATCGTTATTTTATGTGTTTTTTCCTGAACTACAGAGTTTCGAAAGGAAATGAATTATGAATAGTAAAAAATGCGTCACATTTAGAAAAAAAAACCCGAAATGAATGATTATAACAATGTGATAAGATGAAATAATGCAAATCTATATTGTACTTTATACGTACCTTTGTTATTGTATCACGTTCTATTTTCATAATAATTTTACCCTGCTTCGAAATGTTCTGCTGTTTTTGTTGTATAAGTTTTTTTAAAATATTAATTTTTGTTAACTCAATTTCTGAAGGCTTACAAAAAAGTTAAGCTTGTTATGGCTTTAGGCAGTACTGCCTCTATGCCAATCCCAGTATGTTTGTCTGTACTGATTTGCTATACTGACATTGGTTAAAATCGTTTTCGTTATTTTGCATTTACGCACGTGGCTAGTTGGTGAATAGCATTTGTGTCGTGGTAAAATTTACTTATATCAGATGACAGGAAGATAATTTGGTTGTGCTTCTTAGTGATTTGAGGTAAGTAGTTCGTTGACATAAACGTAAACAGTGCCTTGATAATATAGTAGAAGATATTTGTCATTTTGCACTAATGCAAAACATAATTTGTCGGCGACACTGATAAACAGCATTCAAAATGCGAAAACATTCGTAGCCATTGTTCAAAATCACACTCCAAATGTCACTATTAAGCTTCTTGAAGCTGGTACAGAAGTTTCGGAAGATCAAGAAGACCCAGTGGAAGAATGTTGCAGCAGTTAAAGGAATACGATCGATGCATGCCTGGAGGTCCGAAAAATCCGAGAGTTTGATTAAATGAAATGTACACAAAGATTTGTAAAGGGAAATGTACGTATGAAGTACAATATAGCATTATAGAATAACAATGTAGATTGGCAATATTTCAACTTATCACAATCGTTATACTCATTCATTTCGTTTTTTTTTCTAAATGTGACGCATTTTTTTACTATTCACTATTTATTTAATCATGCTCACACCTTTCGAAACTCTGTAGTCCAGGAAAAAATACATAAAATAACGATAATGCAAATCATAATTCCCAAACAACGAATTTTCGCTAATAGAGGCTGCTACTCAATGTTGTTTATAATATATAGTAGTAATTATAGAAAAATTATGAAGAAAATTAAAACTCATGCAATGTCAAAATTTTCCATTCGAAAATTTTTTGATTTTTTTGTTAAAATTACGATTACAAAAAAATTTTTAAAAATTTTTCGTGTTTAAATTTTTTTTTTGTTACAGAAACCCTTTAACTACAAGCACGCCAACAAATATGTGAATCGGTCAAATTTTTGCAAAGTTATCGCGTTTTTAGAAAAACTACATGTGCTAATAGAGCAAAACCGTGTTTTCAATCAATTTTTCGAAAATATATCACGACGAACCATATGACATTTAAGCTAAATAAAAAAATACGTGTCTCATTAATTATGATAGAGATGCTGTAAAAAATTTTGACGCGAAAAAAACTACCTAACCCTAATTGCCTGGACGATTTGAGATGGAATGACCCATATATCAAATAAAAACTTATTTATTGGTGGTTCTTTCAAAATAATAAAAATAATATTTATTTCAAATACCTAATTGTGAAAAGTTATGATTTGTATTTTCTTCAACACCTTGTATAAAATAAACGATTTGGAAATAAAACTAGTTTGCTCATAAACTACAATGTTTAAAGTAATCATAAACATAGGAACATACATACTCTATTATTTCAATGGTTTCAGTACACAACCTTAAAAGAGACCTGGCATCAGTATAGATCAGTGACGCCCTATACTGAGTCAAGTCTTCGAGTCAGCTCGCTCATGAGTTACACATTTCTACTCCAGAATTCTGTTGCATAGCTATATTTTCTGTGCCGATACGAAATAATGCAGGCATTTTTGAATGTGTAAGAGAATCAATGGTGAGACGATTGCAATCGCGCGTTTTATCAGAAGGTGGTAATTTTCAACATTTGCTTTGATTAACTGTTGCATTGTTTTTTTGTATCATTATTTGAAAAAAAAATTCTATTTTTAATTTACCTAAATGTTTTAATTAACTTTGAAATACATAGGTATTTTATTTGTACACGCAATAAAGTGGTTTCTATATTTTCTCTAAAAAATGAAGCAAGATACGAAAACAATTTAGGGAACAAAAAAGTTGTATTGGTAGTTGGTAAATCCGAAAAAAATATCAAAATTAGGAAAAAGTCAAGTGGCATATTTTCTTGTCAATAATATTCATTAAGGTGCTCCCCAGGGCGCCACTGGACCTAATAAATTTAATCTAGATAGGGCTAGTTAAGCCCCTTATAATTATAAATAACGGTACCAAATTTCAATAAAATCGGGAAAAAAATATTTACAAAAATGATAAAAAAAACTATTATCTTTAAAAAACTTTAACACCCTTGTATATCAAAAACGGGGCAACTCCGGACACATGTCCATATGAACTTTTTCTCGACTATCGTAAGGAATCACCTCCTTAAGTTACGTACCGTACTTCTGAAACACCCTGTATACTATGCTACTCTTTGTACTTAGGTACATTAATCATCTCCCTAATCTTAATGCAAATTTGTATAACTTATGTGAAGAAAATACCTTACCTTTCACGTACAATAATTTTTTCCTTTAAGAATTCATTTGGATCTTCAATTTGAACCTTTTTTTGATTTAAGATTTTTTCGGCCCCTGTTTCTAATGGCTTTCTTCTGCCTTGAACTCTCCAGTGATTTTGAAAGTGCCATCCTATATGCTGCCGAAGAAGCGCTTGAGTGAGCCGCATTGTTAATACTTAAATTACAAAAAAATGGTTTTTAAATTGAAAAATGAAAAAAAACAAACACTGCGGTTTCGACTAGCCTTTATTTTTATGTGCTGGTTTGATGGTTATTTTCTTTATCCACTTCACTTTAATATTAATTCCAGTTTATGGCTTTAGCTACTACGGCATTTATAGTTAATCACTATTAGCCGAGTGCACCGACCGACTGCAAAGTAAACTCTAGCAAAGTACTAATAAATAATTCGAGATTTAAACTCAATTCTATGACTGATGAATTTCAGCAAGATGCCACTGCAATCCAGTAGAATAGAAACTAAATAAGTACTAGATTATTTTTTAATCCACCGTTCAGGATAGGTTACCGATATTAATATGCTTTTTTTTTTTTTTCTTTCTTTTATTGTTTTGATATGTTGCCTTTGTTTAGTGTTATATTGTTGTACCATTTAGAATATTTTATTCTGTAGTGTACCAGGACTATAAATAAATAAATAAATAAATAATACTATCATGACAAGTCGCAAAATTTAAGGAAATTTCTAATTTAGGGCAGTGAGAACACTTTGTTGCATTTTCCATGTACCAAACCTATACTACCGCCTTTCGAAAAAATACCAAAAAAGATATTCTATATAGATAGACTTATTAATGTTTATACTTAACATGTAGGGGAGAACGGGGAGCATTCGGCCACAAGGAGCATTCGGCCACCTAAGTTATTCTAAAATCTATTTACATTTCCCGCGTTTTTTAGGGAGTACAGTATCACCAACATTCTTATTCGCGTCCGGAATTATAATAAACACGTTATTGTGCGTCGGACTAATTTTACCAAGAAAAGAATAAAAATCGGCTTTTAGGTAAGTTTTTTTTACTAAATATTATTCCCCATATTTTCTTTGAAGGAACGATATTGAATTTTATGTTTTGTAAAACGTGCTTCTATAAAATGCTGTTTCTTTCCCGAATCATTTTATAACCTACAAAAATTAGTTACTAATATGACGTTTGATTTAAAATATTTTGGTAGCTGGGGAGCTAACCTTTATTGTTCTGTGCTGGGGAGCATTCGTCCACCTATACCTGGGGTGCATTCGGCCATGGCCGAATGCTCCCCGTTCTTTACGTAAATACGTAATATTGATGTATTTGTTATTTTACTTTCAGATGCCGCGAAAACGTGTCCTTAAAACGACGAGAAACTTGATAAATGAAAATTCCATAAAACAAGCTATTATAAGTTATTTTAATGGTACTTGCGCAGAACGAGAAGCTGCTCGAAGAAATGGAATAAAAAGGTCTACGCTGCAGAGCCGAATAAAACAAATTTTGAGAAAAACAACTAAAGAGCAGTATATAAGACAACATTCACGAAACCAAGATGATTCCGGAAACGACAGCGAGTTTGATGTTAAATCTATATACGCAAGCAAATATACTAACAGGCAAGTGTTTACAATAGACGAAGAAGGGGAGTTAGAAAACTATATTAAAAAATGTTCTGATATAAATTATGGATTGACTTATGTTCAGGTTCAGAAATTAGCATATGAGTATGCTTGTGCTTTACCTCACTGCAAAATTCCTCGGGAATGGCACGCAACAAAGCAGGCCAAAGATGGATGGAGAAGAGGATTCATGGGACGACATAAATCTCTATCCCTAAGGAAGCCAGAAAGCACTAGCCTAAGCCGAAGTACAGCTTTTAATAAGCATAAGGTAGAACAGTTCTATGAAAACCTTAAAAGAGTTTTAGATTGTTATCAGTTTCCTGCGGAGAGAATATACAATCTCGACGAAACTGGGGCGACAACGGTTATAAGACCGGAGACCGGTGAAAGTTGTGGCAACGACCGGTAAAAAGCAGGTATGTCAAGTTGCCTCAGCTGAGAGGGGTGAATTAGTCGCCTTTGTTGGGATTGTTAATGCTGCAGGACAGAGCATTCCACCTGTGTATGTGTTTCCTAGGTTAAGAAATATTGAAGACTTTATGCACGGTGGTCCAGTTTCCAGTTTGGGACTGGGAAATAAAAGTGGCTGGATGACGGCAGAATTATTTTCCAGCGTTCTGATGCACATAGTAAATCATGCCCATTGCAATATCGCTAATCCTATTCTATTACTTGTCGATAATCATGAGTCACATGTCCGTTTTAAATGTGTTAAGTTCTGTAAAGAGAATGGGATTATTTTGTTAAGTTTTGCACCCCACACGACTCACAGAATGCAGCCATTGGATGTAGGAGTCTACGGGCCATTCAAACAGTTTTGCAGTGTTGCGTTTAATGATTGGATGACATCAAACCCAGGCAAAACCATTACGGTTAGGAACATTGCTGAACTGACCAACCGCGCCTATCTAAAAGCTTTCACAGCAAGCAACATAATTAATAGTTTTAGGAAACCTGGAATTTTTCCAT
Organism: Polydrusus tereticollis; assembly: GCA_963920685.1. Lineage (NCBI taxonomy): Eukaryota > Metazoa > Arthropoda > Insecta > Coleoptera > Curculionidae > Polydrusus > Polydrusus tereticollis. Next base: position 148,076,859 of record OY987326.1, read on the forward strand.
TTAATAGGTTGGCGTTTAGCGATGAAAATTTCAATTCAAGTTATGTTACAGATAGACCTTTGCTAGAGGAAAATATTGAAAGCAAAGATACAGATATAAAATCTACAGAGAATCAGATAGGAGAGATCAGTTTGACAGAACAAGAAGCAGAGAATATGAACCGAGTAGACAAAAATAGCAATGAAGACATATCTGTAAAATCACGCCAAGATAAAAATATGCCCCCAAGTCCAAAGATAAATATTCTAAATGTCACAACTATCTTACCATCCTGCAGTGGCCTTAATAATAAGTCGTTCCAAACATCTAAAGTAACACCAGAATCTATTAAGCCTTATCCTAAAGCAATAAAAAAACAGAGCAAAGGTGGTCGAAAACCTGGACTCAAGAGTTTACACTGACACACCGGAAAAGTCAGATTAGAGGAAATTGAGAGGAAAGAAAAAGAAATAAGTGTCCAAGACGGGACGTATTTAATAAGCTTAGATCAAAAAACAACGACAACAAACCACAGATTAAGAAACTTAAACTAAAACAAAATTACTCGGATTCCTCTTCCAGTGCGGATGATATATCACTTCATGATGACTCTGATGATGATGTCAGTGATGACCTTGAAAACATTGATTGTGTGATTGATTATGAACTTAATGAAGAGAAGCTAATTGAGGAAGATTTTGTCCTTGTACGATTTAAAGCAAAAAATTCTTTAGTTCATTTTATCGGGCAAATTTTAAGCGTAATAAACGCAAATACCCATAAAATTAAGTTCTTAAGAAGAAAAGGCATATCAACAACATTTTATTTTCCTGTCATTGACGACATCAGTGAAGTAAACAACATAGATATTTTTAGGAAAATGATTCCCTCGTCAAAGTCTGGAACTGCGACGAACTATCATTTTTGCTATAATTTCGCAACAATAATTGTTAACTAAGTCAAAATACTTGTATTATTAAAATTTGGCTTTATTGATAAATATGTTAATTATTTGTGTTAATTTAAAGAGAATATAACTTTAAACAATATTTTTGATATATTTTTTGTTTAAAAAGCTACTTTACCAGTTACCTTACCAGATACGTCCTTTGGCCGAATCCTCCCTTTGAATGGCCGAATGCTCCCCAGGGATGGGGAGCATTCGGCCATTTGTAAGTATTTTTTGAAAAATAAAATTTTATTAGAAAACGTGATCTTTTAATTTTTCTTTCTTATTATATGTTGAGATTAATGTTTATCATTCCCCGCAAGTACATTTTTTTTATAGTTAAACATTTGGTTTACTTCTTACTTAGAGAGTTGTGCATTGTGGGCGAATGCTCCCCGTTCTCCCCTACTTAAGCTTGTTTACACACGTCAATACAAAAATACAGAATTAAGACTTAAGCACGGGTTCCGTGGATTTAAGACATACAATATGACTAAATGGACGACCTCAGGTCCTGCATAGCATTTGAATATTTGGAACTCCTGAATATCTGCTATATACAGGGGTGTCCGGAAAAAATGTGATACATCTCTTGGATTCAGATAGAACATGAAAAAATAAGATAACAAGTTACTACAAAAATGTTTCCTACAGACCCTCCCTACGGAGATATGTGCCCCTGAAGGACGCCGCTGGAAATCGGTTCTTGAATAACTTTCAAAGTACCTACTTGATATAATTGAATAAAAATTTAATGTGATGAACACTAGTATAAGTACCTCTTAAAATAGTGTTCTTGAAACATATTTAGCTTTTTTAGTTTACCAGGGGCGGACTAAGTTTTACAACTTAATGCTTAAGTTTTTAACACCCTGTATGATACTTAAAAGAAAATCTAGGTAGCTTGCACCCCAGACTAAAATAAAGGTACTCTTGTTTATTGTCGATAAAATGAACAGTTTTCGAGAAAAGGAATATTAAACGAATAGTTGTAGAAGACCTATGTTCGGAAAAAATATATATTGTTATGTGATTAGCACTTTCGCCCAAGAAAAGCAATCTGTTATTTTTGAAAGGGAGCAGCAAGGGTGCTTTGAATTTGGTGTTCAATTGTAATCAAATAACTTACCGGATTTATGAGGGCGAGATCTTACGGCAAATAGATATCTGGAAATCTTGGAAGATGTTTATACCAGAGTTGTTAGAAATCGTTCCCCTTGGGCCCTTGCCCAGCTAAATACTATACATTTCCAGCAAGACGGTGCGCCGTCATAACTCTCACGTAATAAGGCCTTTTCTAGAAAATAATTTTCCACAGTTGGATATAGGCACAAATGGAGCTGTAAGATGGTCACCGCGATCGCCCGATCTATCGGTGTGTTGGACTCATTTGAGGTTTTTCTACCTCAATGGTTGGACTACTTTCTGTGAGGGTTTTTGCAGAGTAAGATATACAAGACTCGATACAGAACTGTAAAGGAACTTTGACAGGCTACCCATTTAGCATTTCAATTTCTACAAAACCATCCAGTAATAATTTTAAACGCCTTGAGACGAATTACAAAAATGTGCAAGCGTTTGTATTAGGGAGAATAGCAACCATTTTTAACAATATCTATAAATAAAACATAATATGTATTTTATACCACTGTTTTATTGTTCTAATGAGTTCTGCCAATTTATTAAAGCTCGTTTATTAAAAAATATAAATTTTAACCTTACTGTTAAAACAAAGTGCCAACTATCATATATTTTTGGAAAGCTCTTAGTGAGCAGAATGCAACTACGAATAAATATACGTTCCATTAAAACACAACTTTGGTATATTTCTTAAAAATGGGGATATCTGGAAAAAAACTGACTACGCCACTGAATTTTACGTAAAAAACTGTATATACTATATTTTCGATAAATACTAATACAGGAGTAGAAAAATAATATTACCTACTTTTAAGAAATACAAAAACGGTTTCATAAAAAATCTATATGCTATTAAACATAAACAGCTGTTATGAAACCAAAATAGAAAAAAAATATTTAGTGGCGTTTACAAGAAACTCGTTGTTACAAATTAACAGGTCGTTTTTTATTTAAAATCTCAAAAATGAATTATTTTTTGTAACGACGCTGACGTAGTTTTCTCTCGTGGCAGGAAAGTAAGTCGGAAAAGTGTCCCTGTCAAAATTTTAAAAAGTAAGAAATGGCGACACGAGTACATTTTTAACTTTTAGTTATAAATACTAAATTATATTAAGTAGGTATAAATAAATGAAATAAAAAAAAACATATTTAGTACCTAGATTTATTTAACCATCATTTTATAGCATAGTAGTATATAACAGTAAACAGGAATTAAAAAAAAGATGTTAAGAGACTTTGGGCTTACTATTTTTATATCCAGTTTCACTCTTACATACATTACATATATGCTTAATGAGTGACACACTCCCTGATTAAGAATATGTCGTTAATTGTAATATATTATTTTATTTAAATTATTTTTTGACCAGTTTTTACTAAACATACTTGCACATTATGATTGCTCCAGTTTAACAGGTATATTAATAAAACCTTTAATTTGTGTACGTTCAGAATTTATGAAAAAAACTGGAAACGTGATTGTTGACAAAATCGCAATATATTGTAAACATTTTGGACTAAAAAAAGTGTTGTACAATTTCAAAGAAATTTTTTAAAAATCGATTTGATACTTAGGACTATTTATTTAGATTATGGACTTACAAATATGACGTTCAGAGCGACATTGATTTCCGATAGTTATGTGACCTTATTTTGACAAAGCAGAGGCACCAGAGATAATTTCAATCAATTCTCTGGTAATAACTGCTTGTCTGGTTCTATTGAATGTTAGGGTTAGCTTGTCAATCATTTCTCCAGCGTTTTTGCTGGCATTGTCCATAGCCGTCATTCTGGATGATTGCTCAGAGCAGGCGCCTTCTTTCATCGAGTAAAATAATAGGGAAGCCAAAGAAAATTCTAGATACGATTGAATTACTTCATCATCGAGTGAATCATAGACAGATAATTTGGGTGCAGCCTAGAAAACAAAATAGCAATTTTACTCTAATATCCTTTCCGAAAAAAAAACCGCGCTATTTTATTAATAAACCCGCATGCTTGGTTTTTGGTATATCAGATGAACATAAATTTACAATTCGGGGTCGGGAGTTTCGAAATAAGATCGACAGCCCAGAATAAGATTTTACTTATTTTATTTTAACTTAAGGTGGTCGACCAATGACAGCATTTGTTTGCATTCCTGACGTCAACTGCTTTTTGAGGTTGGAAGTTCTGCCGGTATGGTTTGTAATTTGCATGTTTAACCGATTTAACGTAATTATTTAAAAGATAATTGTACATTTTTCTGACCAACATAAAAATTAAAGACGTTTCTGCTCTTCATAATTACTAAAAAACGAAAACAATTTTTAAATAAATGTTTCAAACTGTAACCGCCACCGCCGGGATCATCTATTTAAAATAGTATTGACACCTAAGCCTATTTTAAGTATTAATATTTTAATATGCACCCTAAGATACTGTTTTAACACTTGGCAATGATTTTAGATTTTACTTATTTTACAATCAAATGTCCAATGTGATAAGGGAGAATTTATTAAAACGACCTTATTGATTGTGACAATTAAAAATTTCATGCATAAATAACACTTTTTAGTATGTTAAACATGTAAAAATCTTACCGCAACAGATGCTAAGCTGAAAACAGGCAAAGTCTGGGTTGAATAAGATACTACAGATTTAAACCTGTTAAATACGATTTCTCCTGATCCAAACTTGTATTCGCTCTTTAAAACTGCATCTGCCACTTTGGAAGCATCAAGGAAAGTAGGCGGCAAACGTCCGATTTCGTTGCATGCCATGATAATGTTCTTGCCGTACAGACGAGACAAAATGGCACGAGATTTGTCACCAACGCAAATAACTTTAATATTCTGGTCGTCTTTGGCCAATTCAGTACGGATGTGACGGGCTACAGATGTGTGAACTGCACCACACAGACCTAAAGAAATTTTTAAAATCTTTTGTATCAAAATTTTAAGGCAACAAGCTATACAGACAAATTCACAATATAGGAAAATATTTAATAATGTCAAAAAGTTATTTCTTAGTCCCGGTACTTTTACGTCCGAATATTTCTATTCTTAGAATAATTGCTATAGTTTCAATTGTGTCGACAATTGTTTTATTCGACGAATAGCGCTATCCGTTGATGAAACTATCAAACCTTAAGGGCATAACCATAGCATCATTGAGACAATACGATTTTAATTAAGTATTGTGTGTCAATAACTTCAAGCAACAGTTTAAATTCCAATGATCCATAACAAGAAAGTTGAACTAAACGTCAAGTTAGTGAAGCCCTACTAAAGTAACATTCGGTTATATCTCTAAGCGAATGTAAACTTTGTGCTAGGCATTTAAAATACATATTGATGTTGTTTTATGAATAAAGGGGGATTCTTATGCATCCGTTATCCGACGATCTGAAAATTATCCTATTAGTTATAATATTGTAGCATCAAATAATATCATCCGAATATTTTAAAAAATCATTGTCGGAAAACTATATTACTTTGTATTTTTGAAGGCACAGATGAAAATTGTTAAATAAAATACTTATGTTTTATGTCCTATATTTGTTAAAAGGCAGAAAAGAAAACCTTGAAGATTTTTGGTCCAGATTTTAAAAAATAGAAAAAGGATATTTCGTTTTCTTCATTTTCTTCTCATTTTATCTGCCAAAACAATAAAATTGAATAAAAAATTTATCTTAGTGGTTTTATTGTGGTTTTGTCGATTTCCTCAGTTTTAGCCTTTTGGCTTTTAAGCCGCTCATACACACGGAAACATGCGGCGATGCATGTATCGACTCCGGAAATCATGAAACTAGGCATCAGCATAGTTTAAAGAATATAATATAAGTTGCGTCACTCTCCGTCGGGCCTTTGATGTATTCATGACACAAGCGTGCCGCCGCTACCTGCACTCAGTTCTAATCCAAGCGCATTACCGGGGACTTAAAAACGTAATTTAGTCCAGCTTGATTAATATTTGTATACCTGGGGTTTTACAAAAGTGTCATATAAGATTATTTTAGAAATAGAAAATATTATTTAACTCGTATATAGTTTTAGTATATAAACAATATACAATATTGAAATAATAATCTTATGGCACATTTGAAATTTGATAACTAGGTATAAATTTAGGTATATAAAAAGCGCATTGCATGTTTAATTAGTTTTAATATTAAGAATACAGTTCACAAATACAAAATGACATACATGCAAACTTACAAATTTTTTAAAATACTTACTATAATATTACCTTTATTTAATTTTATGGTTTTAACCTCGCTGTTTATAAATTTAAATGTAAAATAGATACGATCCTTAGTATATAAATTTAAAAAATAATCTAAAGGAAATTTTGTACAAGGGTGAATATAAACAGTTTTAGAACATTTTCTTTTTAGCAGATTGCCAACGGATTCGCCACAAGCTAAATTATTAAATTTGATTACAAAAATACTTTCTAATTATATGCTTAAAAATCCTCCTGGAATCCATTAAAAATGTCTTCCATGGTGACCTCTGTTTCCAGCCTTCATTTACACTTGTGAGTGGATATTGTTGTTTGCAGTGTTTTAACTGTCTCTTTCAATACAACTTTCCTGGACGTTCGTTCTGAAAGCTTTCCTGACGTTTGAACACCTGCATCTAAAAATTAATTAGTCATTTATTTACCTGTCCATTAGTGTCCATATGTGTACGTGTCTAGAAACTGTCAAACATTGGAGAATAAGGACTATTTTTGCTTACCTTTATAAAGCACCTGATTGAAATCTTTAAATTCGACGCAGTCTCGTTTGAGCACAAGCCTCGTTCGATTGTATGTTAGACGCCTCATTCAACGTTAGGTCGCCTAAAATTTGAAAAAACGAACGAACTGCTTTGCATGCTATATTTTTAGACCTATAAATTATTGTAAAGTAGAATACCTATTTCTAATAAGTATAATACTATATATATACATAATTATAGAAATAAGAAAAAAAAAATAATATAAAATTTACCTTTGCTGTCTGAGTTAGTCGGTAATATTAAAAGTGGAACTTCATAATTGTGAATTCGACTTCTCGAAGAATTTGCAAAACTGTCTTCAAGGAAATACAAAGAACAAATTCGAATGCGGCTGTAACATTGTTCTGGTGTAATATTAGAGTATTTATAGAACCCTGTAAATCCTAATGCATTTTTCCATGCAAAAATTAAACCTTTTCATTAGCACATCATTCGATTTATAAAATGCCTCGACAAAGCTACAGTGTAGCGAAACACGTCGGGAGTATTCAATGTAGAAATTAGACCGAGTTTGTCTTTATTACAATTATTTATAATGAATTTTCATCAAGTACAAGCCAGCACCATCCGCAGTTTAAAATGTTTCGATGTAATAATTCTGGATATTTTTTTATTTACTCAGAAGAAAATCATCTAATATGTACCTACCTACATACATCCATGCATTCGTTACATTATTATTAATTTGTTTTATGGATTTAAATAATTATTTAATAAGTTTATTTATTTATTCAACGGACTTGCCAATTACAATAAATTTACAGTAAAAATTATAACGATAAATCATTAAAATAGACATATACATAATTATTCGCTTAAACAATTCTAAAGTCAATCTAAAAAAAAAAAAACTTACAGCAAAATTATAACGATAAGTCACTAAAATAGAGATATACATAATTTTTCATTTAAATAACTCTAGAGTTAAAAACATTAAACATTAAAAAAAAAAAAAAAATTTTTTACATTTAATTAATAGTTCCTAATAGCCTATTTATAACATGAGACACTAGGTAGACATAACAGGTAAGGTCAACAAATAAAATAAGATAAGTAATATTCAAGATGGCTCCCTATGTTTCATTTATAAGACTCGAATTCTAGTTCTAGAAAGTCTCCTGAACTGGTTCAGGGACAAGTGGAAGAGATCCAGGTCAAGTTTATTCATACATCTGCTCAGTCTCGAAATTGGAGAAGTTTGACCATAATTGGTTCTGTGATAGGGAATAAAAAAAAGATTAAAGTTCCGTGTATCTCTTTGGGGAACAGCAAAATGTACTCGATCAAGTAGTGCGGAACAATCAATATTGTTGTTGATTATTTTAAATAAAGTGTTCACATCCATCAAAAATCGTCTACTCACCAGTGAATCAAGGTTCAGAAGCAATGCTAGTTGACAATAGTCAAGCTGATCAATCGGTATACTTAGTTTGTAATTAATAACCCTTAGAAATTTTCTTTGAATTTTTTCTAACATATCAACATATTTTTTGTATGAGGGATTCCAAATGGGACTAGCGTACTCAAGTATAGAGCGTACAATCGAGCAGTACAGTACTTTGAAGCAGTAAATATTACTAAATTCATTTAAAGTGCGAGTTAAAAAGCCCAAGAGCTTCAAACTCTTATTGCATATGTTTTCAATGTGTAGATTGAATGTTAATTTACAATCAAAGGTGACACCAAGATCCCTGACAAAATCATTCTTTTGTAATATAGTAGAGCCTATGGAATAGTTGAACATAATCGGACTTTGTATCCTATAAAACTGCATAATGTTGCATTTACCGACATTCAAAGTCAGATCATTCATCTGACACCACTGACCAAATCTGTCAAGATCCTGTTGCAACAATATGCAATCATTAAGGCTGTTAATACATTTATAAACCTTAAAGTCATCAGCATATAAAAGAAAATTTGAGTTAGTTATACGAGTAGACAAATCATTCACAAAAATATTGAAAAGAAGTGGCGAAAGGTGTCCTCCCTGAGGAACACCAGAGGTGGCGTTAATTACCGATGACTGAACATTATTAATAGACACGATTTGCTTCCTATCCGTTAGATAATCAATTATCCAACTATATAAACATCCAGAAACCCCAAAAGCAGCCAACTTGGCCATCAAGACACCATGATTGACCCTGTCGAAGGCCTTGGAGAAGTCAGTATATACAGCATCCACCTGACATCTCCTCTCCAAAGCCTCCGAAAGAAATTCGGTGTAAACAAGCAGATTGGATACCGTAGAACGTCCCCTTAAAAATCCATGCTGTTCAGGACACAAAAAGCGACCAAGACTATCAAAAATCTTATCAGTTACGATTTGTTCAAAAATCTTACTAAAAAGTGATATCTTAGAGATTGCCCTGTAATTTTCAACTTCATGCCTATTACCGCTTTTAAAAATAGGCGTTATATAGCTCATTTTCCAGATCTCGGGAAACTGGCCAGTGGATAGCGAAATAGAATAAATTTTACATAGAACAGGAGCAAGAACAAATCTACAATTGTAAATCAGAATGTAAGGCACATTATCCGGCCCCATGCCTAAGTTTGAGCGTAGTTTCTCAATGGTATTAAAGACATCCATCAAATCCATATCCAAACAACCAAGATTCACAGGAGAGTCACAATAAGGAACACCCGTAGGCAAGTCACTGCTTCTAGTGTAAACAGAACCAAAAAATGTTGCAAACATATTTACGATATCATAGGCATTATCAGCGACACTGCCCTGATATGACATACTACTTGGTAAAAACAAATCATCGTTTTTCTTATGAACATATTTCCAAAATTCACCAGAGTCACACAAAATAGACGACTCGACTCTATTAATGTAATCATTACGAGAGGTAACAGATAATTCCTTACATCTACGCCTAGCATCAGCAAACCTATTGTAACTCTCCATAGTACCAGTGGCTTTATAATCCTTATGAGCAGTCTTTTTGTAAATAGTCAAATTTTTTAAGTCCGGAGACATCCATTCAGGGAATTTTAAATTTTTTGCCCTACATTTAGGAACATACAGATCAATCGTCAGCATAACAATATCATAAAACCTACCCACAATCTCATTAATATCACGGTTTTCATTCAGGATATCATTCCAGTCGATACCGGCAAGAAACGCAATTATCTGATCATATGGAGCAATCTTAAAATTATAATAATAATAATCAAAATGTAACAGTTGCATTTTTTCTGGAATAAAAATGTCAAACCTAAGCGCTGGGTGATACTGGTCACACTTCAAAAATGGTTCCTCCACCATAGCGACCGTTACATCACGAGACGAACTAAACACCAAGTCCAAAGTATTAGAATTTACATTAGTTACATTGTTACATTGGTAGAAATTTAAAAATGCAAAGTAATTCGAAATGCACTCCGCCTGACATGTGACCATTCCGGCAGCTCTGGTGCCATCAAGATCATTAACCCATGTGACATTGGGTAAGTTAAAGTCCCCGGTTAGAATAACTGCATTATATCTGTATTGCTGAAGAACAAAGTCAACAGTCAAACAGTACTGTTCATAAACAATCGTGGAAGACCGAGGTGGCAAGTAAACACATCCAAAAATGAGGATTGATTTTTCCATTGTCACTGAAACAAATACCTGCTCTAGGTTGTTCAACTGAATAGGCAGCAAACTTGATGATAAGTGTTTCTTTACAGCTATTAGGACTCCGCCGCCACGCCCACATTGACTGGTACTAGCTGAGCGGTCACATCTATACAGCACATATCCAAACATTTCAAGCTCATCACTCTTCACAGATTCATTCAGCCATGACTCCGTAAACAACAGGACATCATAACTATCTATCACTGCCAATTGTCGCAGACTATCTTGCTTGTTCAGTAGACTACGAACATTCTGATAGTATATCGATAGAGCTAAGCCACCACTATTGGTGGGGCTCGCCTTTGAAAATTTCTGTGGTTGTCCGTTTTAGATCTAGATGTATTTCTAAAGTTGAATTTCCGGACAATAACATCAGACGGCCAAAAATTTGGCTCAAGCAGTCTTGGGGAGTATGAAGGTTCCACTCCAACTTTAAAAGAAGCAGTGAAGTCACCACGTTTTAGCAACTTCACAGTGATCGGATGTTCGTCAGTAGCATTTAGGTTGCTTTTTATGTAGTCCAAGACCAATGCTTCAGAAACATTCTTAGATACTCTACCCACATAATACCATTGCTTAGAAGGAACACCAATGAAGGCATTCTCATTATTAGGCATACTCTCCAACTGAGGAGCAGTGCCCCTGATAACGGGATCAATACGCACTTCTGTACGAGTTATACCCAGTGGCGTGTTTACCATGGAAGCTAGGGAAGCACAGCTTCCCCTAAACGATTTACTTAAAAAAATAAATAATCCAATATAATCCTACTAGAGCTTACAATTAATTTTTAAAATTGTCCTAAATTTTATTTGTAAATCTGGCGAATCCGACCGCATTTTCATAAAGCACCCTTTATCAAAGAACTCCATAATCTAATTCTCTGCCTCGGTGACCACTTCACGGTGATGCCCGATTGATTTCGATACATACCGACGCGCCATTCGCGCTGCGCCGCCTCCCGCGGTTGGAAGCAATTGGGAAGCAGCGTACTGCCGTATACTGTTTTAATGCATCAAACAAATTATAGTTGCGCGTGTCTAGGCGAAATTTAAAACCGTGCATAAATATTGGGAAAAGTATGCTGTTTTCAAACAGATTATTATTTTAATTATGGATCCTGTTGCTAGTTCAAGTTCGGCTGAAAGTGAAAATAGACTTTTGTGTGAGTGTATTGTGTGTCAGATAGTGGTAAAAGGATTTTCCACTTATATTTTTGAAGAAAATTCGAAATATCATCCCCGATGGGGAAAAAATTTCAAATTTTCTGTAATTAAAATATTTAAAAATATATTTTAAATTGATGCACTTGAAAAAAGGGCGTGGCACCCCAAAAATTTTCGCCTGCGGCGCAAGGCCGAGCGCCTTCGGCGCAAGATACCGCAACACTTTCGGTGGCCCTAGTTGCAGCTTCCCATTGTGTTAAAGTCTGGACACGCCACTGGTTATACCATACACAGCTACTTAACAACGCTCTAAAACAGTGGCGGCTCGTACATGAAGGGCTCTGGGGCGCCGCCCTCCCTGCTTCAAACGGAATTCCAAAAATACTTTACTTAAAAAACCCATAACGCAATGTAAGTAACCAATTAAAATAATTTAAACCAAATGTAGCGATATTCCAACGAGCAAATTATAACGAATTAGCATTTTCTATTTGCCTGGGCAAGATATCTAGACCTATCTATTCAGCCGGACGGCCGATTATTCGCCCGACTATCCAACGCGAATACTAAGTCGGTTGCCATGACTACGGAGGCGTGACGTCACCTACATATCGCAGTTCGAGTGGCTCGGATGGACTCCCAAATTTTCCGCCCGACAGCTGTTCATTCGGCATTCCGTCATTCGCGTTTTGTTTCGAGGCGATCTGTCGATTTGTTTTGACTTGATTATTTATGTTGTCGTTTGTCGTTTAATAAATTAAAATTTTAAAATGAAAGTCAGTGAGTTGCAGCAGCTTGTGTTTAGCTCTCTGAGCTTAAGTGAAAAACTTAATTTAAAAAATACAGGGCGGCCAGTACCAATGTTAAACATTGTACAAGTGCAATTACAATGTAAAAATAAGACAAAGATACGGAGATTTTTTTGGCAATTTTACTTTTAGTTTTATTGACAAAACATGGAAATTTTTTTATTTTACAACAAATCGACAAATTTTCTCTTGACGAGTTTTTTTTACCTAGCTAATTTACTACTTTTCATCTCGGGCGTTTGACCTTGAAATGTGCAAAAATTTTCGCCTGCGGCGCTTTTTTTTTGCCCCTGCGCCCCCCTTGGCTCCAACTCACGAGCCGCCACTGCTCTAAAAATAACAACTAACCTTCACTATAATTTTATTAAATATCGTGGTACCTACCTTTCTTGATCTTTTGGGCATCTAAAAAATGACAGTCCGCCTTTTATTCGATTCTCACAACCGTCCACTGAACAAACACTGTTACCTGGCATTTTATGTTTTAACAAACATTAAGTAAATAAAATTTCTCGGACGTGTACACTTCCTCGTAATATAATTTAAACCACACAGTGAGACGCTCTGTATCGAATGGTCCACCGGTGCCGGTGAACCGGTCAGGCGGGGTGAGAGGCAGGTCGTTTTGATAATATGACGAAGTGACGCAACTTATATTTATTCTTTAAACTATGGCATCAGCATCGGTCCGTGTACACACACAGAAGCATGTAGCGAAGCACGCATCGATTCCCAAGAATCATTACTCTTGAAATAATCTGCAGTCCATGTAGATGTTTCTTTGTGACAAGGTTTTCTTTTTTGAAAAAATTAAATTTGTGCCGCGTACGGTTACTTCACTGGACCATAGATAAAGGATTTATAAGGGGAAACTGGACTACATAGACCTTGCATCGATTCACGCTCCCGCACGCTAAAATTTGATTTGAATGAAAGATTTTTTTTACTACCGATAGTTTTGCCAACCGACTATAGATATATTGAACGCCACCAGTATCGATAGTTTGACATCTCTACTTGAAACGATGGAGTCGACGTATTAATCGCTGTATAATGCAGTGTGTATGGGCGCCTTTTGGCTGAGTTCGCACTATGATATTTAGGCCGCTCGTAAACACTACCACTTGTGGTCGCCACCGGTAGCCGCTATAAGTGGCTAAATATGACCACTTAAGTGGTCGCCCCTGCGTTTTTCTGCCCGCCACTTTTCTTCAATTATTTAAGTCAGATCCGTCTCTAGTCAAGTTTAGAACGTCGACATGGAAGCACTCGACATGCTGCTGGTAAGATGACGCAGATTACAAAGATATCGTTGATATTGGGTGCATCCATTATTAAGTACTAGCGAGAGAAATGGACACTTTTATACGTTTTTTTGAAAATTTAAAATTCTACAAAGACGGATTTTTTAAGTATTTTTGAATGAGAGTAGCAACATTCAATAAACTATTATCTTTGCTGCAAGATCACTTAAAACATCAAGACACACGTTTGAGAAAAAGCATTACTTTCACAGAAAGAACAGCTATTACATCAAGGTATGTAATTTTTAGGTTCGTACATTAATTTATTGTCTTTTAGATTGGGGTATGTTTGTGATACAACGTTTCTGTTAAGATAACTGCAACATATAAGGAACACAGTAATATATCGATATTATTGGCCGCCATGTCTGTTTGTCCACGATCAATCCGTGACCGTAAAATGGTGGCGAGCGACTAGTGTTTGTGTTTGCGCGGACAAATCGGTAGTTGCCACTGGCTACGAGCAGCGAGATACGGCTGCTATAGTAGCGTGTGGCTCGACCGAGGCACTGCCAACGCCGTGTTTGCGCTGAACCCATAAGAACTGTGTACAATATACCGTTCGCAGCATGTCGAGAAAAAAGCATTGAACGGACATAATGCGACATTTAAGGCACTTTATTGAGAAAATGAGCATTAAGTTTATATGGTAAAGAGAGAAATAGTTATTTTAGAGAAAACCATGAAAGATAGGTATAGGGAACCCTAATATAATTAAAATTGTATTAAAAATGCCTTTCGATTAAGCATTAAAATTAATTTGGGTTGTATTTAAAAAGATATTTTTTTTTAGTTTTATTTATTATTTTTAAAGGCTCCGATAAATATTTTTGTTTTCTAAAATCTGCCTTAGTCACTACAGGTGTTAAGTGCCGCAAAAACACAAAATTTTTTAAAAATCGTTAATAACTCAAAACTATTTAATCTAGACATAGAATCTGTTACACAAAATTTTCAGAATTCCATTAAAAAAAAGTATGTTTGATACACCAAAACTATTTGGAACACCCTGTATAATTTTAAATAATTCAAAAATATTTAAAGTTCAGAAGTTTAGCTGTTATGGAATCCTGCGTTGAGGGTGGGCCACCCTGTATATATACACTTTCATATCTCATTCCCTTACATTAAAAACTTAACCCATATTCCATCCCTCGTTTGTTCTTAAGGCAAAAGTAACTAAATATTGACAAAACTAGCAATATACGCTCTCTCTCTCTCAAAGGTCTGTAAGTTGATAGATTCCGAAATACACGGTTAAACTTTTTTCCAAATATTTATCCTGATGATAGCAGAATTTGCACAAAATTAAATTAAATTATAGGATGTGCAATCCAAGGAACCAAGGTCTGTCTTGCGCGAGTGCTCTGATCGGAATGTCTTGGTGAGACCGGAGCAGTCGCGCATTCCGCTTAATCTAAGGCAGACATTCATACACATATAAACAGGGTGCACTCAGCACTTTCAGATCCACAAACACACATCTGTAATCATTCCTAAATCCTAAACCAGAGATAATAGCTTTCCTCTGCAGACCAAACACTCTGAACCTCCGCCGCGTGTAGCCAAAGATCGCAAAGTAAGCGATTCGCAACGCATCAAGTGACACACATATATTGAGAAGTTCCTTGGAGAGCAACAGGCTTTATTCAGATTCTTCGCCAGGTCATCTACGGTTGCCCCACGGCAATTTTGGGTCAAGAACCACCCTCAAGAAGCAGACATCAGAATCATTTAGAGTATTTATTTCTCCCACGGAGAAAATAATTCACTAGATTCTTATATCAGCATTCAACAGAAGTCTGTTGGAGCACAACCAGCGCAGTCATGGACGCCCCTACCAATTCTTGATTCTTCCAAGGTGTCAGCAGCAAATGACTAAATAAGAACGAAGTATCTCAGGGCAAAGGGAACTGGGGAGATAATTTATATAAATTAAAGGGTATAGGCCCAAAAATGGAGCCTTGTGGAAACCCAAATATTGATTCCGCGCCTCGCCGACGCCACTCAGTCAACCATTACACTGACGTCTGTGTCCAGGTATGATTTAAGTAAGTGAATGCTCTTCTGGCTGAAGTTATAATAATTTAGTTTTTGGAGAAGGATATCATGGCAATTAACGGCCTTGAACAAGTCTCAGAACAAGACAGAGTTGTATTGCATTTCATGTAAGGATTCTAGTATGCCCCGGAACAAGTTCCAAGATAACAAGAAACATAATCATTGTTTATCTAAATCCAAATTCGTCTTTTGAAAATAGATCGTTGCCCTCAAAAAACTCTGATAACAGTTTTGATGAACCTTAAGCCGCGTCCACATTGGAGAAACATAACACAATATAATGCAACAACACATTATTCCGACACAAAAAGTTTACCTTTGGAGTACCACAGGGATCTGTTTTGGGACCAATCTTGTTTCTTTTATATATAAATGATTTAACCAGTGGCAAGTTTACGTTTTTGAGAACGACACCACCATTGTTTGGCGAAATAAGGATGAAAAAGAATTAAAGGAAGCAATCTCGTGGGACATAATCTCAATAAAATCCTGGTGTGACTCTAATTTACATACTTGTAATATTTCAAAAACACATTTAAGTTTAACTTTCAGAATCTTTATATATCAGACACCCACATTGAAAATAAAGCAGACAGAAAATTTCTTGGAGTTTACATAGATAGTAGTTTGAAATTTTTATGTCACATAACCATTCAAAATAAAAAAATTGCTAGGGTTTGCTATGCTGTTAGGGATCCGTCTCAAGTAAACTTGGCATTGTTGCAATAAAAACAACTTATTTTTTATTTATTTACTGTAGTCAGCAACTGTTTAACTCTACATGTATTTTACAGAAAAAAGGTCTTCGTTATATGAGTAAAGTTAGGTCACGGGAACATTGTAGACCACTATTCATCCAACATAAAATCCTTTCATTTTTATTGTCGAGACTGTGACTCTTATACATAAACAGTATTTTGGTTCTACCAATGAGGGTGCTTATAATACCAGACAAAATTATATTTTTTATGAAAGTAAAATAATGTATAATCACCTCCCCCGATTTTTGAGAAATATTCAATCATTAAAGACATTTAAAAGAACGGTTTTGTTTTGCTTGATGGTCGGGTCAGTCAAATTCCAATTTTATTCTGTTATGAGTGGATGCTTTGATTTGTTTAGATATATTTATAGTGTTGAAATTATTTTGTGTCTGTGGATGTTTAAGTAGTCTGTAATAGTCTGTAGGCTTACCTTGTTAATGAACATGTAGCATTCTTTCAACAATAAAGTATATTTGATTGATTTGTTGGAATATGTTGTGTTGCATTATGTTCGTGTTGCGGTTCAACAAAAGTTATTGTATATTGCGCGCATCCGTTTTTAGCGATAATGATAAAAGAACAATATGAAACATTTGTAACCATTGCTTTCCAAGTGAACGGAATGTTGCAAGTTGGGGCTTGTTATATTTCAAATAATGGCGAAACTATAAGTACAAAATCCTAGTATTATTTTAATGGTGAGAAGTGCAGAATTTCTTTTAGTTATGGTGTTTAAGTGGAGTGAGGAGAACTGAATTTAATTGACAATTAGCAGTAATGTATTTGGGATCCTAAAAATTTAAAATATAAATGCAGAGTCAAAAAATTATGCGTGGAATGCAGTTTGTTCAGCTGTTGACTGGCAATTTATTTAAGAAGCAAAAAAGAACATTTCTAAAGCACCCATCAGTTCGAAGTTCTATTGCAAGGTAATTTTTCTTTAAATCTAATAATAATTCATTTCCGCCATATTTTTCCTTTTTCATTAAACTCGGAGGCACCCAGCATTTACGCTTTTGTTACGCGGCAGCCTTTAATAAGTCTTCGTCCATGTCACAATATCTTAATACATCTAAAATAGCAGTGTAGACAGTTTATAATAATAATAATAATAAGTTGCAACAAGTTGCTGAATGTTGCTCCAGTGTGGACGTACCTTTGCAGAGGACGCCACCAGCAGCACTTCACATACATCTAGAGCTTAATAACTTTTTTGTGCCTCAGTGCATTAAACTTCTATAATAAATTATTATTTGTGTTATAAGTATAATACAAGAACAATAAATGTAAATTATCCAATACATAGATTAACGCTGACCAAAAAAAGTTCAAGTTACACCTGCCTGAAATTTGTTAATAATCTACAAAATCATTTTAAATGCATAACAAATTTCAGAATATTTCAAATATCAACAAAAAAGTTTTTGAATAAAATGCATGAAAATAAATACTCCATTCATGATTATTGTAGCAATAATTAGAAAAATATAAAATAAAATAGTAGGCTAGTTCTCGCCTTCCTTGATATGATGATGTATTAACCTCCGATTGTGTCAAACTTACCTGATATAAAACTAAATACTTGATTTTTGTAATTTGTTTTTTTTTTCTCTACACTTATGCACTAGTTTTCTATTATCTGTTTTTGTTAATTTGTTTATTTTTATCCTGATTTTTACCTTTGTTTTTAAGGGCACGTATAAAAGCATGCAACTTCCCCCTTTTATAAAAATGTACCCTGTGGATAATGTGTAATGTGAAAAACCTACCCCTATAGGTCAAATCTACAAGAGCTTCATCAGACCAAAGTTAGAATACGCTTTTGCAGTGTGGAACCCGTACTTCATCAAAGATATTGAGCTTCTAGAAAAAGTACAAAGGCGAACAAGCAAAATACCACCAGAGCTACGAGATCTGACGTACCCAGAGAGACTGGCAAGGCTAAACCTAACCACCCTCAAGGAGAGAAGACACAGGGGAGATTTGATAGAGACTTACAAAATAACGAGTAATTATTACAAGTGTAACATTCACAACATTTTCCACCAAAACCATAACCAACATCTACGCAGGCACTCAAAAAAGCTTGAGAAGGAAAGAACAGCAAAACTGCAAAGGAGAAATTTTCTATGTAACCGGATTGTGTATTCGTGGAATGCTTTAGAGGAAGAGACAGTGACTGCGCCAAATACAAATGCATTTAAAAACAGAGTAGACAGAGAGCTGAAACAAAATGCTGACAGAACAATACACTACAGTGCTTGAGGAACAAGAAACAAACATGCTCAAGAAACAATAGCTTCATCGGTTTCACCGCCTGCTATTGGAAATACATGATGACGACATGATGATGATGACATTATAGTAATATTGTATTTTTTAATATTTTCCAAAATAAAGGCACTTTTTCATGATTTGAGATAAATATATTTATTATTATAAGTTGCAGACATCTTTTGTGTTTCATATCATTAATTTTTTACTGAGTATTGAACCTCATCATTGCCTTCCTTCACACTTTATTTAGACTCGGCAGGACTGGACTAAGCTCCCTAATTTTTGTGTATGGACACAGCTTTTTTGTTGCAAATTTTTTATGCTATTTAGCTAGGAAAAAAAATATCTGACCCCATCTATTTCAGAAACTATCAACTTTTGCATGAATGTACTACATATTAACTACTTTTAATATTAGGAAATATTCAACATAACACACTACAATATAGAACAGGGTAATTATAATAAAGGATACTTACCTCTGTCTGATGTCATAGCAATAACTAGTTTTTGTGGAACATCCTCTGGTGCAGCAATCTCAGCTTTCTCATAAAATTGTTTGGCACCATTGCCAATGGGTCTTACCTATGAAATATAAGCCAATCAAAATAATAAATGAGCAGAAACTTACACATTATACAATAAAAATTCACAGATATAAAATAAAGTAGGTATCTACAGTATCCATTTTGAATAAATATGTTAAAGGTAAAGGCAATGGTTTAGAAGTAAAACCAGGAAATAATATTTAAAATTTGAAGTTATTTAATTTCTTTCACATAAATTATAGGTAGTTATGCACTTATACACATTACATATTTACCTGTTTCAATTCACGTTCTGCTCTAGCATATTTTGCAGCTGACACCATCTTCATTGACTGGGTGATTTTTTGAATGTTCTTTACCGATTTCAAACGCATTGAGATAGCCTTTAAGGTGGCCATACCCCTCTGCTGCGGTTGAATGGGAGCATTTTGTGCCACGAGGGTGACCACAGTACCAAATCGACCTAACATTGTTCTTTACTCTAATGAAAAAGAAAATTACATTATTAAAATTCAGTAGCAGTACCTACACAAATAAAATGTTGCTCCTTTTCCTGATTAAATAGCTGCAGAATAAAGAATTTACACCCTACACCACAAAACTATAGACGAAGACCACTACCTTTGCCTGATTATGGGTGCAAAAACTACCATCCAAATTCCAAAACATACTATATTTTAACGTATTTCGTTTTCTTACATTTTAAGCAATATAAATATCCGAAACAGCCCTTTCGCTTTACTTAGAAACTAGTGCTTACCTCTTAATTATCAAATATAAAAAAAAATTATAATTTTTTAGCAAGTTATGTAATGTGCGGGTGTTATGTGCAGTTACCTATTAAAGCTCGTTTAAATGGCATTTAGGAAATCATTGCGCCGAAACCAATAAAGAAAATAATGGGGAAAGAATAACCTTATCCATAGGAAAAAACTAAATAAAGAATTCTGAATTAACAAAATATAAAATAAAATCTCTGGCTTAGACCAAAAAACTAACCTTTTGCCACTTCACTCCTTCACTGGCCGACAGAGTGACAGACTGACAGGCGACAGCCCAAGAATGCAGTGTTGCCAAGTTAATATACGTCAAAATATGTGGAAACACGAAAGTTCGGGATATCGGACAAATACGTAAAAAAATAATTTATTAAGCTTAGTTCATATAGATGCGAATCACGAATTGCGAATAATGCTTTGTTTAATTGGTCAATTTCAAATGTTTTAAAGAAATTGACCAATCAGAGCATTATTCCCAATTCATGATTCGCATCTTTATGTACCTTATTTTAAGGCCAGTTAACAGCCGTATTCACCATCCGGTGAAGACCGATGTTAGGTTAGATTTGCAAATCACATCTCTTGATTCGAGAATGGACGTACCAGTGGCGTAGCCAATGAGGGGGGAAAGGGGGCAGTCGCCCCCCTTGGCCTGGCGACCCTTTACTACTTAAAAAATAATTCTTAAAAAACAAGATCGATATTATTTTATTTTTGGTAAAGAAGAGCGATGGGAATAAACTTAATAAAACCGGTTCTGAGAGCGCGTCCCATCACATTAAATTAATTTTTTTTTATAATGCGGATTTTAACTTCATTTGGGGCCAGACCCCTGTTCCCTAAGGAGCATGAAGAAGGTGAATTCCTACGAAATTTGGGTGTGGACCCAAAAATTTTTTCCCTGCGGCGCTTTAGCTCCGCAATCTGCGCCCCTGCGATAGTTCGCCCCGACCCCCCCGCCACAAAATGCTGGCTACGCCACTGGGACGTACTGGACGTCTATTCTCCAAATTTAGAAAGTAAGTGCCTATTCAGTTATGATGTGAAATTAAATTTTTGAGTTCTGTGTGTGAAATCATATATGGTTACATATTTTTGTTAACTGTATGTACACGGAACAGTTATGAACGCTCTTCTCATAATACGTATATAATCCCATTATTTTAGAAAATTCCGAGACACGGTATAATTTCTGCATGTATTTTTATAAAAGAAAAAATTATGAAGGAAAACATGAAATTCTAGATGGTAGATATTTCCTCCGTCAGATGAAACAATTTAACTGTCAATTTTTTTGTATTTCTTAGGAATATTATATATATATATTGCATAATTTGGTTAATATTTTATTTGATTTGCTTTAGTCGTTTACAAAGAATAAATTAAAAATAATAAAAAATCGTTTTGCACGGCTTGAAAAAGTTATTAAAAATACGGCCTTAGATCTGTTTTGTCCGACCTATATAGTGTAAACTTGAATACAAGAGGTCTAACGATACTCTGACAATTTAAATAATTTTATCTTATTTTATACGGGGTGTCCAAAATTTGGTTCCGAAAATGACAACCTTCAAACTAGTTTTCCTTAACATTTTCAAATGAAGCACCCTGTATATTATTTTACTATCTAATGCAGAATTTAAATACATAATATATGTATGTTCTTTTTTTTTACAATTTTTTATCAATTATTTCTCTTTAAATTTTGAAACAATTTTGCTTTATGGCCATTTGCACGTTTTTGTGTCCCCTTAAATTATAAATTTTAGCTACCAACGAACATAATATATATATGGACACTGCGAGGACCAAAAGCTCTTCTTCTGGCTGGTGTAACTAATGTCACACACTAATATTTGTCGTAGTTAAAAAAATCTTTAAAGGCAAAAATAAAAATATGGGCGACAAACCAAAAATAAGTCAAAAATCGATATTTTGAGAGTTTGATCTAATTTGATGACACGCGCATTTATGCCAAAAAAATTAGAGTAAGTTCTAAATATTATGTATTTCTCATGCAGAAATGTATGCTATTTTTTCGTGGTTATTTCATATCATACACGCTGCAATAATTTCATGCAAAAATACATGCAGAATGCAGAATAAATACATGCAGAAATTGCACAGCGTGAAGGGCTCTTAACTCTTAATGAAAGTGAATCAAAGAACTAAACACTTAAAGGGAAATGAAAGTCTGTCTTTACCACCAAAATTTTTTTTATTAACTACGCTACACCCTAGATTTGGGTATCGAGGGCATATATATGGGAGGGATTCACCATATGAGTTAGATGTTGTAAGGTTGGATTGTGGGTCGAAGATACACCTATGATGGTAAAGTCTTTATTAATGCACAATATATACGATTATTACAGTAAATGGTGTAAGTCAGGCCGGATCCACACAAGGATGCCGGTGTACTATATGTCGGTAACACAGTGAAAGCGTCGAGCCGGATCCACGCAAGGATGCCGGTGTAGTTGGCTATTAGGATCCACGCAAGGATGCCTAAGTAGCAGTGCTGGCTATCAGGACCCACACAAGGGTGCCAAAGTAGCCGGGTTGGTTCGCAGAGCGTAACTTCTCCGTAAGAGCAAGGATCCACGCAAGGATGCCAAGGCAGAAGCAGAGAAGAGGAGCTCGTGAGGAACTGCCGTCTCAGGGCTCGGGGCTGCCTTTTTGATCGCTCCGGCGGCTGGGTCCGTGACGTTAGAGGGTGGGGGTGCTGGCTGGTACGGGCTCGAGCGGGCCGTGGCGACGGTGGCGGCACTGAGAGGGGTAGTACGGCGAGTTTAGATACTACAGGGGGTGTTGTGTTACAATCTCCCCCTCAGAGCCTAGGTGACGTCCTCGTCCTTGGCTCTGTTGGCTGGGTCTTCTGGGGGTCTTCCTGGCTTCAGAAGGGGTACTGCAGGCACTGTTGGGGTCTTCCGGGGTCGTCCTTGCTTCCGAAGGGGTACCGCAGGCACTGGTGGGGTCTTGGGTACGTCCAGGTCGGATGGAGGTCTGTAGGGCGTCAGGGCGGATACGTGGTAGGGCCCAAATTCTTCATCTGGCTGCTCTGGGTGGGCAATCTTGTAACTGGTAGGTCCTGGGTGCTGGGTGATCACGTAGGGTCCATCACGTCGGAGGGCCAACTTGGTGGAACGGTGCTGGGCCTTGTTGCTCAGCGTGTGGGAGGTGACGTAGACGTAGTCTCCGGGTTGGAGGTCTGGGGAGGGGCGTCTTCGGGAGTCTGCGTGAATCTTGCGGCGATCTTGCTCCTTTTCATGCGTTTCTCGTGCTAGGTGCAAAGTGTCGGCGATTGCGTCACAGTGGGTATAAAGGTTTCCTGCTGAACGATGGCGCGAAGATCATGGGTGACTTCTACAGATGAGCGCAGCTCCTGTCCGAATATCAAGTAGGCTGGCGAGTATCCTGTGGACTGGCAACGGGCGGTATTCATTGCGAAACGAATAGCGGGTAACTTCTCAGGCCAGGTGGTGTGATCTTGTCCGACTTGTATGGCTAGTTGAGTTTTTAGATCTCGGTTTCGTCGTTTTATCGGATTAGCAGCAGGGTGGTAAACGGGGGTGAGGCATTGGTCGATTCCCAGACAATGGGTGACGCATTGCATGACTGCGCTGACGAATTGGGGTCCATTGTCGCTGATAATGCGGCGAGGTAATTCAAATCGGAGGCAAACTTCGTTGACCATGGTCCAAGCACATTCTTCCGCGGTGGCTTGAGATAAGGCGAACACTTCTATCCAGCGAGAGGCGGTGTCTTCAATGGCGAGAACCCATTTCTTCTGATCGGAACTTTCGGGTAAGGGGCCGAATAGGTCCATTGCAATTATTTTGAAACGATGACGCATAGCTGGCGTCTGTATTAGTCCGGCGGGCACTAGGTTGGTTGGTTTGTATTTTTGGCATTCGGGGCATGTTCTAACATATTCTGTTACCGCGCGTCGAATACCGGGCCAATAAAACCTTTGGAGGATTTTGTTGAGGGTCCTGTCTGTCCCGTAGTGTCCGGCAACTGGAGAATTATGGCATTCCTGTAGTATCTTCTGGCGGTCCTGGCTAGGAACTACTAGTTGTGCTTCATCTGACCCACTATCTGGATTGTAGCGATACAGTACTCCGTGTAAGCAAAGGTATCCTCGGGAGGTCCATGGAGCAGTGTCTTCCAAGGAGTCTTGATCAAAGCAGACTAGGATCTTCTTGAGTTCGGGGTCTTCCAACTGAGAGGTGCGCAGGGTGATGGCACTCGTGCTAGGAAGGTCGATACTGATTAAGCGAATATCGGGTGACGAGTCTTCGCTGTCAGGCATGGGAGGTCGTGATAATGTATCGGCTACGACGTTGGCTTTCCCAGGAACATAGCTGATTTGTAGGTTGTATGGTTGCAGTTGCAAGGCCCATCTTGCTAGGCGGCCGGCGGGCGATCGGAGAGTCATCAGCCATTTGAGTGGTTGGTGATCGGTAATGACAATAACGGAAGTCTCCTCCAAGTATCCTCTAAAGCGGTTGACGGCCCATACAATGGCAAGTGCTTCTCTCTCGGTGGTGGAGTAGTTTCTTTCGGGGGCGGTGAGGAGGCGACTGGCGTACTCAATGGGCCTCTCATCATGACCCTCCCCCTGGAGTAAAGCTGCTCCAAGGGCGTAGGCACTGGCATCGGTTCGGAGAATAAAGGGTTGTTCATGCTCAGCTTGGCGTAGAACGGGGGCGGCTGTCAGCGCGTCTTTAAGTTTTTGGAAGGCTTGCTGTTGTTCTTTGTCCCATGTCCAGGTGGCTTTCTTGCGTGTAAAGACTCCGGGGCGTTGGCATCCGAAGCATCTGATGCTGTTTCCTTGGGAGTTGGCGCTCGTCAGTGGCGCTGGGAGATTTTCCTTGTTTGCTTGGCTGGCTTGCTTTTTCCTACACACGGAGACGTCGTGTCCTATATTCCGACAAAACTGGCAACGAGTTTTTAGTTTTCTTGCTTTGGTCTCCTCTGTGGTATCTTCAGGAACCTCAACAAGTCGGGTGCGCGTCAGTAGGGCGGCAAGGGTGTCGACGCTATCACGGGGATTCTGTCCCGAATTCCTTTGGTTAGAAGTCCGTATATCATGTCCAGCTGCATTGATTCTAGCAAGGGTGCATCAATGTGGGTAAGCAAGGCGCGCTTCTCTGCAATGAATTGTCCTGTTGGAGTGTTGGTCCCTTGTCTGCTTCCAAACAGGTTTTGGTATACTTGGTATGCCGGTAATCGGGGTGCAAACTCGTTCCTGATTAGGATTTTGGCGTCCTCCCATGTGTGTACTGCTGATTTCACTCCAGTCCACCAGGTGTGCACAAAACCTTCTAGTAATAATGCTAGGCCTCGAATAGCGTTGGCATCTGATATTCCTTCGCTCTGTTTGAAGAAATCGGCACTGTCAAGGAAGTCATCGACGGCTTCCTGGGTCCTTGTTCCATGGAAACGTGCTGGACAATGGGTAAAATGCTTGGCTGGGGCTGCTGGAGGCTGAAGTTGCGTTATTAAATCCTGCAGGGCTTCCGCAACCAGCGCTATCGCCGCTTGTTGCGCCATCGCAGCTTGTTGACGTGTGACTGGAATTTTACTGATGTGTGGTGTAGACGGCGATGAGATCCAGGGGTTCCTGATGGATTCGGTGGTCGTCTGGCTGTTCCACAGGAGTGCAGAGAAAATTACACTCGCAGCCGAGTAGGCACAGTATTCTACTAGTAGCTAACACTATGTACACTATTTCCATTCACTTGAAGAAATTGTCTATTTATCCTCGAGCCCCACACGTTGGGCTGCCACTGTAAGGTTGGATTGTGGGTCGAAGATACACCTATGATGGTAAAGTCTTTATTAATGCACAATATATACAATTACAGTAAATGGTGTAAGTCAGGCCGGATCCACACAAGGATGCCGGTGTACTATATGTCGGTAACACAGTGAAAGCGTCGAGCCGGATCCACGCAAGGATGCCGGTGTAGTTGGCTATTAGGATCCACGCAAGGATGCCTAAGTAGCAGTGCTGGCTATCAGGACCCACACAAGGGTGCCAAAGTAGCCGGGTTGGTTCGCAGAGCGTTACTTCTCGAGCAAGGATCCACGCAAGGATGCCAAGGCAGAAGCAGAGAAGAGGAGCTCGTGAGGAACTGCCATCTCAGGGCTCGGGGCTGCCTTTTTGATCGCTCCGGCGGCTGGGTCCGTGACGTTAGAGGGTGGGGGTGCTGGCTGGTACGGGCTCGAGCGGGCCGTGGCGACGGTGGCGGCACTGAGAGGGGTAGTACGGCGAGTTTAGATACTACAGGGGGTGTTGTGTTACAATGTTCAATATACATTCAAGTTTGAAAATTGAGTCGGACTAGTTTCGACCTTAGAAAAGATCATCATCAGCAACTCTATATAATTATAATGTAAACAAGGTAAAACACAGTAGTGGATGGTTCAATGAATGTGTGTGCCTGCCCATGGACTTGACTAGGAACGTCCCTTTGGCTACACAAATAGGTTAAGAATAAGGGGTTAGTTGATACACTTGTTGAGTATTGAGTGTAGAGGTTTTATATTTATTTGACGTAGGCTAATAACTGTAAACAGTAGGAGAAATAGGTCTTAAACAAGTTTGTTTTTACTCTTGACCCATGCTAGTAGAGAAATGATTTTATTTATTTTCATTACATATATTATTGAGAGAAAAGGATTATGATTTTGAATTTGTGGTGGTATTCTTTGTGGAATAGACTTTTTAATTAAGGTGGGTTAATTTTTAATTTTTAATATAACATTTTTAGATGTAAGATAGAATATATTCTATTTCCAATCTAAGTTAAAAGAAATTATGGTAACAGCAAATTACAATGTTAAATATGGCAGATTTCAGCAATTATTCAAAGTCACTGACAAGATACATTTAGTAAAATATGGTTCAATACGAAATATGCATAAAATAAATGGAATTAATTAAACTTTTACTTACAACAGTAAATCACAATTATGTAAGCTAGCATTTCTCTCTCACACTCGATGGTTCTAGGTTTCTTTGCTCTGTACAGCTCGGTTATTAACCCACACCTGAATTATAGAATAGGAGGGGGGCCCCTCTTATTTCTATGACCTGAACGGGTTTTGGGCTGAAATATAGGTCGTTGAGCTCTACTTTCAGGTAAAGAATCCCCTTCTCTGAGAATCGGCTAAAGATTTAGATAAGTTTCGCTTGCGAATGTATTAAGTCTATTTTTAACTGTAAAGTTTGTAAGTTTATGAGAAAAGCTTCACTGAAAATATTAATCTCGAACTGAGTATGTTTTTGGTAATTAAACTGTTTTTAAAATACTGTAATTCTAATTTTAATTTATTTGGTTAAACCGGGGTCT
Source organism: Polydrusus tereticollis (assembly GCA_963920685.1). Lineage (NCBI taxonomy): Eukaryota > Metazoa > Arthropoda > Insecta > Coleoptera > Curculionidae > Polydrusus > Polydrusus tereticollis. Next base: position 148,104,405 of record OY987326.1, read on the forward strand.
TAAAAGAATATTTATAATCGTTCTCTCAGGGAATTAGTTACTAAACTTTTGGAAGAAGCGGTGTATGTTTTGACTAATTTTGACTTAGGTCGCGGCACTATACTTGGATAAATTTTAATGAAAGTGTCTCTTACTTTTTAATACTTTGACTGTACTGTGTGGCGTAGATAGGTTTTCTTTGTTTTCAATTATTTTAATTTATTTTGTAAAGAAACTGAACTGCACTGAACTGAACTTTCTACTTTGAACTGCACTGACTTCTTCTGGTCTGTTGTGAATTGTAGTGAACTTTTTGTATACTATTGGGAACTTTACTTAAGTGTTTTTTTCTAGGCGAGTTAGCGTTTTTATAGCTTTTCTAAATTTGCGTAGGTGTAAAATGGGAATCTTGACCATCCCATCCGAGTAAGTAAGGGAAATTTTTAAGTCCAACTCCGCCTTCAAGAGGTGGATTGAAATGTCCCTTCTACTTCACTAAGGTGGTATGCGGTCATCAGTTACGAATTCTTTTCTAAGAATATAATGTGAAATCAAATAAAATTTTATATAAAACGATTAATTTTTATGACGGTCTTCCGTTTTAAGCTTCTATTTCGGAGTTGGTTCGAGATGATCTCATTTTTTGTGGGAAGGCATTAGAATACTTGAATTTTTTGGTGGTTTGATGTATCCAATGAAAATTTAATATATTTTGAAATAGTAGGACTCGGGGCTGGAAATATTTTGTGGGCGTGGAGAGATATGCGCACTGATATGGTAATTGTCATTTTTTCTGGACGCTTGTGGCAGGCGAATAACGTGATGCTAATAACCTTTTGAAAAGATGAACTTGTATTATTTTTACTTTGATAATATGGATTATTTTTCATTGATTTAGGTATCTTATTTGAAACATTTTTATTTAGAAATACATCAGGACTTCGCAGTCCGTCACAAAATCATCAATCCTTAGGATAAACTGGAGAGTAAAGCTGGATTTATAAACTCGAAAAGTTGGTGAGGTTGAAGTTATGATCAAGTTGGTGAGGTTAGATAGGTATTCCGAACTCCGAACATAAAAATTGGTTATCTCGAACTACCCGGGCCGGGAACTTTTCGAACCTCTCGAGCTTTACATGAACAACATGAACGAGTGTATAAATGGAACTTGAGTGTTCCCTTTAGTTTAAATTGAACTCCTATTTCCAACACCAACTGAACCTCAACCTCGCCAACTTTTCGAGTTTATAAATCCAGCTTAATAAACCAAAACCCCCGTCATCGCAGATCGCAGATTCGTCATAACGTGAATAGACCTTTGCACGTATGTCACAAGAATAGAATCTTGTGCGTATAGCTTAAATTAAAATACCGTTAAGAATACCTTAAATACAATTTTCTCTTTTCGCCTTCTTGGAAGTTGTAGTCGATTAAGCTTTAAACAGCATTGAATGGTTATATTTAGTACGATCATTCGACCATAGATTTCATGGATTTAAAAATGCAACATGGAACTTTATGGCAACATTGTACGCATGTGCAAAGCAAGTTGGTTGTTCTCCTCTTTCCTCTGAAAATTTTTAAATGTTTAATGTTTTTATCCTACCTTTAAAAAAATGACCTCTTTCCGTTTAATTCGTAATGTAGGGCTCACAATTTCACAACAAAAAGTACTTTTGACAGAACATAAACAATTATTTTCAGTATGCCGCTTTTGTCAAATATTGCGACATAACCATGCAAATTTTTTTCACCGGGATATTTTTCTGGCAAATTCAAAGAGCAAGTTTTCGACTCGAGCCCATAAAAATAATCCTGCCCCGAAAGAGGACGAGAAAAAACATGTAAACGTTGGGACTATTGGCCATGTAGATCATGGAAAAACTACTCTTACTGCAGCTATAACAAAATATTTACAGAAAGAAGGTCTAGCCAAGTATATATCATATGACGAAATTGATAGAGCACCAGAAGAGAAAGCCAGAGGTAATTTCTGTATTCTTGTATGTGTAATTATACTGGTGCTTTGAAGGCAATATGTGTAACTGACAATTCACTAACTTTAAGAAAGACATCACAGATTTAAGTGTTCGACCCACATATCTGCATCTACTAAGGCGCTTTGTTTTATTCTTAAATCTAATGGAGGTTGATGGGCGTCGTTCAATGCCAAAGGTACATCACACTCAGTAGAAACTTCCAAGACATTTGAAAAAACCAAATCCAGCATAGTATTGTTAAAATTGGTAATCTTATTCTGGACTAGATCATATAAACAACAAGAATGAAATAAAGTTTTTCCAGTCATTGATAGCTAAATATTTATTTATGTAATAGATTTTATCTGTAGACCATTATTTATTAGGCATGGCATACTTATATTAATATGTTTATTTATCTTAGAGCCAGTCTCTCCACTGCACAAAAATTGCTTTCATCAACTTGAAAATGCATCAACACCACACACATATAACACGCGACAAAACTAAAATATAAGCCTTCGTATACCTAGGCTCACTTTGACCAAACGGTTAATAATCTATGAAAGTCTCGGGATCTACAACCACTTGAGTATCGAGTGTAGACAATTGTCATATCTCCAGTTCCGCAGAAGGGTGAAGAGTGTTTTATTTCAGAGGGCATATTACAGATTGGAATGTTTGTTCAATTTAATTAAACAAATCTACAACTAAGGCAATCAGCTAAATTTAATTAAAACAAAAAATGTTATTTCTTTCCTTGTGGCAAAACTTGCACTTTACAAATACGTGAGGTTGCATCCTCCTAATTAATTATTTTTATTGTTAAATATTTTTTCTTAATAATTGAATAATTTTAAAATTGATTTAATTACACTAACAAATTACCCTAATGCCCCTATTTAACCACAAAATGTCTGAATAACATGAACGGAGTTGCCGCCTAGAAGTGAGTTTTGAGAGCAGCAAAGTTTACTGAATAAAATATATTGAGGTAACACGCGTGCCGTCGCCACCTGCTCCATGTTGTTGACTTAGAAATGTAGTTTAATTCAGATGAATATGAAGAATAATTCATACACAACATATCAATAGTGTTTTGGCACCCAGTTCTGCAGAAGGGTGAAGAGTGTTTTATTTCAGAGGGCATATTACAGATTGGAATGTTTGTTCAATTTAATTAAACAAATCTACAACTAAGGCAATCAGCTAAATTTAATTAAAACAAAAAATGTTATTTCTTTCCTTGTGGCAAAACTTGCACTTTACAAATACGTGAGGTTGCATCCTGCTAATTAATTATTTTTATTGTTAAATACTTACTTTTTCTTAATAATTGAATAATTTTAAAATTGATTTAATTACACTAACAAATTACCCTAATGACCCTATTTAACCACAAAATGTCTGAATAACATGAACGGAGTTGCCGCCTAGAAGTGAGTTTTGAGAGCAGCAAAGTTTACAGAATAAAATATATTGAGGTAACACGCGTGCCGTCGCCACCTGCTCCATGTTGTTGACTTAGAAATGTAGTTTAATTCAGATGAATATGAAGAATAATCCATACACAACATATCAATAGTGTTTTGGCACCCAGGTCAGAGATTGATAATAATTAATTCAAAAATGGCAGGGATCCGAACAACACAGAAGGATTACAAAGGAAATTGTATTAATTAAACCTGATTAGTGCTACTCAAGATTAAAATAATACCTTTGAAAATTGGATAAAATAAAGTTAAATGAATCAAAATTGATAATCAAATAATAAGGTTAACCAAAAGCGTTTATTTATATATTTTTCTGTTATGTAAAAACCCAAAAAAATGCAACTGATTATCACCAGACATTTTAATTTATAAGAAAAATTAAAAAAACTCAATTTTCGGGACACCGAACTTTCTTCTAAATTAATCCGCGCCACACAGTAAGCCACTCTGTATTTGACGAGGTGATTCAACTTATATTTTATTTTGTAATTAATTGTAGTGTGAACTCAAACCACTTTATTATATTAAGTACCGACCACGGCAGGTAGTTGTGATTAACAGATCGATTTAAGAGTACCAAAAAGCCATTATAAAAAGTTATTACTGTTAATGTCCACCAATAATTATTCCAAATAATATTGGTCCTAATATAATACATTAGGCGACGGTTACCTTATTTAGTTATGGTATTTAAAACTTATTCTGAGCAAAATTAATTTAGATTTTTATCCAAGAAACTGTTTTTAGGCATAACTATTAACGCATGCCACGTTGGTTATAGTACTAAAACTCGCCACTATGCTCATACAGATTGCCCAGGACATGCGGACTACATAAAAAACATGATTTCGGGGGCCTCTCAAATGGATGGAGCTATTTTAGTTGTAGCAGCTACTGATGGACAGATGCCACAAACAAGAGAACATTTATTACTAGCGAAACAAGTTGGAATATCCAAGATTGTTGTATATGTTAATAAGGTCGACATAGTGGATCAAGAGGTAGGGTTGGTTAATCGAGCGTTAAAAAAAGTTGTCAAAAGCGATTTGTAGGTTGTGGATCTTGTAGAACTTGAATTAAGAGAGTTACTGGAAGATTTTGGATTTGATGGTGAGAATTCCCCTATTATTTTTGGTTCGGCTCTAGATGCCTTAAATGGCAAGGATACAGATATAGGTAAGCTGTCAGATTACTAAAAATAATCGAAAAAATACATGACTATCTGCAGAAATGTCTTACTTTAGTGTGTTGCTTGTCCAACTAAATATTTTTAAACTAAATTATGCCTTTTCGTTTACTTTCTCGCAGGGTTGGGCAAAATTTGATTTTTATTAAAAAATCAAAAATCATTGATTTCTTTGATTTTTATTGATTATTAAAAAAATTTAACATTTTTCTCTCTTTTCAAATTAATACAAATGATTTTAATGTCGGTCTAACAATATAGTAGGTTTAATTCTACCCAAAATGTTGTCAGAACGCGCTTCTTGCAAGAAAAGTTCTGTCGCGACTTGATTCTTTCCCGATCTATAAATTGCCGTGGCCAAATAATATGTCTCGCGTATTTTGATGTTAATTGTTCAAGGGAGTGGAAGTAAATAGTTTTTTAATGTGTTATATTGTTCATTGTTCTGAATTAAAAATAAATAGTTTCATTAAATCATGATTTTTTTTTTAAATAAAGTGATTTAAATCATGATTTAAAATAAAATCAAGTGATTTAAATCATGATTTAAATCGTGATTTAAATCACTTGATTTAAATCAGCCCAACCCTGCTTTCTCGCTAACTATACCGTTCTTAAGGTATTTACATTTAAAACATGTTTGTCTTGATAAACAGTGTCTATCTAAAGACCTCATAGCTTTTTATCAACAAAATTTGACAAACTTGAATTTTGATATCTCACATAATTTATCTAAAATAGTAATTACTACTTTTAAATATCAATTTGTTACATTGCCTTTAAAAATGGCGGAGAGACGTCATCTTCATTTTTTTTTCCAAATGTAAGTGGGATTTAGTTATGCCTATTTGATAGCGCGGTTCAATCTGCCAGCTATCCCCAAGTTGTCGGATATTTGAAGGCTCGACAACGTGCAAATTTATACAATGAATAACATGGTTTTGCTACTGTAGGATTCAAAAAGATTTAAGATACGTGTCCGTTGAAATTAAATTTTAATAAACGACTATTTCTATTTCTAGGGTACAGGGTTATCCAACCAAGACTAGACAAGGCGATTTTTTGACTTTTCCTGTACTTTTATAAAAAAACTGAAATAGCCATCTTAAGTCATTTTCTCCCGCAAATTCGAATATCTTCAGCAAAAAACAATTGAACATCAAACAAAAGTACTAGGGGTCACTTTGATATTTTTTTAAATGGGATGCCGTATTTTTAATGAGCTTATCCGATTTCTCATATAAATTTTGATCTAAAATGTTGGATTTTTAATTCAAAAACGCCTTTTTTCTTCAGTTTTAAATTCGGAAAATGTTAAAAAAAAAAAAAAAATAAATTAAAAATCCAACATTTTAGTGAGAAATCGGATAAGCTCATTAAAAATACGGCATCCCATTTAAAAAAATATCAAAGTGACCTCTAGTACTTTTGTTTGATGTTCAATTGTTTTTTGCTGAAGATATTCGAATTCGCGGGAGAAAATGACTTAAGATGGCTATTTCAGTTTTTTTATAAAAGTACAGGAAAAGTCAAAAAAATCGCCTTGTCTAGTCTTGGTTGGATAACCCTGTACATGGCCTTTTTTTAAAAAAACTAAGGAAATTAATGAAAAAATGTAACCAAAGGTACTCATATTTAGGCATGTTTTAAGGTTAATATCGCCGCTAATAATTAAAAAAAAAAGGTCCATGTACCTTAGAGCTCTCAAGTCTTATCTTTACAATCCCAAAAATTTAGACATATCCATTTCGTAATAAGACTGTCATCTTGCAGCGCGCGAAGCATGTTTTTGTCGAAATGTATTAGAAGTTGCTTATCTACAGCTATATTTATTCTCAGTCGATGTGAAACAATCGATATGGAGGCAGATTATAATGCATTGAGAAAAATCTAAGTTAGGAAAGTAATACTTATTGAGTTATGCAAATTTTATTATCTAAATAAAGGGGAATTAATTAGATTGAGTAATTTAATAAGAATCTGCATTACAAATTTTTATTCTAGAAGTTTTATTACTAGCTTAAGATAAAATACTTATTACTATTATTACATTGACTTGAAAACTATTAAGAGAAATATTGGCATTATTCTAAACTATTTAAGAGTTATAATGGTTATAACTAGCGATGGGCTTATTCGTTCTTTTTACTGAACTAGTTCGCGCGAACTAGTTTGCAATAGCGAACTAGTTCGCGAACGAACTACTCTAGCGGAATTTGAAAAAGCAAGCCGTGTGTTTTAATCAGGTCGGCGGTCGGTGGCAGTGTCAGCCGAACAGCCGAACGTAGAATGTTGCAATATACTTGGCAGCGCACATAATGCGGGGATTCACAGTATAGTCACAAGTCGCAGCAGTTATTTTATTACGGCTCTGGGAGTTTTTAAATTTATTTGTTTGTTTGTTACTTTTTATTATAGAAAATCAAAATGAATCTTTGTTGTCGTAGCGATATATGAATTATGCTCAATTTTTGACCAAAGAGTTTAAAAGTTTTGTTTTTATTTTTTGAGATATTGTTTTTTAGCTAGTATAAGTAGGTATGCATATTATTTTTTACCAAAGAAATTTCTTGTTTTTTGGTTAGATTTGTTTTTTAGTAGGTACTATGCGTATGTCATAATGCTATTTGTTATTCTTGCTTTGTACCCTTTTAAAACACCTTATTTTTCTTATTTGTTTTGGTAAATATAATACCTTTATATTGTCTAGTCTAAGGCATATTCAACTATTTACTATTAATTAAAGCAACTTGAACTAACCTAAACTAACCCATTGCCCATTTCCATTTATTTAATTTCCTAATGTAGTCCGCGAAAACTCACATCAGATTGCCATGCCAAACATGTCGATGTCACCGGGCTCAATCGTTCGCACTCATACTCATAGAATCGCAGTTCGCACTTCTTCCACGCATCAGCCGTTCGACGTCGGGCGCTGGTCGGACCTCGGATCCCTTAATAGTTCGCAGCGAACTAGTTCGTTCAGGTTGAGAACTAGTTCGTATAGTTCACCATTAAGAATAGTTCGTTTTAGTAGTTTGTTCGCGAACTACCCATCTCTAGTTATAACATATAGATATAATTACTTACCTTTCTTCTAATAAAATCCTATGCACAGTAGAACGAGTAACGCCCAAGTCTCTAACAATTAATCTAATACTAATTTGTGGATTAAATTCCACATATGCCAAAACGTTTACAATGTTTTCCTTGGTTCGACCTCGGCGGCGTCTGCGATATACAGGGCGACGAATACTTCCAGTAGTACGAAAACGACTAGCTAAACGATTAAACATTCTACTGTCGTATCGGCGCCTTTGAGGGTATCGTACTGCGTAAACCCGTTCAGCAATTGTTGCATTTCCCAAACATTCAAAATACACCGCAGTGATGTCAACCATTCTTCAAGTAACAGAGGCATTTTGAAAATCAAATACGACACAACACTGTTGGCACGACAAAAATTTTGACGTAATAATGAAAGGTGACACGCGTGCACAGTTTTAATTTATATTTTGTTTTTCCAAGGCCTATTACTCTTAAAAAACATTTACAATGGCAACTTGAAAATAAAATCATAATGTTCCGTAATTAAATAAATAAATAAATAACCGTTTATTGTCTAACAGGATACAAGCCCAATCTAAAGACAATTGTACAATAATAATGAATTAATGAAAATGTTGTACTTAAAGTAAGTAAGAAAAAAGTAAGAAAATGTAAAATAAGTAACAAGTTATAATAATAATAACAATAGTAAATAAAAAATAACAATAGCAAGAGCTAAGTTGGATTTTCCATCATAGAGAGCTTCAATTTGCTTTTAAATTTTTGAAAAGAGTCGCTGAATATTATGATTATTCAATCAATCAATCAATCAATCAATCAATCAATAATTTATTTATGTCAATACATACAAATGTTTACACACGTCAAAAAATTTGAATATAAAATTTGGAAATAAAAATTATTACTATACTACCTATTAATCATTACTACAAATTTAAAATATGGACTATAAACAATAATAACGTCCAGACTAACAAATAATACACGAAAATATATAAAATCAATTAAAAACACTATTACAAAGACTATTACAGCTTACAACAGATTAAAATTTGAGTTGAAGTACTCCTCAGGGGAGTAGAAAGCATGACTAGTAAGGAACTTTTTAACACGGCTCTTAAACATTGAGAGTGGCAACTCTCTTATCCTAACAGGCAATGCGTTAAAGCACTTGATCGCCCAATACCCCGGGCCATCCTGACACCTTCGCAGGCGCTGGTAAGCAGGAACCAGATTACCCCTGGCTCGGGTACTATATTCATGCACATCCTGATGCGTCAAAAACGAATCGAGATTCTGTCTCACATACACCAGGCACGCAAACACATACAAACAAGGCACAGTTAAGATTTTCAAATTAATGAAAGTATTCCTGCAATCCTCTCTATAGGCCAAACCAGATATCACCCTAACAGCCCTCCTCTGCAGTCCAAAAACTCTTCGCCACCCTGCCGAATGTCCCCATGCAAGGATTGCATAGTTAATGTGAGTGTGAAAAACTGCAAAATATGTTGTTCGTCTTACATCAGAGGAGACACACTGAGAGATCTGTCGAAGAAGATAAATGCTCCTGGCTAGCTTCTTTGCAAGGGCACCAACATGTTCATTCCACCGCAATTCCGGATCCAGCACCACACCCAGAAATGACACTGACGACACATTTGGTGCACCCTGTAGCTCTCTAAGGGAGAAAATCGCCATCTGGGTCTTATCCGCGTTCAGCAGCAGCCTGTTAGAACAAAACCAGTGTTCTGCCCTATCCTGTGCCAACCTGGAAGCCTCCAACGCGCCTCCCAACGTATCAGCAGCAAGAGAGACAGTGGTGTCATCAGCAAAGAGGGTATATTTAGAAATTATATCGCTAAGAGGAAGGTCATTGATATATATTAAGAATAGTATGGGTCCCAGAATTGACCCCTGGGGCACCCCTATTTTGATTTGACTCATTGCTGAAGACACCCCAGCCACCCTCACTACTTGACGTCTGTGTTCCAGATATGAACGTATCAATTCCACACTTTTAGAGTTAAAGTTATAATATTCAAGTTTGCGGAGGAGGATACCATGGTTAACACAGTCGAAGGCCTTGCTCAAATCCAAGAATATGACAGACTCATACTGCTTCCTGCGAAAAGCATCCAGAATGGCAGATACAAGATCCATCACGGCATGAACTGTATTTCTGTCCTTCCTAAATCCAAATTGACTGGGGGAAAAAACATTTTCGGTATTGAAAAAATCTACCATTTGAATAGCCATACATTTCTCCAGAATTTTGGAAACCACAGGCAAAAGCGATATTGGCCTGTAGTTTTCAGGTTGTTCTCGATCCCCCTTTTTAAAGATAGGAGTTACACATGCAACCTTAAGAACATCTGGGAACACACCATTTCTTAAACACAGATTGATCAATTTGGTCAGTGGAGCAAGTATTTCATTTTTAACAGATTTTATAAGCTTTATATTAAGACCATATATGTCCCGGCTTTGTTTGTTATTTAGCTGATCCAAGATTTCCCTTATATTATTAAAACTTACCTCCGCGAACGAGAAGGCTGTCTGAGGTTTAGTGACGTTGTTTAGGTATGTTAAGGGGTCCGTATCTGTATCCGGAATACTACGAATCACATGGTCTGTTATATTAGAAAAAAAGTCATTGAATTGATTTGGGCTGGGTGAGGGTACGGTCTGGGTTTCCTGGGTCTTTTGTCGATGTTTATTTATTATTTGCCACATGGCCTTATTAGGGTTGGTGGAAGTGCGGATTAAGTTATCATTTGCCCTGATTTTAGCCTCATTTATAGATTGTCTATATTTTTTTTGTTGGTTTTTATATAGATTTTCTATATCTGGAATACTATACTGTGTTTTGAGCTCATGTAAAAAATTTAGATTATTCCGCATTTCCCTAAGATCATTATTAAACCATGAGATATTACAAGATTGGTCAGATCTTACGACATATGTTTTTTCTGGGAATGATTCAAAATATGCTTTCTCTAGGGTGTTTATAAAGATTTTAAATTTTTGGTTGACAGTAGTATTGTCATTGATAAAATCCCAGGGGGCACTGCATATCTCACTATAGAACAAGAGGAGACCCCTCTGAGTCATTGGTCTACATACCTTATGGGACTCAACAAAGCCATCCCCCCTGCGCTCTACCACACACTCCAACACTTGACCCATATGATCCGAGACATTCATCTCTACAACATTCACAGAACTCACAGTCACACCAGGACTTACAAGTACATTATCCAGACATGCCTCCCTCCTTGTGGCCTGGAAAACAGTCTGTCTCAAACCAAGGCTTTCCGCAATATCAATGAATTTCACCGCCTCAGGATGGCCTGTATTAAAGTGGATGTTAAAATCACCTGCAATTATGATATTATTGCTAAGTTTAAAACCAGACATAATTTTCTCTAATGTAATCAAAAAGGTATCAAAACAGCCCGAGGGCGAACGATACAGTGCCAAGATATAAGAGTTATAATGCTTCACGTAAACAGAACAATATTCAATACATTTGTCGATACTAAAACTAGAGTTTGTACAAACTGATACCTCAAGATTATTTCTGGCAAGGATCATAGTACCCCCACCAGAAGTTTCACTTCGTGCAGAGTACCCTGCCACTTTAAAGCCCTGGATTTGGAAGATAGTAGCTTCTTCTTGACATAGCCAATGTTCTGAGATGCACAAAATGTGTATATCTTTATCAGCGATAAATGCTTCAAGCTGACCACTTTTTTGCCGAATTGATCTCACATTTATGTGTAGTACACTTAAGCTGACTTTATCAGGTTTATTGTTATGACTTTTGCCATTTAATGGCGCTGGATGTTCATAAAATGGTTTATGATAACATCCCTAGGCCACAGTGTTGAGCACAGATATTGGTCTAGAGTACTCTGAGGTACAATAAGCCTAAAGGATGCTTTATGTTTGTCCTTCTTTGTCTGCATTTTTTCACATCTGCAGCTGTCACCCATTCCATTACATTTAAGGTAGTCCAGCACCTCACTTTGGGTGACATCTGGGGCGAGTCCGGACAAAAACAAAAATGCCATTCTCGGTGCTGTTTTAAGATTTCCCTCATTACCGTTGGAGCCCCTAAGAGGAGCCGGCCTACCAGAAGAGGGTCTATGTTTAGGCTTCCTAACAACCTTGGTCCAACTGTCTGCTTCCTCACTGCCAATCTGTTTGTCTACTCCAGGTGCTTGCTGATTAAGTGCAGCATCAACTGCCCTGCTTACTTGGCTTGGGGTTACTACTGCTAGCCCAGGCGCTGTATCATTTTGTTGATTATTACTGTTGTTTTCTGTAGGTTTATTAACTCCAGTACCATTTACAGGAGCTGTCCGTTGCGGATTCGGTGTCAAGTTTGAGGTTAAGGTTGAGTCCAGCTGAGAATCGGTATCGATATGGTAAATATCGATACGGTCACGATTTGATTCAGGATTATCACAGTTTGGAGCCGATGCATTGGAGCCGTTGGCCTTGGAGTGGTTGAGTGACTCTACCTGTTCTGTGGCGACTGGTAGGTCGATGCTAACTTCGTTTTCGATGCTGTTGCCGGTTCCGACGTACGTCGATTTCGATTGTTTACCATTTTTTTTGATGGGTTCTATAATTTTTTTATTCTGTTTTCCTTCAGAAACTTGGGATCCTTGGAATTTTTGTTTCCATAGCATGCAGTTTTCTTGCAAGATTCGGTTCTTATCTTCCATTTCTATCAAAAGTTTTTTCAGTAAGCTAATTTCTAGGTCCTTTGATAAAACGTCACTTTTAACCTCACTATCATTACCGCAGCATACAAGGCGATTTTTGTCTATAAAGTTGATCTCATTCGCCCAATCTCTTTTAGCACAGGACTTATGGAAGATACTTCCACACTTTATGCACAATGCAACACTAGAAACCTTTTTTTTACAGCACTTAAAAGGAACTTTATCAGGAGCGTCGCTATCACAAGATTTCTCAGCGGCGGCCATCTTGGAGAGTGTTATTGTTGTTGATATCTCCGGACTGAAAATAGATATTAACTTGCGGTTTTCGTTGACTTCTTAGACTTTTAATCATCCTTGTAATCAGGTAAAATTGAATATACTATTATATTTACAATTATGGAAAAAACGCGCAATGTTTGTGAAGTTGTAAGACAGCGCCCCCTAGCGCCTAGTGTAAAACACATATTGCCGTAGTTCATAAGATGATATATAGAGTGAGAAAAGCCCTTTTTAACAAAACTAAGTTTACTAAATTATGTTAAGCCATACCGGAGTTATCAGCATTTATTACAAATAATGTTGAACCTTCCCCCACCACTTTATTTGAAAAGTAACGAACACTTTCTATAGGTGAATTTTATTAATAAATCTTCGAAGTATACAAAAATGTTATTTTCGGGATACCTTAACTAGGCGACTTTTAAGGAAACTACGTGATTTATATTTTCCGTTACTGTTGCGCCCTCTAGTGCCAGTCTGAGAAACTTGAAAATAATTTCCAGCAATTTCTCATGACCACTTTACCTAATATTTTTTTTTTCAGCAAGCCATACGACTGACACTTTCTGAGATACGGCCGACAGCCATTCTTAGTGGGACACCCGGTACAGGGACATTTTTTTAAGTGTCTCACCCGATTGGCGAGTTTCCTGCTGACTATAATAAAAAATAAAACAGACTTTCTTCAATGATTTTCCGCAAGGAAGCCAAATTTAATGTCAAAAAATATATAAGTTCACAAATTTGACAGATACGACGCTATTTTGAATTTGTATTTTTTTATATGGCAACCCCCAATCAATAACTACACTAGTGAATTGCATTCCGCGAGCCGGTTTCAAAAATATATAGTTTTATTTATTTTCAGCCGTTTCGGAAATACGGGGGTGCCCTAATTGCCTTTATCGATTTTGTCTTTAAGTGTGTCACCCCTTTAATAAATATACCTTTTAAACTGAGAACCCCAATTTTTTTCACAGTTACATAATTTCCGGTGTCCGAGCTACCGACAGATATAGTAAATATATATATACGACAGATGTCGAAAAGTGACAAGTTTTGTTGGTTTTACGTAAGTGTTCTGTGTTTTATTGAATAAGAAGGAACAGAATAATGCAGTCCACTAAGAAGCTATCAAAGGGCTTTACAAGGGTTGCCATTTAGAAAAATTCAAAACGGCGTCCGATCTGTCACTCTTTGATATCTGTCGTATTTGTATATAGCGTAAATAGCTGGGCCACGGGAAATTATGTTACTGTGAAAAAATTGGGGTTGTCAGCTTAAAATATCTATTTATTAAAGGGTTGAGACACTTAATAGATTAAATCGGTAAGGGCAATTTAGGAACCCCCTTATTTCCGATACGGCTGAAAATAAATATCAACAACAATATGTTTTTGAAATCGGATTACGAAATGCAATTCACTTGTGTGGTTATTAATGAGGGTTGCCATTTAGAAAAATTCAAAATGGCCTCGTATCTGTCATTTTTTGACATCTGTTGTATTTGATTATAGTGTAAACAGCTCGGCTACGGGGAATTATGTAACTGTGCAAAAATTAGTGTTGTCAGCTAAAAGGTCTATTTATTAAAGGAGTGAGACACTTAAAAGACAAAATCGATGAGGGCAAATTAGGAACCCCCGTATTTCCGAAACGGCTAAAAATAAATATCTACAACTATAATATTATGTTTCTGAAATCGGATCGCGAAATGCAATTCACTCGTGTAGTTATTGATGAGGGTTGCCTTTTAAAAAATTCAAACTGGCGTGGTATCTATCAAATTTGTGAACGTATACATTTTTTGACATTAAATTTAGCTTCCTTGTGGAAAATCATTGAGGAAAATTTAAATTGTTTTTTATAATAGTCAGCAGGAAAATCGTCCAGCGGGTGAGATACTTAAAAAAATGTCCCACTTTACATTTTGTTCTAATACTATTATAATTTATTACGCCTTTTGTGTTCCCCTCACTGTTTTTTTTTAAGTATTAATAGATAATGTGTTTTTTTTTGGATGAAATTGTTTTTTGATTTTTATCTTGGGCAATAAAGCATATTTGTGACTTTGACTTTGTTAGCCATAAATTGGAACAAATTTACAATATATGTGTTGTATTTATAAGGTGACTAAGAGGCTACTAAAAATAAATTTCACACCATGCATACCACGCAGGGTATTGTGTGTCACGTGATTCTGGTGTAAATAATAATGAATCTTATTTTAGATTATCAAATATAATAAATCCTTATTAGCTGTCGTATTTTTAATAAGTGACCAAAGAAACTATTAAATAGGAATTTGATAGTATATGTCGTGGTGGATGTTGTACGACATTAATTTAAAAATTTATAAAAATCTTTAAGGTTGGAGGAGGGGGATACAAAGATACTTTTTTCTTGAAAAAAATAAAATGTATCTGGGCAAAACATGTAACTTGCGTCTTTCAAGGTTAATACCGTCGATAATATTTGGTAAAAATGGGAAATAGGTATAGCATATCTATACATTTCCTGACGCCGACGGTCGGCCTGGGAGGGGGTAGGTTAGGTTAGGTTAGAGTGGCAGACTTCTGGTATGTTCAGACAGTCACACGTAGTCCCATAAGGACCGTTGTGATTCAACACTCGAACCAGCCACTGTTAATAAACCTAGCAAGTCGACCCAGTTGTAAGCTGCTTACTTCCTCCAGATTATCGAAAAATGGTCCGCCCAAGGCATTAAACCTTCTTGCAAGGCCAGGGCATTCACACAAGAAATGTTAAATACTTTCCTCCTCTTCTTCGTCTCTGCAACTTCTGCAGAATTCAGCTGGTATTACCATACGTTCTGCATGTCTACCGAAAAGACAGTGTTAACCACGGCAGTGATATTTCTTAGGTCCTTCCGACTGTGGTAATAACGCGGCGGTTTTCCTGTTATCAAGCAGGGGCCACAATGCTTTTGGAACAAATAGTAAGGGGCGATTTCAACCAAAGGGTGAAACTAAGGTTGACCTGCACCGAATTTATTCAAGTTAAACTTTCCACCCTGTATTATTAAAAGTTTAATGACGGCAAGAAACAGTAGTAATACTATGATGCAATGAACTTAAAATATCTAAATAGCTGTTTTTCTCCCATATTTTAAATTGAATTTCTTCTGTACCACAAGTATACCTACTGGCTGCACAACCAGAAAAGAAATGAAATTGTTGTCACTACTTTTACGCTAGTACAGGGTATTGATATTAAATCATATTTTCCAATAAAGGATATCCCTTAAAATATTATTTAATTTTAAATGGAGCAGGACACTTTGCCGCCGGCCGTTTTGACGCTGGACTTTTTTTTTGCAAAAGTATAGGCTAATTGGAAATATAAAAGATACTTATATATCTTACTATCTTATTCATAAAATATGTATTATTGTATTCTATTGTCTACGCCTCGCGACGCGGCGGCTGCTGAATTTTTCCCAATCGCAAAAATGGAAATTATTGTTTTTTAATTTTACTAAACAATATACAGGTATACGAAATATCTAGCCACTTACTAGGTATTATAATATTTTGTCTAATTTCAACCGCAGGTATTTTTTTGCATACAATATTTCTTCCGTAATTAAACCAAATTAACGGTAAATAACAACGCTAGCCACAGACGGAATAAAAAGTATATCAATTCGCCGAATTCGGTCGAGCCGGTCTTCGACTCAGTTTGGAACGTCTCACAGTGTGTAAGCGGTGTTTATGGTGTATTTTGCAGCATGTTGAAATCTCGTTAGTCTGTCCAGCTCAGGTCTATTGCAGTCGCCCATAAATTCCTTGCTAAACAAAGTAGACACTTAATGATACTCAAAAATGTCTTGGTTTCTCTATAAAAAAAGAGCAAATTACAAAATACTATAAAGGGTGGCGTTCGATTAATCCCTCTTACACGTAACCATACTTAATTATCGTTCTTACACGTAATTAATTTTATAAACATTAACCAATAGCGAAGCTAAGATCCATTCTTCCCTTTGAGAAAAGGAATCGTATAAGTTGCTACTTTTTTCATTAAATTTACTTCAATTCCTTGGTATTCAATTGGAAAAATCGCACCAAATAATATAAGTAAAAGTTAGTAGATATCCTTGATATTTTGCTAAGTTTGTTCAGGTTAGGTCGGTGGTTTGGCCATGCCGTTTTGGGGTTTTTTATTCTCAAGTGTACTGATATTTTAAAAATTTTAATGTTACTAGACTCACATGATAATTACATATTAACATAGTAATACTGATTTAACTACAAGAAAAGTTGTTATTTCAGGTACAAGGTCTATTGAGAAGCTACTAGAGGCCATTGATACCTATATTCCACATCCAGAACGTGATTTCGAGTCCCCATTCATGTTACCAATAGACAATGCCTTTTTAGTACCAGGCAGAGGAACCATTATAATTGGGACTCTAAGTAGAGGCATAATAAAGAAACACTCTGAAGCCGTATTAATGGGATTTGATGTCAGTTTAAAAACCACTGTTACAGATTTACAGGTTTTTAAGAAGAGCGTTACAGAGGTAATATATTTTTTGGGTTTGAAAAAATTTATTTTTGATGATAGTTTTTCAATGAAATCAAAATAATCAAAGTTTTTCTTTTATCTATTTTTACTTGCGTTGACCACGATGCTATAAACTCAGAATCAGTGGCGTACTGGGTCTTTCTTTATATATTGTGCCCCGGGTATAATGCGCTTATTCGCAGAGCTACCCAAATGGTTAAAAGTTTTACTTTTTTATCTAAATTTCTAGAAAAATCATTTGAACATCAGTACTGCCAAGTCGTTGCCTAACTTTGATTGTTTTATATACAGGGCGTAAATTAAAAAAAAAAGAAATTCATTTCATTGATTTTAAGACAAAAAGTTCATATAAACGAATCTGTTTTCTAGATTACAAAGAAATTAAAAAATTTACTTAGCACATACTAATAGATTGAGTACATTTTGACACTTAAATTATTTTCAATCCAACTATAAGCGTAGATATAGGTAACCTCAGTATTTTTAAAGATAAAAATAACCCCCACTGATTTTTTTAAATTTGAAAGTTGTGTCAGGACAAGTAAAAATACTGATCTGATCTGGTCATCACGATACGAGGAATATTTAACACCACAGTGAGAGATAGAATGCGAGGGGCCCTTAAAGTGGTGGAAAAATGGATAAGACGGGAAGATTTAAACATCAGCCCTCAAAAGACCATCATAGTCCCTTTCACAAAGCGAAGGAAAAAAGAGGGATTAGGAGCCCTAATTCTCCAAGGAGAAACGTTGCAGCTGGCTTGGGAAAATTCCTAACAGTATTCCAGGCAGAAACCTATGCCATACTACAATGTACATGGGAAAACAATAGAAGAGCCTACCAAAATAGACGAATCTACATATGCTCAGACAGTCAAGCGGTCCTCAAGGCTCTCATAAACCAGAGGGTAACATGAAGGCTAGTCTGGGAATGCCAAAGTGAACTGAGAACCCTGGCGGACAGCAATACTGTGCAACTATTCTGGGTACCGGGCCACAGAGGCATTTTTGGCAACGAAAGATCAGACGAGCTTGCGAGGCAAGCATCAGCTGCACCATACATTGGTCCTGAACCAGCCCTAAGAATTCCTAAATGCACAGCACGACAAGCTATTAAGCGATGGATCAAAAATGAAAACAAAGTCTACTGGAACAGCAGACCGGGACTCAATTATAGCAAGAGAGTTGTGGGGAGTATTGGTCCTAAATTCTCAAAACAGTCGCTTAACCTTAGCAGGAATCAATTAAGAGTAACAACGGGAATCCTAACAGGACATATGGCTGTCAAGGATCACCTGAACAAAATGGAGATCTTAGCTGTAGGCTCTGTGGCAAGGATAGGGAAACTGTCTATCATGTAGTCTGTCAATGCGAATCCCTGGATCGCAGGCGCTTTGCGGGAGAGTAAAACTGGACTGAAAAAAATAACCAGCAGTTAACGTGTATAAACTAATACACGAAACCAAGATATCCAAGTGGATACAATAAAACGAAAGTTTGCACAATAGGGCTACTTATGGCCGCAGTGCTCCGGTTAAGGACCGGCCTAAGGAAAAAAAAAGTAAAAATTTACAAAAATGTCTCTTGATAATTCTCGATACGTTTCACCTATTTCGAGAATTTCAGTTAGTAAATTAATTTAGTTTTTATGCACGCCTCTGGACAATACAATACCTAGGTCTTATGAAAATAAATTTAAAAAAATTTTGAAAATGTGCCATGAAACGTTAGGGAAATACTTAAACCTTCCTGAAAAATTATACATTTACAGACTACAGACATATTAAAATCTGCTCTACCTTGATGTGGGTGACTCGGCTTTTTTTACCGGTTCGTCACATATAGAAAACTATCGCCATAGTGTAGGGCTATGTTCAGTGGATATGTCAGTCAGTGATTTAAACACCTCTTTACTACAAAGCATTTATTCACATAAGTCTAGCATTAGGCTTTAGATTTATTAAATCGGCACTGTATAAAACATGCGGTATATGTTTACTTTACTCGCAGACACATCACTGAAACGTTTATCTCATACTAATACATACTGCTACTTCATTGGCGGACACAACTTTACTGTACAATTGTGTAACAACCTGTTACTTTACTACTGATGCCCGGCTGTACAATTCGCGCATAAGCCCGAGTTCAGCTAAACTGAGGTGCGTCTTAAGAATCCATCACCGCAAGCCGTGGACGACACGCAACCGACCATACAGCAATGTAAATTAAATTGGGTTTCTTGTGCTCAGCTGTGAACGAATTTCACAATTTATCACAAATTATTTGGCTTCGGTTAAAAGGATATTAAAGGGCAATCCTACTTGCGAGTTTTAACATTTTCCAGATTTTTTATTAAGGACTTCCTGCAATTCTAACAGCGATAAATACTGCATACATTTCGAAAACGAAAGCCGAAAAGAAAAATCTGCAACATGTTAAAACTCGCATATAGAGTTGCCTTTCAATATCCTTTTAACCAAAGCTAAATAATTTACCAGTTTTCTCGAAATTCGTTCACAGCTGAGTGCAAGAAACCCCATTTAATTTATATTGCTGTATGGTCGGTTGCGTGCCGGTCAGGGCTTACCGTGATGGACTCTTAAACCGCTACTTAAATTCATCGAGCGTTGTACATAGAAACTTAAGCTCAACTTTAATTGAACTTCGCTTTCTTGAATAAAGTCTAGTACACAAATTAGCAACGTTGGACTATAGTACCGACCTACTACATCAAGTAATTCTAAAAACTCCTAATCGTCAGTAAGATTTTCGAAATTATCCAAATCCATTTTAAATTTTAACTTTTTATCATAAACGTCGAACTGGACTTTTCAGGTTATTTGTTTCTAAAATTTTACTTAAACTCCGGAGATCTGTATGATAAGCTTAGTTTTACTACTAAGTCAAAATTGTACAACAGTATAAACTAAGTTAAGGTTATCTTTTCTTTAAACCCAACTTAAACCTTGTTTGTACAACCGGCCATGAGTTACATTAAATACATAAGACACTTGCTGACTGGTACTTTGTTAGACTGACACTGCACTTTGATCAAGGGTAGGTATTAGGACAAGCAAAGGAGAAGTCCTAACAGCCTTCTAAATATATTTTATTAGACCACCTACGCGTTTCGGTCACAAATGACTATTCTCAGGGCTGCCTACGATATGAAAATTTATGTAAACAAAATTTAAAAGAACGTTTGGTTTTAGTATGACGGAAGTTAGGTTGTGGTAGCAGATTAGGCTATGAAAATAATTAGTTCGTTTTCACTTACAGACTCAGAAAATACTTAGCGTAAGGGACAAGTTCGTGGCGCACTACAATTACACAAAGCAGTAAAAAAACATTGTCACAGTAAACGTAGTCAACAAATTAAAAACAATAGGTGTTTCCTTCTTTAAAAAAACAACACAACAATAATGCGACCCCGACTGCCGTCATCAGAGGTGCCAAAAGAAAAAGTAACAAACAAGCGAAGCAAACCTTTTGTCAGAATGAAATAAAATAAAATTCACCATAGGTACTGGTGCGCCACGTCATACTGGAAATTAAATTTTCAATTATACCCTGTGGAATATTTTCCCATTCTACAGTTACTGCGTCTACCTATCCACCAGTTGATTATAGTTAACAAGTGCGGATTTATGACTTGGATCCTTTCTTTTAAGAATATTCCATAGATGCTCTATGGGATTTAAATCGGCTATTCCATCCACGGAATATAGCTACAACATACTTTCAGAACATTTCAAAATGAATATATGCAATAATGAAGTTTTAAAAACTGTTACACTATATTCATAAGACGTATCTTCTCTAATCCTAGAGATAATGAAATGATGAAAAAATGTTAAGAAAATACGGAGCTACAGGCCACCATCTACTTTCAACTGTGATAAGTTAAAGCTGCTAGTATTCCCTACAGGGGATACGAATTGTCGAAAATAAGAACATTTTTATTACACAAAAACTATAATTTTATCAAAAATAGTGAATTATGCAAAAAAACTATCATTCAAATCGGGCTTTAGGTTCAGGAGAAAAAAGCGTCAAATGTGTTCTCTGCAAGGGCTCATTGTCGCGATAAGGTCTACGTCCGATTTTTACAACAGCTGAAGATGTTCTATTGAGTCAGCCATAAGAACAGGGTCATCAGCATACCGACAATTATTTACGGTTATTCCGTTTATTTGTATGCCTTCTTCAACATCTTCATCGAATGCCTCTCCGAATATAAGTTCGGAATATAAATTAGCAAGCAATGGAGATAAAATACTCCTTTTTTTGATCGTGATGTCTGGAGTTAATCTTTTCTTAATCCTCAGATTGGCCTTTTAGTAAAGTTTTGCCATAAATCTGAGTGGTGACCATATGACATGGCAAGTTGTACTTATCAGTTTGTTGTGATGACAGACCTTATCAAATGCCTTCTCTAAATTAATGAAACATAAGTAAACGTCTCGGTTGACATCTCACCTCTGCACTAGAACCTGAACGCTGAACAAATCCTTTTTAGTTCCCAGTCCATTTCGGAATAATGTGTTCTTCGATTTTTGGGTATATGACACTTAGAGGTATTTTCCGCACATGTCTCATTAAAGTCGAGCGATGGTCCTTGCACTCTTTAGCATATGCTATTTTAGGCAGTGCAACAAAGATAGATCACAACCAATCTGAAAATAGCTTTGTCATAGATAGCGTTAAACTAGGCAGCAATTCCGTTGGTATTTCATCGGGGCCGGGAAATTTTCTGTTTTTCGCATTTTGAATGACCGTCCTTACTTTATCCATTGTTATAGATGGGTCAGTCAAAGGATCCTGTAGTAGGCAGTTTTCTTCTCTATCATCAGCGAATAAATCTTCTATGTATTCCTTCCATCTAGCTAACTTTCCATCTATATCTATAATAATTGTATATCATATATATATCATTGTCTACTAATCCTCTGTTTTTATTGGAATGCCATGATCCTATTGCATCGTTGGTATTACCAACATAAAATTGATGACTACGTGATATTCCACGTGTTTTTAAGCTAGGTTAGACCTATGACTTCTTTTCTTTCCTCGTTGACTTGTTTAATATTGTTCATATATATTTTTTATTGTGATCCGGCAGTAGATTTATTCCTTTGTGTGTCGTGCGTGGTTATCTGGGATTTTAGTGATTCTTGTTTTTAGCGCCTTTTTTTCCCGTCCTTTTGAACGATGCTGTGCTGATAGTGTTTCTCCACTATTCTAGTGCCTCCCTACTGTTGAATGGGCTCGCCAATATGTAGCCAATCTTTAGATAGTATGTATGTCGAGTCAGGTCTAGCTCTTGTATGTTGCTGTGTTATGAGGTCATTGGTCGAAATGTCCGTACATCTATAGTAGTCGGTTATAATTTTTAAAAAGAACTTGTTTATGGTCTGTATTTTGAAGTCATTGTGTAGAACTAGGTTCATAGCATATTGGTACATTCGCTATTAGTTTCAGTGCCTTGTTCTGAACTACATGGAACTTGCTCAGCTCCGCTTTGTTTATGTAACAAAATTTGTATGGCATATTTTCATTTTTAATATGGATTTTTATTGAAAGAAAAAGTAAAATAGAAAAAACAGCACAAATTACATGTTTTATAAAGCTCCCGTTAGAAAACTCCACAAGGGGCTCGTTCTCTAAGATATGGGCGCGTGCGCTAAAATGATGCTTTTTAAAATTTGTACTTTAATATACTAATATAATTTTATAATAAATGCTAATATGTTTATGAAGAATAGTCTTTTAAGTATTATCATATGATTTTAGGCTAAGGCTGGAGAAAACATAGGGGCTCTAGTTCGTGGAATAAAATTAAAAGATGTTAATAGAGGAATGCTTCTCTGTGCGCCAAAAAGTGAAACGTTGAGTAATAGATTTAACGCAAGTGTTTATTTTTTAACAAAATCTGAGGGCGGCAGATCGAGGCCTATAACTGGAAAGTATTGTCAGCAGTTGTTCAGTAGAACGTGGAATGTGGCTTGCAGGTTGGATCTAGGTAAGTACCTGAACTATCCCATGTAATATATAGGGTATTGTCCTGAGACACATTCAATCCCTTTTTTTATTCAACGCGTTTTTTTAAATTTCGCAATACACCCCAAAAATGAGATCAACAACGTTACCGACTATATATTGCGGATTTTTAGGAAACATCTTACTTCAGCAAATGTCTCAGAGTAAACATTATAAACAAAAACTTTCTAATTTATATACAGGGTGTTATTTAAGTACGGAGACCAACTTTAAGGAGTTAACTTGTATGATTTTAAGACAAAAAGTATTTAATTTTTCTTGTTTTATTTGACAATTATATTTTTAGGGATATTTAATTCAAATTTAGCACAAATACTTTTTCCAGTACCTATGAAACAACGATATCAACATTTGAAATAATCTCCCTCGTTTGTTTGTGGTTCCTGTAGGCTCCCCAATTTTTTATTATGACGCCACTGACAAAATTTCAGAATAAAATCTAATTTATCATTTTGTTCTCTAACTTTACCCTCTTGAAGTTTTTCACTATCTCTTAGGGTATAAAAGTCATTTTGCAAAAAAGAAACCAATGCATTGTTATAAGGATAATTTAATACTATTGGATAGTTTCCATGAGATAACGTTATTTATTACCTTTTGGAATATTCTACAAGGCGCTAATTAAAACTAACATGGTAATTCATATAGGGTAGTTCTCATTGCCCACTCACTGAGCGATTACTGTGAGTCGGAATGCGAGCCACCCGATATGAAGTAGCGCTACATTGTGATAAACGGGACTAATTATGACATGAAATTTGTTAAAAATTTGCTTTATTGTACTTCTGTCAGTTCAAAAGATCCATTTATTTTCTTTTGGGTAAAATGGTCGATTTTACAAACTCGGACGCTCGTACAGCCAGACTAATATGCAAAAACAGATTTCCTGAACCACGTCGTGTGCTCAACGAACAAACTTTTATCAATGTTCACTCCCGACTTTGTGAGACTGTTAGTTTTAAAAGTATAATGCCTTTGTAAGAAGACCCAGAACAGTACGGACCGTTCATATAGAGGAAGCTGTTCTTAATCAAATTGAATAGAATCCTGCAACAAGTACACGAGAAGATGGTTCTCATTAGTAAACACATATAATTCACCACAATGGTGGCCACGCCACTGGTCATGACAGGGAACTGTTACCGTGAAGATTGAGATAACTTGGTAACTAACGGTCATCACAATGTCGCGATAACGCTTTCAAACTCGTTTGACTATTTGATGAGGCCACTAAGATACTAACACATGATATGCTGGTATGATGCCTACATTTTTATCTTCATTATGGTCACAGAGTTATTTAATAAAAAGGGGAGTAAATGTTATCTAATGTGGGATTTAATAATTTTATTGTATTTGATATTGTCTTTTTGAATTTTCTAAAAAATAAAAAAAAATTAAATAAAAGAGTCTTACAATTTTGTATAAAAAGCAGAGTTTTTCATTTTTTAAGATGGTTTCCTGGGAGGTTTTAAATATTAACTAAAAAACAGAAAATTGCACAAGAACAGTCATTGAACTTTAAGTCTGGTTCACGATAGTCATAAGCGTTTTTAAATGCGCATTTACCACCACGTTGGGAAGCGAATTCTACAATATAAGGCTACAGAAGTAGGCTTTGCATATAAAACTAAGGACATACAAGGGTGTGAATTTGAAAACAAACAGCATCTAATATTTCTTGTGCTGATGGCACTAGGAAAATTTGGTGAGACACGTCAATTTAGATCTGAAGGGGGACAACTTTCGAGGTATTTGTTGTTATATTAACCCCCT
The DNA here is from genome assembly GCA_963920685.1 of Polydrusus tereticollis. Lineage (NCBI taxonomy): Eukaryota > Metazoa > Arthropoda > Insecta > Coleoptera > Curculionidae > Polydrusus > Polydrusus tereticollis. The sequence continues at coordinate 148,129,515 of OY987326.1, forward strand.
GACCCCCAGGGCACCTACCCCTAAAATGTTAAGTGGCAACCCCCAAGTATTTGGTCATTTTTGAATTCCTTATGGAATTTTAGACGAGTATCATCTTTTTTTTGTCAAACAATTAAGTACCTAATCGCAAATTTTGATGAAACGCTCAAAAGCCGAAATGGAGTAAATTCAGAATTGAAATAACGTAGAGTTTAAGGGGGTTGCATCCCCTAAGTCGGCACAACTACTTATTTTAAAATAAGTTCTAGCAGTGTGCGATTTCCATACTTCTCGATTTGTTAGTGCTGTACCCCTTTTTTTACTTAAAATGGTTTACACCAGGGTTGATAAAGATTATGATTTTTTTGATTTTTTAAAAAAAATTTAGCAGCTTTTACAAATATTATTATTTTTAAATATTTCTAACTGCTTATATTTTGTTTTGTTAAGTAAACAAATATTTTTAGGCAGAAATAGTACAGATACGAAGCAAAACTGGAGAAGTTTTAACATGCAAATTTCGTTCGCGTAGTTTTTGCAAGTTTGCGCCTTTGTCGAAACTTGTATTAACGTGAAAATTTCGTCCGCGCAGTATTGCAAGTTTGCCGCTTTGTCGAAACTTGTAATAACTGGCAGAAAACGCCCGGCTATATAAACGATACGCACTTATTTTAGTTATCAGTAATATTTTTGCTTTAGGGGTTAATCTATCAAAACATTTGAACTCATGACAAGCCGGGGCAGAAAGGAATTTAGTGTTTGGCAGCACTTTATAAAAAAGAAAGTGGTGGGTAAACTAGGTTGTAGAGCAGTATGTAAAAAGTGTGGTAAAGAATTGCAAGGTCCAGTGGACAGACTAAAAAGTGAAACTAGTGATATCTGCAGTGGTCTTGAAACTCTGCATGGTGATTGTCAGTCACAGCCTGGGACTAGCCAGAGTGAAATTATCCAGTTGGCAAAGAAACAGAAAAGCGATAACTGTGAAAAGGGAAGTGTAGGTGGACGTGAAAATAGTGGAATTAGCGGTCATTTGGATTCTTTTGTTGTGCGAACTGGACAAGATAAGAAAAAAGAATTGGACAGACAAATAGCCAAAGCCGTTTACGCAACAAATTGCAGTTTTAGAGCTATAGAAAATAAAGAGGTTCGAAAGGCCATAGAAATGCTAAGACCTGGTTACCTTCCACCATCTAGATTTCAGTTACCATCAACGCTCTTGAATGAAATATTTGAAGAAGAAAAATCTAATTGATTTAACAAGTTATCTGGACAATCTGTTTGCATGTGCTTAGATTGATGGTCCAATATACATAATGAGCCGATAATCTGTGTCGTTTTGACTGCAGAGGATGGAAACAGTGTTCTTTTAGAAAGCATATACAGGGTCGTTGGTATGTATGGAAACGGTTCATTATTTCTTAAAGTATAACAGTTAGCAAAAAATATTTTAGATAAAAGTTTTAGGGTTTTTTATTATAGAATTCATAACGTAACACACAGGTAAGGATTTCAAAATTTAACTTCTTTCATCATCGTGATACTTTGGAAGGGGTGGTTGTGACCGCTTAGAGGATGCACCCCCCCCCCCCCTAAAAGTTACGGTATTTCAATTTGAAATTTACTACATTTCGGCATTTGAGCGTTGTCGTGAAAATGTGGGCATAGATACTCAACTGTTTAACAAAAAAAATTAAAAAATTATACTTGTCTAAAATTTCATAAGGAATTCAAAAATGACCTAATCAGTGGGGGTTGCATTTTAAGATTCTAGGGGTAGGTGCTTTGGGGGCCAGGGGGTTGAATTTAATACAACAACAAATACCTCTACAGTTGTCCCCCTACAGATTTAAATTGACGTGTTTCACCAAATTTTCAGTGCCATCAACCGAAGAAATATACTGAATTTATCTACTGTTTAGTGTGGCAACAATAGTACATTTTTTAAATGTAATTTATTTAACGGTGTGTGGCGGCTAACGACATACTTATTTAGCTTTTGGATATCATTTTCTTGAAGATAAGACTTTTGGCGTGTTATTTTAATGACCTGTAAATACGATATTTTCGTTCTTCAGACGATGCTACCTCGATGATAATGCCTGGAGAACATGGTAACGTAAAAATAACATTATTATGGAAAATGGTTATGACATCTGGACAGCAGTTTACTATTAGAGAAAATAACATTACAGTGGCAACCGGAATCATAACCGACACGTTAGAGAATATAGAGATTAAAACAAGTTTGGGAAAGCTTGACTTGTAGCAAAAACAGCAGGAAGAAAAGATAAACAGTGTTTATTAATTAAATTTATATTGTTATTAGATAATAATTAAATTTGAATTTGTTTTTAAATGGTATTTTTAATTAAAAAAAATTTTGTCTTTCTTATTAGCCGATCCTGGTGGCTATAGGAAGAAATACTGTGGATGAAGATTGATATAGGAATACTATTATTTTATAGCAGAGGAAATTAAAGTAGTACTTGTTATATTTCACAATATATTTCAGTTTCCTGACACGTGTTTTAACCCACTGTATAATAAATAACCACTCAATATCCAACAAAATAAAACCGATATATATTCAACACAAGGGTAGAAAGCTCAACCTATTAGAGACATTAGCAATCAAAAAAGCTTTAAAAAATCGATGTAATGTTGTTAACAATCAAATTGAAATACCTTCAGGTGCTAATCTAATACTTAATAGCCTAATTACTTAAGATAAATATACAATAAACACTGTATAATTACTAACGAAAAAACCCATAATTATTATACACAGTATCATTTTCTTAATTTTATTACTTAGATGTAAATACCTCTGTAATCACACCTGTAATTTAGTTGTACCTTTGGCCAATACCTGTAAATTAAGGACCAAAATAACCTATCTCATCTGTCAATTTTTATTTTAATGACATGTAGAATTTTTAACCTAACCTTTATTGTTATATCCATTTCACCAAGCATGTAGCCCATCACATATCAACTATTATTTTTCTAAAAACAAACCCGTTATCGTTTAATTGCCTTTTAAATATAATACTTTTCTAAAGCAGGCAGCGCGGGAGGCAGTGGTGATTTGCTTACGTCATAGTGTACAGAGATTTTCTTTATAACTTGAAACCCCTTTAAAATGTTTATTTTTTGAGATGGAACTGTTTATGTTAACCAGGAAAACAAAAGACCATGGCAAAGTTAAGAAAAATAGTAATTTATGTTTATTTTTTAATAAATTAATCTATACGTTGTTGGCCCACTCTCGACGATAGCGTTTAAACTACTCAACTTTTTAATACTTTTTAAAAACAGAGTCATAGGGAGGCATTAGGCCTACAGTTCATATGTCATATGCTTAAACTTAATAGTTTTTGAGTTGGTAACGATTTTTCAAAAATTTGGTGTTTTGCAGTGGCGTGCAGTGCCATTTAAAATAGAGTAGGCAACAGAATCGAAAATAACAAAGAAGGAGAAAGTCCGAAATTTTTATTCAGGTGCCACGCCCAAAGCGTTCTTTTTAAGCTTCCAAAAAATATAGTCGTTAGGCAAAAAAAATAAAACTAATAGTACTTACCAATATTGTAGGTACTCTCACGAATGTCTTACGGAAACGTAAACTAGGGCATAAATAGCTACAAATAACTACTCTGTTATGCGTTAAATGTCATACCTGTAAAGGGCTTACTGTTAATAAGTTTTACCAGACAGTTTACACATCGCACTGGCACTCTATAATAAAAAACACTAAAACTATTCAAAAAATCTTTCTAACCAACAAAACTACCTCACGAACAAAACAACAATCCCTCTTGCATTGGTAAATTACCAAAAAAAGTTACTAATAAGCTTATATATGAAACAATTATTAAAAGTGCGGCGCGTGAAATCCCGATCTCACACAAGAAGAGGGCACAGAAATTTATAGGAAAACTGTAATTATTGGTAATTAATTGCGGGCCGGTGCGGTCCCAGCATTGTCTTATCGGGCTTCAGTTTCTTACAAAATTGCATCGCATTATTAAATTATTAATGCCCAAATATTAATAAATTTAGGGATGCCCGATGTACTGTAACTTAATTTAGAGATAAACGCTTTCTAACTAATTACTAAAGGGTAAAAACGGTGTCTATCAGAATATTAATTAATGAAAGCACATTTTGGCAACGGTGAATCCAGTCAAATTCACTCATCGTTCCTTCGGCGTCGGTGGGAGTCGTAAGTCGTCGCATGGCTTCTGACTCGTCTCTTCTTTTTATGTATCGTTTCATTTAGTTGTCTTTTTTTAAGCACTGCTTTTCGCTTGCCTATAAATCCAGTATTGACGGTCTAAATGCATGCCTTTGATTTGTTATGGGATGTTTTTTAATGTAAGCGGATTGCTGTCGCAGGAGGCCAGGGCGGTGAATATTATTCCGTTTAATATGCGTAGCGTTATATGAGTGTTAGACTGTGATGTTTTTCTATGATATAATTAATATTTTAATTGGCGCTTAAAACAAACTTTTTAAGGTTTCATTATGCTTTTTAATCGAATTATAATTTATATTATCGGAATTAAAATTAAATGGGAAAATAAAAAAAATAATAAAACGTCAGGGTAGGCAATGCATTTGTGCGTTCATTATATGCACGCCACTGGTGTTTTATAACACTTAAAAAACATGCACGTGTCGGTAGTTCAGAAAAACAGTAATACATGAAGTTTGGGTTATGGAATATGATTGTTAAGTAGCGACAAAAGCATATATTAAGAAATAAAAATATTTACCGGAGCCTTTTAAAATGGCTTTCTTAATGTAACAATTTTAAAAATTTAAAACGTTCCAGAAGTCTGGTATTTTAAATACAACCCCTAGTTTTTTTTATGCCTAATCGAAAGGCATTTTGAATGTAATTTTAATTATACTAGGGTTACCTATACATATCTTTTACGAATTCCCATTAAATAGCTGATTTTCCCTTTACCACATAAACTTAATGGTAATTATCTCATAGTGCCTTGGATGCCGCACCTTGTCTGTATATTGCTCTTTTTCTAGAGTGACATGGACGCCAAATCCATGGCAATTATTACTATTAAGTCATTCTAAGCTACTTAATAAAATTTTTGTAAATTAAACAAATTATTTTTAATTAAGAATAATGTTAAAAATGAAAAGTTTTTCTTTGGAAGAAAGAATTAACATGGTTCTGATGTTGGGCGAATGCGAACAAAATTGTTTTTTAGCAGAAAGAACGTAGGCTGCGAGATACCCCAGTCGAGAGCGTCCCGACCGGAGAGTGTTTGAGAGACTTTTACAAATATTTAAAACTACGGGCAACGTCAAGTATAATAAAAAGACTATTAGTAAAACCTGCAAATAATGAAGAAAATCAAATCAGTGCTCTTCAAGAAGTTGTGAAAAACCCAATACTAGACATAGAAGTATTGAAAAAAATTTTAACATTAGCAGACCCATCATTTCAAAAATGTTAAGGCAACAGAAATTTCATCATTATTACTACCAAATTACATCAAAGTTTATATTCAGAAGATTACGTATCAAGAACACAATTTTGTGAATGGGCGCTGGGAAAACTGGAAAAGTTTTTAAATTTTTTCGTTATGTTATTTTTTCAGGCGAGTGCACCTTTCACATTATAAAGAATGCCTAAAGCTGTATTTGGTGCCGAGTTTACCTTTTCCATCTTTAATCGTTATTTATACAGAGCAAGTAAAATATTTGCTAGAATTCAAAAATATCTTTAATAAAATGTATTACACTTAGTTTAAAAGGTGTTGAAAATGTCGTCCGTTCACTTGCCGGCACCAACCTAGTCGTGATAAAATCCATTTCTCATATTCTGAATAATAGCCTTCAGTGTAAAAAAATCCTAATTTTTGTGACTAGATAAAGAACGTATTATGTATGTTTGATTGTCGAAATAAGTACCTAACTGTCTTTAAACATTGACGTATTTAAATATTGTGTACAGTGCTTTCATTTTAATATATCCCACTTTTACAGAGCTGTAAAATACTTATTTATTGAGCTAGAAGGTTGACTAAAAAAATAAGTTGTAGGGTTTTACGTAAAGTTTTATGCCGCTGTACCTCTGTACTAATGGTCGTATCACCCTTACAAAATACAGCTTGTACAGGAATTGGCAGAAGATGATCCAGATAGGAGACTGCAGCTTTGTAAGGAAATGATGGATTTATTTGATAGAAATGTCGTAAATTCGGAAAACATATTATTTTCTGATAAAGCTACGTTTATTACATGGTAATGTTATTCGACAAAATTGCCATTATTGGGCAGATATGAATCCCTACTGGATACTGGATAAGGAAAGTACATGCCCATAGTGGCCCCAACAAAGGTTTGGGCTGGAATTATTGGGAATATTTTTGACAATAACTTAACTGGAGCGCGATATTTGTCATTCTACAGCAAAAACTGGTTCCAAATTTAGCAGTTTTGTTTCCCAATGCTTTGGATCCACAAATGCGGATATCTGATTTCAGCAGGCCTGTTCGTGATTATCTAAACCAAATATTTCCAAATAGATGGATTGGCGGAAGGGGTCCAATAGAATGGCCACCGAGGTCTCCGGATATTACCCCACTTGATTTTTCCTGTGAAGTTACTTAAAAAGTAAAGTTTTTAAGACAAAACCCGAAAGTATTGTGGTATTAAAAGAACGAATAAGTTATGAATGTAGACTTATTACACCAGAGGTTATTCAGAATGTGAGAAATGTATTTTATTCACGACTAGGTTGCTGCCAGCAAGTGAACGGACGACATTTTTAACACCTTGAAACTAAGTGTAATACATTTTATTAAAGATATTTTTTAATTCTAGCAAATATTTTACTCGCTTGTATAAATAACGGTTAAGGACCAAAAATTTAAACTTGGCACCAACACAACTTTAGGTGTTTTTTAAAAATATGACAAAAAAATACGGGGTTTCCATTTAAAAAAAAAGGTGGCCATTATAAGTATATACATGCCCGAGTTATACCATTACAAAATGTATATGTTAATTGTCAATTTTCGTTAATTTTTCTTAATTAGTCTGCAATGTTAAAAAATATTTCCATTTCCAATTTTCTCTTTCACACTTTTTTAGAATGATCTTTTTCCTAAAGCTCTATGACAATTAGTTCCTGATATATGGTTCCTCGCCACCCTTAATGAAACACCCTGTATGTATAATAAAATAATATATAGTTAATCTTTTTCAGAATTTTAATATTATTTAATAAAAATAATAATAAGTTTATTTTAAATAATTACAATATAATAAACATGTTAATATGATATTCTTGAATAAACTTATTTATAAATTCCCCAGAAGACGTGCTTGTTAGGGGCAAATCTTATTTATTTAAAAGTATTAAAATTATAAATATTTAAGAATATTTCTATAAAAAGTTAGAAGTATTCAATAAACGCTACTTTCTTGATGATAGATTGTTAAATTTCTGAAGGATTAATTATATGATTGATTCACAATAACATTAAATAGCATTGATTAGTTATATCATTTCCAAAAATATTTTTAAAGCGTTCGTTTCCAATATAAATGTTTTTATTTCAATTTTATATTTTTTTAATATTTGTTGGTAACTAATCGTTTAAATAAAAGTGTTGGGGAAACGATTGCTCAAATGGAAAAAAAAATAATGAAATTAAATGCAACCAATGTTTTCAGAATCAATACTACTCTTTGTCTAGATAAAATAACTGCTTTTCAAATATTCGATTAGCAACACAATTCCTCAACGGTCAGAGAAACGACAAAGAAACAAAATGCATTTAATGGTTTCAGAACGAATAATATTGTCGCCCGGACAAGCAGCCAAATTTGCAAATGTTATCTTAAAACAGCGGCCTGTCGCTACCGTTAATTAAGCAAAAAAAATGTTCTGAATACAGATTCAGTGTTAAAACGTCTATCTTTAGAAGTTGTAAAAACGTATACATGCTTTGATCAAGCTCACCGCAGTACACAAAGCGGAAAAATTAACCATTGGTCCGGAGGAAACATGGCGGAACAGTAAATAGCCAACTAGAACACAACGCGCGAAATATGTTGCCTTGTAATTGGTCGGTCTGACAGCGGAGCATGATATTCTAGCGACAAGAGCAAACTTACGGTTCCTCGCGAGCCACTGCGGATTAAAATATTGAAAGGTCAACACGTACGTCAAAATTAACGTTGGTCATAGTCCGTTGGACATGACAAATTGCAGCAGAAATAAAAGCACCAAGTAATAAGTGTAGTAATGTTATAAAAAGTTAGTAATGTTAAAGTTAGTAATTAATCATGTATTTAAGTGTTATCTTGTAAAAAAAGTGCCGAATTTGATGAATAAACGCCAATTAAATGTGATCTAACCGTTTAATTCACTTAGCCAATATATAAAACGAACCAGTGAAATAACCTAACCCGAGGAATATACAAAGCCTCACCGTTTAATGTTGGGAGTTAAAAATACAACTTGATTCCCACAAAAAGCATTAATATTTAAAAGTTTTTTGTCCTACGGACTTATTTTATTTTAGGTTTTATGGATATTTCATTTTTATAACGTGTATTATGGTTATGGTCTTTAAATTGTATAATGTTTTTATCTTTAAAAATATATATTAAAATATTATAAATGTAAATTTGTCTAACGTTCATCTTTTTTGTTTCTGAATATAATTCTTTTGAAGGATAAAGATAGTCCTTATTAAATGTAATTTTCAAAAATCTTTTTTGTAATACTTCTAATTTTTTAACCAAAGTTCCGTTTATTCAAGAAAGTAGCGTTTATTGTATACTTGCACCTTTTTAGAAAAATGTTCTTAATCATTTATAATTTGAAATAAATAAGATTTGCTTCTAACAAGCAATTCTTTGGGGAATTTATGACCAAGTTTATTGAAGAAACATGTTTATCATATTATAAATATTCGAAATAAACTCAATATTGTCAACCGAATGCCGGACTCCACATTACAATTATATTTCTTACACCTCTAGACTACTGTGTGTTGCGGTCGCGGACCACTGTGCCACCCAATGTCCAGATCATTTAAACAATACTCAGCATTTTCGGTGTATAAATACCCGAACATTGGATGGACACGGCACCCTTTGTCTTTGCGACTGGTCGCCTCCCTTACGATGAGAAGCGCTTCTACGTCTTATAGACCCAAAGCCTCTCCCCTGATCTTCCCTAGTTCCCCCAGGAGCGCTTCTACGTATTATAGACTCAAAGCATCTCTCTTGTATCCTTTACCCGTCCACCTGCCCCGGAAACGTAGTCCAAGTAAAGCCCTTTAGGCCACATCCCCCTAAAAGCCTCGCAGCCCAATAGTGCCGGTTAGTCTGATCGTCCCTAACGAGACATGCTGGGTTTCCTCCAGACTACCTGTACTGGTAAACAAGTTATAGGTATAAATATAAGGATCTGTTTTTTCTAGCCAGTGTTCCATTCACGCCCGGTTAGGGAAACAGCCCCCAGATGTGACAATATTATTACTATTATTATATGAATCAATTTCATTTCATTCTTAGATTAAACGTGTTCAAATATTTATAGTCAAACCATCCTGTGTTTCTTTAAACGTCCTTGATTTGACATATTATTAAAACTGGCTCCACTGTATAAATAAAACATGCTTAATTGTTAAAAATTTATATTTTCTGTAACACAAAATTACATTTAGACCAATATAGAACATTCCTTGCATAAAGTATTAATGAAATATTACTTAAATATAAACTGTGTAAATTTATTAAAAAAATGTGTTTTTAGGCACTATAAGAGGTTTGATATACCACAGAAAAAGCTTAATTTAGGCACTTTTAAGTTACATTAAAACTATTAAGTCGCTAGTACAATGTAAAGATATACAATTCGAAAGATATTAAAATCTTAGATCTAAAACAATTAAATTAAAATATAAAGCATAATGAAACAAAATATTAATATTGGCACATTATAAAAAATCTACTATAATAATTAATATACAATTACACAATTTAAAATTTTTGGTTAATAGAAAAAAAAAAAACACTTGTTAAGAAACAAGTACCTTATCGTTTTTAGGAATACGACCATGTTATTAGTGGTTTGGTAGAAAGTCAAATTAAAAGATTTGGACATAGAATAAAGTGGTTATATACATAATATATTTTTGCAATTACCCATGGTACAGATTTGGCTTTAACAGTATAATTGGACAGATCTGTCATTAAGAAGATAAAATCTAAGAAAATTAGGAAAATTTAATTTATGTTACCAAGGTGAGACTCGCAATATATTAAAAAAGTTTAGCACCACTTGAAAATAAGGACACTTTAAAATCCTAAAGGTACGTGATTAAAAAACAACAAAAATATACACACATTTAAAAGCTTTCAGTGCTTGTCTAAATATATTTGCTTTTTTATTTTAACCCCAAAATAAATAAGAAGCTTATACTATGCAAGTTGAACCAAAAAGTTTGACGTTAGAACTTCCTTATAAAGAACCCAATTTATTGGAACTTAAATGTTTTCATTTGAGATTCTTGTTTTGTTGTGCGACTAGTTGTTGTGGTTTTCTTTTCGAAAATTTGTTCACTTATCGATTTTTTAAGCATTTTTTGCTCCAAAGTGTCATTGTCCTTTAAAACTGGAGGTTCATTGATATATTCTACGTTTGTAGAGTAAGACGACTGGTATTGCTCCTCACCTTTACCATTATTCACATTTTGAAATACGCCTTTGGGGCTTAATGGTACACTGGTACTATCAATTACATTTCCCTTGCCATCTTTTGTTGAAGTTGTTGTGTAGTACTTCTCGGTAGTCGACGAATAAGTGGTTTTTGGTTCAGACTGGTAGTATTCGTATTTGTAAGCGTCTGTTCGATACCCTTCTGGCGTTTTATAAGTGTTTGTATTGTACTCTGAACTGGTGTAGCCATCTGAGCCAGATTTATTGAAATCAGGTTTCTCAAATGTTGTTAAAGACGGAGGTTTAAAACTTCGAGTAGTCGACTCAGTTGTAGAGTACTTATCAAAAGATGTCGGTTTTTGGTCCGATCTTAAGAAAAGTTCTTTAGGAGTTTGGTAAACAGGTTGAGATGATTTTTGTTCGTTCCTTAAGTAGGACTCGTTGTAAGCCTGATGTGGTGGCGCTTGTGGTGAAGTACTAAAAACTTTTGAAGAACTATTTTCATGGGGTTTAGGTGTATTCAGAGACGCATAGGGGCTTGATGTACTGAAGCTAGGTGACTGAAAGCTAGTACCGTATGTTGGAGTTTTAAGTATTGGAGAGCTGGTTCCAAGTGTGGTACCGGATGTATTTATTTTTGGACCCTGAATATAGGTATCCTGTCTCAAAGAAGTATATCCAGTAGGCAGTGAATTTTGGTTATAGGGGCTCGTAGTGCCATAAACTCCAGGATATTGTTGTCTTTCACCGAAACTGTCTGTACCTCCGAAAACAGCCTGATCCAAATCGTTAACAGCATTTAATAAAGGACTCGATTTCTTTTGGCGTTCCAGGGAAGATATTTTTTCTGGGCTTTCCAAGTGGCTATAAGAGTCCTGGTAGTATTTGTTAGTGGATTGTTGGTACGGTGATCGGGAGCGATCGTAGCTGTGGGTAAATCTGGAGAAAAAAAAAACTTAGTCAATACAGTGCGTTCCAAAAAGAATCTTCAAGCCGCCGGAGAATGACCAAAAATAGTACGAAAATCACTTATATGCAATAATTTTGAAATGTGCACCCTTAAGAAATTACGGCCATCTTAAACGCGTTGAAATCGAGGCATTTTCGCAAGTCGAGTTTTCAAATATCCAAGTAAAAAAAATTGTTTATTAATCTAAATAAAGTTATCTTTGATGAAGACAGAATACGACCAAAAATTATTTAGAAGTAAGTGAGCTATTATAATATAGGTAGAGAAATTTTACTTCTCATTAGAAGAACTGGGAAATGGAGTAAATAATGGCGATTTCTCAAGTAGTGGTAGAAAAACAACTTTATTCGCTGATACACGCATGCATTGAAAATAGTGGCGAGCATTTCGAGTACCTATTCGCCTTTGGAAATCTAAAGGTTATTAATGTTATTAGTGTGTAGGTATGACTTGATTTAAATTAATAAACTTTTCTTAACTTAAATATTTAAAAACTTGACTTTCAACATTAAGATGGTCAATAGAAATAAAGGTCTGTCTTTACCACCAAATAACTTTATTTGCCCCTCTAGGGTAGAAAATAAGGGTTATAGAAAATACATAAAATGACGATGAATTAAATTAAATTTGTTAACGTATGTGTTGTACTAGTTTCGACTTTAGAGAAAGTCATCCTCAGCAACTAACCATTTAAGAGATTTTAATATGAAAAGAAGTTAAAACAGTTGGGGGAGCAGAGAGGTGATTCAATAATATAATATAATATAATGCAGATTATGCAACCATTGGAATCGACAGGAGTTTAGTATAAGAACGGTGTATCTCCATGTACAGGTAGGAGTTGATTTATACGCAAGTAGGATAAAGGACCCTAATCATAGTAGAGTGATTTAAACAATGTTGAAGTCAAAATATGTTGTAAAAGAAGAATTTTAACATATCAATTCATTCTTTTTTAATGAAACCGACTTAGTGAGGGGACATGTTCAATGTTATGGTGGATTAGATTATTTCTGAATGAAACTAAATGAACTTGCTATTCTTTGAAAATTGTCAAAATGAGACTATGTCATTTCATATAAAAAAAGGGGTGGGAATACATCAAGTGGGCATTATTCACTGTTATATTAATAAAATAAAATTAAAAAATTAAAAATTGGAGTTTAGGTTAGTCATTAGATTGTATTTCCTATAACCCTTATTTTCTACCCTAGAGGGGCAAATAAAGTTATTTGGTGGTAAAGACAGACCTTTATTTCTATTTACAATCTCGCCACAGAATATGGACTACTTCTTAAATTAAGATGGTCGTTATTTTTAAAAAGGCATATTTCGACATTTTTACATAAGTGATTTCCGTCTTATTTTTGGTTGTAGCCCCGGCGACTGGGAAATTCTTTTAGAATAACCTGTATACTTTATACACAAGTTACATAAAATGAAATGAGTTATTGTATTATCAAATTATATTGATTTAAGATATATCGATGCTTTAAAGAATTAATTCCGTTCGGACATAATCAATTTTTTGTTTTTGCGAATTAAGAGTATCGTTGTACATAATTTATTAAATTCAATAAACGACATTTGTTGCAAAATTGTGCCTATATTTTGTTAACACCGACAAAGTGACACTAGAAAAATATGAGTATCGCCCCATACTTTAAATTGTAATATTTTATTTTGAACCTTTTAATTCGTAAAAAGAAACACGACGAGTAAAAAATAAACAACACAAAATAAGCAACAAACTATGGCAAATCATGAATTCGCAAATGTAACATTAAAAATGAAGGTAAAACATTGCAAATCCTATTAGCGTTCAACACGATCTTTAGCTGTGGCTTTACAAGAAAATGATGATAGTTTTATATTTATATATTTAAGTTTATATTAAGCTCATGTGACACGATGCAATAATCAACAGAAATTCTACAAAACAAATTGTTGCATATTATAGGCTATGTGCAAGGGGTTATTACTAAATCACACGCGAGGGCTTGCCGTGGGAAGAATTGTAAATTTTTGAATCCCATGATTAGTAATGGGCAATAACTGGTTAAAGCGCCGTTCCATGGGTTTAGTAATAAAAATTGTTGATAGAAGTTTGAAGTGAAAGTCAGAATTTAATAGTTTCTGATAATAAACAAAACATGGAAGCAACTAAGCACTACGCGTCGTTTGCGGCCACAATGAAAAATAAGTAGAGTTGGCCTTATACATAGGTTTGGTTAAAACGAAAAGTTTAGTCAGTAACTGCATCAGACAATCTTGAATCACCCATAGCGACAATTATTTTTCAATAACCGCGTGACAGTTATAGCGTCACATTTCTGGAAGGAAGCAGAGTTTTGAGATTTGAAAGGGAATTTAAAAATATTACCTAGATGAAAGACGGTTGTGTTGGAAAAGTGTTTATGTTTGCGAAAATAGAGCGATGCAGATAACATGCTTGTATTTTATTATAATTTGGCCTCCGATGGCCCTTACTACAATAATAGCTATATTCAAATATATACAACTTTTAAACATTTCTCCATAAATTATAATCACAAATTAGGATTCCAATGAGAATACTTATGTCCACGAGCGGCGCTAGTAGAAACCTTGCACGTAGCATATAGTTAATTTTTGTGAGATTTTTTCTTGTACTTACAACTTGCAAATTTTGCTCTGGGAACATGCGCATATTAATATACCTAGTTTAGTTCAATTTAATCCCTTGGGAGACTTAACAACTTAAAACGTTAGGCGCGGTTTGGTGGTGCTGGCAGAAAGAACTATTGGCCTTTATGTTCTATACCCATTTTAGACGTCCTGGCAGCTTTTGTCTACTACCTGGCACAAATTTTCTTAAAATCGACAAGAGTAAAGTACCACTTAAAACAACGTTAGGCGCGGCTCGGTGGTACTGGCAGAAAGTACTATTGGTCTTTATATTGTATAGCCATCTTGGATGTCCTGACAGCTGTTGTCTACTACCTGGCACGAATTTTCTCAATATCGACAAGAGTAAAGTACCATTCATATTTAGTATTTGTACTGAATATAAACAATTTTGTTATTTCGTTCAATGAAATTAGTTACTGGCAAAGTTTGAATTTAGATTAGCAAATTAGACATTCCCTTTGGCCTCTTAGTTTTAATTTTACTATAGACAGGATATAAATCACTTCTGTGGCGCTGCGCATTTCTAAATAAAAATTTGGATCAGGCAATATTTTGTATCTAAAACGATAACAAAATTATGTAAATATACAGTATTCGCGTAAAAGTCCGCACCATATGGGATTTTTTTTATTTGTAGAATTTTTAAATACTGTTTTTGGCCTTAATTTCTGCATGCCAGGTAATAAAAAAGAGCAAAAAACAGTCAGGCGTATTTTATCTCTAACACCTATCAGATGTCAATGGAAGTAACCAAAAATAGTCAATTTTTCTTTATATAAATACGAGAAAAAGTTATGAAGGCAAGTTGTTTGTATTTAACTCAAGATTGTATTTCTTAGTTTTGTGTACCCTAACATGTAATTTGAAAATTCGAAAATAAACAAATAAATATTTAAATTTAAAGAAATTTCGAATTAAAAATACATTTGACTAAAATGTGGTGTTAATATGAACACGATATACAAATTTTTGCATAGGGTGAATACAAGATATTATCCCTGACTGTTTCGGCTCTTTTTTGGATACCTATCATGCCCAAAGGCAAAATCGTGTTTTAAAGACACTACAAATTAAAAAATCTCATATGGTGCAAAGTTTTTCGCGGACACTATATATAAAAAATACATGTAAATTATTGTAAAATATAGCATTGTGTCACACGAGCTACATATTTAAGTTTTTTTGCCTTTTCATTTTAAATGCTAGAATGAAGTCGTTTTAATTTTAAATGCGTAAATTAATTTGCTTTGGTTATTTTAACTAGACTTACCTGAGTATATATTTGCCACCATTTAATAAACAACCTTGAATCTGTGCATGCAACCAAAAAATAGTAAGGTTAGTAAATAAAAAATAAATTTTAAACTTAAAACCAGGAAATAAAAAGCTTTTTCAGAATCGAAAACTAAAAACAAAGCCATTCACGAAAACTAGCACAAACAAACACAACGATTTTATTTAAGAAGTTTTAATAAACGTATTTATGCAAGAGTCTTGCATAAGCACGACAAACAAAACAGTTTCCTGGCCAAAAAGATACTCATTTAGTGTGTCAAAACTTTTATAACCTGGCGAAAAAATTTTCATTTTTCATAGGGAAGTTTTAATTGGGGAAATGAAACTTTTAAAAATTCATAGGCAGAGATACGCTGTTGCAATTCAAGGAAACCGATCAATGGTTTTAAGAAGATTCTGTACTAAACTAATACAGATTATTTTATTGTTTAGTTTGAAAAAGTTTATTGATTTTGTAAATTAATTTTTACATCTTAATAATATACAGGATACCCGAAAAATACGTATACAACGTTTAAATCAGAAAGATTCCTAGTTTCCTGCGCAGACGCACCGCTCGCAGAGCGCCATAAAAGATTTATCCTGCAGTGCTGTGCCTGAACATAAAAATGTTTGTACAACACTTCATTTACTAGATCATTTGCTACTTGCAAAATATTCGCCACACTAGCGACTTTACTAGAAAAAAGTATGGTTTTCGGGGATCTGCATATTATACCGTATGAGCAAAAATAATTTGTATCCAAGAAGGCTTGGACTAAAAACGTAGGGCTTGGTTTAGATCATAATTATAAGGGTACGATATATCTAACCAAATCTAGGTTAAAATTGTGTCAAATTCATATTATGACATGCTATGATGAATATTAAAATAAGTAAACAAATACAAAAAATTTATTTTTGTTGTTTACAAAATTAACAAAGTAAGAATATGCTCCAAGCATAAATTCACGTCTCTTCATATTTTCAAAAGCGTTGACCAGGATCTCTGCAGAAATTCTTGGATAATCCTTTCTTGTAACTGTTCTAAATTTGCAACTGGTGCTTTAAAATGAGAAAAAATTAAGTAGTCCATAACTGTGAAACAAGGTGATCTGGGTGGGAATTCATGGTCTGTTCGAAAACTGATCAATCTATCGTCGAAAAAATTGCGTAAGTAGTTAATAGATTCGGCGGATGTATGGGCGGTTGCACCGGCCTGTTGAAAATAACCAAAACGTAGTTCATTGTCAAGTAATTGCTCCACAAATGGATTCAAAATATTGTCCCTATACCGCTGTGCTGTAACTGTGTCATGAAAAAAAATAGGACCAAAAATTAATTGTTCTTCGGGAAACAGCTAAACCGACACCAATTTTTTGAGGGTGTAATGTGGACTCCACAAAAAAAATGGGGATTTTCAGCTACTCCACATACGTGTATTCTGATAATTCACACAACCGGTGAGGCGGAACCCAGTCTTCATTAGAAAAAAATGTCAGGATTAATAAACCATTTCTTTCCAATAAATTTTGAGTACATTTATTTCTTGGAATACTTGCACTTTACTGTACTTGCAACTGTTTTTTAAGAATAGTCCTGCATGTTCCACAAGATCTTCCCACTTCTTTAGACAGGCGTCTTACACATTTTGTTGTCGTGTTTTGCATTATTTCACGAACGTTATAAGAGGGTTATATAGATCTACTTTGAGGCCAAGGATTCTGTCATTAAACGATGTATAAGTATTTTCCGGACCCTGGCTACATAGTTTTAAATAAGGCAAAAAACTTAAGCAGATACACTGTATATGAATCCTCAAATTGGCATGCCTACCATTCATGAACTATCTATTTGAAGAAATAGTCTACACTTCCAGTGGAGTCAAAGTAATGTAAATAAAACAATCCAGTCTTCCCCACAATTTAATGTATGTAAAATAAAGTTCCCTACTTGTTTCGAACGTCTAAGCGTTTATCCTCAAAGGATACTAACATCGAGTTGAGTGAAAACTTAATATATAAGTTATCTCACATTAATGAGTACAACTTACAAAGATGAGAAATATAAAATTGAAGGTATAGTGTAATAACTAGTCATATAATTTATGGTAAAGGTTTTAATATAAGTGAAATTTTTAATTATATATGTGAAAATTTATTTCTATTTAATGAAGAAACATTAATTTTCTGAATGAAGTAAGATATAAGATGAAGTAAGAAGAGAAAATCATTATTTTTTTTGTGAAAAGTTAATGGTAGTTTATTTTTTCATAAAAAAAAAATAATTTCTAAGAAACATTTTACAAAAAAATCTTTCCTCCAATAGTTAATGCTTTTCTCAATATTTTATCTCCAAAAGATCTTACTTAATTCAGAATGGTTCTTCAGTAAACTAAAAATAATTTTTATATCTATAATGAAACATTTCACTTATTTTAAAATCTTCATACAATCAATGTTTTCATAAATTATATGACTAGTTGTTACACTATATCTTCAATTTTATATTCCTCATCTTTGTAAGTTGTACTTATTAATTTGAGACAACTATACATTGAAATTTCACTGAACTCGATGTTAGTATCCCTGAGGATGAACGTCTAGACGTTCTAAACATGTAGGGAACTATATTTTACATATATTAAATGGTGGTGGAAGACTGGATTGTTATATTTATATTTGTTGCTAAAGTATTCTGCAAACATCCAGAATCTTTAAATTCCATGTTATTGTTATTAAAAAATATTTTAAAATAAACATATTTTTATGCCATGAAACTTTCTAGCTATGGTTATTTTTTTTTGTTTTTTAATTCAACCAAATTAACATGCTTGTATTATTTTCACCTACTTCAAAAATCAGAACTACTAAAAAGCAGAAAAAGTGATTAGTACAGCGAAAAATAAAAATAGACGAAATTTACACAGGGTGCAGTGGTTAAAACAAGGACGAACGACACACCTTTTAACTCACCGTGAGTCCTGTTCGGGTGCAGAACTTATGTAATCGTCGGTGTCATCACCTGACGTTTCATAACCTGAAATGAAATATAAAATATTGAATTATCCGTGTCCAAAAATATTCAGGGAAATTGCAATGTCATTACGAGCGCAGAAACTAGATTTTTAACACAATTATTATTCTTGGGCCCTGTTGGCGAGGTTGTTTAGTTTGTGTAGTAAAACATCTTTAAATGGAGTTTAATAATATGTTTATCTGCCAGGGTTAGTTCAGGTTAGTTGACCAAATAATTGTTCATATCTGGGTATACCAGATATCAAAAATTATCTTGGTCAAAGGTCATGAAACGGAAAACCTATATTTTGCCTTTTGAAATAATTCTATCATGCTTAGGTTAGTGTGGATGTCAATCATTATTTGATTATCAAAATTTGTCAATTCTGTTCTTTTCTTAGGGCAGGTCTTGAATTTTGGGTTTCACGACTGAGCAGGCCGCGGAAGCAACAGGAAAACTAATCCCGACAAAATCATCAAATAGATATGACAAAGAATATAGTTCGTTTTATCAACGAAAACAATTTCATTAAGTGACAAGCATACAGCAAGATGTTCTTTTTGCTTATTTTCTAAATGAAGTAAGTATGACCTGCAGGACAAAAAAGGCAATTAATAGAAGCAGGCCATGGAAACAAAACAAATACCTAATCACAACATAAATAATCCAAATTGTCAATAGTTGTCAAAGTTTTGCGTTACTTTGAGTAATTTTTGTGTTTACAAAATGCATTTTACGAATGATGAAGCTGTTGATATGCTTGCGGTTTATTTTGAATGTCTTCAGAATGCCGCAGTAGCTAAAAGAGTTTACGCCGCTCGATATCCAAATCGGCGTCCTTGCGATGTTAGAGTTTTTCCCCGATTAGTGGCGAGTTTACGAGCCAATGGTTGTTTTCGGCCTAAATTTCAACGGCAAAGAATTGGAAGAATACAAGATAATATTAACTACGTACTGGGGTATATTGAAGGAAATCCTCATGTTGGCACAAGAGCATTATCCCTTGAGTAGGACATATCACGAACAACGGTTCAAAATATTTTGAAGGACCATAGGTAAGTTCTAATGGCCATCAAAGTTAGGTATTCGTTTAAACTTTTTTTAATTACTTTTAGAATGCACCCATATCATATCGTTTTGCATCAGGCCAAAATAGAGAATTTTTATTTCAAATTCTTTGGACCGATGAAGCCACCTTTAGTAGTGACGGGAGAGTCAATCTACATAATATGCACTATTGGTCTGCAGAAAATCCGCATTGGTTGCGTGAAGTTCAGCACCAAGGACGTTGGAGTTTAAATGTGTGGTGTGGCATACTGGAAGGCAGAATTATTGGGCCATATTTTTTTGAGCAATCCCTAAATGGCAATGTCTTTCTTGACTTTTTGGCCAATCAATTACCGTTGTTGTTGGAAGATGTGCCTTTGGAAACAAGGTAAAACCTGTTTTTGCAGTTGGATGGTTGCCCAGCACATTTTACCGTTAATGTGCGAGAGCATATTAATGCAGTATTTCAACAGCGGTGGATTGGAAGAGGAAGTCTGTTTCCATGGCCTCCGCGATCACCAGACCTAACTTGCCTGGATTTTTATTTATGGGGGCGGTTAAAGGACATCGTGTTTCAGACTCAACCTAAGACCAGAGAAGGTTAGAAAAACCGAATTCGTAATGCAAAACGTAACATACCGAGAGCCGAAATTGAAAGTGCAGTTTTGTCTACCCATGAGAGGCTTCAGCAATGCATAGAACGTGATGGTCAGCATTTCGAGCATTTGCGGGGGCATTAAAAATCTTCCTTTTATAAATCGGTCCTTTTTAGGGCCACAACTTACATAATAGAAAGAATTCCAGAAAAATATAGTTACAATAAATTGAAAATTTAAGGGATTTTCGTATAAAATTTTCTATTGCCGATATTTTGGATTAGGAACAAGATATCGAGATGCGGTTTTGGCGAGCTAGTTTAGGCATCTTTTAGCTACTTTTTCATGAAAAAAAATCATACCAATGCATTTTATTTTGTTGAGAAAATTAATCATTTCTGTTGGAATGCCGAAAAAAGCCCTCTAGCGGCGATATGTGAAACTTATAAAACTTCAAATATAATGATGTTTGTAGCCCAAGAATAGCTCCTTTTAACGAGCCCAAGTTTGTTCAAATCGGCTTAGCCGTTTCGAAGATACAGGATGTTATTTACGGAAACGTTTGAATACCCCCCACCACTTTATTTTTAGAGGTACTGCAAAAAGTGTCAAACAAAAAATGTTCAGATTATCCTCGACTTTAAAGATCAGGATTTTTTTTATTAGGTTAATAGAGCGGAATTTACAGAAACATCAGTTTTTTAGATTCAAGATTGCAGTTACGCCCCCTAGCGGCCATTTCAGAAACTTGAAAATATTTTCCATGGTTTTCTCTTGGCCGTTTTAGTAATAATTTTTTTTGCCGCAAGCCTCTACGATGGATAGTTTCCCAGATACAGTACCTCGCATTCTTAGTTGGCCACCCTGTACATTTTTATGTAAAGTTAGCTAACCAAGAAAAGATTACTGTATTTGAGCTACATGTGCGCTCTCTGGCATGTAGGTGCCGAACTACGTAACGCAGGCGATGGTGGTTGTCGAAGCTAACCGCTCGCCTAAAAATTCAAATTGACAGACGAAAATCGTCCCATATGATATAATATTTACGTAAATGAGATCACTGACTGCAAACCGATGTTTTTCTTGTTGGAACTATGTCTATATGTTTCTTATAATATTACCTAGGAGTTTCACTATTTTTTATTTGATTCCGTGACAACAGATTTCAAATTGTTGCTATCTTTGATAACTTGATTATTTTGCAATATTTTCTAATAAAAAATTGACGAAGTCCGAGCCTCACGTTTTTTTAACTTAAAACGTGTACTATCAAAATGCTTTAAAAATTAGTATTTTTGAATTGATTGATGCGTGAGCCTCTGCAATTAAATTCTTATTTAACTCCCTTCTTAATATATTTTATAGGAGCAATATTTGTAAATTTAGTTTGATTTTATAGTCAAAGAGAATAAATAGCAAAAATGTATTTTTGATGCCTTAAATAATTGCTAAATATGCGTATTTGAATATTTTATTTCTTATAATTTTAAGTGACGACTTGTCAAAAATCGAAAGTAAAAAGGTCATTGTTTTGAAAATTAAAACATGGTTGCTAGGCAACACATTACGGTATCTGATACCGTAATGTTCCATTTACCGGCCGCAAATGAGTAGATTTACTGGACAGGAGGAAATAAATAGCTATTAAGGAATTTTAGCTCTACAAAATCTAATATTTTATTATCATTTCTAACGGTAAATTAAAATTTTATGCTATATCTAGATTTTATTCTTTCTTGCTTAGTCGGTAATCCTGATATCAGGTATTAGACGACGCCGACGGTTACATTGGTTACGAAACATTGATATCGTAGGAATTAATCTTATAAAAACAAACAACACTATAATTTTATATGTTACGGTATACTGATTGCAGACTGTGACCATGTACTATTTCAATGATTTAAGTTTTTAATCGCATTTAAAATTGATTGTGAAACATCAATAACATTAGGTAATTGAGGATAGACGGTCATTGTGAAACCAAAAACGTAAGTTTCATTTCAACTGCCTTTAAATTATAGTCGAAGATAGATGTTGTCACTTTAGTATATTTAAAGAAATTTCGCTCATGCTTCCTAAGTTCGTGAAAAAGGTTTTGATTTATGATTTTTGTTCTGAGGTTATGCTTGAGTCCAAAATTTTTGTCAGTGACCCATCACTAGCATATAGAGAGGTGCTACGCAAGTTGTGCGACGTCAGAATTCCAGTGGCGCGTGCATTTCAAAAAATAATAAACGATGAAATTTCGTCGGAACGTCGTATAATTTTTTAGAAATTCAATTTGTTTTATTAACTATAACGTTTTCTATTTCTTGCGAAAATTCATGCATAAATGCCCGTCTTGAACTTTTAATATTTAGATCTTCCCATACCTTCTCAACTGTGTGCCCGTCATTGAGCCCTGTATCGTCGGTGTAATACAATTCTTTTCCGAAACTCCTGTATTTTTTTCAAATATTTTCGCCGTCATACAACAATTTCATTTTTTTCATAGTAGGCTTTTTCGATTTCATTTAATATACCAAAAATTAATTTCTTTTAAAGTTCGTTTGAAAACTCTTAATGATATTTTAGGTAAGGATGTGTCCTCCTTAATTTCAGCCATCCTTTTTCTTATTGTGAAATTTCATTTAGGAAAAAAAATCCAAGATTTTGCGACAAATGGCGTATTTTGTGGCATCATCCAGGATTATTTTTTTCCGTCCTCTTGTCTAGGCTCCTGAACTATTTTCTTTTTTGTCATTTTCTTGATAAAGACCTTTCAAAACCCTAACATGCAAAAAAAGTTTTGTGTAAGTGCCACATATTTCTGCAGCATCCAATGTAAGTAATAGTTCAGGATTTCGTTCCCGAATCCCATGGAATACGGTTTTAACTATTATTCGTTCTTTTAATGTCAATTGAAATTTTCTTTTTGTAGCCGGACAACTAGTTGAAGTTAATATCCATATTTTACAAATCTATCTAAAAATTCATAAAAAAAAACTCCAATTAATTAAGCTGTGCGAAAACTCTGCCGGCACGCTTCTTTTCAAATCTTTGAAGTTGTGAATTCGTTATCTGTGTATTGCCACATTTATTTTCTCCGTGATCAAAATTCTAGTATCGGAATTGCTGTGCTATTTTAAATGCATTTAGCTGATTGTATGTCAACGTCGCCTCTTAAGTTCACTGTAATTGTAGCGGCAACATTCCTTACACGGATAAGAAACATTTACTTGTATAATATTTTTATACTGTCGCTTCCTAGATTTTGGCGATTGGTATTAAATGAGTCACTGACAGAAATTGTGGATTTTGGGTATAGTTAAGGAAAGGGAGGTAAAATTATAATTATTGCTTGAATCTGAAATATTTACCCGTGTGGGGTATTATACGTTGTAGACGTTTTTGTGAAAATTACTGTAACATAGAAAAATCCTCTTTAACCTTTTTACATATTAAGCTTTAGGCTTTATATTAAAAAATATCAGTAAGTAGAAGCAATTTGGCAAGGTTGGAAAAAACATGTTTTTTTTTCTTACAACAGTTTTTATTGTTTTAAAAATGCTCAAAATTTCAAAAAAAAACTTACGTTTTATACCAAAAAAATCTTGTTTTAAACACTTGTTGCAATCTTGAACTTAAATTTGATATTTGAACGCATAAATCATCAATCGGTAACCTAAAGTCTACGGGATATATTAAGTTCTATTGGCGAATGTGCTTTTCTTGTTTAAAATAGTTTTAATAAAACAGTACAACTTCTAGGTTTCACTACGCTACAATTATCTCGTTGTCTTTTACAGACATCTAGCGAGCGTGTATATAATATGTGGACCTGCAGGTCAACGTGGGCTCTGAACCACGATCCTCAGTAACGACAACCATCCCCGCCCATATAACCCCCGTATTAAAAGCCTTACCTTTAAGCTTATATTTGGCCTGACGAATAGCAACTAGTTTATTACGAGCCTCTTCTAGTTCCCGTTCTATCCTACAAACTTCGGATTGTGCGTTGATTTCTTGGGCAATACCCCCTACCATTCGTCTGTTAATGATCAAATACCTAGAAAAAAAAAGATCCTAGAGGCTTATTTTTGTGGTGTAGGTTTTTAGACAATCAACTATTTTTTAATATATTTTTATAGAGCCTTCATTATACATATCGATATTGGAGAGAAAACTAAGTTTGTGATATGGTTAGCACACCCACTCTTAACAACAAACCCTTTTTTTCTAGTTTACGATTTTATAGCAAAATTTGCTACAAAATGAAAAATATCGTACAGAAAAATAATAACATCAAAATTTAACATAATCTCAGTAAATACTTAGCTAATGGCAATGATAACAAACGTATCCGAAATCTATAAACTAACTTGCACATACAAAAAAAGTGAACTCTTGCAATGCTACATCGACCGTACTGGTCGCCAACTCACAGCCAGAATCCTGAACAAACTTGCGTCGATTGACGGCACCAGAAAACCCTATTTTAAAAATTAAAAAACGCGACAATTAAAGAACCAAAACAAAGAAATTTTAACCACACTTTACTGACGTTTTTAACTTAGCTCAGCTCAGACATCCAAGACAACATTACGGGTTCAAAAAAGTCTTCCATGGATCTCAAGGAGTTTAACAAAACCAATAATACAGAAAGTTCGTATATACCACATAACCATAGCCCCCTACATTTCCAACCGGAGTGAAGATGGCAGCCAAAATTTCCGGAAATACCCGAGTGTCAAAGTAGCATCCACCATTGCATATACACTGCTTATTCTAATTCTATTTAAATAAAACAATAACTATATTATTATAATTGCTTTTCGTAGATTGAATTCAATTACCACTTCTATTTTTAATATAATTTAAACATATTGTTTTTGTTTTTCTTTTTACAACTGTTATACTATCAAGTTCATATTTTGCAAAGTGGTTTAGAAAAATATGAAAGCAATTTTTTAAATCAGTGACGTCCTCTTGCACTACCTTGGGTCTTGGGTCAAGAGAAAATAATTAATTGAAAAATATTATTTTTGCGATTTTCTTGAAAACTGTACATACTATCAAGTTCATATTTTGCAAAGAGGTGTAGGAATATTAAAGCAATGTTTTAAACGAGTGACATCCTCTTGCACTACCTTGGGTCAAGAGAAAATAATTTAAAAATATTATTTTTGCGATTTTCTTGAAAACTGTACATACTATCAAGTTCATATTTTGCAAAGAGGACCCAAGGTAGTGCAAGAGGATGTCACAGGTTTAAAAAATTGCTTTTATATTCCTACACCTCTTTGCAAAATATGAACTTGATAGTATGTACAGTTTTCAAGAAAATCGCAAAAATAATATTTTTAAATTACTTTCTCTTGACCCAAGGTAGTGCAAGAGGATGTCACTCGTTTAAAACATTGCTATAATATTCCTACACCTCTTTGCAAAATATGAACTTGAAAGTATGTACAGTTTTCAAGAAAATCGCAAAAATAATATTTTTAAATTATTTTCTCTTGACCCAAGGTAGTGCAAGAGGATGTCACTCGTTTAAAACATTGCTTTAATATTTCTACACCTCTTTGCAAAATATGAACTTGATAGTATGTAAGTACAGTTTTCAAGAAAATCGCAAAAATAATATTTTTCAATTAATTATTTTCTCTTGACCCAAGACCCAAGGTAGTGCAAGAGGACGTCACTGGTTTAAAAAATTGCTTTCATATTTCTAAACCTCTTTGCAAAATATGAACTTGATAGTATAACAGTTGTAAAAAGAAAAACAAAAACAATATGTTTAAATTATATTAAAAATATAAGTGGTAATTGAATTCAATCTACGAAAAGCAATTATAATAATATAGTTATTGTTTTATTTAAATAGAATTAGAATAAGCAGTGTATATGCAATGGTGGATGCTACTTTGACACTCGGGTATTTCCGGAAATTTTGGCTGCTATCTTTGGCTGCCATCTTCACTCCGGTACATTTCCAAGCCGTGAAGTAAGAAAGGCAACGTCGCAAATCCTGTCAGAGGTAGACCGATTTTTAATAAGTAACTAACGCAACTTCCGTACAGATTCGCCCGTTTAGGCGATAAAAATTACGATTTATTTCAAATTATTTATTGAACTTTTTGCATTTTACTTCAGTATAGATATGTCTAATAAGTAACAAGAATATAATAATATAATATATATTATAAAATATAATAATAAGAAATTTAAATTAACTTAAAAAAAATAGTGATTTTAAAACCTATTTTAAAGTGGAAAGAGCTTTCTTATTTTTGATGATGTATTTTGGTGTTGAAGGTCATTTCTGTTTTTTGTGTAATTGTTTAGTAATATATTGCTTAGAGTAAGTGCTACTTTATAAAACATTTTTCGATAGCTTTCTCCACAGGGACATGTCTCATTAAGAGGTATCAGAAAGCTACCACTTTCTAAACTAGCCAAACCTAGTTTAGCTAAAAGAATTTGGTGATTTTGCCGATTCAAAAATTTAAGCTACGTTCTTTAGTAGCTATAATAAACTGAAAAGCTGCAAATATATAAAAGTACATAATATTTACTTCATTGGTAGCAAGCCATAAATCCCCACTTGCAAAGAATCAAAATATTCATCCCCGACATTTAAACCTATGACTCTAACATAAGGTTTTTAAAGTTGAAAAAATAGTCCATACTTTCAGTGGAGTCAATTTAACATAAATAAAACAATGCAATCTTCCTCCACAGTTTAATTGAATCACTGATTTCAGAAACACCCTAAGTCCACTTTTATCATTTTTTGAGTTATGCATGGAATAACATTTACAAGACATAGTCTCATCGACTGAGTGCAGAAACAACCCAAGTCCTGGATTTAGGTTGTTTCTGCGCTCAGCCAAGCATACTGCCCATCGATAGATGGCTCTGTAGTCTAAACAAATACCAGCTGTTTTATTATATTTCATTTTAGTTTAGCAGTTAAAAGCGATAACAGTATAGTAAAGTTATTGCAACTATACAACAGTGTTCGTGTCATTTTCTTGGTAAATGTGTAATTTTTAAATGCTGAACGTTGACTATAGGACGTAAGTATTCATTTTGTTGTTTAAATTCTGGTATTTTTGGTATTTATGGTAACTTTGCAATACAAATAAATATTTAAGAGAATGTACTTTTCTTAACCACCGGATAAAAGCCTTTTACGATAAGGACTAAAGAAATCATGCTATAAGCACAACTTGCTGTATTTTTCAACTAAATTAAAAATTATTAATAAAATTAAGTCATCGCAAAGTTCTACAAACAATAAATCCAGTACTTGTCAGGTGGTACATAAATACGAATAAAAATGTAAGAAAGTATGTTTCTTGTGTTTAGTTACTAAGTTTCTTGTGTTTAGTTACTAGCTAAGTTTCTTGTGTTTAGTTACTAGCTAAGTTTCTTGTGTTTAGTTACTAGCTAAGTTTCCTGTATTTAGCTACTAACTAAACACAATAAACTTATATTTTCTTACATATTTATTCTTATTTATGTACCAGCTAATAGGTACTGGATTTACTGTTTTTCGAATTTTGCAATAACTTGTTTTTTTAGAATATGAGTGACACTGAACAATCGGCTAAACCTGCGACATCTAAGAAACGGACACGGAATGATGAAGGCTATCGAAGGAATAAAATTAAAACAGCTCGAATAAAAGGTGAAGCCTACACAGATTATAAAAATAGGCTTGTCCCAGCCAGACAACAGGCAGTATGTCACTGTAAAAAAAATGCTGCAAAAAAATACTAGACGTAGAAAAGGCAGATATTTTCAAAAACTTTTATAACATTCCTTCTAAAAATGAGCAAGACATATTTTTACAAGGTTTAATAATAAGTAAAAAAGTTAATCGTAGACGAGCACGGAAAGAAGGAACACAAAGAAGAAACAACTCTTTTTCCTATAACGTTATAGTTGGCAGCAGTAGAAGAGAAGTTTGTAGGGATGCCTTTTTTGGTCTACATGGTGTTTCTGATGAACGAGTAAAGCGTATAAGACGTTTGTTACAAATGGGCCGCACTCCGGATGACAAAAGAGGAAAGCAAAAAAGTGGCAACTCTTTGAAGCCTTCAGAAATTATTTCTATTAATGAGCATATTTCGTCATTTCCAACTAAAGAAACACATTATGGTACACGCGACCAATATTATTTGGATTGAATGTTAAAATAATGCATTCTTTATTTTTAAAAAAGTACCCTACATCAAATGTGAAGTATGAATATTATAATAGTTTTCAGCGAAAATTTTAATTTGTCTTTTGGAAGACCTCAAGTAGATGTGTGTAACTATTGTGAAACCTTGTCTTTAAAGCTAAAGAATAAATCTCTTAACGATACTGCTAAAAGAGTTGCTGCAGCAGAACTTCTGGTTCATAAACGTCGATCAAAAAAATTTTATAATACATTAAAGAACCCAAAAGAGCTATGTCGTAGTCAGGATAATATGGTTGCCCTTTCGTTTGACTACATGCAGAATTTGCAGTTACCCCGATGTCCTGCTCAAGACCTATTTTATTTATCTCAACTAACTGTTAGTGTCTTTGGGGTGCACAATATGAAAACAGATGATGCAGTTTTCTTTATGTATCATGAAGGCCAAGCAAAAAAAAAGCCCTAATGAAGTGTGTACGTTTTTGTTAGAGTACATTAATAGTTATGTTGATAATAATATTGAAGAATTACGTCTCTTTTGCGATAATTGCCCAGGGCAAAATAAAAATCATGTTTTTCTACGATTCTGCTCAGCTCTTGTCCACTCAGGACGATTTCAAAAGGTGGAAACATTTTTCCCCATTCGTGGCCATTCATTTCTGCCATGTGACAGAGACTTTGGTGTCATAAAGCGCAAGTTAAAGAAAGCAGATAGGATATATACCATAATGGAATTTGTTGAAGCGATAGTAAGTTCTTCCATTAAACGTAAATTTACAGTTCATGTAGTAGAAACTTCACATATCAAAAATTTCCGCAATTGGTGGTGCAAATATTTCAAGAAGGACGCAATTTCAGTAGAAACATCAGCTAAATCAATACCCAGAAAGGCAAAAGAGTACTTTAATATTTCAAAATTTCACTACTTTTTATTCAGTTCGGAAAATGGCAAAGGTGTTATTGTTGCTAAGGAATACATTGGAGGGATAAGCACTCATACGTTTTCGTTGTTATTGCCAGATGTTACTACAATCAACTTTCCAGTAGAAGACGCCATCCCCGACGGAAAAAATCCTATTTCTGCGAAGAAAATGGAACATATTTTATGAGAAAATGTTATAAGTTCGTAGACCAAAATGAAGAAACCCAGAACTTTTGGAAATACATTTTAGAGTGGCCCACTGTTCAAAAAGACAATAAGAAGTAAATTTCTGGAAGTATTTTCTTTAATTAATCTACACTTTAGTTAATTTTTGCTTATTATTCCTGTTTTTCTACTTTTAATAATAAAAATTTAAAAAATTACATTGCTGGTTTTCACTGATTGCAGAAACAACCTAAGTCCACGTGACATTTGACCTTTTGACCTTTCGTGACATAACCGACAGTCTTCTGTTTTATCATACTTACTTAGCTTTAATGCTGATATAAGTTGTGGGTTATTTTATAATTGATACAAAAATGTCTCTAAGCAGCTAATCAATTTTTTTTAATTATCTCAAAAGTCGTTATGTGTGACTTGGGTTCTCTAATATTTCTGTACTTTCAATATCATGCTTAACAGAGTATTTGATTTTAACACTGTAAAATTTTTTAACCCCGACTTTACAATACTTTAAAGTCTAATTTTTTTTTCTGATTCGAGGATCTATTTAAATGATACATTACAGTTACAACCAGAAAGGTTTCTATATCGACCAAATCTTTTTTCAAGGGTATCTGTTTGAGATTTACCAGCTAAAATGTATTTTATTTCAAAATGGATAAATGAGTATTCTATAATTTCTATTAGAACTGTGGTACTCTGGTACCTACTACGTTTAATAGCATCATAAGTGTCCCTAGTTAAACTCACCCCCTCTGGATCGTTATGCCATATATCAAGCCAAGTCACAAATTTCTTTAGCTAGTTTAACTTCAAATCATTTTTTAAATATATTGGGGTAGTTCAATCGTCCCTTTTTTAAACCTTGCCGTACGCAAATAAAAACATTTTGCCAGTTAAACAAACATTGGAACTAACCTTAAGATGTTCCTATAATGATAACATTGATAACTAAAACTCGGGAAAATAACAAACAACGTATGCGTCAAGACTTGTCGATGCACTTCACAATCACAAGCACAAGAGCACAAACAAAAATAGCGAATCATCGGTCTACCTGCAACGTTGTCAGACTTTGTCCTTCATAGCTTGGAAGTAAAGGAAGCTGTGACATAACTCATACAACGATACCACACACATTTAGATACATTTACATTGTTTATAATAATACGTCGGGTGGAGATAAGATCACTTGGATCGACTAGAATCTAAAACGAGTACCACCACAATCCCCTTTACTATAGACCATTTAAGAACATATAATTTTGACAAGAAGTATAACCTAAACTTGTGACTTTGCCCCCCAGCAAATATAGCCGTTGTCAAATATGTAATGGTAATTTCATGGCTTTGACATAAACTTGAACCTAAATTTGTCAAATTTGCCCACCAGCGACGTCATCCTTAAATGGTCAATAGAATTTTTAGCGATTAACCTGCAAGATGGGCGACATTTCATCTGACAAATTCATATTCTAGCTATTTAAGTCTGAATCCACATGCATCCGTGATCACGGACATCCGTATGCGTATAACGGATAGGTGAATTTGACATCATCCGAATGGAGACGCGTGATACGGACGTAACTGAGTTAATACAAACTTGAAAACTATGTCAAATAAAAAATGCCAGATAGTCGCATCTATTCCTAATATCAAATTTGTTACATAATCTCAGCACAAATACCAAAGAAACACGACTTAAAACTCTCCACTCAACAGATATTTTAGTATTCTAACCAAACATTTTAAATCAATAGGTCAAAACACGGATAAAAGTTAAAATTAATCAACTTTTGTCCGTGATGACCTTGATGGGCTGTCAGCTCCCTAAACAGATGTTTTATTGGCTATTGATGATCACGTGGTAACAACGCATCCGTGATCACGGATGCATGTGGATTCAGACTAATTGACAGCAATACAATGACAGACAGCCGTTTAGGGACAGAGCCGGACTTCAAAAATTTAATAAACTATGTTATTTTCCATAATTAGAATATTAAAAATGAATAAATACTAATAAATCTTCGAAAATACTTAACAGCAGTACAATAAATAGTACGATGAAAATCGCTCTGAAAATAACTGTTTTTTAGAATTGAATAAAGTTTCAAGGCACAAAAATGTATAAAAACGAATTGAAGTTGACAAACCAAAACTTCAAAACAATGTCAAGCAAAGCCTGGCCTGCCCTGTAATCCTATGATGCTTGCGTTTTACTGTATCTCTCTCTAACAGCTAATATATATTTAACTTAACAGGAAGAAACATGACAGATATATATATGATCTATCTATTAAAAATTGGTTTTGTTTATGTTTTGAATTGGATAATTTGTGGTGTGAAATCCTAGTCCGCCGCCATATTGCAGGTTTACTCGCTAAAAACTGTATACTAGTAAAGGGGGCTGTGGTACATCAAAAAATTCACAGATCACTACTCATACAGTTGAGCCAATCAAAAGTAATGAAAAAATGAGTCTATCGATTTTTTCCGCGGTCGTAAAATTTCTTAATCACAAATATTTTGACTTTTCAGCGACGAAATGTTTTTTGCATGCGTTCATTTTAATGTCTGTCTTCCTCACGTACTTATAAAAGTATTTTCAGCAAGTAAACCTGCAATATGGCGGCGGACAGTTTATGTCAGCACACTCCAATCGCCTATAAATGAAGACAAAAAGTTACTAGGATTTCACACCACAAATTATTAAAATCCAATCTAAAACATAAACAAAACCCAACTTCAAATAGGTAGATAATATATATCTGTCATGTTTCTTTGTGTTAAGTACATGTTAAAGAGACGCATATTGGTGCAAACTAAAACGAAACCATCATATAATTACAGGACAGGCCAAGCTTTGCTTCTTTCTGGCCATAGTTTTAATAGTAAGTACAAGCAAATAAAATAAAAAATAATTGTATGAAGGGCAATGCGAATTTTAGGGCATTGTAATTATATGCATTTTATATTTCGCGTGTAGTACTTCCTGAAACTTCTCAATTCCCAAAACCTCTCAATTGGTACTATTGCACTCTTGCGCCGAACAAGGATGCAAAATAGCGACACTGGTGGTCACGCAGAACATCTTGAATCCTGCATTTCTGACACAAACCACGGTGATCGTACCGAAAGGGATACCTACCCCAAAAATAGCGATAAGTTTTGTCAGCTATGTGTTTGAACGAATCCGTTGCGGACCTTCGTTATTATGAACTTTTCTTCATGAAATTACATGAGAAATCACCCTGAAATATTAGCACGTTATTAAGGAACACCCTGTATATTACTAAAAATTGTCTATCATTATTATACACACTAACATATTTTATTACATTTCTTAAGTTCGACTGTCCCTAAACGGCTGCCTGCCATTGTATTGCTGCCAATATTATTCCTGCTATATATATATAATAGCTGGAATATGACTTTTATCAGATGACATGTCGCCCATCTTGCAGGTTTGCGAGCTGAAAATACTTTAGTTACAGTTATAAACAAAAGCAGGATTTTAAAATTTTTCAAATATTTTTTACAATTAAGCCTAAGGGGTCAAGTCAAAAGGACGACTACTTATTTTATGTTTCTTTACCTTTCTTCTTCGACTTGCTTAGCTTGCTGCGCAGCCCTAACCAGGTTATCCGTGGAGCGGATAACTGCATTACCGGCGGCATGTAGTCTTCTTGTAGCTTCTGTGTCACCTTCGGCTTTAACTTTACAAGCGACTAAAAGATGGGCTGTCGAACTAGCAACTTGCTTCGCCGCTGCAATGAGCTTATCTTCACTGCCAAGTCCTGTAAAAAATAATACTTTTCATAGAATTGCAAAAAAAATTACTTTTTTTTTAACGTATTTCTGTTAGTTCTGGTACGGTATTATTAAGCAACGAAAAAAATACATGTTTTGGGTAAAAAATACATTTGACGGATTAATATATTAATATTAAGTTACCTTGATAATGAAAGCTTTTAGTGTACATTATTTTAACTAACTAAGCATAGACAGTTTATGATTACATGATTAGCGTGCTAATTTGTTACTTTAAGTGCCGGAACTTTTGACACTGAATAACTCATTTGATAGACGATTAAAATAATCAGGGTTTCGAATGTGCCGATGTCAATATAAATTTGAGTGTTAAAAGTATTTTTTGTAGCGGGCGAAGGAGAATAAATAAAATTATTCCAAAATTTACAAAATCGCCAACGTTTCGAGCCGTTATTTGTTCTTTTTCAAATTAATAGTATATTATTAACCAAGGTTTAGACAGCCATCATTATTGCCCGAGCGGCAAGTTTAAATCACGAGGAGCGAAGCGACGAGGGATTTAAGACGCGAGGGCTATAAGCTGTCTAAACCGTGGTTAATATAATATTTTTTCCACTACTACAAACTTTTATAAGACATTTATCTTTATAGTATTATTAAATATAAAAAATTATAGGTAGGTATAAGTATATATTTTAATCAAGTTACCTGCGCTTTGGAATTGGCAAAATATTTTGTTGTTTTGTCAGGTGGCTTTCTTAACGTCAATTTTTGTTCATTTATGTCATCAGATTTCACGAGTTTTCCGTTTTTTTAAAAAATGAGCAAAGAAAAATAAATGTTAGTGATATTATTATGTGTACACCTCCAGAATTAAGGATGGAAGCAGAAAAAATGTTGATTGTATCGATATTTTACCATTTCAAGCCTCTCTAATAATTTATTATGTATTGATAACTATCTGGTTGCCTAACTGTTTAAAATGTTTATGAATTCATGTTGTAGAATTAAAAAATCTAGTTACCTGCCTTCAAATAGATTCTTGAAGATCGGTCAATAATGGATTTCAATGGCTTATTATTGACCATGGTCAATAATGGCGATGTTATAGGTTAGTAGTGGAAAAAGTTATTTATTGACATTTGGAGTGTGTTACGGTATCAAAAATTCATGAACAAAATCACGGAGAGCAGTTCACGAAGAAAAATTTTCGGGGGTAGTACCACAAGTACATCAAAATTTTCGATAATTCTGCTTGAAAGCGCGTTGTACTGTAACTGCACGAGTTTATTTTCATTTTTGATTAAATCCGAAAAAGCTCGACTTTCCGATGAATATTTTTGTTAATCTTCAAAAAGTAAAGATTATTTTCATATAAATCTATGAGATGGTGTGCCACATTATTGTCGCGAAGCGAATTTCCTTCTTGTATTAAAATAATTTTCTTTTATATTGCAAGACACCAGAAAATCTATAGAGAATAAATCCATAGAAGCAAGTATAGGAGATTCGATATAATCGTGACGTTTAAATAATTTTAAGACAAACTTATAATATGTGTAACAATATATTTTCTATTCCCTGAGTCATAGATGAGAGGCCCGAAAGGAGAATAAGTTATTTATTATAAGTAATTAAGAGTTCGAAAGCCAGCTGACTGGAGCCGTAAACCAATGTGAATAGAAAAGAGAGATGACTACTTGTTTGCTATTTGTTATGCAAGTGTTTTAACATGAACCGTATTAGAATATATTCCGTAAAGAATAGACGCAGAACAATTTAGAGACTATAAATTATAAAGGATTATTTTTTTTTAATTGTATTTTGTCGTAACACATGAATATTGAAATCGTTGCTACCATAAAGAAATATTTTTTAGAATATGTTAAGAAATAAAAGTATGTAAATTCTTGGTGTGTTTTACTTGATCAACCATTCAACAGATTTACAGAATTTGTAAGCAAAATACGTATGCACAATAAAATCGTCGCCGCCACTTTTGCTCCCTTTTAAACTAGATATTAATGAAAACTGATTTAGAATAAATCGAGCAAAATTGAAAAATGATCTTGTCATTAGTGACAAGCGAATGAATACAAACAAACACACCTAATGTGCAAATGCCTTTTTTTTGCTACTTTTTATTTTCTGAATTTGTGACAATTTGATATCTTGAGACGATTTTAATGTTAAAATGTAAATTTTAAAAATTTAAATTATCACAAGAACACAATACAAATCGATGTTTTATGCAAGTTTTCAAGTATCATATTTCTACAAGAAAATAATTTGGTTGATATTTTTCCTGAAATATGTTTCGTATCGTAAAAAAAGTTACATGCGGTCTTATCGAGTTTGAGAAAGGTTTTACCCGATATAACGTGAAGTAAATTATCAGCGTAATATCAGCATTAGGTGTGCACATTTTAATATTTAAGTGACATGTCAACTTCTAAACAATTTTTGCACCCCGAAAATTATCACGCAACGTCATTTTTAACTACGTAATTTTGCTTCTCAGGTAAATTTTAAAATTTTTATTAAGTATCAGAAATGTATTTATTAGTTGCATATAGTTTTAATTTTAATTAATCTCTTGTGTTTTTCAAAAGTATGAAGAGTTTAAATGCATAAATGAAGACAGATCTTTAACTAATACATACATCAAAGTATATTTTTGAAATTTACCTTGCACTAAGGCATTCGCGCTCTCAACCAAGCTGTGTGTGGCAGCAGCGACTAATCTTGCAGCAGATATAAGACCCTCCGACCATTGACCATCATCAGAGGAAGAGATTGGATATCTAAAAAGCAAGATCAAATTTAATGAAATTTATGCAATTTTTGTTTTATTTTTATATGTTTATGATTAATCTGTAACTTTACGGCGCTAGATTTCGTTTACATTACTATTTAAACTCAGTTATATTTGGTTTCAAAACACCACATTGATACATTAAAATATATTGCGGCAAAAGACAAACATGTCGTGGAAGTAAAGTAAACAAATTTATTTAAAAATAAACATAATGCGAATTACGGAATCTACGGAAAGTTTTATTACACATTTTACCTAGACATTTTCCCACTATCAATGAGCTCCCTCTGAGCAGCACTAGCCGCTTTAATTAATGCCGATGTTGCAGCTGTAATCGATTTGGCTGCTTCCAGAATCATTTCGTCGAAGTTCATCGACTCCAGGTTGGGATCTTGTGTCTAAAAAGTAAAATAAAAAAAATAGAGTGGCATTTATCCCCAAAACATATAAATGAGACTTATCCACATTCTTAATGAGTTTAGGTTCAACAAATTTACAAATATATTTATTTTTTATTTTTAGAGATGATTAAATTAGAAATAGTTGCGCATTACTGAATCCTGCAACGCCTTGTTCTCAAATTTAAAAAATTTCAATGTTTCCGAAGATATTAAGGCAAA
This sequence comes from Polydrusus tereticollis, assembly GCA_963920685.1. Taxonomy (NCBI): domain Eukaryota; kingdom Metazoa; phylum Arthropoda; class Insecta; order Coleoptera; family Curculionidae; genus Polydrusus; species Polydrusus tereticollis. Next base: position 148,166,270 of record OY987326.1, read on the forward strand.
ACCGAATTTTTGTGATTTCGTTTAATGGTTTCAGATTTTATTAAAAATTGTTGGTATACCTTGAACAGCCCCAGTTAATTTTTTGTAGGGGTAAAAAAAGTAACCATGGTTCGAACTTTTATTTTGTTACCTAACCCAGCTTTTCACCTGACCTATCATCAACTAAAATATGAGGTATTTCTAACGACAGCAAGCTTATTTTGTAACACTTACTTCCAAGATGATTGTATATTTTCACGGAGTAAAGAATATGGCTAATCATATTGAGAAGATAGAAAAAGTCATACATTTCTTAACAAAACTTATTGAAAAACCTTACCAAAATCTTTTGGTATAAACATACGTGGTTACACCATTAAGCCTGGGACACATTGTTCTGACGTGATGTGCTGCTACACAGATCATACAGTTTATTTCTCGTGTATTTAAATGAGAGGCATGCACATTCATCTGATGTTATGCCGCCTGACGCTTTCTGACGTGTTAGGGTTGGGTCGTGATGAAATTCGGGTCGGTTAGATTTTCGTCAAACGCTGACACACGAGCATTTCGCTGAGGGAAAAATGAATGAAGTTTTGCTAATTGAGAACGTGAGAAATCATGATTCACTATTTAATTTAAAGTGTCGAGCTTACAGAGATCACAATATGAGGCATGAGACATGGGATAAGATAGCAAAGAAATTGTTCCCTAGACATTCTAAACTAGGTATACAGGGTGACTCGGATCTAAATGTACATACATCACCAGGAGATAGTGGACATCTTGGGGGTTCTAAATAATCTATCTTTAGTGGGTCCATCTTTCCTCGTTACTTAGATACAGAGTGTTTTATAAGGTTGGCTCATTTTTGTTTTTGCCATAATTCTTTTAGCACCCGGTATAAACTGTTCATATTTGGTGGAAATATTTTGAGTAGCCATCGCTTCAAAATGCCGTATGAAAATTTTTTGAAATTCAGGTCCGGACTTTAAAAACAAGACTGATTTCATTTTTTTAAATTCAACACCCTGTATATCATATTTTTGTCAATTTTATTTTTTATTTGAAGAACACATAAAAAACTAATTCTAATGACATACTTATCAAAATCCCCGCACTCGCCGCTCAGCCATAATAAATTGCTCTTCTGTTAAAACACATACAAAATAATAACTGTTTTTATAACGACAATAATACCAATAATAACAAAAATAACAAAAACATAATTATTTGAGAATATTTTCAAAATGCCCACCATTAACTTCTTCACATTTTCTTCCTCTGATATTTAAATTTGAAACTGCACTTCTGATTACACCTGGTCTATTTTTTATTTCGTGAAATGAAGTGATAATGCGTTGGAAGAGTTGGTCCCGTGTATTAATTTCTTCCTCGTAAACTAAATTTTTCATATACCCCCAAAAAAAGAAGTCCAGCGAGTTAAAGTCGGGAGATCTTGCTGGCCAAGAATGGGGCCCCCCACGACCTATCCATCTGTTGGGATATCTATTGTTTAAAAGTTCGGAAACAATTCTTGCATAATGTGGAGCGGCTCCATCGTGTTGGAAATACATTCCTCTTAAATTAACATTCTCATTTTGGAGAAGATTTGGCAAAATGTTTTCCAAAAAGTGTAAATATTGGTTTCCATCTAATCTTTCTTCAAAGATGTGTGGGCCAGTCAATTTACCATTGATTATACCTGCCCAAACATTTATGGAAAATCTATGTTGCGAGTGCGACTGCCTAATAGCATTTGGATTTTCTAGAGACCATAGATGACAATTTCTAGAATTGTTGACTCCATCTCTGGTAAACTGAGCTTCATCGGTCCACAAAGTCCGGTGAATATCTCTTTGGTGCCTCCTAATCCACTGACAAAAAACCAAACGGTTAGCATAATCACTTGGCTCCAACCTTTGTACCTCTTGGATATGATAAGGATATAAGCCTTCATTTTTTATTGTTGAATGGGTTAATTTTTGCGTTATATGCAGACGTCTAGCAATTTTCCTTGTGGATGTTTTTGGATTTTCTTCAATCAAATTTAAAATGTCTTCTTCCTGTTGAACACTGTTGTCTTACAGGCTGATCAATATTATTTTGTGTCGGAAAATGTCCTTGTTCACGAACAAAAGAAAATACATTTGAAAATGTTTGATGGTTTGGACATCTTCTTCCAGGAAACCTTAATTCATACTCTCGAGAAGCGGCTCGCCCGTTACCATCGCAAAATCCATATCCAAATATTATATCAGCGTATTCTTGGTTTGAAAATTGATGGGGCATTTTAAACGAGAAGTAAATGTTTAACAAAAATATCCTCGTAATGCCCAAAAATCTGACAGGTTACAACTGACAATGACTTATTATGTTTTGTTGCCCCCCAATATTTCGTTGTTCTGAGGTGCCGAGCCATGGAGTCAAATTGAATTGAAAATTTTCAAATTTTAACACGCCGCTATTTTATTACTTTGGTTTATTTCTTATTATTGGTATTATTGTCGTTATAAAAACAGTTATTATTTTGTATGTGTTTCAACATCTAAAGAAAAGCAATTTATTATGGCTGAGCGGCGAGTGCGGGGATTTTGATAAGTATGTCATTAGAATTAGTTTTTTATGTGTTTTTCAAATAAAAAATAAAATTGACAAAAATATGATATACAGGGGGTGTTGAATTTAAAAAAAATGAAATCAGTCTTGTTTTTAAAGTCCGGACCTGAATTTTAAAAATTTTCATACGGCATTTTGAAGCGATAGCTATTCAAAATATTTCCACCGAATATGAACATTTTATACCGGGTGCTAAAAGAATTATGGCAAAAACAAAAATGAGCCAAACCTTATAAAACACTCTGTATCTAAGGAACGAGAAAAGATGGACCCACTAAAGATAGATTATTTAGAACCCCCAAGATGTCCACTATCTCCTGGTGATGTATGTACATTTAGATCCGAGTCACCCTGTATATGGAAGCGAGTTTGATCTTTAAAAATTACATTAACAACGTATGGGTTTCGCCAAATAATTCTCTATTTGTGTTAATTTCGTGTATTCAAATATTTATTTTCTTGGTTAATGTAGGACAAATAACAGCCGCAGCACGCTCTTCAATTTTTTCTTCAAATTCGCCTGACGAGCTTGAGGTCATGGTGTATAACGAACGCAAACAATATACTGATTTTGAAACCTGCCGATTATCGTCATAATGCATCAGAACAATATGTTTACGGCTAGCCACAACATAATGCATCATAACACATCACATGTCCTTTTTGTGCTTTTTTGGGTGACAAGATTTTTATATTTTATCATGTGCCCTTAAATATAGGACTTTTCCTGTTTTTTTTTGCTTCATTAAGGGGACACATTCCGTTCTGAATTAAGGGGTAAATTTAAAATAATTATTACTGAACTACTTTTCAACACTACTAATAAATACAATTCAAGTTCTTTCATCCATTGATACATTATTTTATAGGGCCCGGCAAATTCAAATGAATAAAGATACAAAACAGTATTACCTATAGATAATCATTTATGAGACTAAATAACTGTGACTTACCATCCTGGGATTCTGAAGATGGGCGCTCCCTCTATAATAATATGTTTGACTCCTGGGTGCTTTCAAATCCACAACCAAGAATATCAAACATATCTTATAGCGACAAGCAGACATTCTTTCGTTGCTAAGTCACTGTCGGCCAACAATTCATCATTCAATAGATAATTTCATATTAGAGAAATTGTGTAACATACCTTAACATTTTGTCTCGGTCGTAAACTCGCTAGCTTTTTCGCAGCAGCATCTATTGATGCGGCAGCACCCAATAATTCATTTTCAGCAATAACTGTAGGATCGTCAGGATCTACCCAGTCCGAACCTATAAAAAACCGAATAAATTAATAAAATCGGTAAATTCTGTAAACGAATTTGGCTAATCGAGTAGTAAAAGCAGCTATGTTGTAGTTATATTGGATTACTGAGAGATTGACATTGATAGTTCTCATGTTAACTGGCGTTTATCTCGGATTAGTATCGTTAGGTGCAGATCCGTATTTTTTTTCATGACATAGTAATTTATAATTGATTTGTGATGGGCTACATGCTTGGTGAAATGGATATTCCATGGCAGAGGAAACTAAAGTCGTACTTGTTATATTTCACAATTTAATTCAGTTTCCTGACACGTGTTTCAACCCCTGCGGATCATTATGAAAGGAATATAAGACAATACTAAATTCTACAAGTCATTAAAATAAAATTAGGGAGATGAAGTGAATTGATAGATGATGGGTTATTTTGGTCCTTAATTTACAGGTATTGGCCAAAGGTACAACTAAATTACAGGTGTGATTATACAGGTATTTTTTATTACTATTATTTTATTTTATTTAGCGGGGTCTACCAAATACAATGTGATGACTGTGATGCCATCTATATAGGTCAAACAGGTAGAAACTTTTAAACTAGGCTTAAAGAACATCCATTTAAAAAATAACAAAATAAAACAAGAAGTAGCGGACCACTGTATAATAAATAACCACTCAATATCCAACAAAATAAAACCGATATATACTCAACACGAGGGTAGAAAACTCAACCTATTAGAAGCATTAGTAATCAAAAAAGCCTTAAAAAGTCGATGTAATGTTGTTAATAAACAAATTGAAATACCTTCAGGTGCCAATCTAATACTTAATAGCCTAATAACTTAGGATAAATATGCAATAAACACTGTCAATAATTACGAACGAAAAAACCCATAATTATATACACAATATCATTTTCTTAATTTTATTACTTAAATGTAAATACCTCTATAATCACACCTATAATTTAGTTGTACCTTTGGCCAATACCTGTAAATTAAGGACCAAAATAACCCATCATCTGTCAATTCACTTCATCTCCCTAATTTTATTTTAATGACATGTAGAATTTAGTATCGTCTTATATTCCTTTGATAATGATCCGCAAGGGTTGGAACACGTGTCGGGAAACTGAATTAAATTGTGAAATATAACAAGTACGACTTTAATTTTCTCTAGCATAGTAATTTATTTATATTACCGACTTTATTGAAATTTACATATTACCCACGTCAAGATTTAATCTACGATCGGTCTGAAATATTAAAAAATTAAATATTTAGCATGACATTTTTCAAAAAAAATATAATATGCATGACACAAGCTACCAACATACATTTTTCTTGTCACAATTCAATTTAAATTGCTCTGCATAAACCCAACTTAAGTTGACCATGGGTCAAATAGATCATTGTTATCCAAAGAATTCAGAGAACGCGTGGTTGTATGATTAAAGCATTTTTGGTTATAGTGAGAGTAAACGAACCTTTTAGTCTCTTGGCGACACTGACTAGCTCCGTAACAGATTGGGCAATCTTTCTAGAAATAATTGGCAAGGTCTGCTTCATATCTGCTGATCCATTACCTTCCAGAATGATTATTAAAAGTTGCCTAAATTCTTTGGCGCAATCATGACCTGTTCTTAAAACTTCCTCCCGAAGATCATTTGTCTCAGCTAGGTTGTAGGCAGCACTCTTGCAGGTGATTAACATGTCGGATATTGCTTTTCTTGATAGATTTGCTGCGGCTACAAGAGAAAACATTTATTATTATACCATTGTTATATTTTTCAAAAAACCCTGTTCCATTTCATAAAAATTGAACGTTTTCAGTAAATAATAAACATAATTGTGTAGAAGATACGGTAGAGACAAAAACTGATTATTATATTACTTATTTACATTACAACTGCAGTATGAGCAATATCATAGTCATGAGTGCGAGTCACACAACTGCAGTAATAAATAAACTGGCCACTAGAGCAACCAACCAGGGACGTCTACGTCGTAAATAAATGTTTATGAAAGGTAGACAACCAGAAAATAGCGACCAATAGGGAAACCTTACAAACGGTATTAATTAAAACTACTATTTCTAGGCCACTAACTTTTCTTATAAATAAAATTTTTAAAACAAACCAGAAGCTTTCAAAATTGGTGTAATAAAACCTATTTTTTAAAATGGATATTCAAGTAAAATTAGTAATTATAGGCCTATAAAATTTACATCTTCATTAGCTAAAGTTTTTGAAAAAATTTTAAAAATACGAATTGATAATTATTTAGAAAAAATAAATTTTATTTCTAAAAAACAATTTGGGTTTCAAAAAAATAAATCTTACAGAACAAATTTTTTTCTTGTTTATTGGGTTTTTAGGTCATTTATAAATAAATAAAGGTTTGGCTTATGGTTGACGTTTCGGTTTATTTTACATTAAACCATCTTCAGAACTACAATTACAGGAAAATGTGATTATTAACTAGTTTTTAGGATTAAAAAGTAGACATACCTCTATAAAATCTTAGCATTTTATCACTTTTATTTTTACATGTTTAACTATGTGGTAACTAGTGTTCCAACGGAAATATTTCCATGGAAATGGAAATATTGGAAATTTCCGAACTTGTCTCGGAAATATTGGAAATATTGAGAATATTGGAAATATTTAAAAAAATATTTAAAACTTGTTCTAAATGATTCAAAACAAATGTTTATTATATCTTTTATATTTTGTAACCCTATACTAATAATACAGTTTTCACAAACACATATGAATATCTCCAGCTCGACGATTCTCCGATTTATTGGCAACGGCAACATTGGATTTCTACCTGGAAAGCGGGTAAGCCCCGAGCGCATCGGATAATATGTTAAAGCAAGCACATGAGTGCCGCAGTCCGCAGTGCGTTTTAAGAGTAGATTTTTATACAGTACCTATATGTTGTGTAAAGTATATTTTGTAAGTTTTTAAAGTATATTTTTGATTCTTTGATAGTGTCGATGGTTAGTGAGTTTTAAAATGGGGAAAACAAAAGACATTGTTTGGAAGTATTGCATTTCTAAAGGTAACAATATTTACCAGTGCATGTATTGCAGTAAAACGTTCTTTAAAAATGCGTCCAGGATGAAGGCACATCTAAGTAAAGTTTGTAAAGGCTGTCCCAAGCAAGTAAAAAAAAAAATTTATGCAAAATGACGAAGAAAACGGCTCATCAAGCGACAACGAATGTGTTTTGGTAAATGAAAGCATTTTGAGTGATAATTCCACTGTTGTTGCCTCTGAATCAGAACGCTCAGTATCAGAAATACTACCACCAGTACCGTCAACCTCAAGTTTTACAGCTACTTGTAGTACTAGTACTATTAACAGTTCCAGTATTGACATTGATGTCGAAATGCCGCCCACGAAACCATCTACTTCCGATGTTGTGAATGAAATGAAGAAACCTGCTACTTCTTTAATGAAACCTACTACTTCTTTAATGAAACCTGCTACTTCTGGAAGTGTTTTGGCATTTGCTGACCGAATTTCCAAAAAAAATCAAGTAAGTACCGTAGATTATTGCTAAAAAATATCGTTGTTTAATATTTAATAAAATAGGAATACAAAAAAATGTGGGAGTTGTAAGCACACCCTGTATACAGAATGAGGATATTGAGGATCTATTTATGAATTAAAAAGCAGGATTAGAATTTCACTGACTTAAATAGAAAGATATGCGGAATACAGATACTATACTACTACCTTTTTTTTACAGGAAAAAATCGAAAACCAACTAGCTCGTGCAATATACGCCAGTTACTGTCCATTGTCCATCCTTGATAACGCCGAATGGCTTAAGCTCTTTAAGATGATTCGTCCAAGTTTTGTACTACCAAGTAGATATAAACTGTCGAATACAAAGTTGGATGCAGCGTTTAATGAAGTAAAGGAGAGGGTTGAAACTACAATTAATGAAAGTGAAATTCTAGGTCTACAAAGCGACGGGTGGAGCAACATACGAAACCAAGGAGTCATAAATTGTATAATCACTACACCATCACCTCTACTGGAAGCTTCTATTGAAACTAAGTTGCAAAGACACACTGCACAGTATATAGCTGAAGAAATGGGGAAGATAATTGAAAAATACGGACCAAACAAATTCTTAGGTTACGTTTCAGATAATGCAAAAAATATGCAACTTGCTGGAACCATACTAAACGAAAAATATGATATCATTCCATATGGTTGCCTTTCCCACGGTCTTAATTTGTTATGTAATGATTTGCTTAAAATTAATACTATGTCGGCTCTAATTGACAAAGTTACAGATATTGCAAAAGAGATCAAGAAAAAACAAATTCTTTATGAACTTTTACGAACAAAGCAAAAAGAAAACAAAAATGTAGAGCCAAATGCAGGTGCCATTCACTTGCCTGTAAAAACTCGCTGGTCTTCAATTTTGACCAGTTTAAAAAGTGTGTACAGCACTAGGCTCAGTTTACAAGGAGTTGCAGTTAGCCAAGAAGCAACACAAATGATTGATAAATATGTTAAGCAGTGGATATTAGATGACGAAGTATTTTGGGGTCAAATTTCCAACCTAATTAACATTTTTCAACCTATTTGCACATGGTTAAAAATTGTAGAAGGAGATTATGGCACTATTCACTTTGCTGTAAAAGCATTTCATGATATTAAAAGGGTGGTTCAGAACAACCTTGCATTGTCCCCACTTAACGACAGAGAGAAAACTGAATTGTTGGAGTTTGTTGACAAAAGAGAAAAATTTGTTATTAAACCCATACATTATGCTGCAGAATTACTAGATCCAAAATCACAAGGTTCTGAACTTGATGAAACACAAATTCTTTCAGCAATAGAATGCATACTTAACATAGCAAGAAATAAACTCAATATAAAAGAGCAAGAAATAATAGATGAAATAGCAAATTACCGTTGTAGAAGTGGTAAATTGTTTGGCAATAATTTTATATGGAAAAGTAGTTTTCATAACCCAGTCTCCTGGTGGAAAGGACTTTGTTCTTCATCTTCTTTATCAAAAGTAGCGTCACGAATTTTGATGATGCCAGCATCTTCAGCAGCCACTGAGCGCAGTTTTAGCGTTTATAGTCACATTCATTCTAAAAAGAGAAACAGGCTTACTAATGATAGAGCGGCTAAACTGCTCTACGTATCCCACAATGAAAACTTGCTAAATAAAATTGAAAAGGGCGATAGGTCAATTTTTATTTCCGACACTGACACTAGTGACACTGTTAAAGATTTTGAAGAAGTTGACTGGCATGAAGAAGACCCTAATGCCGAAGATAATATTGAGGATGATGACGACAGCGATGCCTCTTGCTCGACTTGTTTGTAAAAAATAATTATTTTTTTTTACAAATTTGACCCTATTTCTATTTTTTTGATGTTTACCATTTATTTGTGTTCATGTATAAGAAGCGTTCTATTTTTTGTTGTTATTTTTTAAATAAATATTTCGTTTTTTCTTATTTTTTATAGTCTTTAATTTGTTTCCAATATTTCCATATATTTCCAATGTTTCAGGAAATATTTCCGGAAATATTTCCAAACATATATTTCGGGAAATTTTACAACACTAGTGGTAACTATGCAAGACTGATTTTTAAAAATTTAAATCATAAGGTCAAGAAGAAAACTTTACTATTACAGAACAAATATATAATGCATTAGATAATAAAACACCATGTATTTGTATTTTTCTGGGTTTAGCAAAAGCATTTGATACGGTTAGCCATAATTTACTATTAAAAAAAATCGAAAATATTGGATTTAGAGGAAAGCAATTAGAATTATTTAAAAACTATCTTAAAGATAGACCAACTTATGTTAAAATGGCTAAAGAAGAAAGCTATTTTAAAGTATTTAAATATGGTGTTCCTCAAGGGACAGTTTTGTGTCCATTATTTTTTAATATTTATATTAATGATTTATTTAGTATAAATTGCGATGGGAAAATTCATAGTTTTGCAGATGATACTGCTATTTTTTATAGCGATACAGACTTATCATCATCATCATAAAACAGCCATTCGTGTCCACTGCTGGACATAGGCCTCCCGTAACATCCGCCACATTGTCCTGTCTCGTGCGATGTTCATCCAGTTGGTTTGGATCCTCTTTACATCGTCTGACCATCTTGTAGGCGGCCGACCTCTGCTGCGATATGCTTCTTGTCGTGGTCTCCATTCAATGATCTTTCTTGTCCAGCGCCCATCCGAGAAACGTGCAATGTTTCCAGCCCAATTCCACTTTAGGGTTGCTATACGTTCCACTGCATCTGTCAACTTCGTACTTTGTCTGATTCTGGTGTTCTGAATCCTATCTCTAAGCGAAATGCCAAGCATTGATCTTTCCATTTTTCTCTGAGCAATGCGTATCTTATTCGCCGTTTTTTGGGTAAGGGTTAGCGTTTCTGCCCCGTAGGTAAGTACAGGTAACACGCACTGTTCAAAGACTTTCTTATTTAAGCACATCGGGATATTCGCGTTAAAGACGTAATGCAGTTTTCCAAATGCAGCCCAAGCTAGGCCTATTCATCTGGTGATCTCAAATGTTTGGTTGTCTCTTTCAATACGTAGCTCGTGTCCCAAATACTTGTAGGAATTCACTACCTCTATATTTGACCCGTCCAGCTTAATGTTTTCGCTTATGACAAGGTTAGTCATAAATTGAGTTTTAGCGATATTTATTTTGAGTCCAACTGAGGTTGACATTTCATTGAGCCTTCGTAGCATTTCCTTGGCTTCATCAACCCTGTCACCAATAGGCACGATGTCGTCTGCAGATCTAAGATGGTTTAATTTTTCACCGTCTATGTTTATACCCATATCTTCAAAGTCTACTTTCTTAAACATATATTCTAGTAGGGTTGTAAAAAGTTTCGGTGATATGACGACGCCTTGACGCACTCCTCGTTTAATGCGAGAATTTCGAGTGTCTTCGTGTAATCTGATGGACGCTTTTACATTCTGATATATATTTTTAATAATTGTGGTGTATCTGTGGTCCACTCGAGTTTTGTTAATGCTTCTAGCATTTCTTGCTGGTTAACCGTGTCAAACGCTTTTTCGTAGTCGGGGAATATGAGGATAAGGGGCTTATTGTATTCTATGGACTTTTCTATAACCGCCTTCATAACCAAGAGATGGTCGTTTGTGCCAAAGCCCGCTTGTTCAAGTGGCTGGTAGAGGTCAAGTTTATTTGTTATTCTTTTTGTAATGATCCTGGTGAATAATTTATAGATATGAGAAAAAAGACTTATCGGGCGGTAGTTCTTTAGATCTGTAATGCCCCCTTTTTATAAAGAATTATTATATTTGCTCGGTCCCATTGTGACGGGGTTGTTCCATTTGCTAAACAAGCATTAAATAGCTTGCAGATAGTCGGATGTAGAACATTTCCTCCGTTTTTAATGTATTCGATTGTTATACCGTCCTCGCCTGTGGTTCTATTGTTCTTCATTTCTCTTAGGGCCTTTCTCAATTCATCCAAAGTGACTTCTGGAATATCCTCTGACCCTGATTCTGAACTTTGGGAATGGTTATATTTTGATCAAGGGTGTCTCTGCTACGATACAGTTCGGAATAGAAAGTCTCAACAATTTCAAGAATTTCTATTTTATTGGTTATCTGGCCATTCGCATTCTTTAGTTTGCTACCTTCTGACATCGTCTTTCTTAGAACCTTCATACCTTTTTCTCATTAGTAATTTCGTTTGTGTTATAGGTTCGAATATCTCTTCTAATTTGTTTTGATATTTCCTTGTTAAACTCTCGGTGTTTGTTGTATATTTGTTAGTTAATTCTCTTCTGGTTTACAAATACAATACGATACAAATTGGGACAATTCAAATAAGAAAATTAGAAAAGATTTTAAAATTATATAAAAGATTGGTTTGATAATAATTTATTAACGATTAATTTTAATAAAACAAATTATTTTCCTTCTACTTTAAACCTAAATAATGTACCACAAAATATGAATAGCATCAATATTAGCGATGATATTCAAATTTTAAAAGTTAATCATGTAAAATATTTAGGAATAATTTTTGACAGTAAATTAAATTGGAATTTTCAAGTAGAATATTTGATTTTTTAAATTTTTAAAAGCAATAAAAATTTTCTGGATATAAATCATCTAGAAATATTATATTATGCATTAGTCAAAACTCATTTAAAATACGGAATTTTAGGTTGGGGAGGAATAAACGGAACTTTGGTTAAAAAATTAGAAGTATGTATTACAAAAAAGATTTCTGAAAATTATATTTAATAAAGACTATCTTTATCCTTCAAAAGAATTATATTCAGAAACAAAAAAGATGAACGTTAGGCAAATTTACATTTATAGTATTTTAATATATATTTTGAAAAATAAAAACCTTATACAATTTAAAGACCATAACCATACTACACGTTATAAAAATGATATATCCATAAAACCTAAAATAAATAAGTCTGTAGGACGAAAAACTTTTAAATATTTATGCTTTTATTTAAATGATTATTTACCAACAAATATTAAATTATTTCAATTATTGTTAAGAGATTTAGAGGCTGTTTGTTAAAAGTGGTTAAAAGTTTATTTTGGAAAATAAGGCATAATTTGTAAACGGTTAGATGTATCGAATTGAAAGTTGGCATTATAATGTTTTCACGAGTGAGAAATGAGAATTTGTGAACATTTTTAAGTTTTACACTAGAGGGTACTAGTACATATTAAACTGGGTTTATTAAATGAATGTTACGTTTAAATTCGAGTTTTTAAAGAAAATGCATTTCTAAGCAAAAAAGGCATATCTGCTCGATCTTGATATCTCTAACGGTTTTCGATCGAGATACTTCCGTTTAAACATAACAATGCATTAAAAAAATCTAATTTATGAAATTCAAGTACTGATTAACGCAATGCTGTGGACTACAGGATAAAAGGAAATAATTGAATGTGACTTTTGCGTAGCAACGAAATAACTTATGTCAAACGTATTGTTGAAAGCTTACAGTCGGCGATGGATCTTTTCTGGTGCGTCATGGATCAACGATCAAGACACAACGTGATTTACAACTCCCTATCTTTATTTATTATAGCCTTAAAAGTGAATAGAAACATAATAGAGCATCTTCGGGGTTGCGCAATACGCCTCGAATTCAAAATAACGTACTAGACAGAGACAAAAGATAATTGGAGAAATATCCATTAATGTCAAAGTCACCGTTTTGATTTGTCAGCTTTAATTTGTTTTTAAACGTTTTTGAGCCTTTTTAAAACACTTAGCTAAGGCCTTAATCGTAAACAAACCTACGCTAACTTATTGTACACTATGTCAGTCCTCTTCTTTCAAAAATAATAACAAACAACCGATAATTAATGAATATAGTAACAAACGAATAATAAGGACTAACTAACTAACCTTACTTTCTTTAAATGTTTGTTCCAACCCGCTATTCTATGTCCGAACGATTATTTCCAGCCTGTCAATTAAACTTTGAACTTGGCAATCGACTGTTGCAGTGGTAAATTATTTGTGCGATCGTTCGGTGGACTGTACTGATACGGTTTTTGGTCCGGTTGAACAAATCTTAAATTTACCGGCAAATCTATTTTTGCTGTTTATGACCGATGTTCAAGTTATCAAACATATTACTATATATATTATATAATATGTATGTTTGGTTGCCTGGAACTTTGAAGTTCTTTCTGATGTTAGGGTCGGCTTGCCGGACCTGGTTACAAAGGCGACTTGAAAAGTAATACAATTAATTTGATGGTGGCGTGTTTACGATTTATCCACTATGGCGTCCTGGGTTACAAGTTACAAGGGCGGTTATTCACTGATAGTTTCCGGGTCATTAAAAATGCAAATTGATGTAGATAAATAATATAAAATGTTTGTTGTCTGTTTGACACACGCCCCTGAAAAGCCGCCACTGACAAGGACTACAACATAATATACATATCAAAAAATATACACATCCTTTTTCCTTCAATTGAATAATATCGGATAAACTGACTGCGTTTTTGGTTCTTTTAATCGCCAAGCGACTATGTTTCCCTATCTCATTATGACCGTTACAGAGTACGAACGAGAGAGATTAAACTATTTTAGAAATATTATAAGAAAACCTAATTTAATACTATCAGTCTGTCATTTGTCATTTAGCATTGTCGTCTCATGACTTATCAGTTGTCAGTCTTGTCATCTTGTATTTGTCTCGGTTTTCTATCTTCCAGGAGTTTATTTGTTAAGGTCTTTGTTGTATGTTTTATTTAGAAACCTGTGCAAACCACACCGCACAGAACCTGGAGAAGATACACCGAGCTAAGTGTACTGCTAGGTAACAACGCCATAATAGGCGTGCCAGATGATATTGTGTTAATTCTTCCTAGCCATCTGATGTAAAAACCTTATACTATAAGGTCGTATTTGGCTAACACTGTTAGCGCTACAATACTAAATTGATTGCTTAAAACTACCAAGAAAGGAAGACCTTTTTGTTGGTAGGATGCTGCTACCTATGGACCGGTTTCAAACTTATTGGTTCTCGTCAGCATAGGGTAAGCGCAGACATACCTAACAACAGAAAGGCCTCAATAAGTTCGAAACCGGTCCATAGGTAGCAGCATCCTACCAACAAAAAGGTCTTCCTTTCTTGGTAGTTTTAAGCAATCAATTTAGTATTGTAGCGCTAACAGTGTTAGCCAAATACGACCTTATAGTATAAGGTTTTTACATCAGATGGCTAGGAAATATTTTCCTAATTAGTATATATATTTATTCTACTCCATCTGACAAGTAAGGATTTTTAAAGATTTTTAAAGAATGTTAATTCTTCCCCTAATATCAAAAATTCAACGCCTTTCACATCTTTTCATACCCCACAACTAAATTTCGGTAACCAAAGTTACATCTTCAAGTGAGCGCAAGTTTGTTCGATGCTCGATGAGTACCATTGCGAGTTGTCCATAGAATCTATTGTTACCTATTTGTTTATCAGTTCAATCAGCGCCTATGTCTTCCCAAATTCGGCCTGTAGCCTTACTGTGAATTTTTACTTTTTAGTTGCTTCAGAACAGCATTGGCATTGGCAGGTACCAATAAAAAAATTGCCGAAGAAGCAATTCGTAAATGGTTAAGAAGGGGCAATGAAAGGTTTCAACATAAGAAGTAGTATTTCCTATAATTTCCGGCGTAGTCCTCACATTGTTTGTTGTAGTACCCGTTCAGTGTTTCCAAAATTTTTTTAAACACTTTAACAAACAGAGTTATGGGTTCATATAAAAGTTTTTCTTATATTACATTGTGGTCAATGCAGATACTGTTTTCACTTTATGGCGCATGAATTTAATCCTATAAACTGTTCTTTTCAGAGTCATATTTAATGTACTTTCGTGTTGACGGCGAGTAATTGTGCATATTTGTTATTATTATTTAGTCCGAACGCTAGCCACGAAAGTTTTGACGTTTATGAACTTAGACTTTGTTTTGACTTTTTGAATATCGTAATTCTTATAAAGATTCATATGGTCTTAGTCACGTGGAAGTAATGACGCACCGGCAAAGAATCACCGTACAGACTGTATAAAGTGTTCTATGTTATTTCTTGTACTAAAGGTAAATGTATTCAAATCAATTAAGAAAAATTAAACAAAAATAACAAACGTTCGTAAGATTAAGGAAAATAAATGTCTTAATTATTGGTCTACATAAATTCACCTTAAGATTATTTTATTCGAAGATGCCCTTATTAATATGCTAATAGTGAATTGAGAGACATGCTCCGTGCCTATCACTAAGAAAATTATAACGGTCGTTCTGCTGCTGGAAAGTATTTCGGGCTACATCCAAATAATTTAACTAGATCACCATATATTTCAACGTATGGTATTATAAGCAATTTTTGCACTTACCAATAATATCATCTTGCTTATTGCTTATACCGGCGGACACAGACTTGGCTGTAGCATTAGTTATACCTTTCGTACAGCGTATGAGGTCTTCTGCGGTGACGTTCTGCTTACAACCTTCGCTTGAGTACAAGGTCTGTAAAAAACATAAAATTAAGAATATTTTTAAAACTTAAAGCTGATTCTTAGCAGCAAAACGATATTTTTTTGCAAGTTTAGATAAAATGCCATTTTCTTACCCTCATTTCTTGTCCTATAGCTTCAACGGTGGATTCAAGAGCTCTTGTGCCCCGGGTATGTTCGTCTTCGACAGCTTTCACTGTTTTTAGTAATGAAGTCACGTTTGTTACCATTATCTGCAAAAAACAAAACAACTGATTAACATTAATTACTGTAATTATACTTTATCAAAAACATTCATGTATATAACACGTAACCATGCGTTTAGCGTCACACTCCATTCTCTAAAAAGCTGAAAGAGAAACATTTTGTTAGTAAATAAAAAATAAATCAGACAGAGTAAGAATATAGGATAAAAAATATTTACTAAGTAGAAATGGTTTTACAAAATCACAAACAGTATTACAAAACAATGCAAAAGATACGTACCATTCCATTATTTTATATTTATTTTGACAATGGATTTATTAAGAAAAATCCGATCTTTTATGACACTCGTTTTATTAAGTAATTAACAGTAATAATCTGTAGTAAATCAAAGCTTTTATGAATTAGTAACTAAACTCTCCTAGAAATTTTAAGTATTATTTTTGAGGGTAGAAAAATAACAATTTTAGAAAAATTGGAAAAATAAAAAAATAATTTCTTAACTCTGCTAATTAGACAGACAAAAATGACTAGAAAAATATGTAATTTCGAATATACAGGTTTGGAAAAATTCTGTATTTTCGTGTAAATTATATAAATGTGGTTTCGTACAATTTTCATTTCATACAGGATGTTTCATAACTTCGGTACGGGTGGGTACGATTTTTAAAGAAAAGGGGCTTTTTAAATATGTGCCCGGAAACGTGTCATTTTCTTATGGTATAAAAAAAGACATTTCTGTGACTAAGCTCAATCTTTCCGCTTCCATTAGTGGAGTTCGTATAGCCAAGTGATAAAATATTATTAAAATAGAAGTGGTACGCCACTGTTCTTTTTCGGATTCATATTGTTTTACTTCTGAGCAAACAAGTTACCTTGATTTTTTTCGTCTGATATACCGTTTTCCCCAGCAAGGCGTTAGTGTAGTGAAAGTGCATTGATTATTGTAACGGTGTTTATACGGAAAACATGCCGCTGCTTAAATTTAAAAACTTGGTTAATATTTCAAATAGAACAATTTGGTAAAAACATTTCAAAACTTAAATGAGTTTTTGAATTTATACTAACCTCAGGCGAACCGATAATTTAAAAATATTTCGGCCCGGTCGATAGCTACACCTACGGCGTATTGTTTCGCGGTGCGCCAGGAAACCGTTAGGCACCATTGGTTTTATTATTGCTTTTACAATGTTATATTTATAACTTTTACACAAACTGACACTAAAATGTAGCAGTCCGTGCTGACCGTAATATTCCTAGCAGAGTGATATGCATTTGACGTTTGCTGTCCTATTTCGAACTTTTAGAGAGATATCAGCATTCCCGCGCTAGATTTTGTATGTGTATAGTTACATTAGATACGGGTGCGTGCGTTCTTTTATGTTACAAAATCGTACGACTGATAGTCTTATGATTATGTGGTTACTCTGTCTATGAATCGTAGATTTGTTGCGTGCGTAATTTAAACTTAAAACTTGGGGAATAATTATTAGATGACGTATATTTTCTTTAAAATAATTGTTAATTAATAAAAAGAAGCAATATGGGGTTAATGAGATATATTTACGCAATTGTATCTTCGATTGGAGACACAAAATTAGATTTTCTCAGTTCATTTTGTTAAAAATTATTTTAATTAAAGCTAAATTCACTTAATAACTTGTCTGTCGAATCTCTTTCATTTCGCATAGACACAAGTTTGTTTCTTTCGATCAGTCGCGCGACATCGTACAACATACGACCAAAACGCGCCTAATGTAACCGCACAGTTTAAAATAAGTAGGTTTGTTTTTATTTGCAATACCGCGACTAGAAAATCGCATGCATCCACATCCAGTGTAACCATGCACTAAGGCTGAGCGCGCACTACGATTAAAATATCGGTCACCTGCGTGGGTACTACTTAAATCAAAATAATCTTGATGAGGTCCTCAGATTTTTAGGAGCTGAAATATTAAAAAATCAAAATCAAAGCACCAAATGTACTTCCCTAATAACATTCGCTGGTAAATTTAACTCATACAAATTCTAATGTATTCAATAGATAAAATTAAGACAATATCATTACTGATGACTGATACATATGAAAGACAGAGACGAAATTGCCTGTCATGGTGGGCATAAAAATGGAAGACTGACCAAAGTCAAGGAGTTTTTTTTTTGTAACTTTTCCTTCAAGACTTAGACTGTAAATATTCTAATACCTAACAAATATAAACAATTAAATTTTTCAAGCAACAAAGTCGTGTGATACATTGAAGATGCTTCTTGCCGGAACATAGTGTTTAAATTAATATCAGAAAAATAGTTATGCTAATCAAAGGGCACAAACATTGCCTCGGAGCCAACTATTCTGGCTATCCCATAAAACTTACGCTAAGTTAGGATAGTTTAGTAATAGTTAGACCTAAGGACCCACTGTAGGGTAAATAGTTAAATATGCCGTTGTAGATAAACAATTCAATAATAAAGATATTTTAAAATGAAAAAATGTGTGGGTACTTAACGATACTTTCTCTCGTATTTGAGCGCAGTTCAATATATTCTTATGTAGGTATCCTAAGTATGCGGTCAAATTATCCCACGAATAAAAATCTAAGAGCGCGGTCAGCCTAAGTAGTAGCTAAAAAAATCCCTAAAAAAATATATCTAGTCTGGAAAAAAAAGTGACCTATCACTTTTTCTTTTCATAATATTTTATCACTTGGTTACAGGAATGCCACTGGCGGAAGCCGACAAATTCTGCTACGGACCGTTCTTACAAAACACTTTATATGTCCTTTACATTATAATCGAAGTGTAAAATATACACATATTTCTAGATACTTAATATTTTAAATGCTGTTGTAAAAGAATGTATTTCAACCAGCAAGTTGGTTACGCGAGACTCAAGTGAGAGCTGCAGTGGAGCGAGGGTCTTTACTTAGAAACCCATAAACAGAATGTCAGATGTCTGTGACAGCAGTAAAACAATATTTGAATACCACTTTGCCACGTATTTTTTCCAATCCTGTATAATATAATAATAATCCTAAAATCCGAAAAAAAATACAAAAATACAAAAGAAAACTACAAAATCTACGAAGCAGAAACAATACAATGCACAATATCTGATTGGATATTTTCGACATCTGTTAAACTTTCAGAATTGACGTTTTCCTTGCTGTCACTCAGCAATCGAAGGAGCTCCTCTTCTTGGTCCGATATCCACCAATCAGTATCGGAGTCGTGAACCTGTTTAACCAATCAAAACATGTGCGTTAGTCCACCACCACAGGATTTAAAAAATGACAATTTTAGAAGAAATATCAGGTGTTGGTTAAACGAGAAAAATCAAGTGGAAGGTGGACTTCAAATAATGTTTATAGCAATTTCACATGTTTTGAATGATTTTGTTACTCTTTGTTAGGTAATATTTGTTTAATAATTGTTACTTTTTGTTGGTTACTGATGCGTTTTATTTTGATTTTAATTAAGATACAGTAAGTTATTATTTAAAGTCCACCACAATGTATTATTAATTCGGCAGTTAGTTATGTTAACAGTTGTTATTGATTAGTAAACCTTAAATATATTGTTGGCTGAAAGTTGTACAATTTTATTATGAATGTTAAGCCGTCATACAGTTTTTAGATAAAATGTTTTATATTATTTTGTTCACAAGATTATATTATTATTCTTTTGATATTACTTACAGGAATATCACACACCTGTTAAGTGTCTTGTTCCCAAAATACGCTAATAATGCTGTTCTTAAATGTTTTAATTCAATTAAAATTACTCGGAAATGGCGTTACTTAACTTTAATGGCAGGTTCGACTTATAAGACAAAAATTTCATATACATAATGGGTTCGTTAATGCACCCTAGGAAAGCTAGGCGTCTTTGAAAATTACTGCTTTAAAGAGGAGGGATGAGTTTTAGATATAAGTTACCACTAAGAAACATTATAATTTGAGGGTCGATACAGAATAATTAGTGTTTTATAACTAATAATGAAAATAACAATAACCGAATGGAGGGCATTCTGAGCATTGGTTGTAATTTGTAATTGTTGATATAATTATTTGGATTGAAGTTGTTGATATCGTTATTTTAAATATAAAAGGTTTTTGAACTTAGTATCTTTTTTTACATAAAATGGTCCAAAGAATCGTCTAGTCAATAAAATGCGAAGACACCTTCCTAGTTCGCACTCCATTGGTTATAATCTGTATCGACTATTAGCTTCAAATAATAATCCTACCACCCAAAACTCATCCGTCTTCTTCAAAGCAGCTATTTACAGTTTCTCGAATTTTAAAACACCGAAAGAACTTTGGCATGTTTCTGGGTATTTTCTTAATATATAACATTTTTTCTTACTGTATTTTTTCACTTCATTCAAATAATTCTTGAAATTCTTGATATAATAAGTATTTTTCTTATTGTACTGTTGTGTAATAATCTGTGTTCCTGTCTTATAGTTTTTATAGTAAGGCATGTTCTTTAAATAAATAAAGCAGTTATTAACTTATTAAATAGAGACTAAACTCATATTCAAAGACGCCTAGCTTTCATAGAGCGCGTTTGTAGACCCAAATTTATATGAAATGTTTGCCTCATTTTGAGTCGACCAAACTGCCTTAAAGTTAAGTACCATAATTTTCGAATATTCTGTAGACTAATAATAATTGATATAACGAATTTACTTTAGGTATCTCAATAGTGGTAAAAATTGGTTCAATACCACAATTTAAAAAGATTTTAAAAAATCGTTGTCAGGATACATCTTATATCCTATCTACGTGAGTCGTATGTACATTGCACATATTATATTTGTCCCGAAATTATTAAGGACATTTTAGGCGAGATGTATCAATTACAACAGTTTTTATGAAAAAGATTGCAAAATGCTCAGGTGATGCTACACTTTCTAAGTTGAAGATCATTATTATGCCACCATTGCAGGCGATTTCTTAAACATTATGAAGAAGCTACACATAATATTTATTAATAATTTAAAACAAGGGCCGTTGATGTCACTTAAAAACACAAATAACAATAAGGGATGCATCTACTTTCGAACATGCAGCTTAGTAAAATAATATTGAGTTTACGTTTCAATTGTGTTCTTTTTTAACTAGCATTAAAATATTGAACAAACATTTTACAAACGGGTATTTTTAAATGAGAATGATAATCTTATTGAAATTAAAATAATAACATAATATTATCATGTTATCGCTTATTAATTTCCTCAAAGTACTTCCATGACCACAATCATAAAATAAATGTGGAATATTAGGTATTTGAAAATTGCGAACAATAAAAATATTTACAGCAACACCCCTTGAAAAGTATTTGAGATAAAATCAAACCATAGACGTTAATAAATTTTTATCCAAATTTCTATACCTGTATTTTGTTTAGTTTGAATTAGTAAACTATTATGTTAATATAATGTGGACATAAAATTGTTAAAGTGGCATAATTTATATGTGCAAGCTAGTAATTTAACTATGTATGTACAAAATGTTATATTTTATTATTTGGGTTAGTTGCAAATAGGATAAGGGAATATATAAAGGTTAGTTTGGTGAAGAGTGACGGCCAAATCTTAATTTGTATAATACTATTTTTGTTATAATAATATTGTAAATAAGATTGAAACTCTTAATGAATCATTATAAAATACGTCACATAGGCAAAATAAATAAAAAGTTTCAAAACTATTTAATTCCGTTCCGTATAGCGGTTTAAAATATTGAATGTATTTTTAAAATTTAAAGGACAGTAAAAGTTTATAAATGCTATGTTAATTATATTGCCCATTTAACGTATCCTATAGAAAGCTTTCTCAAATTTCCAAAATATGTTAGGGTCAAGCTCATCAGTTTATCCACCGTAAGGACTGATGTCAACCAATTCACATGACGTGACCAGTAACATCCAGTAATGTCAGAACGTACTGCCGATGGATTCGAAAATTCTTCCAATTGCTTACAAGCTTTATATCAGCAAAAGGTGTTCTATATAGTATACTGATTTTAAGCTTAGGAAACATCGCTTTCCTAAATCAGGAGCAGACATATTTCGTCAATGGGCGACTAATATAAACATTCCAAAACTTCTAGGCTTAGATCATGAAGAAAGTTCTTGTGACAAAAATTTATTTAACTAGTAGGTACATACCTACCATTTATGTATACTCTAAAGTTTAGGATATATTTTAGCTGTGTTCAGTAACAACTAGTGTGGTTGTACATTAATTGTAAATATTTTTATTTTTGGATTATTATTTGCTGAATACAAAATTTAGGTCCAAGTACACACCAGTTTCAAATTAACGTGTATTGCAAGGTGTGTAAAATCAGGTTTCTGGCCTACCACGATACAAAATTATGTTTACGTAATTTAAATCGCCCGCCCAAAAAATTCAGTTCTTAGTCTATGCACCACTGGCATTAACAATCATTTAATTAAAGTATTGTTGGTTGTCGCTTTGCGACATTGCCCAGTAAAAGAAAATTTGTGGCATCTAGGTAAACATTTTTTTCAACTTTTCTAGTCTCATTACTTTTATATATTATTTTGTTATATATTATCTATATTTATATCTTCTATGGGTTAAGTGTTAGAATAGCTCTATGATAATCGGTTGTTAAACTTTTCCCTTAATATTATAATTTCAATTGTAATATTTCAAATAATAACGTTTAAATATTTTGAAAATTCTACATAGATCTGGCCGTCACCGATGTTGGCTAACAAAAAAAGCATATTGCGAAACAAAAATAAAAATGTTTATTTAACACAGTTTTTGACATAAGAAAACATAAAATAAGGCAAAAATTAAAACAAATAATTACAAAGTATCTCTTTTACCTTGGCACTATCCTTCAGGTGTGCCATAGCGGGATCGTTAATTGGTTTACCGCTCGCTGCCTTGGTAGCATGGATTAGGTCTCCTAACGCACTGGCAACGTCACGGACAGCGTTTATGAGCATGACTTGAGAGTCGGGGTTGTCGGAGCCCAGACTAGCAGCGCCGAATTTGACCACTTCGGCTAGTTGAACTGAAATACAAAATACATTTTGTGCTTCTTGTGGTTATTGCTGCCAACAAAAAGTAAATTCACGAACTGACCATAAAATGCGAACAATTTTATTTCTCTATTAAAAATTTATTCTTTTCCTTACACAGCCACTACCTGTGGCTAAATATTATTTCAGTTAAAGGACAAAGTAAAATTTTTAATCTTTTTGCCAATATAAATAATTTTAATTTCATCTTTGGCAACAACTTTTAATGGTAACTAACTTTTTCAACTAACATTTCTTAAAATTTGTCACTGTTAAATAAAATTTAAGTTTTTGTGTCTATACCGTATCCTTAGTGTTGTGTATCCAATTTGGGAATACGGGAAATCTTAGTGAAAATACAAGACTGAATTTTATTCCTAAATATAATTCAGTCAAAATACACTGGGTTTAAAATCTTTGTTCTCGCACACCAACGTGCATCGTCTTATCTACTGTTTACCATTTTTATATAGACATTCTTTTTATTTAAAATATGTAGGTATAAAAAATATATTCTAATATACCACCCTTAGCAGCCGTTTTTTATAATCAGTACAGTTATAGCTTTATCTGTCAATTTACCGTACGCAATACCGACAATAAAAAATTCTGGGGTTCGCTGTAACGTTATTTGACAGCTACGCATGCGCAGTTAGGCAAACCAGTACGTAGATACGAAAAGCAATGCCGTGGCAATACCGTAACGCTATCTTCCGTCAAAATTAGTTAAACGGAACGCCGCCAGATGACTTGTTTACTTTTAGACTTTTCAAAGAAAACAGAATTGTTTCTATTTTCTAAGATATTTTCAAAGAGAAACTTTTATTCGATAATCCAAAAATTGACTCCACCGATTGGGGTAGGCAAATCTGCGGAGTAAAAGTAAAATGCATAGTGCCTCATCTGTTCTTATAATAAAAATATAGTCTGAAATACGTAACACCTAAACAAAAAACTGCAAATTTAATGTTTGAATTATTAATTCAATAGTCCAAATTAAATTTCAGATACCGCAGTACAAGTGTGATCTACTGAAGATCTGATATAATATCAGGAATTCCCAAAGCATTTGCCAGTCGAGCAATATCTTTCTTGTCACATCCAAGATTCAAATATGCGTCCTTAGGGGTGATATTATTTTATAATTTTTTTTTAACAATTTGATTTGAATAACTACAATATGCCGTGCTGGCAATAAGTATGTGTAATGAAAAAGAATAATTTAACGTCCATAAATTTCGGCTTGATTTCCGATTGCTCCTGCACCGCGGTATAAAATATCAAACATCACCACATCTTCCAAATCACCAGCATCCAAATTTGCTAAAACAGCTACTTCCAATAAGATATCTCCGTTTTTATTAATTGTTAGAAAGGAACCAGAAAACCCCTAAAATAGTATATTAAAGTACATGTTTTATAAAGCATCATCTTATAGCACGCGTCCATGTTAAAAAACGAGCCGCTTGCGGCGAGTTTTTTAACGGGACAAGTGCTCTAACTGCTTTATAAAACACGTACTTTATACTATTTTTTCTATTTTGTATTTTTTTTCAATAAGAAAATACATATAAAAAGAAAATCAACCCTTCAAATTTTGTAAATTTGTATGTCTAAATTCTATGTTGGTAATACTATAAATTTAGTTTTATCATAGTAGCCTTGACAATAAATAATATTTTCTTTGTGTCATTATCACGAAATTTGTGTTTTAATATTTCATAGAGTTGTTCATAATTATAATTAAAAAAATATGGAGCATGATAATCTAAGTTCAACTCCCCCTGAGTTAAGGGATATTGCTAATAAAACGATAAATCAACTTTTACCAGAGAAATCCCGAACTTTCTTTTCTCATGGATCACAATAACAGGAAACGTCGGACGTCAACAGAATAAAACATTTAAATATTACCAATGCCAACTTTTAAAAAATAAAAAAACGGTATCGTAATAGATCTGTTTCGATACTGAAAACGGTATCGTAATAGATTTGTTATGAAACAAAATTAGAAAAATTATATTAACCGCGAAGCACAAAGAGAGCACGAATTTCAATTTTTAAAGAAAGTAAGGTTATGAAATTATAAGGTTAAAACAAGGCGTGCAAGAACTCGAAATCTAATGAACCGCTAAATAACTTTACCGTATGGTAGCGTTACGGTAATAGGGTAGAGTGAAAAACGCAAGAACTTCCTATTGACAAGTACCTTTTTGAAGTTAAGCTAGTATTAAACTTGTGAATTTCTTCGTCAAATGAAATCACTTAAATATAAAATTTGACAATGTAATAGCTATTTTCCTAACAAGTGCAGAAAATCGATTTTTCCGCACGCAAATGCCGTTGACAGCACGACGCGTAGCGGAGTGGTGTCAAGCATTTAAGTGCGGAAAAATAGGTTTCTGCACGTGTTAGGAACAATAGTTTTTCTACTAGCGTGAGGAATCAACAACTGGTTATATACACCATAGCAACTAAGATATTTCAAAGGTAATATGATGAACAGTGACTTCAAATCGTACAGCATTTAATTTAATTAAATTTAATTTCAAAATATAACAGTGCGGAAAAATCTTTGCCGCACGGTGCGGAAAAGTGGATTTTCCGCACTAAAACATTTAATTTCAAAATATAACAGTGCGGAAGAAAGTGCTAGTAGAAAAAATTCTTTTCTTGATATTAAATAGATTCTTGAAGTAATTCACGAAGTTCTTCGGAGATCATGACTTGTTCTAATCATCAAGTTTTCCGTGAAGTCGGCCGTACCAACTTATTAGGTTGGGTTATATTGTTTATTGATTTGTTTAGCAATTTCAGTACTTTTTACAACATAACCTTCAAGGCATAGTTGGTAGAACTGTTGCAAACGTCCAAAAATCGCCAAGACTGTGTATCAGCTGATTGTATTGGAAAAAAGTGAATTGACGAAGAGATGGGTGAATAAATTTACAAAAATATTGACAAGTGTATTACTAGCTTTATTTTCGCTATTGTGCCCGGAATTGAATATGACACCGGCAATCAGATCTGGGCAAAATACATTTAAAAAGTATCTAAATTTTAAATACTACTTATCCTAAAGTAAATATAATTAAATAATACATACTGATGGTTTTTAGGTATTTTCAAGAGTATTTAAAAATATTTAAATACCCTAAAAGAATTATTCAAATAATCCTAAAGTATTCAAAACAATAAAAATTTTAGTATTAATAATAATAAATAAACACGGAAATAAACTGACCCTCACAGCTTTTCGGACATATACTTTACTTATTCCAGATTATTCCACTTTTTCTTCTAACCAAGAACGCAATGCGTAAAAAGCGTATTTCTAGATTTTTCCTCGTCTCAACACGTTTAAACTAAAACTATTGTTGATTCATATTTTCGTCAAACACAGAGTATGTAGATATGTCAATAGTACTTATAAATACTGTACACGTGTTTAAATATAACTATTTTCAACTTAATAAGTATTTTAATAATAAATACTTTGGACTGTAATTGCAACCACCTCACCAAACGTATTTAAATACTGAGTATTTACAAACATGAATACTGCCCAGCTGCAGTCAATCTGGTATTTTTGGCACTAGTGCAGTTTTGAATTAAAACTTATAAGAAAAATAGTTTTTAGAGTCGTACAAAGCCTGCGGCTTGCCCTGGCATTATCCTTCTCGTCCAGTAAAATAGCACTTTCGGAACTTGTTACGTATATATTACCTCGTGATTTCGAAAAAATAATGGCTCTTTGCATTTACCGGTAATACATTAAATTTTACGTGTAAAAAGTAAACGCCACAAATATAACATTATCGTTTACATTTAAATATCTGTATAAAAACCATAGCAAAAAATGTATTAAAGGAAGCGACAATACCCCCGGGTAAACTTTAAGAGTCAACGTGGACGCTAAGAAAGTTCTATCTAATTTCCTCTTATGAATATTCTATTGGCCTTCAAAGCCCATTTTCCGCTTCTCACTGGCTGGATCAGTTAGAAATTGATATCATCATGTAAAACTTGACCTATTGCCAGTATTTTTGATCGTTAGTAGCGAAGCGCCGATACGGCTTCGCTCTGCTCTTATCTATACTACGTTAAAAAGAGATAGATGCGGGAGGGCTCGTCTGCACGAAATCGTACTCGGCGGCATCTGGCTTTTACGTTTCAAGTAATGCATTCGCCGAAACATCACATTTTAAGTTGCAATGCATGCCGCGTAGAGGCCGCACTTTTTGCTGGAGTTTTTATAGAAGACAGAAATGTAAACAATAATGCTATATTTGTGGCGCTTACTTTAGCTATATTATTAAATATTAACAATATGCTGGTAATTTTTTTTGAAAAATGCCCAATAAACCGGATTTTATAGAGAAAAAAACGGTCGGGCGTGGCACAGCGGTCAACCGCGACATCCGGCCACTAGCTTTGGGATGCCTATTGTCAGACTTTTCTTGTCACGCTGTCAAGGCGTGTGTTATATTTTATAAGTAATAGTAGATGTGTTTCTGTGTGGTAATTTTATGTGGCAGTGGTGTGTATTGCAGATTAGCTGTAAGTATACATGTATTACAAAATTTCCATCCCTCAAGCACTCTTCAAAACTTTGAATCGATTTTTCTCGAAATTTTCTTTTCTCAACTAGTGTCAACAGCGACTTAACATGGATTGTCGTCGTGTGTTTACATTTGGCGAGGCGCCAACAACACCCCACAGTTAATTCTTCGCGAAATGTAATAAATTAATTTTATATTGGTTTATAAATAAAAAGCAAAAAAAAATAGCTATTGTGGGGCATTTTTCTTCAAATTTGTGTAATTTCGACATTTTTTGGTTTAATTAATTTATGCTAGTTTATGCGATGGCGACGCTTACACTGATTAATATCCATCCATCAGCCAATCTACCAATAAAATTGGCACTAACAGTAATAGCTATTTATCTAAATTTAATGTTGAACTATCAGCCGTTGAACTCTTGCCGCCCTACATTTAAATCAGATAATCAGAAGCCATCGGGCTTGCGAGCTGACACGATTCTATCCTTACGCACAATCGCAAGGGCTCATAGCTAACCGCACCGCTTAACATGAATGGTAAGGATTGTTTAAACTGAGCTCGCCTAATCTTAACCGCACACCCTGTGTCAAATAGTCTCTATTAAGGCGACCTTTTCAATGTGTAGTTACTATACACTATGGTTAATTCCAAATATATATCCATTTTAAAACAACCTCCGAACTGCCTAAATTTAGATATAACCCTAAAAGCCTCTACACACGACCCAATCTGTAGGGACCCTGCAAATTGGATAATGTGTAGGCATGCCGGACCGACAAAATCCAGATCGGCGGTTGGTCGAGACGATCATACGATCTTCCGATTCCCCACTCCAACGCCTTGCACGTCTGATCGTGTGGAGCAAGGTTGGGGCGATTTTTATCGATATTTGACGTGGCACGTCATGTTTTAACTCTCACAGAGTTGCCGCGAACTTGAATAAGGTAGTAAGATATTCCAAAAATATTCAATTGAATTGAGACCGTGACTAAGTGTTTGCTCCTCTTTACTATTTTTTTACTATTATATATTTTGACTAGTTTTATTTATTATATTATTACAATACTGGCGACAATCAATTATGGGTTATTGCCTTAAATCATATAGTAGCATGTTGTAGGCCTTTATGGCTTTATACTTTGGGCCATTTTCGAAATAAGTTGAACTGTGAGAAGCAATACTGAGGGCGTCCCTGATTCTGCTTAGCATAGAGTAATTCGTTTTTAAAATTTGATGATTTCGTTTAACAAAGTTCACTAGAGAGAGAAAGTAAAGTGATGACAATAGCTTATGATTGATTGGATGTTCGCAAAATAGAAAAGTAGTATTATGCGCAGTAACAGTTGATCTGTCCATCTTCTCAACAGACCACAGAAGCTATTTATTCTGGACTCTAACGTGATTACCTGTTTATCCCAACGTTCAAGTTACACACCTAAAAACTTAATATTGGTAGACTCTGGGATTGATTTCTTTGCCGTCTAAAGAGGTGTCAGAATGGTCTGAGATATTGGGCTATAAAATGTTTTAATAAGTTACCCAACAACCTCAGAGTACTACCTCAAAAAGAATTCAAGACCAAGAAATAATAATTAGAAATGCATTTTTCAGTGTTAATGAATTTTTAAACTGTAATCTGTCTTGATGTAAATGTAAACTGTGATTTGTTTCTCCTATTGTGTCCTTTTAGTCAACATTGTTTTTACCCTTGAATAAGTTTTAACCTTTTACACATTTTATTTTATATATATATATATATAGACATTGATATTCGAAATTTTTGTATAGCTGAACTGTGCAAACAATATTTATTTTATTGGCATGAAATAAATTATTTTGATTTTGATTGATTTCTTATTCAGGGCAACATATAGGGATTCATCTGAGTTAGTGAACTTGTCGAAAATTAAGAGGCCTGTATTGTCGGCATTTAATTTAAGGCTGTTCACTTAATAGCAATGTCTTATTTGCTCTGCCGCAGCAGAACTGTCACTAGCGAGCTGAGTTAGTGTGAATGGGCTTGGAATGTAAGTTCATTCTATCATCGGCGTATTGACAGATCACCTTAGCAGAGATTCCGTTGCTGAAACCCCCTGCTCAATTTGACGCGATTCAGAGAGGAACTGCTGCCCTCTGTCCGAGATACACTCCAGCTATTCCGTCTCCGTCAGGTAAGATTTTATTAGTGCTGCACAGGCACCTCGCAAACCATATTTCTCAAGCCTCTGCATCATCATCTCATGGTCATAAGTGTTGAAGGCCTTTGAGAGAGCAAAAACATCCCAAAGACTTTGTGCTTTTTATTAATATTAATAAGATGTTGATTTAACAAAGCCCATTAAGATTTGGCTTAGAGTTCAAGAATCGAGAATTAGACGAGCAAAGTGGGAACGCCAAGTCAAAGTAATAGTGAAGAATCCGTAAAAAAGTGGAATACTTGTCAGCTCTTTCGACCGCGTCAAGGATCTCCTGCGATGATTCGTTGGCCAAATAATTGACAACATTCAGCAGTGGAGTTAAATTTGAAGACTCGGCCATAGTGATCACAGATATCAGTGACATAAATTTTACAAGTTCACCGATTTGCGCAAAAATTGGAAATTATATTATCAATACGGCTTCCAGAATAAGACTTTGGATTGATTGATGGAAATCGTTTTCTATAATTCGTATGCAACTTGGCTTTAAATAGGCAATAGAGTACTACCATAAACCAAGCTATAAACCAAAGATCACGAAGTTAATTTTAATTATTTAACTACACATTGAGAAAGTCACCCTTAATGTTTCCCATTTGTTACAATTTTCCTAATCACCCTATATGATGCACATTGATATTTTTTGTCACTTACCAATAGTAGCCACAGAATTCTGTGCTGCCACAGCCAATTGCTCTTGAGAACTAGCGGCACCAGCTACCAAGGTCTTTGTGTCTTCAACCAAAGCCTTAGCAGTCTTCAAAATATTTTCTCTGTGGTCCGCGAACGATTCGTGCTCATTTTCAGCGTTTAAGTTGCCGGCAGTAGCGAACATTATTGTTGTCTCGAGATCGCCTATGATGCCCGATACGGTGGAGGCTGCATTAATACAAGCTTGAGTACCTATAAATAAAATATTTCGATTTAATATATTGATATTTACTGGAACTGATGTAATAATTATGAGTTATTTGTGTAGAAAATATTATCTTCTTCAATTTTAGACCATAATATAAAAGCCAAATGGTTAACGAATTAAACAGAAATTTGATAATGTGAACTAACCTCTAGAACCACTTTGTAATGTTGCTAATACCCTGGATACTTTTTCAGCAACATTTCTAGAACATTCGCCAACTTCTCGAAGAATTATGTCATCTTTAGTAATGAAACATTGCCCACTTGCCTGCACAAGCTCTACGCAAGCACCGCCTAGTTGTTGAACAACCTAAAATATGGTAGACAATATTAGAAATGTATGCCAATATTTTGGACAGTCCTTTTGGAACTACAAAAAAAGTAGGTAATATGATTTAAGACAGAAGCTAACCTCTTTAAGTTTCATTCCAACGTCACCGTTGGGTGCAGCTGCAGCAGCTCCTATGCTGTCGTTGGCCAGTTGTGCATATCTATGAGAAAGTTGTGCACTCAGAGGTGCTAGTTGTTGACTGTCCGTGGCTGCTTTGGTTGCCATTTCACCTATAAAAAAAGTAAGAATTGAAACGGCCGCGGCGGTACAAAAACAAAGCCTTTTCGTTGCTTTACAGCGTGTCTACACTTGTTAAAAACGTTTATTTGTCGGAATACAAGTAAACATAACTCTGATTAATATTTTATTATTTAACAAAGTTTTATACATGCTAGAACTAAAATATAAATCGTTTCTAAGAACAAAAAGCTTATTCAACGATACTTCTCTCTAACATAAAATATTAAGGCTTACACACACCGACGCGGCCACGGCCACAGCAGCGGTGGCGGCCAATCTAAACACATAGAAATAAAGGAATGAAATCATACCAGCGCCGGCAGGTCTAGATCAAGCGGCCTAGGGCAGCGTTCTGATATGCGGTGACGGTCAAATACAAAGTGTCAACTTTGACTGCGAGAAGTGACAGTAGTAATGGCAAATAATATAATAGAATTATTAATAGTAAATCTTAAATTATATCCCATACTTTTTGATATAAACAATCCAAATTATGAAAATATAAGGGCTAAAAACAAAGTATGGGACAAAGAGCTAATAGTAACAAACACATCGTCTATCATAATAACAAATAATAGAAATGAAAATGAAACCTGGACGTTTAAAAATATATTTTCGTATACATAAAACCTGTAAGCGGCAACTACCTTACAGCTCCACTCACCGCTTTGGTGTGAATACGCCCGGCCGCTAATATGATCGATACCGTGGCCGTGGCCGCGTCGGTGTGTGTAAGCCTTTACTCGCGAAAGGTGAATGAATGAAAATAGGAACGGTCAAGTTCTGCAATACAAATTTAATACTAATTGATCAATTGGACCTAAAGAAGTCCCTGATATTGACCCCTTTAACATTAATATTTTTAGTATAATTATTTTTAATTATTTAGGTACGGGAATATAATTTTTTACAATTAATATTTAAGGAGCGCTTATGCCAAATTCGTTCCAAAGTGACCACCGACATTAAAATATTCTACAACCTGGTCATTGAAAGTTGCTACCTATTGATTTAGGTATAATTCCGGATAACTAGACCCTGCTTGCTTTTTAAAATTAGTTTAAACATTGCTTCCAACTGCCCTTTTAAAAATGCAGGAATTGACTCAAAAAGTAGTATGTTTACATCATACATAAAGTACTAACATTTTAGTCTTCCAAATATCGTTGATCAAAAGTTAGAGGGACGTCCTCAAAGTATGACATGGAATCAATCACGCATGTCTTCAATTATTCTTATTGAAATGTAACCTAGGTAAAGGTAAAAGGTAAGTTAATGAAAAACAGAGCTGTCAAGGTCTTTATTTTTAAGAAAATTAAATCCAGTAATCACGGCAAAACAAAAAGCTTTTATGATCGAAAGTTACTTTAGAAATAGTAGAAGGGTTAATCACCAGTGGTTTTATTCAATGCAGGAGGCAATTGAAGATTTTCAAACACAATTTCCAAACAATTCGATCAGTTTCGCCAAGTTGTGATTTTAATGTGTGGTTCCGATGGTAAATTTGCAGTATCCCGTTTGCTGTCAATTTTGCAAATTTTTAAAAACTTTTTTACTAACCGGTTAGGACGCTATTTATTAATACCAAACCAACGGGGAATAAAATTTTTTTATTATACATTTTAAATTTAAAATTATAAATCGTATTGCTTGACACAGAATTAAGGTTTAAAGAGCATTTAAGAAAAATATTTCAAAAAACGTAGCTTTCTTTAAAAATACTATACAGCAATATATTTTAAATTTTAAATTAAGAAAATACTTGGGTGAATCTCCTGTTTTATCCAATTTTAATTATTGTGATTTCGTTTACGGTCTTTGCTTAGATGTAATAATAATAATAATAATAAGTTTATTTTAAATAATTACAATACAATAAACATGTTAATATGATATTCTTGAATAAACTTATTCATAAATTCCCCAGAAGACGTGTTATGTTAAAAGTAGATCTCGGAACATTTGTGGTAAAAATTATTAAAAATCCTGACTCCCTCATTACGATTCGAGAGGGCCTGATTTTTCGTAATGATATTCATGATAGACGTATTAGGAACAGAAGTAAATTAACCATGCCTCATCATCAGAGCGCCATGTTTCAGTGGTCCTTTTCATATAATGCTGTGAAATGTTATAATTTAATACCCACTGTTATGTTGCCTTTTAATGTAAATTTATTTAAAATTAAATATAAAAAATATCTTTTAAATGTACAGAATACTTAACGTTTTAAGATAAATTATAATAATATATATTTTTTTGTAATAATTTGATGTTTTGAGTTATTAATATTTTTTATTAATTATTATGGTACTCGCTTATTTTATTACCTATGTTAAATTTTGTAAATTATTTAAGATACTCATTTAATGATGTACAATCAAATTTTATTTATTTGTCTTTGACTGCTTCAGTAGAGTAGCTATTACAGCTAGACTGTGCCAGGATTTGACTAGGGCTGGGCGATTATGAATTTTGACAATCGATTGTCGATTGTTAAAAATAATCGATTATTTCGATTTAATCGATTAATCGAAAAATAATCGATTAATCGAAAAATAAATAAAGGCAATGGAAGTCCAAAACTGTCCCTAACCTTCAAACATAATATGTAATTATATTATGCAGTATTTCTAACTTTTGGGAGAACAATATATCTTCTTGAATTTTGTAATTTATTGATAATATAATCTGTCCAAATTTAATGTTGAAAAGAATATGAATGAAGAAATTGTAAAAACAAATTATCCTTTTTTTTACTTGCACACTCTATACCATTATGATTTAATTTTTTGTTAAATTTTTTATATTTGCCTCACTTGGTTAGTCTGGTTCTTTTATTACTTTGTGTTCTTTCAAAACTTCCAGCAAACAGTAAACATAATACGGGGCACAAATTTTATTTTAACGTTATATTACTGTTTTTTCTTCAAGAAAAAGAAGCATAATATTATATTATGTTTATATGTAGGTATATTAGATAGTTTATTCCAACAGGAGAATTCGCTTAGCAGGCTTGCGCACTAGGATTGTGCAAATTCAAAATTATTTTTATTTTTTTTCATAAAAAAAAATGAAAAATAATTTATTCAATCTATTAACCCAAGAATTGTTAGCAAACGACAATCCGCAAGGACTGTAATTTTCAGAGTGCTTATTTGCATAATAATGAAAACGTTTTTGAAAAAAGCTTTTTACTGGCAACGAATGGTTTCACCTCTCTGGTTCCTTAAATTCTCAACAAATGATGAGAATGTGGAGTTCGATTTTTCGTTTATTTTTGTATAGAGAAGCCTCTGCATTCTCAAAAAGTTGGCGTGTGGGTGGGTAGTCACATCGAAAAGAAAGTTAATTGGACCGATTTTTTTGAAGGTATCCTCAATTCGGCGCGATACCCTCATGAAATTTAGGAAAATTTTGTAAGCGCATTAGACGATATAGAGATGAGACGAGGCTACTGCAAGTAGGTCGTGGCACCAATTTACGTAACTCTTGATAATATACATTTTTTGGAAGAATATTTTTCGAACACTAGTAGTAACATGCCAGTTAGGTGCGCACCACGGTCCTGCGACCTCACACTGCGACTTATTTTTATGGCCACACATTAAAAACTCTGTTTTCAAAACCCCTTGCGAAAATGTAGAAGACATTCGGGCTAGAATTGCAAATAAATTTTAGGAGGTAACAACTCTCCCTAAGTGTTCAACAATATTTTCAATTCTGTAAAAGGGAGAATGAGAACATGTTTGGAAGTAGAAGGCGAACACGTCTCTCATTTAGTTTCAATTTGTAATTTTTAGGTTCATTTGTAAATATGTTTTTTTTTAACTCTGTACTATTCACTGATAAAGACGATATGTAATTTGCTTAAAAACAAAGAAATCAGAACTTGATAGTTCTATTTCTCAGTCGCCTTTACCTTTTACCTAGGTTATCTTTCAAGAGAAATAATCCAAGACATGCGTGATTCATTCCACGGTATACTTTGATAACTTTTTTTTTGATCTTACGTTATTATATCATATATCAAAGTAAAATACACCATTTTTGCAGGGGTCTGGACAAAATTTAAAATTATTATACTGAATATGTTTACAATTACCTCAGTTGACCCTATTTAAATATTGTTCTTACCTGATAATTTTGCAATTTCCTTGGCACACTCAACCATACGGGTTTGATAATCCACATAACCGTCGCTATCAGAAATAATCAATGACGCTCTGTGGTCCGACAGACGAGTCATAGCGCGGGTGAGGTTATCGACGACGCCAGATACAATACCGCTTTGGGTCGAAATAGTTTCTAAAGACTGAATAAGTTCTTGAATTACTAATTTGGTAAGGTCGGCAGTTTCATCAATGTCCGGGTGCATGTTGACAGACTGAAAATGAAATTTAGAAGTAAATATTAGAACAAAGTTTAAATTTCAGATTCAGATTCAGATTCAGATAATTTATTGGTGTTACTATTGTCAATATACAATTTACACACGTCATAAATAATATAAGTAAATAATTCTAAAATTTTTTCCTAGCACTAGGTTATTGATTTAAGTTGACAACTAAAAAGAGTAAAACTAACAGAATATTAAAATCAGTCGTCAATAAAATCTTAGATTTACATTTAAAATAATTAAAACACTTAAGTAGTAGACATCAAACACTTATCACAATTTAAAAAGTCATCTGTTGAATAAAATGCACTTAAGGTTAGAAATTTCTTAGTTGCTTGCTTAAACTGTTCAAGTGGAAGGTCTCTGATCTTTGGAGGAAGACTGTTAAAATATTTAACTGCAAGGAAATTCGGTCCATTCTGACATTTTTTGAGTCTAAAGTATGGAGTGATCAGGTCGTTCCTATTACGCGTGTTATAAGTGTGAAAATCGCTATTCGCGTTGTATTTATAAATGTTTACCCTTGCATGCATTAGGTTTTCATAAATAAACACGCATAGGTAGGTCAAGATGCCTAATCTAATAAATGCTCGCCGACAGTCATGCCTATAAGATAATCCACCCACAATTCTTACAGCCCTACGCTGAAGAGCAAAAATTCTGCCAGCTGTGGCAGCACATCCCCATACCAGTATACCATAGGAGAGCAGCGAGTGGCAGAGGGCAAAGTAAGCTGTTCTCAATACATCCTCAGACACGCTACCTGCCAGATTCCGCAGAACAAAAATATTCCTACTTATCCTAGCTGCGAGATTGTCTATATGGTTATCCCATTTTAACTTTGGGTCTAATGTGATGCCCAGAAATCGCACTGCACTCTCCACCTGCAGATCTGTTTCGCATTCTCGCAGGGAAAAAATCATGTGACCAGTCTTTGCCTCATTCAAAATAAGACTATTTTTGGCAAACCATCCTGCAACATCCGATTGTACCTCCCTTGTTCCTGCAGCAATCTGTTCGCAGTTCTTAAATCGTAGGCTGACAGCTGTGTCATCGGCAAAAAGATTAAAATCGGCGGTGTTGCTGCTCTCAGGTAAGTCATTTATATATATCAGAAATAGCAGCGGTCCCAGAACTGATCCTTGTGGGACACAATACAAGGGTCGTATATTATCGTTGATATTTTCATTCCGTTTCTGCACAAAAATATTTTGAACAAGAGAAACGCCAAACTTTCTTTTTTGTTATATAGACCATCAGCTGCATTTAAAACATTTTATAAGTTTTAAATACAGAGGAATAAAGTAAAGAGTTCGTTTCTTTTCCATTAAATCCAAAATCCGAGTTAAATAATTAAAAAATGAGTATTACAAAAAAGATTTCTGAAAATTATATTTAATAAGGACTAGCTTTATCATTGAAAATAATTGTATTCAGAAACAAAACAGATTAACGTTATACAAATTTACAGTTATAATGTTTTAATATACAGTATGTCCACTGATAGAGGTCACAAGTAGACAAATGAACCAAAAATTTCATTGTTCGAAAAAAAATCATTTTTAGTAATCTTCTGCTTCTTAAATGGGGAAATCAGAAAAAGTTGTGACCACATCAGACGGCAGTTTGAAGAATGTGTGAAATACGGGGGAGGTGTGTTTGAATAAATAGTATGTTTGTTTATTAACATATTTTAAAAGGTATGTTAAAATGACTCGGTCACGTCATTAACCAATTGAGAAATAAAGATAGTTTACTCTTAGCAGGATTTAATATTTTTGTATTTTTTGAGCACCGTTTATAAAAAAAGTCAAAAACTTTCTCGTAGACCGTATTTTTTTAAGAAGCTAAAATTACTAAATTTTTTTTTTCAGAACAATGCAATTTTTGGTCCTTTTGTCCTCTTATGACCTCTATCCGTGGACATAACATTGCAAGGGGAGTTTCTTCGAATTCATTAGCAAAAATTAGGGAGATTGGACCAGTCCTAAGTCCGACATGTATTGTGCGAAGGAAGGCAACGACGAGTTTCAGTACGCAATAAAATATTTAAATTCCATTATCTTAGAAACGGTTGCTCTGAGCGAAACCTACCGGAGATACTTTTCTTTGAACAAAAGATGCATTGGAATAAGAATTTAGTATTAGAAATTTAATACACCAATGCACAAACAAGTTCTGAAGCTTATATGTATGAGAAGTGCTGCTGGCAGTGTCCCCTGCAAGGTACACCAAAACTGTTGCCAGATCTGGATTTCGCATTCCAAAAAAACCATTACTCCCAAATTACATGCAAATTCTGCTATTATTAAGACAATTATTTAAAAAAAAGTAAAAAAAAAATAACTTTCCGAAATTATCAACTTTTGAACTAAGGTACGTTGGGCTAGATCGTCATATATATTTTAGCCTTAAAAATATTTGCTAACCTTTTGTAAAGAGCTATTAGAGCATATAATTCGAATATTTTTGGTATGTCTGGTAAACAACGGAAGAAATAATGACAATGGAAGTCCAAAATATGTCGATTTATTATCCTTAGATTACTTATTAATTACCCATATCCCCTCCTGAAACAATCGACACCTATGCTCTGAACCTCATTGTACAAAACAATATAGTTATTTAAATCTTAAAACCTACCTTTGGATTTCCGCCACAATCTTTAGCAGTGTAAACAAACTGCAGTGCACTCTCAGTAACCGATTTTGCTTGATCCAAAAGTTGTTCTTGTTGTTTGGAACTCGTCATATTTGAGGCAGCGCCGATGGTGCTCTGAACCAGTGGCTCGAAATATTGAATCATCTGGTTTACAGTATGGCCAATATTTTCAGCTTCGAATTTCGCGGCTTGACGTAGTGGTTCAATGGTATCTGTTACACCAGCGGCAGATCTAAAAATGATATATAGTGCCTCTTATTCTTCGAAAGGATTAAGAATTCAAAACTGAAGTGTTTTGGGCGGATTTACAACATTTCTACTATTATTATTATTATTATTATTAAGGGGTTATTGCATTTTGTACTTAGGTAAATATTTCATACATATGTTTACCCTTGTGCAATTTTACTGTTTTGGATTTATCGACAATTTTATACTAAATGTTTTAGTTATTATAGTATTAACATTATATCAAAACATGTTAGCAAGGCTATACAGCAAAGATGTTCTTGGCAGTCTTTTGTTATTACTTTTGAAATAATGTTGATTTAAACAGAAAAATACAATCCGTAACAATTCATTTCAACACCTAAATAAGACGGTAAACGGTATTACATTTTATAAAGGATGATCCATTAAGGGTGGCGATATCTCAAAAATTATTGGCCATACATTTTTATAGGTTCACGGGCAAAGAGAAAACGCTGGAAATTATTTTTAACGTTAAGATTTGGACAGAATTAAAAATTCAAATTATTTAAAAAATTGCCCCATTAAGGTACTGTCTTAAAAAGGGAATGTAAAGCTTATCTCATTTTGCGGTAGTTTGATCATACTTTCTCCGACAATAAGACAATGCCGGCGAACAACTTTTCTTTAGAGGTACTGTATCTTTCCATCTTCTATCCGATTTTACTAAACATAGGTTCGTCTGACAGAGAATTTCATGCTCATTAAAAAACTTATTTTTGTTGATGAACGGTACTTTGTATTTTGGGTTTCTCCTTATTTTCTTAAACTAACTGGATATAACGGAGTACTTTTTATATAATAGTTTTAAAAAGCACAACAAGAGCTACATTCTGACGAAAACCGCGCTTTGACATCTTTATTAGCTCTTGAGTCATTTACAAAAAACTCTATTTTCCCACAAATGTTATTTGTATGCGTCTTGACTAATAAGACCTTAAAACTTGATTAACTGAAATTTGGATTTTATAGCAGTGTTAATCACTCAAATTTACTACTAGCATTACTTACTCCTTGCCATGAGCTATTTAAATAAACAAATGCAACAAGGGCGTCCATCACAAGTTACTATTTGACAAGATGTGGTTTATCTTTATAAAATAAGTAATGCTGGTTTTGTATATTTATTTATTTTATTTTTGGTTAGGAGAAATGATGTTATGTCAGCCGTTATTTAAAAATGTTTCCAACTCCTTTAATTTCATCGAATTAGTATTAATTATATTGGAATCTCGCTAAAGCAAATTCCAAAGTCTCCTTAGTCAAGGCTATAGGCATAAAGAATATTTGATTAATAACTAACATTAATTAACCGTTAACTAAAATTAAGAAAAATAGCGTTATTTGGAACTAAAAGTATTTGCCAGAATATAGCTATTTTTTTTGCTTTTCAAAACTATTATAAAAAAGTGCACCTAATAATTTAGTTTTTTTAAGAAAATTAGGAAACACTGAAACTTCGTCAAGTCAAAGTAATATAAAAGAAACAATGCAGTCTTCCTCCACAGTTTAATGATTGTAAAAGTAAATAAAAGTTCCCTATATGCTTCGAATGCTTAAGCATTCATCATCAGGGCATACTAACATCGAGTTTAGCGAAACTGTGATGTAAGTTGTCTTAAATTAATGAGTACAACTCAACAAGATGAGAAATGTAAAGTTAGACTTGGTCATATTAACTTATTAATTGTATTGATATTCAGATATAAGGGAAGGTTTAATTATAAATGTGAAATTTGATTAAGTAGTGAAGAAACATTGTGGATAAGAGATAATAAATTAAGTTATAACATTTGACGGAAAATGCTTTCTTTATTATGAAAGTTTTTTCAATTTTTTTTAGAAAATTTTCTTAATTTGATATGAATATTAAAAATATTGATTTAATTGTTGAAGAAGTTGTTAGTGTTGTTAACTAACATATAGGTATGTGTCCCATATCCTAGAAACACAATTAAGTTGTTTCATGTTAAAATTTTTTTTGAAAAAATGATTAGGTGATTATAAAAGAATGAATATAACCTGTGCTTAATCACAACCGTGTTCTCTAATGCAACGTAATTGTTGAATTATAAAGACAAAAAGTTACAAAGTTAAACTTGTGTTGCTGTCAATATTATTCCTACTAAAAGTTAAATAGCTAGAATATGACTTTTGCCATATGACATGTCGCCCATCTTGCAGGTTTACTTGTTAAAAATTCTATAATAATAATAAATATTAATCGGGCTGTTTCTAGTCTAAACTATGACGGCAGCGTTTTTAAACATTTTGATTCGGCGTAGCACTGAACTTTTATTAACAGGTAAAAAAGCAGTTAAGAAAAGACGCGTTTAAAGTTTTGAATAATACTTATTTGCAATCTCACGGTCTACCTGAGACGTCACTTACTTTTTATTATTTTGCTTTATGGCTCTGGTTAAACCTACTGGCCAGAATATCGCAAATTTATAATTTATCGTACAATAGGTATACCAGCGATATTTCTAGATTTGCTCAAGCACAGTTATATCGGTTTACTGACGATACCGCGACTACTAAACGGTTGGTACTCTCAAAACAGCAACGCAAAAATATCGGAGAACTGGTTAGATAATGGAAAAATTCATTTAAACGACGTCAAAACTCAAGCCAAGAGTTTATTTTCCCGAAACCCGTCTAGTAGTCAAAAACTGCTGGATTAATATTATCAAATACCGGAGCCTCTGCTTTGATAAAACGATGACTTGGAACAATGCTTAAAAAAGTAAAAATCAGTTCAGTGCAATCAACAAGAGTAGCTAAAAATTTTCGCGGATGGAGCAAGGTGGGCAATGACTCACGTACTACACAACAACTTACGAATGCCGACATTGATAGAATATTTTAATAAAATGATAACAAAGTATTACACACGAACTGAAGTTTCTTAAAATGAATTGACCACTCAGACCCAACAGCACCTATAAAATGCCGCACACCTTAAATTAAAAAGAAACAGAAATAATCAAAATTTGGAACATTGCAAGAACTGCAACTTTTCTTTTCTTCTCTTCTGGCTCCCAAAACAACGCAAATTATTAAGAAATAAATCTTTAACAAACCCCTGTAATATAAGATCGGTCAAACAGCCAAACTTCGAAAGAATAACATGAAAGACCATTTGGTCTAACTTAAGTAACACATATTATGTTGTTTCGAATAAAAAAAAGCAGAAAGAAGATGCAATATACTAATAAATCCCACTGGTTTACTGTATTCTATTACTGAGCGAAATAGAATACAGTAAACCAGTGGGATGTTCGGTGTGATCAAGTATAGCGAAGGTGCGAAGATATTGTAACTTAACCGACTTACTGTTTTAAAAGCGATAACATCCCTTGGTGATTTAATCCGATATCGGACTTCTTAAAACGCACAGACTTTTTTTTTTATA
Source organism: Polydrusus tereticollis (assembly GCA_963920685.1). Lineage (NCBI taxonomy): Eukaryota > Metazoa > Arthropoda > Insecta > Coleoptera > Curculionidae > Polydrusus > Polydrusus tereticollis. Next base: position 148,208,434 of record OY987326.1, read on the forward strand.
ACCAAAGCATAAACTTAATATTAATATAAACAATTTTAAAGAAAATAGAGAAATATCGAAATTTGAAACCCAACAAAAAAATGTCCCTTCAAGTAAAAAGATTCTATGCGACTATAAATTTTTGTTTCGTTCCTACCTTTCCACTTGTTGACTGAATACAGGTAAAGTAGCAGTCCTTCTCGGCTGTAAGGACTGCGAAACAGCGTCCATATAGGCAGCATCCAAGGTCTTCAAATGGTTATTCAAAATCTGAGCCGCTTGCTCACATTCACTACCGCCTGGAGCTCCAATTCTGGAATAAAATAATATTAAGTTCTGTTATCGTTTAGACTCAATTAATTTAAGGTATGCACAAATGCCACAAGCAAAGTTTTATCTTTTATTTTTACATCTTAACTAAAGCCCTTTAGCATTCCTATCTTGTGTCAAATATTAGAGACCTCCAAGTCAAAATATTTATTCTTAGTTTTGCTTAGTAGCCTTAATAAATATAATATTAACACACATAATAAACAATGTAACTAATTAAAAAAAACATATAATACACTTACAAGAAGACTGAAAACAGTATTAAAATAAGAACACCAAAAGTTTTTGTTTTTTTTTATTAGTTTTGCTGATGTAATGTCTTTAAATTCGTAGAATGCGTTTGACGAGATTTTTTTTGCATTCTCTTGAAATCATTTATATGCTTTCATTCTCTAGGGATATTGATAATAAATTACAAAGGATAATATCCCTGTAAAAAGGGCTATTTAGGTAATGTGCAGACGTTTGGTTTTTTTCGACGTCTCAAAAGCTTTTGATTAGGTCTGGCACTGTGGCCTGGTCTTAAAATTGATTAAACTGGGGGCTCCCAACTATCTTGTAAAGTAAGTATCGTTAGAAGGCGCGCTTTCTAAGATCAAACACATTAGGGCGGGAGTCCTGCAAGGGTCTCCTCTCACTTCGATGCTGTACAATGTATACGTTCATGATATTCCGAGGGACAGATTTAACGAGCTGTTCTTATTTGCTGACGACACTGCAATTATTTCAGTTTCAGATCAACCGCGGCTGGTGGTGGCTAGATTGCAGAGCCACATACGAGTTTTAGAAAAGTGATTTTCGAGGTGGAGGATTCGCCTGAATCCTGCCAAGACGAAGGCCATTTTCTTCTGGAAGAGCAGAGTTAGGTTAAGCATATACTGGAGCAGCGAGCAAAGCAGAGACGGAGAGGTGTTCTCGCTGCTATAGTAGTGCAAAGCGACGCGATCAAACAAATTTGATTTCTCCACTCTCATCGCTTCAATATTAAAATGGATTTAGAAGAGTTGATCGGTTGTATTTTTGTAAAAAATGCTCTGTGGGACCAAAAGGATCCACAGCATCACAACCGTTACGTTTTGGATGAATTGTGGTATGCCGTGGCAAATGAAATGAAGTCCACAAGTGACAATACTTTATTATTTTAATGATACAGTTGGGTATTTTTTAAATTATATTTTGACAGACAAACATTTTATAGTTTTCCCTAATAAAATTAGCGGTATCAGTTGACCTATTGTTTTCTTGTAAACCGCAAATATTTTCAGAATACGATATTAGTTGGTCATTTTGTATGTCTATTCCTAACTTTGTCTATAACTAACCTTGTCAATTATTATGAACCCTCTAGTAAAAATAAATCCATCCTACTCATCCGAGACTAAGCATATACTGGAGCAGCGATGGAGGATGGATTTATTCTGACTAGAGGATTCGTAATAATTGACAAGGAAGGTCAATAGGCATACAAAATGACCAATAAATAATAAACTTTTAACACCCAGTACATTGAAAATCAAGCATTTTAGGCCACAGGTTCATATGAAACTTTCTTAAACCTTAAAGTACCTGTATGTTGTTTTGGAATACCTCGTATACTATACATTAGTTCCATACCTTATATTAGCCACTAATTGCTTCATTGTATCAGAGACATCTTTAGAAGACTTGGCGAATTGTTGCCATGTTGACGGGTCTTTTGGCATGACAATCAGATTCTTGGCAGTTGATATGACAGAACACGAACTATCAATAAGTCGGTTACCTGCACTGACAATAGGTTTTTGTGCCTCCCTCGCTTGTGAAGATATTTTTGCAGGAATTGATATAAATTCGCTGGAACTGGCATACACACAGAGGTCTTCGACGGCATCTAAAACAAGATAAAATAAATTGGTTTAAAAGTAGACAAATAAAAGCATTGTTTCGTCGCAATTACGGACGGTACAGTTGGAGACAAATAAATCTGTATGACCACAAAGCATATTCTATAGAGCGTTTCTATAAGTGGGCAAGCGCTGATGTCGACTTCCCGGTGACATGACGAGACCAGTACTGTCAGACAATACCGCCATTTTTTGTATTTTATTTCAAAATGAGCTTAGGCTAACCTTCATTAGGTCTGATTCTATGTTTATGAAACATCGTTTGCCTAAATCAGAAGCAGAAATATTTGGCCAATGAGTGACTAATATAAACAATCAAAAACTTCTAGGCTTTAGTCATGAAATAAGTTCTTGTAGCTAGAGAATTTGTGTATTTTATTTTTTGTTCTCTTCAATTCAAAATTTAGGTGCGAGTGCAGATCAGTGTCAATATAAAGTATGATGCAAGGTTTGTAAAATCAGGATTTTGCGGATAATGAAACACAATGTTATTTTGAGACTCATATGTTCTTGACCTCGATACAAAATTATAAGTACTTACATAATTTAAATTGCCCGCTTCAAAAATTTAGTTCTTGATCCATGCCCCGCTGCGCTGGCGTAAACAATTATTTAACCAAAGTATTGTGGGTTATCGCTCTATAGGGTACGCTTTGTGTGAATGACTTGCTTTATGCTTCCACGTCAATGTGATTGGTTTTAACTTTATTACCCTAATCAATGACAAGTTAGTTTTCTTGTCATTTAATTTATTACAACATTTTTATTTATTAGTTATTTACCTAACAAGTGCGGAAAGTGGTCCTTTACCGCACGCGACGGCAGTTGCACGAACGACGCGAAGCGGAGTTCGGGCAAGCCGTTAAGGGCGGTAAAGACACTTTACGCACGTGGTAGGTACACAATTTTTCCTTCGAGCAATAATATTTGGAACAAAAATCAAATTTAAAAGAAAAAATTTATAAAAAGTAACAAATATTAATTGTTAAAAGCTATAAATATTTTTATATTATGCATTGCGCGAATGCAAGTACATCAATTGCATTTTTTGAATAAAATTAATACAGTGCGGTAAAGAATCTTTACAGCACTGAGTGCGGTAAAGAATCTTTACCGCACCGGTAAAAAAAAGAAGTATATTACAAAATTAATACAAAAAGAAACAATATTTTTTAAAAATATTTATTACATACAAACATTATAATATAAAAATATAGCTAACGATAAATATTAAAATTAAATGTACAATTTGTAGCGCAATGCAAATTAAGTGCTGAGCGAGCTTGATTTTGTTCATCAGATGTAGTTGAGCAGTTTTTGTAAATTACAGAAGCGTTATTTTCTTGCGCCATGCATGGTACAGTAGATTGTTGTGACCTGAAAATTGCTAAAGGTGTAGGCGTTGGGTTGTTTCGTGTTGATAGACCAGGAGCATCCTCTAAAGTCTCTGTCACTGCTACTGACGTTGATGTTAAAGTTGAACACTGCTCAGTGCTTCTATTTGGGGTACTAAAGCTTTGCAGAATGTTTTGAGCAATCCTTTTTTTATTTTGCAAGGAATCTTCTATGTACGACTCTGCTACAGAGGTGGATTTCCATCCACCGTGCCTCTTAATGTTTGTTATGTTGCTGCCAGATTCTGCAAGCATAGTTGCCGATGATCTTCTAAAGCAGTGCCCGGTATACATCTCTGGATTGGATAGATGTAAAAATCCAGCAATATTTGCTGGCATTTTTCCGATAGTGTTAATGCCCACGCATTGTTGTGAGCATTTTCCAGCTTTATATTGTATAAAAAAACGTCTATGCGGGGTGGCACCAGGGCGCAAAGCTACATATTTTCTGAATAAGCCTAGGTAACTTATTCTTATATTTCCAGGATCGCAGACGACAAATTTTCGTGAAATATTTGTCTTTGTCGCCTTTATTGATACAACCAGCAAATCTTCTTTATCTTCAACGTCATCAACCGTTAATTTCATTAATTCTTCACGGCGACAGGCGCCTGCAATACCGAAAATGGCAGCTACCTTAATCATAAGGTAAACTTCATTGGGTGCTTCGATTAGAAACTGCTCTGTCTGTTCTTTTTCCAAAACCTTGGATTTTTTAGGCTTATAACCTACATTTAGTCGCTTTATGTATGACGTTAACTTATAGAATCTTTGAATATCAATGTTTTCCTTTACTTGTAACGTTAGTTTTAACATAGAAAACTTTGACCATAAGCTTGAAGGTGAATATTTTTTCGATATTTTATAAAAATATGCCAAAAGTACCTCTTCGTTAATTCCTGACGCTTTTTTTTCTTTGCACCATGTTTGTAATTGTTCATATTCTTTATTGTACCGGTCCTGGGACTTTTGTGGAATTAAAGAGCCGATTGCTGCATTCGCTGCTTCAGATATTTCTTCATCGGAGCTCTCCATCTCTCAAGAATAAACGTTATACCACAGCTTTATATTAGAAAATGAAAAATTTGAACCACGAAACACGCGAAATTAACTGAACTGTTTAGATGGTATCTACAGACGCGAAATATAATAATGAGTTGTTGCTATGGGAATACAATGCAATGCAGTCGAGCAGATTTTGACTAATACCATCTAGATCAGACGTTTAATCAAATTCCTGTCATAAAAATTATGACATAAAATTATTTATAATATTTTAGGTACAGGGTGTTTCATTATATAAGTAGAGAAGAAACGTATAAAAGTATGAGACCAAAAATAGGTACCTAGTAAAAATATTCGTAATGATGTGATACTTATCGCCGTTAGTTGTGGTTAGCATCATAATGTAGTAAATTAAATAGAACATATTACGCATATAATAAAATTTATAAGAGTGCGGTAAAGAAATTTTACCGCACTGAGTGCGGTAAAGTACTACTTACGACACGAAAATGAGTGCTGTAAAGTGTACTTTACCGCACGCGAGTAGGAAAAAATTTTAAACGAATCAACTGCATTGTGTTGATATTATTGTACCCGCAACATAAGTCTGTTTTACCCATAGGCATGTTACGATGTCTATGGTTTTACCAAATGTACCTAATAAACTAGGGTTAATGAGTTATATCTTATGGACTGTCATCATGTCTCAATGTCCTAAGGGAAAATAAAAGGGCAGATGAATTAAAAAAAGCAGTTTTTACTGAATAGGAACAGTGACTGTGGCACAATTATTTTTAGCTTTAGAAAGCGGACCTAATTAGCACTAATTAACGATACGGTTCATGCGAAAAATTAATCCAAAATAAATTCTAAAAAACAGAGTTGGATATTATTATGTCATTTAATTATTATAATATTATGAAAATAATTTTGATCAGAAATATTTTTTCCAAATGAGGTAAAGGAAAAAAATAGATTAGATCACACAAAATTAATTCTTGGTAATTATATCACCACAATGTGAAAGAAAATACCTAATTTGTTTTGGCAAAATAATAAAAAAAAAAATCTGCAGCATGTAAAATTAAGAAAATAATACAATGTGGTCACTGTCACCCTTTGCGCTGGCGCCCAGATGACTCGCACGCCTTATCCCCCTGTAAAGTAGCATATAAGTATGTATTCGTATATGTCTCGAATTACTTACCCAATAATGGTCTGGTAGCTTCGCCACAACGCCTTCTATTTTCTTCAGAATAATCATTGTCAAGAGCTTTAATTTCTTTGACCAAAGCAGACGTTGAGTTGGCAACTGCCTTAGCACTTTGCACGAATTGCCTTTTGGCGACTGGATTTGTTGTTTTGGAGCTTGCAATCCTTCAAAAAATTATCCATAAGTTCGTTTGTTAAAGACTTAAGTCAAAATAAACGAAATACGAGAAATACACAATAAGGGGCAATTTACCTGCAAGAGTTGCATAATGCACTTGTATGCTTTGCAATAATAGTAGCAGCTTCCAATACTTGCTTTTGTGGACTACCTGAACTCGACAAAGCCTCACAGCCCTTTTTAATGGCTTGGGATGCTCTGGCAAATTGCGCTTGATCTACCAGTCCTGGCCTGCCGGCAATCGAACTACTGTCAGAGACACCCACCTAAAACACAGTAATTTGAATATAGACAATTATACCATTTTGACCTTGTATTCTGTGTTAAGAATCAGATTCCACTTAGTCTTAATGACGCCCTCATGAAGATTTAGAACTACATGTATTTATAATCTTTTGTTGCTGATAATGTAACCCGCACAAACTTTATGGTTAGCTGGGAAATTGTGGTTTATGTGATGCTGCTAACAAGTTCTCATAGGACCAACCTAATCTAATGGCTCGTTAGGGAAGCTATAGACGGGGAAAGTTAGGTAATATTGTACACAATGTATGAGTCAATGGGATACAGCAATTTTATGCATTTTTGTAATTAAGTTTTCCAAGAAACTATATGGGTATAAGTATAAGTAGGCACATTTAAAAATATTTATTACTATACAGGGTGTACCAAAAGTGCTTCTTTTCACAGCTTTATAGGCTACGTGCAAGGTTCCAACTAGCGCCGCTCGCGGGCATTAGTATTCTGGTTGGAATCCTAATTTGTGATTGTAATTTACGGAGAAATCAGTGGCGTGCATACAATAAAAGCACAAATGCATTGCCTACCCTGACGTTTTGATATTTTTTTTATTTTCCCATTTAATTTTAAATCCGATAATATCAATTATAATTCGATTAAAAAGCATAATGGAAATTAAAAAAAATTGTTTTAAGCGCCAATTAAAATGTTAATTATATCATAGAAAAATATCACAGTCTAACACTTATATAACGCTACGTATATTAAACGGAATAATATTCACTGCCCCGGCCTCCTGCGACGGCAATCCGCTTAAATTAAAAAGCATCCCATACCAAATCAAAGACATACATTTAGACCGTCAATACTGGATTTATATGCAAGCGAAAAGCAGTGCTTAAAAAAAGACAGCTAAATGAAACGATACATAAAAAGAAAAGAGACGAGCCAGAAGTCATGCGACGACTTACGATTCCCACCGACGCCGAAGGAACGATGAGTGAATTTGGCTGGATTCACCGTTGCCAAAATATGCTCTCGTTAATTAATATTCTGATGACATCGTTTTTACCCTTTAGTAATTGGTTAGAAAGCGTTTATCTCTAAATTAAGTTGCAGTACATCGGACATCCCTAAATTTATTAATATTTGGGCATTAATAATTTAATAATGAAGTGCAATTTTGTAAGAAACTGAAACCCGGTAAGACAATGCCGGCACCGCCGCACCGGCCCGCTATTAATTACCAATAATTTCAGTTTTCCTATAAATTTCTGTGCCCTCTTCTTGTGTGAGATCGGGATTTCACGTGCCGCACTTTTAATAATTGTTTTGAAAGCTTATTAGTACCTATACAAGAGGGATTGTTGTTTTGTTTATGAGTCAGTTTTGTTGGTTAGAAAGGTTTTTTGAATAGTTTTAGTGTTTTTTATTATGGAGTGCCAGTGCGATGACAGTGTAACTGTCTGGTGAAAGTTATTAACAGTAAGTCCTTTACAAGTATCGACATTTAATGCAAAACAGAGCAGTTGTTTGCAGCTATTTATGCCCTAGCTTACGTTTCCGTAAGACATTTGTGAAAATACCATATGGGTAAGTACAATTAGTTTTATTTTTTTGCCTAACGCCTACATTTTTTGAAAGAACGTTTGGGCGTGGCACCTAAATAAAAATTTCGGGCATTTTCCTTCTTTGACAGAATCTTTCAATTCTGCTGCCTATCCTATTTTTAATGGCACTGCACGCCACTGGGAGTAATATGAATAAAACTATAAATATTTTAATATACCTGCTGCATGCAGTAAGGGTCATCGGGGGTTAAATTATAATAAAATAGGTATATATGTCGCAGCCTTTTAGTGTAATCAGCCGTTTCATGAAAAGTCTGGACTTTTCATGAAACGCTGCCAAACACTGAAACAAATAATTATTACGCCAAAAGGCTATACATTGTAGACGTTACATGAAACGTCAGCGTGTTTTGGCCTCTTGATGAAAACGAACAAAATTACGTTAAGTGACTGACTTTACTGGACTTTTCATGCGACGCTCGGAATCTACTTTGCATTGACTGAATTAACAATGAAATAACTTACTACAAAAGAAAATAACTTTTACTACAAAAGAAAATAACTTTTATTACAAATGAGTTATCATAGCGGCTAGCTACAGTACAAGAGAAACAAAAATACGAACGAAAGTAAATCCTCAATTAATAAAAACACGATGTTACTTATTAAAGCACGGCAAGCTATTATGGCAACGGCTATTACAAAGTACGCTCTTGTTTTACAGATACACTTATTCCTAGTACACTGTTGTATGCTAGGTTTACACGAACATTTAAGTATGCCTTGACCGCCTGATTCCAATGACAGAGCTTCTCTTAAGCTGAGTGATTTCTCCAAGGGAATTTCCTCTTTATTAAGAAATGCTGAACCCGCAACAGTTTCAGCACCAAACCATCCCTTTATAGTACCGTACCTACCAGCAACCTGATTTACGCCATTTTTCTGATCTATTATCAAACAAACCATATTCCTGGAATCTCCTGGACCTCTGTCGACTTTGGGAATATTCAATAATACACAATCGCCTACATTAAAAGTCGGCATTTCTTTTGCCGATTTACTTAACATTTTTTTGACTGCTTCCTCAGTTTTATTTCTAGCTTCGTCGCGTTCTTCAGAAATGTTTTTACTGGCAGAACATAAATTGCACAGTACTGAAGATCCTTGTCGACAAACAAAAATTATATTATGAAAGTAAAAGTTTGTCGCGTAGTAGTACAAGTAGTACAATATACAGGGTGCCCAAGATAAGGAGGGCCTCTATGGGGATCTCGGTTATGGTAAGAGCTACAACTTTGATTAAATGGGGAAAAAGTTGCGCAATCAGAGGACTAATAATATGGCATAAAAAAAGTTTTAGTAATATTTGTAAGTTTTGAGATATTAAATAAAAACTGATATTTTGGATTTTTGATTTTATTTTTGTTTGGCGTTATTATTAAAGTTAGAGCAAAACTGACAAAACTCTCTCACAGCAACTTGTTATGAACTTAAAGATTACATCGCAATTTTTTTTATACGACGTTTCGTTTCCAAGCAAACACCATCAACTTCATTTTTTCTAATACGGCCCTGATTTCTTATTGTCAAATTTTGAGAGCATTTTTTATTCTTAATTCAATGATGTACCAGACAATGTTGTTTAATTACGTTTCGAGCCTTTTTAACCATCTTTATGAAATTTTCAGGGTCCGGACCTGGATCCTAGAGTGTTGCATATGCTTTTTCAGCTTTTTTAATTAAACCTTACGATACTGTTAAAAAAAAATAAAAACTTCCTGGGTTTATTTTCTTTTTGAAACAACACAAATCTACGCTGTTGCAAACTAAGTATTGTTCTTTTCCCAAATTAGCGAAGTAGGCATTGGAAAAAAAAATGAGTAGGTATGGTGTCAGACAATTTGGCATTACTTCAGTTGAACTAAATATGACAGGTTATTATTCAAATGAAGAAAAATTTGATATGTTATCATGTTTTATTTTAAGCGGAGAAAATTGTAATGTAGCGGAGCGGATGTATTTGGACAAATATCCGGAAAGGAGACAACCAGCTAAACGGACTTACAGTAAGTTAGTAACTAACCTTAAAGAACACGGTGCATTTAAAAAACCCATGCTCTCCCGAAAAAAAAATAGTAACCAGGAAAAGGTTTTCAGCGTATTATTAGCTGTTACTGAAAACCCTGGAGTATCAACTAGAGAAATTGATGAAAATGTAGGCGTAGCGAAATCAACTGCTCAATTTATTTTAAACAAACAAAAATTTCACCCATATAAATACAGAATTTGTCAAGGACTGAGGCCAGGTGATGCAGAAAGACGTCGATCATTCTGCGAATGGTACACCAGAAAATGCCACGAAAACATAAATTTTCCTTACCAGATAATTTGGTCTGATGAAAGCATGGTAAATCGAAACGGGATCTTCAACAGAAAAAATGTACATTACTGGTCTAAGGAAAATCCACGTGTATTCAAAGAATCAAGACACCAATACCGTTTCGGATTTAATATGTGGGCTGGAATTTTGGGAACAAGAATAATAGAACCTTTTTTCTATCAACATAATTTAACATCTGAGCATTACCTGAATTTACTCCAAAATGACTTAGAGGAGGCTCTGGATAATTTACCTCTGGCAGAACAACGCGACACTTGGTTCCAGCAGGATGGTGCACCTGCACATAATTCAAGGGTAGTTAGAGAGTACATTTCAGCAAGATTTCCAGAAAAAAGTATCAGCACTTATTCTGTAACACCCTGGCCGGCGCGTTCCCCAGATTTAACCCCGCTTGATTTTTTCCTTTGGGGATATATCGAGAATTGTGTTTATAAGCAGAATTTTGAAACAGAAGAAGAGCTTAGACAACTAGTGCTTGCAGCCTTTCACAGCGTAACGCCACAAATGTTAACTAATGTCCTAAATAATACAGTTTTAAGATCCTAATTATGTTTGGAGAACGACGGAAATCACTTTGAACACCTTTTGGAAAATTCATTTTTAATGAGTTAATGTTAGTTTTATTTCAATTAATTAAAGTTTAATTATTATGGGTTCGGAATCAGTATTTTACAATGTTAAATAAATAATTAAAAATCTATTATGTAATTTTATTATTTTTTTTTAAATTCATAATGAAACTAAAAAGATTACGTTGTTACCTTCTACATCCATCATTTTCATTTTTTTAATTAAAAAAGCTGAAAAAGCATATGCAACACTCTAGGATCCAGGTCTGGACCCTGAAAATTTCATAAAGATGGTTAAAAAGGCTCGAAACGTAATTAAACAACATTGTCTGGTACATCATTGAATTAAGAATAAAAAATGCTCTCAAAATTTGACAATAAGAAATCAGGGCCGTATTAGAAAAAATGAAGTTGATGGTGTTTGCTTGGAAACGAAACGTCGTATAAAAAAAATTGCGATGTAATCTTTAAGTTCATAACAAGTTGCTGTAAGAGAGTTTTGTCAGTTTTGCTCTAACTTTAATAATAACGCCAAAGAAAAATAAAATCAAAAATGCAAAATATCAGTTTTTATTTAATATCTCAAAACTTACAAATATTACTAAAACTTTTTTTATGCCATATTATTAGTCCTCTGATTGCGCAACTTTTTCCCCATTTAATCAAAGTTGTAGCTCTTACCATAACCGAGATCCCCATAGAGGCCCTCCTTATCTTGGGCACCCTGTATATCAATCTTACTGTTGCCTAGCATATTCGCGACAAACTTTACTTTCATATAATTTTTGTTTCACACTAGTTGCTTATTTTCCACAGCATGAATTATTGCATAGTTTACAAATCACGGGTCCACGAGAAACTCGGGGAATCCCGGGCATCACCTTACCTAAAAATTTGTAATTGGGTTTAAAAAATCACTTGCAGTTTTTGCTTAGCTACTACAATTTTCTGTATGACTGCTTCAATTTTCTGCTTTGGGTAAGGCTTTCGCAGTGGTTTTTGGGAATAGAACTCTTCTAATTTCTTATAGAATTGCGCTAGTTGTATAACACTAGAACAGCCTGCCGTCGCCATTTTCAGGTTATACAATACTCATTTTATTACATCAAGTGCAAAGTAGATTCGGAGCGTTACATGAAAAGTCCAGTAAGGTCAGTCACTTAACGTAATTTTGCTCGTTTTCATCAAGAGGCCAAAACACGCTGACGTTTCATGTAATGTCTACAATTTATAGCCTTTTGGCGTAATACTTATTTATTTCAGTGTTTGGCAGCGTTTCATGAAACGACCAGACTTTTTATGAAACGGCTGATTACACTAAAAAGCTGCGACATATACATATTATCTGGATTGCTCTATTTTCCTTAAAACTTTTCCAACACAAACGTCTTTCAACTTCGTAAAATCTTAAAACCTAACCTCATTCCCTTTCAAATGCCAAAACTCTACTTCCTTCTAGAGGTGTGCCCAACACAACATACATTTTTTCAGAAATATCTCTGGTATATTTTAAATGTCTCCAAAACATAACATCTCATATCAATATTTCTGAAATAATGATGAAACTTTACATGTAATAAATATTTCAGCGAGAATATTTATAAAATATTTCAGACTCATTAAACCCAAAATCGTAGCTATATTATTATTTTCTGCGATGGTAATTATTTAAAATTCTTTTTAGCAATAAGATAATAGTGGCCGAAATATACAGGGTGAGTCGGGAGGAATGGGCCTAACTCTAAGGGTGTAATCTATGCATCAAAATAATAAGAAAAAACTCAGTTATCCAATATTCATTTGTTTTCAAATTATAAGGCAAAAACAAAATATTGCATTAATTTAGCTTTCCTGTAATACCTAAATGTTATTATTGTTTGCTTTTGATTGTTGTGCTGTCACTATCCTATTAGTGTCAGTATAAAATGTTACATTGATTCACCGTTAACTTTCGGATTTGTATCATTTTAATTTTATAAAATGCCACACATTTATTCACATCTCGAATACGCCAATATGGTTTTTATTTATGGTTTGTGTAATGGGAATGCTACAGCGGCTGCTGAAAAATATCGTGAACGATTTCCACATGGAAGAACACCGAATAGAAAGGCCTTTATCAGAGTTTTCAACAAACTCTGCGAGACCGGAACGCTTTCAAGTGCTAATGTAACATCTGAACGAGCCATTCAACAGGATTTAGACGAAATAGAAAATTTTCTAGCTTTAGTAGAATAAGATGCGACGACAAGCTCACGAAGAATTGGAATTCAGGTACTTTTTACTGATGAAGCTACATTCACCCATTAAGTTTTTTATAAAATGAATTGCAAGGACTACTGGAGGACATTCCTTTAAACATCAGAATTTAAATGTATTATCAACACGACGGAGCGCCTGCCCATTTCGATCCTCGGGTTAAGCAATATTTAGACCAAAGGTTTCCAGGAGTTTGGATTGGTCGCGGTGGTCCCATTAGTTGGCCTCCTAGATCGCCAGACCTCACGCCGTTGGACTAAAATTTATGGGGTTGGCTAAAAACTGAGGTTTACAAAGTAAAAGTAGATACTAGGGCTGCATTAATTAGACGCATTAGAAATGCTGTACTCAATATTAAGGAAAGGCACGAATCAATTAGAAGATCCACGCGCGCCCTTCATAAACGAAGCAGGAAATGTTTGGAAGTCAATGGCGGTATTTTTGAAAGTTTACTAAACCAATGATTTATTTAAAACAATGTTAATGTTGGATATTTTAGTTTAACAATATTATTATTTTATTTAACGCTGTAACTTGAAAACAAATGAACATTGGATAACAACATTTGAGTTTTTTCTTATCATTTTGATGCATACATTACACCCTTAGAGTTAGGCCCATTCCTCCCGACTCACCCTGTATAGGCGTTAATTTATTATACCCGTATTTTCATGAAGAGGAAATTCTGGGGGCGGGACATTTTTCACAGAACGACATTCTTCATTTCACGCTTGACGGACGACGGACCATATATGCAGAAGTAGTTCCCCTTTATTCTGAGTTTATGTTGTCTGTAATGCTTGATTACCAATTATTATTAGACATTATTATTTGTGGGTGAAATGTGCTACTACCGAATAATTATATTATGAAACTGAGGTAAGTTTACATTTTAATAATAGGTATACTAATAATGTAGGTTAGAATTTGAAGAAGTAGTCCATGCTTTCAGTGGAGTTGATAATATGCAGTAAAATAGACACAGTTTTCCTCCACAAATTTTATTTTTATTTATAGAGTAAAATAAAAATTGATAAGACTAGGTATATCCCTAAATGTTTCGACTGTTAGTTACTAACCCCTGAAGATGACTGTTTACACAGTCGAAACATGTAGGGATATACCTAGTCATCAGTTTTTATTTTACTCTATAAATAAAAATAAAATTTGTGGAGGAAGACTGTGTCTACTTTAATTCAAATTGTAGGTCAGGTTGATATTATGATTTTTTCTGCTTTAGTTTATTTATTATACTTGAGTTGTTAATGCTGTGAATTAGAATATTATACAGTAAAGGGACAGAAGAAGGAAAAATTCAATTTACATTACAAGATATTTTTTAAACTATTTCGGAAAAGTAAGTGCCTCTATTTTGAAATATTTCAGAAATGCAATTATGAAATGTTTCAGAAACAAAAAATGAAATATTACTTTTATGGGACATTTTTGGGTTTCTGAAACATTTCACCAATATATCATAAATGTTTTGGAATATTCATAAAATATTTATGGAATAATTAAAATTTTTCGGATAAACTAATATGAAATATTTCTAAAATATTTATGGAATAATTAAAATTTTTCGGATAAACTAATATGAAATATTTCTGAAACATAATAATTGTGCTGTGAGGGTGACGATAAACCTGTCACGCGGTTTACAATATCCGGTTATTGAAAAATAATTTTCGCTATTGCTGATTTAATATTGTCTGAAGCAGTTACAATAGAAAATATTCGAAATCTGTAGTCCACGGTCTGCCATTTTTACATGCTATTATGTTAGACTGCTTACCGTCCCGGACAGATCGCTTTAAATTATTTAAATTCCATTTATTGAAAAAAAGCTGGTACTGTTTAAAATAACAGTTAATCTAAAAATATCAGTCGCCCGTGATTTTAAAATGATTTAAGCCCAAGTATACTTCCTTTAGTAATAACTGCGTCTCCTTGCACATAGCCTATAATTATATTTTTAAAATGAGTACACGTACCAACCACATAGTATCGTCTAGACAGTTTTTTTGGAAAACTTATTCAAAATGAAAAATACTTTATCGGATTGTTGACTCATATGCATTCTGTATAATAATACTTTAACTTTATCCGTCACCAGCTCCCTAACGGATCATAAGGTCAGGTTAGTGAGTTTTCATCAGCATTACATAAATCACAATTTCGGAAAGTTTCAGCCAAATTGAACGGGAGCCAATTTCCATGGTCATTGGAAATTTTTAAAGTAATGTTTTCTTAATTATACATATTATTGGGATATTAAATATTAAGTAAGGTATAATTCACATATATTATCCATGTTGGATGGACAAGGCACTAAAATATCTACTTACCAAATAGGCTGCCTGTGCAGAAGTCTCCACCAAGCCACAGATGACACTACTGAAACTTTTAATATGGTGTGTGAATTTTTCATGTTCAGAGTTTCTGGCAGTGTTGGTCATTCCAGTGAGCGCTTCGCCGAGATTCTTTAACAAAAAAAGAAATAATAAATATAATATTATAGGTTAGGTTAGTTAATTATTAAATACCTAATTATTTTTAGTTTAAAAAATATTGTTCTGATTAATTTGCTTTAACTTTTCATTGAATCAGAAAGATATACGGGTGTCCGGTAAGTAATAAACCTACATATAAACATAATATAATATTATGCTTTTTTTTTCTCGAAGAAAAAACAGTAATATAGCGTTAAAATAAAATGTATGCCCGTATTATGTTTACTGTTTGCTGGAATTTTTGCAAGAAAACAAAGTAATAAAAGAACCAGGCTAACCAAGTGAGGCAAATTTAAAAGAATTAACAAAAAATTAAATCATAATGGTATAGAGTGTGCAAGTAAAAAAATGGATAATTTGTTTTTACAATTTCTTCTATCATATTTTTTTCAACATCAAAATTTGCAGAAAAGAAACTTCCTTTTTAGCAATTTTGGACAGATTATATTATAAATAAATTACAAAATTCAAGAAGATGTATTGTTCTCCCAAAAGTTAGAAATACTGCATAATATAATTATTATGTTTGAAGGTTAGGGACTGTTTTGGACTTCCATTGCTTTTATTTATTTTGATCACAACGTTTCAACTGGTAAAAATCTCCTGTCGTCTTCAGGTGAATAGTATTCAGTGTTCAGGTGAATATAGTTCTGAAGACGACTAGAGATTTACCAGTTTAAACGTTGTGATAAACTTATATAAAGAAAATGAAAGTTCTCTTGAATAATTTTTGATTAATCGATTGTTTCGATCAATCGATTTAATCGATTATTTTTAACAATCGACAATCGATTGTGAAAATTCATAATCGCCCAGCCCTACCGGTAAGTATAGGGCAATATTTCGCCAGCGTACAGGGGAGGTCAAAATAATACTAGTAGTTCATATAATCATTTTTTCAATGTCTTTCCTTAAAAATATATCGGGCCCCAAAGACACACCAGAAGATTTACATTATCGATTATAACTTTTAAGCAACACTGTATATTTTAATGAAATTTTGTTTGTAACCTCATACTAGAATCATTGTTGTGTCATTTTTGGAAAACTAAAAAATACTTTGGGCATTTCTCTTTATTTGTTTCAAAAAAATTACCCTCTGTCTTCGATTTGGACTTATTTCCAAATATCTTCGTTGGGCTCTGCCGCCATTGAAATTTTCATGCGCATATACGCATAACATATGCCGCATTTCCCCATTAAAAGATAATTTATGTCTCGGCATTTTGTACCTAACTTAATATAATTAATAAATGTTTTTCAAAAAATATTAAAAACACAAAATGTTCACAAAAAGAGGAAAATTTGACAGTAACTAAAATTGTGGCGTCTGCTTTAACCATACCAAAGAAAATAATAGCTATGCAATAGAAAGCTTATCAAAAATGTTAAAAATCGGACCTCCCGATGGAACTTGGCCACAGGCGGAAAGTTCCCATCGTAGATATTCGGTTAAAGCGGCGCAAGCTCCGCCGAAATTATTTACATTGTTGTCACGGCGGAAGGAAGACTCGGGACGGAGAGAAAATAAAATCGATGTAATGAAGTTTTTCGTTAAATAAGTATATTTGGTTTTCGGTTAGTTAGAGCGCTGGATCATAATGTGACCCGTATATCATTTGTTAATAGGATATTATTAACCAAGGTTTAGACGGCCATCATTATTGCCCGAGCGGCAAGTTTAAATCACAAGGAGCGGAGCGACGAGGGATTTAAGACGCGAGGGCTATAAGCCATCTAAACCGTGGTTAACATAATATTTTTGCCACTACGTTCAAATAGATTCTTGAAGATCGGTCAATAATGGATTTCAATGCCTTATTATTGACCATGGTCAATAATAGCTTATAAGGTAGAGAAAAACGATTTGTAACGTTAATAGTCGGTCAATAATGGCGATGTTATAGGTTAGTAGTGGAAAAAATATATTATGTACGTTTTGCCCAACAAACAAAAATAATTTTTAGCAGTGATATCAAATGCAAGGCGAGAAAAGGGTAAACAAAATATATGCAGGGTGTGTTATTTTTGTTATGCCGTTTTTAATTTTGAAATTTGGTAAAAATGCTCTGGACCACGCTATAAATATATCAATTTGTACTTTTTTTAAAATCAGAAATTAAAAATGTTGCCAGCGCTATAACTTTGTTAGAGAGTAGCATTTATAAAGGTGTTCTTCAAATCGCATTTTTTTCTGGCGGCGAGTTGTTGTGAAAGACAACTTTTTTATAAGAATATGTTTTCTGGGGAGTTTGCATTTTTGATGAATAGGCTTTATCAAAATATAGTTAGTTTTAGTAAGCAGTTTTTTGTTTTTGTAAATATCATTTTTTGTGTAAATATGATTTCAAAGGTTTCAAAAATGATTGGGCTATTTTTGTGACAGAAATTATAAAAACAAGATAAGATACATAGCATAAGAAGTTTTTTAAAACCCGGCTGCGTCGCATATTGCTCCAGTTGACTCATATAGTATCACCGTTCATGCTGTAAACTACTGTGTCATCAATACCGATGTAATTTGGTGTAAAATACGCATTATTACGCGCAGCTTAAAATTTATTTGTGGTTTGCATTGGTTTTGTGATATATTATTCTCTAAAATGGCAGGCAATTTGTGCCAATATTATAATTGCCGAGCCAGCCATAATAATAACAAAGCCGACGAGATGATAAGGTGAAGATGTATAGATATTTAGCGGGTAGGACCGTTCGATTGTTGACCGTATAATTGTTCACTAAGATATTATGTTATCTTTGAGCCTAGCTGACCTCTTACCACTAAGCCAAGCACCTGCGGTCTGGCCTTAGCTTAACGGTTTTCATGCCGGTTGATTTTCATTGCTATGTAGGAAATTGAACGAGTCCCGGCAACTCTGTTCGCCGACCAGCTGAATATGTGCAGCGCGAATTTAAATATACTGCAAAACACGGACTGTTTAACTCCAAATTTTATATTTGGTATTTGTTTGTTTTCTCCAAACCAATTTAAAAAAATTGAAAAACTTTGACAGCTCGTATCTTGGTTAATGTGAATTTTACGACTAAGGTAAGTTTATTGGGTATATACTAATATCGTTACAAAAGAAAACTGTGGTTTTGCTGTGTCCCATTAATTAGAGGAAACCCTGTATACCTACATTTAAATCTAACTATCTCTGTTGTCTAACAAAATGATAAATAACAATTCTTGTTTTAAATTACACGGTGTATTAAATTGTTAAGGGCATTTCATATAAATCAACGTACTTTTGTTAATATCACGTGACTAACCTCAACTGTTTTTTTTTTTTCTTTTTTTTAATATGATCATCTTTATCAGTATAAAAATTACACTAGTTTGCTAATTTAAGCGAGGTCGTAGATCTAATAATAAGAAAATTACCCATAGTGCCGATTCCATTTTGAACAGGCTGTATGTTATTTAAAAAAAAATTAGGTCTGCCATACTACAATATTTTTAAACTGAAAGACCAGTGCTTACACGTAAAGGATCCTTTTCAAATAATGTATAATTAGCAATGAAATAACGCAGTATATTCTTTACTTACCTTGCTTTTGTCAATAACGCGATCTAATGATTCGAAATAGGAACAGTCATTAACTGGCTCGCTTGGCTTCTCTAAGAGGTATCTCATAGCTTGTATTTTTCTAATGGCATTGTCACATTCTGTTTGACCTGGAGCCGCTGATGTGCAGACGTTTACAAGATGATTAATGCTATCAGTCACAGCTCTGTAAATAAACATGAAATAAACCTAATAATATAAATAAAATAACTACCAAATATAAATTAGATAAGTTTTATGACCTTTTTGACTTCTAATTTAAATCTTATACAAGTACGGTGTCTTATGTGAAGGGATATTTTATTATACAATTTTGCCACATTATAACTAAAATTAAAATTTTTGCTCTATAACGCTGTAATACTATATAGATAATGACCAAAGTTTATATATTCATACAGTCCAAACGGTCGTTCTTTGCCGGTGCGCCATTACTTCCACGTGACTAAAACCATATGCATCTAATCAAAGTTACGAGGTCCAAAAAATCAAAACAAAGTTCTAAGTTCATAAAAGTGTAAATTTTCGTGTCTAGCGTTCGGACTTAATAATAATAATAACAACTATTCACAATTACTAACCGATAAACACGAGAGCACGATAAAAAAATGGACACGAAAAGAACAGTTTATAGGATTAAATTTGAAGGCATAAAAACGTTAAAAAGCAAATTAAAGTTGACAGATTGAAACGATGATTTTGACATCAATGAACAACTCTCCAAATATCTTTTGTCTCTGTCTAGTACATTACCTTAAATTCAAGACGTATTGCGTAACCCCGGAGACGCTCTATTATGTTTTTATTCACTCTTGAGGCTATAATAAATAAAGATGAGAGAAGTTGTAGATCACGTTGCCTCTTGATCGTTCATCCATAACGCACCGGCAAAGAACAACCGTTTGGACGTAAGTTTGCTGTTTACTGTAATATATATAATTTTTCAAGTTTCCTGAACTCGCTTATTTCTTTTTGCAACCAACAAACAGCCAGAAGTTATTTAAAACTCAAAGAGAAATTTGAAAGTAAAAATCTCGGCCAAAAACTATTTTGCATATTTTCATACATTTCTCTCATACAACGCTTTTTTGGGAAAATTAAACAGACCTGATAAAAAAACAGTGTAGCGCCCACCTTCTATCTTCAAATGGGTACTTACTGTTGTATGACCTCATTCCAGGAAGGCGGCGACAAAAATCCTCAACGGGGTTCGCAGTACCAGTGTGTTATACCAAATACTACCAAAATGTAGTTGAATCGAGGTAGTTTATATTTTTCTTTTTAAAAGGGAGCAATATATTATATTGTTAAAGGGAGCAATATTTAATCGTAAATCAAATGAGTTTATTTCTAATTCCTAGCAGTAAAACCACAAAGTCACTATCAGTTTCACTTATTTATTGAAATAGCAAAATTCGGAGCCACCAACATTTAAATTTCAATTCACAAATAAATCTCTTCACTTACTTTTTAAATTACATATAATCCTTACGTCGACACTTACTCTTAGAAATGCGCTTACTTTACGCTTTATTCAATCAATTTAATCAAGCTTTTCGCGTTACCGGTCCAAGTCAATAAGTAAAGGTTTCTTCCGCCGCCACGATACTTTACTCTCTCCGTGTGAATACGGGTCAACACACTTTCAACTTCCAAACTAAACTTTTTCCACTAAACTTAACTAACGGCACGGCAACTTTCAACGGACGACGGTACTAACTTTGCAGGTATTTGAACATTACGACGGTTAAAAATTAACTAACTTTTCCTCTAGCAATCCCACCTATTTATAGGGAAAAATTGAACAAAACAACACCTGAAAATGCTCGCAGATGTTTACACAAGTGTTTCAGTTTCTGGAATCCCTTTGTCGGTATGAGAAAAACAAAATATTTCGGATATTTACAAAGGCAATTATCTTGATTTATTTGACAGTTATTAGAAAATAGTTGCAGTCGAGCAGCAGATGTTTTGCACGTGTTACTTGTAGACACCAACGCGATCCGTCCCCATTCCGTGATCTATCCAGATAAAACTAGTTTAAGTTAGAGTTTTAACCAATCAGAAATCGTACTAGCGCGTCATCTCCGAGGTGGGAGGGAGATTATTTAAACTTTAGCAGCGCCTAATTTCATCAGTTTCTCTCGGACGGTACCTGTTGCTCGGTCAAATAACTAGTCGGAAATAAACAGTGAAGTGAAAAATAAATTAAAATTTAATTTAATTTTAATTTATTTTGTTTGAAATATTTTTGATCATTTGTGATGTGTTCTATTGATAAACCCCTTATTGGATTATTTTATTTTTCAAACGTGAGTTTTCCAAATACATATTTTTAACTCATTTTAATTTTCTTGAACTTTTTATAAAAATATTTTAAAGTTGGCTGAATTCTAATAACACTTTTGTTGATGATTAAATTATAAATTTTATTTATTTAATTTATCCGAAAATATTTAAGATATTTTAATTCTCTTTACTTTATTTTAGCTTATTCTGGTAAAACTTTGAAGTCCAATTTAACTTTAAAATTTTTCAAAAAGGTTTCCTATTTTATTTTGGAATTATTTTAATTTTTTAATATTTTTTTCCCAACACTTATTTTAAATAAAATATTTTTCATTTCTTAAAGACTCCTCGCACTGAATATAAATTCAATAAAATTATTATTTTCTTTTTAATTTGATTGATAATAAAAATAAATTCTTTATTTCTAAAATGACCGAAAGTTTTCCCGAGTTTTATTTAGTTATAATATTTTTAAAAATGCCGTTCACCACATCAGCAATTTCTTGTTTGAGGTCATGTTTTTTCCTAATTGTTTTTAAAATATTGTTATTAAAATAACAAAATCCTTTTTGAACATGTCTTACCTTGCAGCGGCAGCCAACTGATTCTTTCCGTTCGGCAAGTTGGGATCAGCGGATAGATATTTGGCAGTGGTCAAAAGGGCACTAGAAGAGGTCGATACGCTTTTTAGAGAATGCACCATTTCTCCGCGAACATGTGGCTCGCTAGTTTGACCAGCCATCTCCAAAGACACATGAAGAAGGTCGTGAAAAGCTGACGAGAAGTCTTTTGAGGAAGACGCCAGTTGTACCTTAAAAATGTTAACAAATGAATCTAAGACTTACCGTAGTGGGACAATACAATACTATACATTTATTTTGTAATCTTTAGAGAAATGCTTAATCGTTTAGATACTCATAAACTACAAAAGTCTGGCTAGGATACGGTGCGTTTAAAATAATAATGAAAAACACTTTCAATAATTCAATTTACACAAACTATAAATTTTAAAAGTGTAGATTTCACAATTTATATTATTATCGAGCAGTCGGATATACAGGGTGGCGCGTTAACTGGAAAACGGCTGAATTTTAAAACTTCCTTCTTATTTGGGTAAATGCAGGATGTTTGTGGGCACAATTTAGGATTGTTTTGAAATATACCGGTGATCCAAAAAACAATCCATATCAAAGTTATATTTTTTTTAATGGAACACCCGATATATTGTACATAAAATTACAATTATTTTTTAATATGTGCATTAAGTCTAAACTGAATGGTTTCCGAGATATCTATTTTTTAAAAATGACATTATTGAACTTTGACAGCTTTTAGCTTTCTACCAGTAGGTCTTAGAGCAAAACGGGCTACATGTCCCTATCTTTTCTTTTTTATTGTCTTCGCAAAACTGTAAACTTCCGGTTAAACTGGATGTCACTCCAAAGTCGGAAATATAAGGTTTGTTCCAACACCCAATTTTTGTACCATCCCAAAACCGCCACGAAACTGTTGGGATCGACTTTGTGCGCAGGCGTTAACTTTGCATGGTTTCGTGACCGTACAAAAATAGACATGCGTTGGAACGGTTTTTGAACCGATATATGAAGCGTCTTTGTGAAACTAACCTTACTTTTAAATGTAAACAAAGTGTCAGGATATTTTTTGAAATAGAAACTGTTTAAGATGGTGATTTTCATATTTTATTCATAAAATTTCTTTTGCTTACTTAAATATTCTTCATTTTTAACTCACAGTTCGTTTAAAACCTCCAAATCATCATCAGAAAATTAACCATTCGATAGAAAATCACTGTCTCCTTCGTCATATTCACATTTTAATCAAAAAATGATTTTATCTAGTAATGTCAAAACTAGTAAACAAACAAGGAGAGAATAATGACATAGCAAAAATAAATAAACCAGGAGCACTTGACAAATGGACAAACGGACTAATGCGCAAGTCAGTCCAAACAGTACATGCTTTCAACCAAGTATCGAAATGACCGTACAGAAACCGATTCGCGAACGGTCCTTGACAATGTTGGAACGCCAGCAAGGATCGTACGATAAACCGTCACGGGTTAGTTGGAACGCTTTTCTTCTTCTGCGCACGAACCGGACGGTACAATGTACGGTTTTCAGTTGTGTTGGAACTATGGAGGGCTTTAGGAAGGAGGCCGATCGAATATGGCCGAATTTTAAATTTACGTCCCTGTTTTTCGTTACTTCGCTGGTTGGCCATCGAGGGCGCCACTGCACGCTTCCCATATATTTTTTGCAGGTTTTGATAGGCGAGTGCGGTATTTTTTTCGAATATCTTGAAAAATAAGCTTTGGAATCATTTTTTTGCGTTATTAATATAAACAATGAGTGGCGTACAATGTTTTACAAGTAGCGTTTGCTTCGTGCCGGGGTGTAAAACTAGTTATTCGTCTGATAGAAAGCTCAGGAAAAATCGTGGTGAGAAAAATCCTAGTCTCTTTCAAGCCTCTAAGGTAAGCAAAAACCACAAAAGGTTCACAATATTGTTTATTAATAGTGGTCTTTCGTTACTCGTCTGTCTGTGTCGTCTATCCTTGATTTTGTCATCATCTCAGACGGTCATCATAGATCTTAAAGATAGATTATCCGACAATGGACGTATTTCTAGTAACCAAATTTTTGATAATGTTAATCAAAATTTATTCATTGTTACGAACTGTTAAACTAACTTTAAAAAGGTATTAATAATTTAAGAAATAATATTTCTCCTTTAATTGGTATTTTATACAAATTAAGATATTATAATAGGTACCTACTTACGTCCCCTTAAAACTTTTAAGAAATATTTACTTTACAATATAGGTAGGTAGGTACTCAAAATTTCAATATTTAATATCAGTTTGCCAGTTCGTCGAATATTAATCCTTTAAAAAATTACAAAATAAAACCATAAAATGCATTCAAGGCGCCTAATTATATTATACCTACCTACAATTTTGGAAAACAATCAATTATAGATATCTATCTATTGTATATATTATTATATATGATAGAATAATAAAAGTTTATAGTTAGTTGTTAGTATATATGTATACTATAATTTTTATTACGTTTCTTTTCAATTTAATTTTAAAATCCCCATTTATAATCTTTTGTAAAGTTAGTTGGGAAATCAATAAGTTAAGAATCTTCTTCTTTTCAGGTCTGTTAAAAGGTGTACGTACTACCTATAATGAACATATGTTAATTTATTTCTAGTTTGAATTTAAATAAAAAATATATATAGTAACGTGCAGATTGTGTAATTATTTTCTTTCCAAATAATAAGTTGTTTGAGTGTCTATAAAGAGTAAAGACCGCCAGTATTTGAAAAAATTAATCCTCCTGGTAATAATAATACAGTGTCTTAAAATGCAATACACCCTTTTACATGCTAGAATTATGTATCTAGGGAGTATCCCGCACCCGCCTCTCACACATATCTCGGTCTGTAGACTGTTTAAATTAACTAATTTCGATAAAACAGTTAATTCTCCCATAAGAACCCATGAAATTTGCTATGATAATGGAACAATGCGACCCTGGCGGCAGTTTTTGAAGCAATGCAAAAGTTGGACCGGAATCGATGTATTGCGATCGGTCTCCTTCCTAAAGCCCTCCATAGTTGGAACAAACCTATAGTATTTCCGGTTTAACGGGAAAATTATATTTTTATTATTTTATTTATTTATTACTGACCTCGAAACAGATAAATCTGGTAATGAGGCCTATATATATAATAACAATACATTTTTAACAAATTCCTTAAATGGTAAAAGTAATAGTTAAAATTCTAATGTTTACATTTTACAGAAAAAGCAAAAAAAATGTCTAAATAACATATTAAATTTTCTATACATATTATATTAGTTTGGTACTGTCTCTTTAATATATTTTTTCAGGTTGGTATGCAGTATTTTTTTTCGTTGTTCATTAAGAAGTTCATCAAGAATATTATTATATTTTTGGGAAGATAATGAAAAAGTAAGACAGGGACATGTAAGCCGTTTTGCTATATGGCGTACCGTTAGAAAGCTAGAAGCTGCCAAAGTTCAAAAATGTTATTTTTCAAAAGTTGATACCTCGGAAACTATTAAGTTTATACTTATGTACTTATAATTAATAAAAAATAAATGTAATTTTATGTACAATCCAAAAATATTGTAAGATATAGAGAATATTTTTGGGACATCCAAAGTAATTTTTAATTGTGCCCACAAATATCCTGCATTTACCCAAATAAAAAGAAAATTTTAAAATTCAGCCGTTTTGCATTAAATTACGGCATGGTATAGGTGCGCCACCCTATAAAGTATGACATTAATAAAGTCAGCATCATATGGAAAAATCTGTTAATACCCAAATTATCTTAAATACATTTCGTCGCCAGATTTTGCTAAATGCCAAGTGGATCTTTTTGCGATTTTTCTTTTAACATATTTTAAGCAACGCTGTATAAAGTTACACACCCTTCTGAAGAATGTTATATCCTCTAAAGAAATCAAAAGTTTGCCCCCAAATTTATCTAAATCAAATTAGTTTTTTGGCATTATCATAGTTGCTGTGATATGATTACGATGATGATATGGTAAATGAAACAGTGCAAATTTAAAAAAATTTCACGGAGACGCTATTACTTTCCAAAAATATGTTTTCTTTATTTCTGGGTATTAAAAGAAGTTGACATCGTAGTTGTACAGTAATTAGAGTTTAATCGAAAAACGACACTTTCGTATTTTATCACCCTGTATCTGTCTCGCAATTATTCGAAAAAAGTGTTTTCAACTTATTGTTAGTTGCACATTCTTGACTTTTTTCGTGTTTTAAAAAGATTTTATATAGGGTCAAGAAAAACTATACTTTCAATACTCTAGTAATTATGTTTTTGTTTTCCCACTAACAGCTTATTCTTGGTTTAATCTGGTGACACAAGACATATGGACTATTTCTTCAACACATAATCGTGTTTCTCAAAATTCAATGCAAGTTATTACAACTATGGATAAATGATAATAATATAATTTCCCAAAAAGTATAAATATATAACAAATATTGTCTCACCTATGAAACTTATTTTACTTTTGTATTTGGATTTGCAAATTTTTTATTATACAAAATGTTCTTTTATTTTCCAATTAATTTTTTTTAATCGCGCTAGTGGTGCAACCAACACTTTTTACGAATTAGGACACAAATAAATTAT
The DNA here is from genome assembly GCA_963920685.1 of Polydrusus tereticollis. NCBI lineage: Eukaryota > Metazoa > Arthropoda > Insecta > Coleoptera > Curculionidae > Polydrusus > Polydrusus tereticollis. Next base: position 148,235,049 of record OY987326.1, read on the forward strand.
TCTAATGGTGCAACCAAAGCACGATTCCGATGAATTTTGATGGAGTCCGCCATCGCCTTTATGTGAATATGATGTCGCATAGATAAAAGGTACCGACTGGAGCTTCCGCATCTGGTGTAGGTTAATCCGAAACCTTACGTATTAACTTTAAAGGATTTCTTATCGAGAGCGCCTGTTGGTCTCTTTATGCTGTGGTCTTACTTTTAAAGCAAAAACTATTGAAGAACCCAAAATTCACTTAATTTGAAATAATAAACATTTACCTAAATGTAGAATTTTTTACTTACAGGGCTATGCACAGAATGCACCACTCCTGCACTAGCCTGGTCCAAATTGGCAGCGGCAGTGGTTAGTTCTTGCTGTAATTCTCCATAGCTTTTGTTTGTTGGTGGAAACTGTCCAGATTCGATTGTTGATGTCCATTCTTAAATAATAAAAATCAAACTATATTTACTATGCCGATAGTAATGGTTATGTTGTAGTTTAACCCAAGAGAACAATCGTATAATATTAACAAAATGTTTAGACCGATTCCGTTATCGCCCAAGCGTCAACTATAAATCCCTTGGTGCCTGTCGGTTTAAAATTGACGCTCGGGCCATAATGGGTGTTTAAACTGTAGTTTATATAATATCTTTTCCGCTATTAACGATTTATTATATAATGTTATTTGTGATTTTTCTTGCATTAATTTTGTCAATTTATTTTTAAATATTTCTAGGAATGCAATTTTCTTATCAATGAAGTTACCTTATGTGCTTTGAATGTGACTGTACAACTACTAGAGTAGGTAACTGTATACACAAAAAAGACTATGCAGTTGCCTAACTACGTACCTATTTCATGTTTATACCTATGTCATTGCCTTTGACATACGTAATAATTTGTTCAGCTGTTTTCATTATAGGTCAATTATCTGGAGTTTAGTAACGGAAAAAATAAAAAAAAAGACATTGAGCAAAATTGGACAGCAAATTAAATGTTAACATATTAACAATGAAGTCCGGAAGCCGAAATAAATTAAATAGCTGTTCGATTTAAACAATTTTATTCTGCCATTTGAACAGACAAGTAAGTCTGTTCAACTATACAAGTTGTCGAAAAAATCTAAAATAATTGGAGTATCTATAATTGCGATACATCTATTGATATGTAAAATTTAGTGAGAGTATTTGTAGTACCCGCCAAATATAATATATAATTGTTATATTGCAATCGGTAGTACCTACCTGTTAAATTGAATATTGTTAGTGCTATTAACATGATATAATATCCTTTGTGAAAATCTTATTGATATGCTTGTAAATTAACAACTCTTTCAATCTTTTTTTTTGTTAGGCTTCGTTACTAAAATATTTTTTTCGCATTAGTTTGTATTTTTGTTTTTGTTGATGCTAATATATGCTTCAGGCATTTACTTCCTTTAACTTTTTAATTGTATTTTTGAATCTTTATAGTACGAGCACTAAATTATTTTCATTTGTTGGCACAATGGCTAAGGTGGACTATCGATAGGAAAAAAACTATCGATATTTCTACACCACTAGGAAACACTGTATTATCATGTTCTTTCTGGGTTTCTCCCGTTACGTATTCCTTAGAATTACAGACCGATATCCGGACTAGATTGCATGGCAAAGGTTCTCGAGTCGATAGTTGTTGATAAGCTCCTTTTGTGCTTTCACTGCACTATCTCTAAACACCAACAAGGCTTTTTCCCTGGTCGTTCTTGCCAAACTAATCTATGCATTTATTCTCAATATTTAAGCTCTGCCGTGAATTCTGGTGCCAAGGTTGATTCAATTTATTTTGATTTCAAAAAAGCCTTCGACAGGTGAAGGGAGGACCACCACATTCAAATTCAAATTCAAATTCCTTTATTCATGCTATTACATAAAATATGTTTACATACGTCAGTATAGAAAAAAAAAAGAGAAACATTTCACATGTTATTCCGTTCTGTGAGCATGATGAGGCTTAAATTAAAATAGATTAACAAATAACATACATATATCACCATATTACACAATTGACAATAAACAATAATAAAATAGTATGGTATTGAAAAGTTAGTTAATAAAATTTTAAAGTTAAAATAGAAATAAAAATAAAATACAAGACGAACGACATAACATTGAATACTTATCATAGATTGGTGGCTAGAAATTCTTCAATGTCGTAAAAGGCATTTTCTAATAAAATTTTAATGACGTTTGATTTAAATTGTTTAAGAGGTAGATTTCTTACAGCAATGGGAAGCACATTAAAGAACTTCGGCCCAAGAAAACCCGGTCCATCTTGTGTTCTTTTTAGGCGACAATAGTTAGGCATTAGATGGTCTTTGTGTCGGGTGTTGTACTGGTGGACATCGTCGTGCGTCGTATATGTCTCAACGTTCTTTTTTACATGTAACAAGTTTTCCAGTACATACACTGATGGCAAGGTCAAGATGCGAAGCTGCCTAAAGGCCGCTCTGCAGTCCTCTCTATACGCCAGACCAGCAATCAGCCTTATCGCCCTTCTTTGCAGCCCAAAGATTCTTTTTGATTGAGGCGAATGCCCCCAGATCAGTATTGCATATGACATCTTACAATGAAAGATTCCATAGTAGGCCGTTCGCAACGTACTCCGACCTACATTAGTTATCAGGTTGCGAAGCACAAACAAGCTGCTCCTCAACTTCCCTGATAGGTCGCCAATATGGGCGTCCCACAGCATTTTGGGATCCAGATGCACACCCAGAAACTTAACGACAGTGACATCCCCATTAGCAATGCCAGTATCCCTCATTGAAAAAATGACTTTCTTAGTTTTGTCATTGTTAAGGTGAAGCTTATTCACAGCAAACCAATTCGCAGCCCTCTCATATAGTTCTACTGACCCTGCAATGGCCCGATCAATTGAATCAGCAGTGACCGAGATGGTAGTATCGTCAGCGAAGAGTGTAAACTTTGCTGATGCTTCCATCAGTGGCAGATCATTTATATATATTAGGAATAAGATTGGGCCCAAGACTGACCCCTGAGGAACGCCAATAGTCACACCACTTTCAGCCGACGTCACCCCCCCGACTCTGACCGCCTGTGTCCGGCCTGATAGATATGACGAAAGAAGCTCAACACTCCCCACACTGAAAAAATATGCCCTTAGCTTTCGGAGGAGAATATCGTGCGAAACGCAATCAAACGCCTTGCTAAGGTCGCAGAACAAAGATGCTGTAAACTCCCGTTTATTAAATGAGTCCAGAATGTGTGATACACACATCCTTATTGAGAAGTTAGAGACTTCCGGCATTACAGATCCTTTGCTATCTTGGTTTTCGAGTTACCTGTGTGATCGTATACAATTTGTTAAAATTAATGGCGTCCTGTCAAGAGACATTGCCGTAACCTCCGGAGTCCCTCAAGGGTCACATTTGGGTCCATTTCTATTTCTTATGTTCATAAACGATCTTATGGCTTTACTTAAAATTTAATTTACTTAAAAAGCAATTTCCTTTTATATGCAGATGATCTCAAAATATTTTATAAAATCACAAATATTAACGACTGCTTCAATTTACAACACGAAATCGACAAACTAACTACCTGGTGTAAAACAAACCAAATTGAACTGAATACCTCTAAGTGTAAGGTTCTATCCTTTTTCAAGAAAAAGCGCCAGTACTGCATCATTACTCCATTTCCAATACTCCTTTACCTCGAGTTAATGTAATTAATGACCTGGGAGTCAATTTCGACACCGAACTGCGATTTAATGATCATATTAACTACATTATGTCTAAATATTTTAAAATGGCAGGTTTTATAATGAGATGTTGCTGGGAGTTCTCTAATACTGAAGTTTTAAAGTCACTATATTACTCTCTAGTACGAAGTCATCTGGAATACTGTTGTATAATCTGGGCGCCTTGCTATAAAACTCATATTGCTCGAATTGAGCGCGTTCAGCTTAAGTTCGCGAATTTCTTCTTATATAAATTAGGTATAAATAAGAGTACTTTATCATATCACCAGCGATTGTTAATGTTGAATCTGGACAGCCTGGAGAAGCGAAGAATTTTCCTTACTATTTTGTTTGGCTTTAAAATTATAACTAATAACATAGATTGCTCCGATCTTCTGGAACTAATTAACTATCGTGTACCTGCACGCGACACGCGCCTTGTTGAAATGTTTTCAATCAACAGAAGTAGAACCGACGTTAGCAGGGATAGTGCATTGAATCGAATAATGCAATATTTAAATAAATATCTTCCCGCCACCATTGAGCTTAACTGTTCAATTGTAAAGTTAAAAAAGAACTTAAGGGTGACTTTAATCCCGGTAACCTAAAGATAGCGAAATAATTGCAAGTCAAATGCCCTATGATTTTGTACTTACTATTTAAGTTATTGGTTTTATACTTTATTGTTTATATTTATTTTATAATTAGTTACTGTTCAGGTTTGTCTTTTTTTTTCTTTCTTCATAAATAAGCTACCTATTAGGTTGTAATAAATGCTTAATGTACTATTTTGTCGTTGTGGGAATAAAATATGAAGTTGAAGAGGGAATAAATGTACCACAACTAGTAATGCCTAAGGTTGAAAAGGTTCTTAAACATGTGTGTCCAAATTTGAAAAGAAGTGATATTGTATTAAAACTCCCCAATACTATGAAAGCAAATTGTCCTGTAATAGTCGAATTTAAAAATAAAGATGACAAGAAAGCATTCTTGGAGGAAAGGAAAAACAAGGGAAAAATAACTACCGCCAACTGCGGGTTACCCGGAGAGAATTCAGCTATCTACTTCAACGAAGACCTATCACTGGAAGAACGTAATCTCTTCAGAAAGGCACGGGAACTAAAGGAAAAAGGATTTAAATATGTGTGGGCAAGAAATGGTAGTATTCTGGTTAGACGAAGTGATGATAGTGCAATTATAAAAATAAAAAAGGAGAGCGATGTTAGTGGTTTGATGAATCACTAAAGTAAAAATATTTTGTCAAAACTACACATGGAAATATCCTATTGCTGCTTAACTACTGACATGGCTCTGTACGATATACTGGATGATTATCACTCAGTTAACACATTTAATTGTGATATTTTATCCAAGTCTCAGTATGGGTTTCTATCAGGAGTAAGCACGGAGGAAGCTATGGTGCACGTCACAGATTATATATTGCAAAATTACAATAACAAATTTAAAACATTGGGTATATTTGTGGATTTGGCCCGTGCGTTCGACACTGTGGCGCACCAAATTTTACTTAAAAAACTTGAAAACATTGGAGTGCGAGGTCTTGCGCTCAGCCTGTTTGAGTCTTATTTAAAAAATAGAACCCAGCGAGTAAGAATAAATGATTCCTTGAGCAAAACGGGTACAGTGGAATTTGGAGTGCCGCAGGGTACCGTACTGGGTCCAACACTTTTTTCTTTGTATATTAATGATCTCTTTTCTGTTCTGCCAAATGAAAATAGTGAATGTGTGTGCTATGCTGATGATACAGTGATTCTAGTTAGAGGCAAATCTTGGCAAGAGACATTTCAGAGGGCGGAGGACCACATCTCCAAAGTACGTTTGTGGATGGATCAGAATCTTCTAACAATGAATGTAAAGAAAACTGTTCATATCGCCTTTTCTATGAATAATCCAGGAAATGTAATCCATCCTGACCTTAGGGTGCATAATTATGAATGTGTTATGGATATGTCAGTGTGTAGATGTGAAGAGACAATATTAGCAAGGGAAAGTGTAAAATACCTGGGGGTATTCATTGACAAAAATTTAAGGTATGAAACTCATGTTAACTATATTACCCAAAAAATTCGTAAAACTATATATAAATTTTACCAACTCAGAGAAATTTTATCTTTAAAGCTTTTAAAAATGACGTACCAGGCTCTGATTGAATCAATTTTAATGTATGGCTTGAGTGTCTGGGGTAGTACTTGTGGTAACATTCTTCACCGTTTAAATATTACTCAAAAATACATAATAAAGATATTCATGAACAGAAGCAAGAGGTACCCATCAGATTTATTATTTAAGGAGGCTGACCTCCTATCGGTAAGGCAGCTGTATGTTAAGGGTACTCTTAGGTTTATGAAAAAGTGTAATAAATACAAAAGTAGGATCATGCACAATGTTCACACCAGATCTGTAAATAGTGGGTGTCTAGTCGTTCCACTAGCCTCATATACTGCCTCGCAGAGGCACATTATGTATATCGGCCCTAAATTGTTCAATATGTTACCCTTCAATTTAAAGTCTGCTATAAATTTACATACTTTCCTGTTGGGCATTTCTAGATGGATAAAGATAAATTATCAGCAAATAACCTGTACGGTGCCTTTATTGAATGAGTACTAGAGGGTGTTTTGAAGTTCTATTTGATATTAATAATAACTTTCAGTAAATTATTCTAACTTTAGTGATATTGTCTTTGGACTAATTTAACTTGTGCTATGTGATTTGTTTTTGACATATCATTGTAGTCTCTTTGTTTTTTTTTTTTTTCTCTTTTTTTGTTCTTGGGTATCCGGATGGTAAAGAACTATTCATAACCTGAAATCCAGACAAGCTGCCTGTAGCTTTGGATCTCAAACATGAATATTGTATTGTGGCATTGTTGAGAAAATGTAAACTTTATGAATAAACTTATCAAACACATATCGAAATATAAAAATCTTCAACAATTTGCAGTATTTACTACACTACTTTAAAATGTGTAATTTAAAATGTGTAATTTGGATTGTATCTGTAATGTATTGAATAAATAAATAAATAAACAGATAACTAAATTAAAATGACTTTCGGATCTCATTTAAAAGGGCTTAATACGGTTAAAATGACCTCGGTATTTATCTCATTTTGCAGTACTTGCACGCATACTTAGATTTAGGTTTGTCTTTACCTATGATATTTGTAATGGCAGAATCAACATCTCTCTGACCAGGCAAGCATCCAATTGTACGTTGAAGTGCAGCGGTGACGTTCTTTGCTGCCCTATGTAATGTTGGCGATGTGTCGACAGTATGAAGGCTTCGTTGTGATTCTTCCAATAAATTCGCTGATTCTGATAGCACGTCTTGACCTAAAATAAAATATGATTTAATATTTAATTTTTAGAAAAATGTAAGTTCTTACAAGTGTATATATACACTGCGTCCATTAATCCTAGAATAGGTAAAAAAGTACTCGACTTTTAAATGTCACAACCAGTGGCGTAACTACGTTGAGAAAACTTGTGTTCGGCGAGAAAAGGGGCTCCCCTTATTTATAAAAAAGACATTTTTGAGCGTAGAACATGAGTTTATTTACAGCCGACAGTCACATTACATACTTGATTACAATTAAAAAGATTTTTTTCGAGTTTTTGCATTTGCAAATGCTGTCACCAAGTTTTCTACATCCATATTTTTCGCTATATTATTCTCGATTGAAATTAGAGCTAGCGAGCTCAATCTATCTTGTCCCACCGTTTTGCGAAGATAATTTTTTATTATCTTTTATTTCGAAAATGATCTTTCTGCTTTTGCGACGGTAACTGGGATGGTCAAATACAGACAGCAGGCTGTCACGATTTCAGAAAAACTACTGCTCGAGAAATAATTTTTTAGGAGTATGAAATCAAGAATTTGCGCAGCAGAATTCATTGTTTTCAAAAAGGCGCTGATCACAAAAATTTGTGCAGCTCTCTGAAATTTCCCAGGTACTCGACTTTTGGGGGCCTCTTCGGGCCCCCAAAGCTGGGGGGGCCTGTGTTCCTGGAACACATGGAACACCAGTAGTTACGCCACTAGTCACAACTAACCTGAATTAACCCGAACTAAGTTTGTTTTTAAATTGCTATTACTATTGTTAAATTGGCAATATCACAATTTTTTCATTTTTTTTAATTGGCACGAACGGCACTTCAGAAAGAGCCTACTTAATAAAATGGAACGAATTGATCGAATTTTGATGAAATTATTAAATAGGTATTCCATAATTTTAATGGTATTTATACAATACACGTCAAAGCAGTTCATAATCAGATCAGCATATAAAGCGTTGGTATTAAATAAATTCAGTTTATCACTATCACAATAATAATTTCAACAGATACTTGTTTACATTGCAAAAGTATGATATACCGGATGTTCCACGGTATTTTTAAACATTTTAAATGCTTAGGCAGAGCGCAAAATACGATTATTTACCGCGCGATTTTATCGTATATATGTACGCGCAGTGTAATATATATCTATGTATCATGTTTATTCTTAACTGTGTTGAAAATTTAACCCTTTACCATTCTAAAAAGATCTACAAGGGCAAAGGACACCATTATCTTTTTAAAATATTGAGCATTTAAAAGATTCTTGTCCGATGAACATGAAAAAAACTTATGGATTGATAGCAATTAAATTACCTGAACGTGACAAGTTTCTGTTATCAATAAACAAGAACACATTTTATAATAAAATTTTGTAAAATATTTATTTGATATTATCAACATATTGTTCGTTGAGCCCAAATAATGTTTTACTTAATAAAAATCCTATGAATCAACTCACCTGAATGTATAATTTTCCTTTGAAGCTCAGGATTATCGCTGGTAGCAGCAATACACCTTATGGCGCCGGTGAAATTTCTTAAACTGTGAGCAGTATCCCTAGCCGCTTGGGAATTATACATTTCGTTTCCTTGGGCAGTTGCACTAAGTAACTGAGCGACCTGAAGAGAGATATATTTAAAATAACCATATTTAAGCTGTAGTAATAACTTTAGATGTCATGGTAACTGTTAAACAGTGTATGTATAAATAAATAAATAAATAAATATAAAAGGGAATTATGAAATGTACTTACCCCTTGATTAACCAACTTGCTACTTGAAATAAGCTGAGTTACACCTTTTTCAGTAGAGTCTCCTGGTAAGGGATAGAGTCTGTGAGCATCAACAGCTCTTTCAAATTCTCTAAGTTCTTCCTGGAGATCGTCTATCAGTTGAGAAGCGCCGTCATGACTAAGACCTATAAAAAATTATATAATTATTAAAATAATATTAACGTAATATCGGGCATTTACCTTCACATACTGGTTTGGCTCTACTTAAAGCACTTCTTAATTCGTTTAAGTCCGTATTTAATTGGTGACTGGTGAGTGACATTTGCTCAGTAATGGATTGATCAGTTAAAGTTGGCAAGACCGATCTGGAGGTTTGTATGAAGTGAGTTGCAGGCTAAAACAAAAAAATACTGGATATATCATAGTTTCTATGTATTGTAATATTTAGGTTTCTTAATAGTCCAAGCATCCACAATAATCCACCACGCAATACTATTTTCTCAGTCATTTGAAGACATAATATGGTAGGGAATCGATGGCAGACTTAGCCGATTATGTGTTTAGAACATTTTATAGGACCCCTTATAAATGAATTTTCACCTATCCCACAGAATTAGAATTATTGATTTTTATTTTAACTGCAAGTTAAAGGGGATCATTACATGTACACACTGATCTGTCAGTTTAAAAATGTTACCAAACATGGTAGACTTATTTTTTTTTATAAAAAATATATGCAGGATGTTTAAAAAACATGGGACAACGGTCGAGGGCAGATTCCTCACATAAAAATAAGATATTCTTGTATTTATATTGAATTTTACCGTAGATTGGAATAGATTAAAAATAATTACCATCATCTCGAAAATGGCAGCAAAAACAAAAAAGTGCCAATAGACATTTTTTAATTAAAATTGAGTAAGGTTTTAACGTAAACATTAAGAAATTTAAAAACTCATTACCGTACTAATTTCCCGCTAAATAAAGATCAATATTTAATTTCTAATATCCCAAATTTGATTTAAATCTCATCAGTAGCTTTTCTTTTCGAACGTTGCTTCCTAAATTTTTTTTTTAAACCGTATCCTTATTAGCAGCAAGGTCTACTTCCTCTAGTTTCTCCAGCAATTTTGTGTAAGCGCTGCTTCCCTTTTTCCACGATCATGGTATTCCTTGCATTTAATACGCCAAAGACAGCTATTTCTATATGCTCTCTAAGTACTCTACTAGTTAACGCCATTGTATTTGTAACTAGAAAAACCCCAGTGAGAGGGTCCTGCTTCCAGTGCTCTTAAGCACAAACTGAGAACCCATACCGGCAAGTTCGCATACACGCTCCGGTATACCGTGAGGCTGCACTCTGGCGTAGGTACACCAAATCGATTTTCGATATTTCTCCGGTCGCCTGTTCAACAGCAAGTACAGCATCTCGCTGAGAGAAAAATGAATAAAATCTTGCTAATTGAAAATGTGAGAAATCAAAATCATGACTGTCTATTTAATTTAAAGTCTCGACATTACAGGGATCACAATAGGAGGTAAGAGGCATGGTAAGAGATAGCAGAGAAATTGTTCCCTAAACATTCTTAAGTAGGTGCATATGGAAGTGAGTTTCATCTTTAAAAAGTAGATTAACTAACGTATGAAATTCGCCAAATCATTTCCTATTTTCGTTTATTACATGTATCCAAATATTTATATTCTTGGGTAATGTAAAAAAAATAAAGGTGGATTCATAGTTGCCGTAACGTAAGCCGTAAGACGTAACGTTAAGACGTAAGAAAAATAAACATGTGATTATAAATGCATGCATTCATAGTCGCCGTAACGTAAGACGTAAGCCGTAAGCCGTAACAAGAAATGGTTTATTTTCATTTCTTAACTCTTACGTCTTACGGATTCGGTCGGGATCGGCCGTAGTCGTGCATAACCGGCGTGATATTTCAAAATTTGACAGTCGACGGCAGGAGGGACATTGTTTTGTTGATTTCATTTTCACACCATTTTGTAGCGTCCGTCCGTATTTCAATATTCCTTTTTATTAATAATAATACTATATACATACAACAAATCTGTAATAAAAAGCGACAAAATAAATTTGGTTCAAAATCAAAACATGACAAATATCATAACCTACAATTTCGCAATTTCTTACGTCTTAACTTGAACTCTGAATGGGTATGTTTTCTCTTACGTCTTATCGACTACGGCTTACGTCTTACGGCTTACGTTACGGCAACTATGAATCCACCTTAACAGCTGCAGCATTCTTTAATTTTTTTCTTCAAATTCGTCTAACATGGCGTACAACGAACGCAAACAATCCACTTATTTTAAAACCCGCCTATTATCGTCATAATGCATCAGAACAATATGTTTATAACTCGTCATAATATAACGCACCATAACACATCACAACACAACACGTCAGAATAATGTGCTCCCGGCTTTAGTCACAAACTTGTAGAAGCTGGATGGCTGGATATGAAGACAAGACGCTTTATTCCTAGAGGCTCTCTATATTACAAAATTGTTAAACTTCAATATCATCAGTACTTCTAAAAGAGGATTACGGTTAGAACCGATGCAAATACTTTGAAATTAGGGTTTAATGGAATAGTTATCACTCGTCATCGAACCGGAATATTAAAGCGATCCTTTGAGTATGGCCTTGCTAAACTTTTTAAAGGCTTACCCCCTCCGCTTCGATCCCACTCTGTTCTATCTTTTTTCGGGTGTTTGAAGCAGCACCTTACCGACTAACCTACTCTGCAACTTTATAATGCCGCTGTTATATACGGCCATAATAAATGTTTCTATGTATTGTATATTGTATATTATAATGATTTTATTTTTTATTTTTTGGCATTCACCTGTTAAAGAAGAAGAAAATGTTGTACTATTAGTTGCAATATTTGATTGCAAGCGTAATAATTATCAACTGAAACTGCTGTCTCTGTTTAGCTGCACTATTGTCTTTTTAATGTATACTGGCATGTATAATGGAATAAAGTTTATTATTATTATTATTATTTTATAAAACACTATAAAGTAAACATTACTGTAAGAGTTGATTAAAGTTCTTGCGCTATGCGGTGCTATACGAAGAATAAAGTATCCATCTGTTCGACTTGAAGTTTTGTACCCATATTCGTAATAATATTAATAACCTTCCTAAACCGCAATCCTTCATTTTCAATTTTCTTATATTAAAAAAAAATAAGCAGGTCGGTATCTAAATTTTTAACCTCGAAAAACTTTGAAATTATGCCGATTTTTTGATACCTTGTAAACCGTAAAGAGATACGAAAATGGTTAAATGGGGGAAAAGTTGCGTAATTCTATTCTTAATAATAATTCAGAGAGAAAACACCCAGATTCCTAATACTTCCGGTGCTATTCTAAAGAACCCGAAAAATTGTTAAATCTATTTTTTCAGTTTGCGCCTTTAATGTAAGAGATATAAGAAAAGAAACCTAATGACACATTTAGAATCTGTAATTAGGTTTGTCACGAAACGTTTTATTTTTCTGGAGCCAACATTAGGGTCACTTTTTTAAATATAAACCTGTATATTTTATATTTTTCAATAAAATACCTATACTCTGTTGCTTAAAGCGATAGAGTAATAAAATGTAAATGTGCAATGACAGGACCCATTAAGCAGGGTGGACAACTTAAAGGTTGCATTGTAAATTTCAGGTAAATTGCAACGATAGTTCTTAAAAATTCCGTATTTTAGATAATTTAAGACCTGTACACCCCGAATCCGTCCTAAATTAGGGTCGACCTAATTCGCATGCAAAGGAAAGACGAGTTTGGTGAATGAAAGTAAGGGGACAGCGGCGTCATTGCAGGTAGTTTATTAGAATAATAAGTATTGAAACAGTAAGGCACAAGGTAAACTACCTGTGCCTCTACCCACCCGATCTCGGGACCCCTGACATTAAACATAATTAAATAATAATAGTTGGACTACACCTATGGAATACGGTGAAGACCACTGGGTTTCATAGTTCAATAATGATTTATTACTCTCTCGCATTAAAAAATAGACTATAGGGCATGTTTATTTAAAACATAAGTCCAACGATAATTTTTCAAAATAATTAATACCTTAATTTATATTTTATTTAGATTTTCCCAATCCCTGTATTACACATGATCTTTTATTTTTAATAATCACGTCCTCTTCTGTGTAACAAAAAAAAACTCCCTAAGAGAACAGTACATTAAATACAGTAAATTCATAGATAATTAACAAAAATCCTTGGAAATGATGTTAAATTTTATTTCATCAGCAATATTTTATAATATTAAAGTGAATGAATTAATATTTTACGAAAAATCTCTAAGTATAAAAAAACCCCCTTAAACAAGAGTAATTTCAACTTAATTACAAAATAGTCCAAAATAAAAATTTATTTCTGTTCTATAAATGGTATTTCTAATATTCGGTTTAGGACTTTTTTATTGTTCGGTAGTACTATCATAATTAGTGACTTTTGCCAGAACGCCAACTATATTACATACATAGAAAACTTACATGTAAAAACACCTCCGCAACATACATAAGCTCACTCTGAGCGTTTGTATCATCCGGATGGGCACCATTGGCCTTAATAGAGTCGACTAATGGTGGAATTTGATCAGCCAAATCTTTGGTGTCTTGAAATAAAGCTTCACGGGTGACGGGGTTCGAATTGTACGAGTGGCTGGCTTGGGCGGCAGTGATGCATTGTGTAGCGGAGGAAATCGCTTTACGAGCACATACCTACAAAAGGGAGATGATGATAGTTATAACGAATGATTGTTTAGAACATATCTGGTATATAATATGTATTTTGTTGGTGGATATAGGTATTCGCCCCATTTTAAATTCTTAGATTGTGTATAGGTATAAAGTCAAAGTCAAAATATGCTTTAGGCTCCGAAAGAAATATCTTCATCGACAAAGCTTTTAAAAATTTTAATCACCAATAAAATATAATATAGTAAAATTTTAAATATTAAAATAAAAAATGCAAATAATTATGACCGATTATTATGAAAATATTTATTTACGACATAATAAGCCTATTTTCAATAATAAACTTTTAACAATTTATTTAGAATCATAAGTTATTGATTTCTTTAGAAGACTGGAAGGAGGAATATGTAAACATATAATAAAGTCTTGTCTTGTATCATAAGTAGGTAAATTAATATTACTTCTATGTTCTTTTTTTGAATCAAATAAACTGTTTCCAATATAAAAATTGAAGTTAAAGCTGTTTGTGAGATAAACACAGGATTACAAGAATCTCTAGATATTGCTTTGCATAAATACCTGGTAGCTCTTTTTTGTAAAATGGAAGTAGAATTAAGAATATAGGTTCTCTGCGTACTTGATACGACACTAGAAAATGGTAGTGGATAAATGGAGAAGGCCAGTAACAGCTGGTCTATAAGTGCTGCAGAAAATTTTATACATTGTCCAAAATTCACCGAACGTGGGTCGGGTGTGATTGATAATGATGAAATAAATAATACAAAGTTTCATTTTGTAGGTATCTAACATTTTGAATCTTAAATCGTGGGAATCTCGACACTCTAAAAGTACTTTCGGAACCTTGGAAACCTGTGGTTTAATCTTCGCATCTAGTGCAAAAAAACAAGCTAGATTGTATCGTGTTTCATACAAGATTTTTCGCAATTTAGTCATAAAAAAAAATTGTTTTTGTTATGTTCATTTTCATTTAGATTAAAATTATATCAAACGCATTTTTTCTATCATATAGGGATAACCACGCAACAATGGTGATATAAGGGCTATCATAGCCGAGAGTTAATGTCAACAAAAATGGGCTAAAATATGCACTTATTTCTTAATTTTTTTTAAGACTGCCAGTAGTACTAAAAGTTTTTTGAAGACCGCGGAAAACTATACAATCAACAATCACACACCTAAATCGAAATTTTCCTCACGCTCGCAGAGCTTTGCACCTAACATACCTAAGAAGTGCAGGAAGTGATATTTTTCAGCACGGGACTGCAGTGGACCGAACGACGTGATGGATATTTTGTTTACCTTGTGCACTTTTTGGTGGCAATAAGTCATGGATATAAAGTTTAAATACCATACCCATAATACACGTTATAAAAATGAAATATACATAAAACTTAAAATAAATAAGTCTGTAAGACACAAATCTTTTGAATATTTATGTTTTTATTTAAATTATTATTTACCAAGAAATATTTAAAAATCTATTTGATTACAAAATTAATATTATTATATATACAGTGTGTCCGGAAAATACGTGTACAACGTTTGACGACAGACTCCTGACGTCAAAATAGGTCGATCTAAGCCGACTTAGTTATATCCAAAATTGTCTCGTTTACCCGGTAAAGAGCGTCAAAAATTTGTAAAAATATTGGTTTTTCCTTAATTACGTGAAAACCTGCTAATCGATTTTAATGATTTTTAGTATGTAGACTAATACTATAAAATGACGTTTTCTAGTAGTGTAGTCACCGGCTGTAAATAAGTGGAAGTGTTATAAAAGTGATACAATACGTCAATATTTCTCCTGATTTTTTTATATCAACGGCGTTATGACAACCCAGATATTTTTGTCGAGTGACTGGATGAATTTGGAAGCTATTTTACCTCTTCAATATTTTTCGTTGGATGAGCTGTTTTGCCAGAAAAAAAATATTTACAATTACCTGCATACATCAATTATTAACATTAGTAATAAAATTAAAATCAAACTACCTGTAACAATAATTTTTTTAGTGGCCTAGTTGCTATGGCATTTAATAATTTGACAATTATTGACAAATTGTCACCAGTCTATGAAATTGACTAAAGTATACGATCAACATTCTTGAATTACAAGTTCATTTTACCATTAAACATGGAAAATTATACGAACTCTCAGAAGGTTGACATGCTCCTGGTATACGGGTTTTGTCAAGGAAATGGGCGTCAGAGTGTTAGGGCATCTCTTATAAGAGGCCATTGTTATTTCTTTTAGTTTATGTTTATTTTAATTAATAAATATATCATAAAATTGTATTTGTCATTATCTCGAAAACGGACAACATTAGGCATAGAACATAGCATATATTTTTGATAGATGATTGATTGAAGAAGCAACATGTCACATAAAATAAAGGGCGTCCTATATAAAAAATGTAAAGTTGATGTTAAAAATCGTACTTTTGAGGCACCCTGTATACTTAAATGTACTCTCAGTAAAAGTAGTTTTTTAAACCAAGAATTATTTCTCTTCTTTATATCATGAACAGGGAAGAAGATATTTGGTGTATAAACAGAGTTGGGGCAAACGATTCAAAAATATTTTTGGAAATGCTTTAACTAATTAATTAATGTTATTGTGAACAAATTATATAATTAATCTTTTTCATAATTTTATTATATGCAACATCAAGAAGCGTTGATTGTATACTTTGCAGCTTTTTATAATGTTCTTAAATATTTATAATTTCAAATAATTAAATAAATAAGATGTGTCCCTAACGAGCTCGTCTTCGGGGAGTTGATGAATAAGTTAATTACAAAATAACATAATATATTAATATAATTATTATAATATAAATATTTGAAAGTGTGCGCAAAATAAAATAAAATCCGATATGCAAGAATAATCATACGGAAAATCAAATAGAATTTGCTCTTTTGAAAACCATAGAAGTTTAAAAGTCATGAGCCGGTTAAATCAAAACAAACTTTCGTAATTTAATACTCGATAATGCACTTTTAAAATTACCAACGCTTGAATTATTTTCGGACATACCGACAAATTTTCAGGTTTTAGCTTTAATAAATCTAAGTAGTTGTTTTTAATAATAAAACCAAAGAGTACTTATTCTTCTGCCGCATTTTTTAAACTAACCTAAAAAATGGCAGTACGCGATTAGTAGTATCCTCGATGGAATTTAAACATTGTCAGGTTTTGTATATCACATTATTAAGCCTTAAAATATCTTACTTTCACTTAAATATTTGTATTCGAGATCTTAATGTACACATACTACTAACATTACTTATGAATTTTTATAAGTATAATAAATTGTCATCAATCAAATTTTTGTGATTGTAGGTATACATACCTGAACTCTGTCAACTAATTTAGCCCTTAAGGCTGGAGTGGTAGCAGCAACTATGGTAACATCCCTAAGATCTTCAGCTGTTCTTCTTAGTTGATTTTGATATTTAATATCCTGAGGGTAGCTCGCGCACTGCCTGGCGGCTTCAACCTACAAGAAAACGAACTTATGGTAAAAAAAACAATATTAACACAAGTTTTTCATTTTGGCAAGCTACTTGATTTTTTTAAATTTAACATATAGATAAGTAATTTTCTCATAGGTTAACCACGAGAGCTTTGAATTTTCCAGCGTAAATTTTGCGTAGGTGGTTTTATGAAAACATTTGATTAAAAGCAAAAGTTAAAGAAAATTCTCGACAATTTTTCCAAATTCTTTCGCTAGTTGCACTTAACAGCCTTCACAAAACTCTAGGTACAATAAAAGGTACAGAGATACAATGAAGGAATCCAGTTTGTATCAATTTAGCAATCTACACATCCGCATTAGTGAGCCCTTGATTCCATAATTCGAAGAAAGAAGTCCGACATGGAGGAAATCTGTATTTCTGGTTCTATATACTGTATTAAACGAGATGCATCCAAGCATTTCTGGGCAGTCAGTCCGCCCATTTAACAAGTTACACAAAAACAGCATGTCCGACTGCACCCTCCGATCCGCCAGTGACTGTAAATTTGCAATTTCAAGCTTTCTCCAATACTTAAGATAGTAATCAGTGTCTGAATTAATTCTAAAAAAAGCCGAAATAACAAATCATTTTTGTAGTTTTTCTAATTTGTCCATATAAACTCCATAGAATGGTTACCACACCAAAAACTGTATTCAAGAGATGCACACCACAAGTCCTATAGGAGCCCACCGACATATCTTTGGTAACTCTGTTTATAAAACCTAGCCTCTTAAGAAAATTGAATATTAACTTTGAGTCAAAAATTATACCAATGTCTTTGATATGATCAACACGCTCCAATACTGTATCATCAATTGAATAGTCAACATAAAAATTTGGCTTTAAGCGCGTGAACGTAATAGCACAGAAATTGCTTGGATTCAATTTCAGCCCATTCAACTCGCACCATCGTTGAAACTCAACCAAGCCAACCTGAAGATAGGCACCATTAAGTAGTAGTCACAAACACTTACCATTTTAGCCGTGGCATCAGCTAATGTTTTAGCGGCAGCAAGTAGACGTCGCTGAATGTCAGTATTTGGGAGTCTCTCAGCTTCACCTTTAATGCTCTGAATTAGTTGAGCGGTCGCATTGCCGAGTCTTCTTGCTTGGCGAACCTTAAAACAAATTAAACTCAAGTGAGTTCCTTTACATTTAAATGCAGTCAGAAAATATCCATCAATAAACACCTGTACCTCATGGGCTGATTTTTTAAATGAAGTGAAAATCAAGCCTAAGGAACTGTTTAAATATATTTTTCGTGATTGATTTCACAGCTTCGTTAGGTTTAGGTTTGATGATTCCATTAAGTAGACACTATGACCAGTTAAAGTAATTTGTAATTTCCGCTGGCTTCCTTTTTACCCTGTTATTTTTATATTCTGTATCGGATTTACTTACCATTTCATTTGGATCTCCTGTAGCGGCTGATATTTTATCTGTTGCAGTATATATTTCTTCTACACTCACTTCTTGTATCGACTCCTTTGCTTTTTGTTTTGAAGCAAGCTTAATATGATTCAGCAGTTCATTCAGAGATCTAGAAATAAAAAAGACCTATCAAAAAGGATACCAAGCAGATCTAGTGAGTGTGACAACTAAATAAAGTCTACGATACCGTTCCAATAAAAAAGCTATGTCAAATACTAGAAGTATCTCCCATCAATAATACAGCAATTGTCGCAAATAAATCAGTCATACTCTAGAATAAAAGTGGGAAGATATGTCTATGATAGCTTCCCCGTAACAAAAGGACTCAGACAAGGATGTTGTTTATCCCGACATTGTTTGGAGAAGAGCATGTGAAGAAACGGGAATACAACTGACAGACGATACAACACTCTACACGCTACACTTTGCTGACGACAAAGTAGTGATTGCACAGGATAAAGAAGACCTTGAATTCACGACGAGAAGACTGTTCGTAGATTATAGAAACTGGGGTCTGACAGTTAACTATAAAAATACTAACTATCTATGCATAGGGGGAGAGCAAGAAAATCTTATGTTAAATACCGGTGAAGTTTTTGATGGTTGTGAGGAATATGTATATGTAGAAACAAAAGTGGGAAAAGACGGAAGAACCGAACAGGAGATAAAAGATAGAATAAGTAAGGGGAGGGCGGTAATATGTCACCTCAACTGTGTCCTTTGGTCAAGGAACATATCACTTGAAAGAAAACATTATAAGTATGATTCGGTGTTCAAGAGCATTACACTCTATGGTTGTGAATCCTGGAAAATGACCAAGCCCTTAAAACAAAAACTTCTGGCACTCGAAATGGACTACTGGCGCAGATCGCCCAGATTATTAAGATTGAACGAATAAGGGAAATGATGAAAGTTAAAACCACAATTCTGGAAGAAATAAAACAAAAACAACTTATTTGGTTTGGACACGTGGAAAGAATGGCGGAACATCGAATCCCAAAACTAATTCTAAGATGGACCCCAGCAAGAAGAGGGAGGCCAAAAGCAACCTGGATGGACGGCATTCAGAGGGCCATGTCGGAAATAAACCTGACCGTAGGACGCTACAAAACCGGATATAGATAGATTTTTCACATAAATGCTTATAAGTCGGAGACTTGACTATGTAGGTATATCATACCAATTGAAGACAAATTTCAGCAGTTTAGGTTCTGTAAACAGGGTGGTTCATTTGACGAAATTCACTTTTAGACGTTGTTAAACCAGTCTGCAACTAATATTTGGCGACAGAATAAAAAGCCTTTGAGTATTGCCTAACTTTCAATTAAATTTTAGTACTTTATTATCTTACGAGTTCTAAAACATGTCATGATATTCGATAAAAAGGGTAATGAATTAATATCTCGAAAACGGCATAGGAAAATAATAAGGAAAGTTGTTAAGAAACTATTAAAGATTGCAGAAATAAGTTTATATACAGGATGTTCCGTTTAAAATATCAACGTTGCAACAATATTTTAGCTGTGTAGAGCATTCCCGTTTATGCAAACCACCAAGTTTTTGGCTCGTCCTGGGTTCGCCATAAACGTTTAATGTTCCATTCACCGTGAATCACTCTGTATACCTTACGTTCAATTATCTGACATAATTGCTACTGTGAATTTTTAATATTTTTCGAATATAACTTTAATTTTCTTTAACAACTTGATTTCCTTATTGTGCTCATTCTCTTCGCAAGGCTCAACTCCTTGATCCCAGAGACTACCCATAAAAAGACTCCGTCACACAACACAGTTGTAACAATATTTTAGATATGCATTTTTCCATTCAATATTAGTTACGTGACAACTTGAATAAAATTATTGAATTTTACCTTGTTACTTCTGCTGCGGCATTCTTCAACTGATCATTGAGTTCATTGTTACCAGTTGCCTCATTACATATAGAGACTAGATTTGCTACAGTTTTGGCTACTTCTCGAACAGCTCCGGTCAACTGTTCCTGGCAGGCGGGAGACTGAATAGTTGGAGCTACTACCTTAGCGCATGCTACTAATTGGGATGTAGCTAGAGCGCATTGTGTTGCTGCACCAATAACCCTAAAACGAAAATATGTTTAAAGCGGGCGTCATATTTAGATTTTCTTCACGACGATCATCATTACGTTCGTCGCCGTTATCAAAATATAGATGTAGTGTAAGGTTATGTGTTTGTTTATTATTAGGTTTGTTCCAACCCGGCCAAAAAATACACTAGTACCCGTCTCCGAACGGTCGCTCAACTAATGTATCACTGCAACAATCGATTGCCAAGTTCAAAAATTAATTGACTGGCTGGAAATGATCGTTCGGGAACGGTACGGTTTACGGTCTGGTTGAAACAAACCTAATATTAGCACTCCGTGTAAAAAAACAGAAACAGAAAATTGGAAGATAAAAATTAGCTTTGCATGGTAAAATGCCGAATACAAATCTTCCTTTTCCATTTGCGGTTGCAGTTCTGACCTCACCCAAAAGTTCACGGTAAAATAGAACAAGAACTAATTTCGTGAAGGTCGGCATGACGAACTTCGCGAGAAGTTACGGTATTACATTATGAACGATCGCCGTGAAGAAAATTGCGGTGTAATATCCGCATAAGAAACGCGATAAAATAAATGAGTTCATAAAAGTTTTAGCTTGGTTTATTTTGGATTTATGATTAAGGCTGTTTGTAATTTAAAAACACACAGTTCCAGGATTTCAAGCAAATAATTTTTACTCCTAGAAGTCATCCCTTGACTTGATAACACAGTTTGTTTGCCGCCAATATTCGAAGAAAACGTGCTAAAAACTAATTAAAACATGTACTAGCTACGTGTAGAGCAAAAATCACTCAATTTAAACAATATTTGTTAAACGTGACCAACGCGACGAAATAATTTCGAAAGCTCAAAAGCCAATTTTGTCAATTTACTTAACGATTTGTCAAAAATTCTTGCATCTCTTTAAAGAAGAAAAATGAGATCAGCACACATATAACATAATTGCCCTGACTTTTTCTACTAGTGAGGGTTCTTTGGTTTCAGGGGTCCGTTATCTCGTCCTTACATTTGCCATTTTTAAGCCTTAATTGTCAAATGAGACCGATTTCAAATTTGAAATTCTTTGGTAAATACTCCTGTAAAAGCAGATAATGGAAGTCTATAGCCGGCCACAGACTTTGTATATTTTTGTGGCATAAATCCGTCGTTCAGAATCCTCAAACAAAATATCGGTCGCTGCCTGAAATTTCGCGATAAAAACTGTCAGATATTCTAGTGCCACCGATAGTAGAGTACGACAACCATGAGCCAAAAGAACACATTTATAGTCGAATTAATTGAAACATATCGTACATTTCCATGTATATGCAAAATTTAAGCGGAAAAACAAAAAGGAAGAAATTTAACAAAAAAGTAAGGAAACTGATAAGAATGTAAGTGTTCAAAAGTTTAAAGTTATAAACATACCGGTTTTGTGTTTGCTGATCTTCGCAAGTGGAAGCTATATTTTTAGCTTTCAATACTAAAGCAGCAGTTGTATTAGCCACAGCCTTAGCTAATGACAAAAGCATATCTTGTAGTTCTTTATTCTCTGCGGTGTCTTCGCCAATGGTAGCCAAAACTTGAGTACTGGCTTCACCAACTCGCGAGGCAGCGTTAAGAAGGCTTTGTCTGGGCTGAAAAATAAAACATACTTATATTAATTTGTTATGTTTCGATTAAA
The DNA here is from genome assembly GCA_963920685.1 of Polydrusus tereticollis. Lineage (NCBI taxonomy): Eukaryota > Metazoa > Arthropoda > Insecta > Coleoptera > Curculionidae > Polydrusus > Polydrusus tereticollis. Next base: position 148,257,334 of record OY987326.1, read on the forward strand.
ATTCTTTATGACTTTCAATACTTGTCAAAAATTATTTTTTTTTGAAAAAATGCTGTAAAAAGGCATTTTTTTTTACCGAATAACGAAAAAGTTGTTTCTAGTGAAGTTTTAGGTCTATGGACAAAATTTTAGATGTCTAGGGCAAAGTTGAATTTTTGCCATTTCTTTTTCGTGTTTTTTTAATAATGTATTTTTTTAGTTTTCTTGCTTATTTTTTACAGGGATGTTTTTTTTCAGAAAAATAAAATTAGAGGCGAAAAAAAAATTACACGGGTGGTGCAAAGTTATCATCATAATTTAACCATTTTCTTCGATAGACGTCAGATGTTCCATTTTTTCAGAGTAAATATACGTATAAAGGTAAAAATACTTATAATAAAATCTCCAGAGAAATGATTAGTTCATAATTTAGACGCAATTTTTCCTGAACACGATTGTATTTATTTATATATTGAATATATAAATATAAAGTTAATACCATTTATTTTATATTAACACATGATTGTGAAGGACCATTTCAAATCTAATAATAGACTTAAATTTAATAGTAGGCTATGAAAAAAAAAATTGAATTTTTCATGAGTGGCAAATAAACGAAAGAAATATGAATATTTTCGAAAATTATAGTTCTGACTGTTACCATCGATGTTGTCAATTCAAGAAAAAATTATGGAAAAAAGTGGAGAAACTATACCTCACTGGCAAGTATCTGACATTTTTAAGAAAAGGCATGCATGAAGAAATTTGCAGCATAGTGCCGTTTCAAGAATATTGACAAAGTTCAGACGAAAAGGAAAAGAACCTCAAAGTGCTATAACAACACAGAAGCAACGCACAAACCAATTGTTTCGAGACAGAGTCATAGCGCGTGGTAGGGAATGTTACTGGCCACCCAGATCGCCCGACTTAACACCTCTGGACTTTTTCTTATGGGCTTATCTTAAACGAAAAGTTTATAAGAATAGATCTTTTAGAAATATCTAACATTTAGAAGAAACTATTAGACAGTGTTGTGCCGATGTGAAACCAAGTTTTATAAAAAATGCTGTCAAAGACATTTGTAGAAGGACGACTGTTCGCATTGAGCGAGAAAGACGTCACACTGAAATGTAAAATTCATATCGCTTTTGTGTTACCTATTTAAAATTGTTATTTACGATCTCATTTGTTCCAGTCCAAACGGTTGTTATATCGCTAAAGTGAATAAGAACATAGTAGAGCATCTCCGGGGTTGCGCAATACGTCTCGAATTCAAACTAACGTGCTAGACAGAGACAAAAGATAATTGGAGCCTATTGATTTCAAAGTCATCGTTTTCATCTGTCAACTTTTCAACAATTTGTTTTTAAACGTTTTTGTGCCTTGACATTCAATTTAATCCTATAAACTGTTTTTTTCAATGTTGAAATTTATTGAAAGATTTTTGTATTATTGTGATGTAAAATAAAAGTAACTGATGAGGTAATTATGACTATGTGATCTAATAAACGTCCGTTCGAGTAAGCGTGTGTTTTATTTTGTATAATTCAGGAAGTAAAAGTTACCTCTTTAGATTCTGGTTCTGCAGCTTTAAGTAAGTCGCTAAAAGCACTACATAGTTTTCTGGTGGCGTCCAATAATTTGTCACCCATATTCTGGTCGTCCGAAATAGCAATAATTTTCTTGACTTCCTTTGTCATCTCTGGAAGGTTGCTTCCAATGGTGGTTATGGCAGCACCAACAGCGTGATGGTCTACCTCGTCTTGCGGCCCAGATGTTAGTGTAACTACCTGAAATAGAGAAAAGTTGTATTTTGATCTTTGTACTAGCGATCGAAGAATAATTGCAACAGATAAGAGTTTTCTTACTATATTAAGAGAATGATATTAAGATATTATCAATAAGACCTATTAAGGTTTAAACTTAGTCTGGACATTATTTCCGATAGGAATGAAGGAATATTTATATTTTACTTCAATTGAAAAATGTTATTTACATATTGTGCAAGATGATTTAAAAATTGTTATTATTTATAAAACAGTGGCAAATATCAATTTCTAAATGGTATAATCCTTCAATATTCCATTCTACTTTACCTGCGCAGTAGCAGCATTCATGGCAGCAATGCGCCCACCAACATTCTGCTTGCTGGTATCAAGAGTGACTTGTTTCCATTTTTTGGCCACTGCGTCGGTTCCAAATTCTGGATAGTGAGCTTTAGTCTCCAGTTCGATCTCGGATTCCTTGATTTTAATGTGGGTGGCTTCAAGTGTAGAGAGAAGTGCTCTTTGAGGTTCGGAGATAATCGAGGTGATTTTTGTTTCGCGGTACGACTGAAAATGTACAAATATTATTTCAACGTAAGAAAGAAAAAACATCTATTGTATAATATACTACTAAAACACTTTACAATTCAAAATAGTTGTTAATTACATTTATACAAATCCTAAATATTTGGGAAATGTGAAAACACTGTAGAAAAGCAGACAAAAATTCGAGCAGGGTTTTATTTTAAGTAATAACCATAATAAATAATCTGTTGTTCTATACCCAAAAATTCCTTATCAAAAATAGGCACGAATAAAAAGCCTAACCATTTTGCTGCGGGCGTCCGATATTTATAAGTTTTATATTCTTTCCTTGCTACACTCCGAATTTTTATTGGTGGGGAGTGTTTTACAGGTTAAAGCGAGCATCGCAGGTGTGTAGATTTGCACTATCCTCTTTGGTGTAGAGTAGAGTGTCAATCAGTGTGTTCCTTGCTGCACAATCGTGCCAAATGTGGCAAACTTAAAGCAAAAATGGTCAAGGAACCTCTGCCAATAAAGTGGCACTATTTCATTTTCCCAAGTGTATATGTAACTATGATAAGCTGTTACTTGCGTGTGGCCTGTTTACGCGTGTTTTTGCATCTTTTTATGCTAGTACTCGGTCATGCGTATGCGAGTATGTGTGCCAGTAATGCTAGCGTTGTATACTGGACACCTGTGATATAAAATATATTATTTGAAAGTACTTTTCGTGTGTATATACGTTTTCTATGAGTGAATGTTTGCTAGTGTCTATACGAATGGCGGTACTAGTGCTAGAGCATATGATCGTATAAATATAATATATGTGCTTATATGCGTAGGTTTCTTACGCGGGCCTTTACGCTAGTGCACAAACTGATAATAACTCGCACGCGCACGTGTGCGAGTGAGTCAAAGAAGGATTAATAAATTATGTCTACAGTAACCATGACGGATGTATGTTTATCTACGTATGTGTGCGAGTATGAGAGGGCATGTGAAAGTACCTATGCGAGTGCATTTATTATTATGTAACTATGAGTAAACACTGGTTGTTGTTTGTTGTATCGATATATGTATTGCTTGTGGAAATTTTTTGCACTAAAAGATTCCCCTGTGCTACAGTACTGAGAAGGAAGTGCCCGCAATGGAGGTTTAGTTAGGCTGAAGACCTCGCCGCTGAATGCTTATTTCAGGTTATAAATTATTTAACTATAATGTATTAAAACAATTTAAAAACTTATTACTGATTATAATGAATGGATACTTAAACATATAAACACTGTAAAAATATTGATATTATGCAATTAAATTGACTTGATCCTATCCAAAAGAAAGTGTGAATTACTAACAATGCTGCGATTCAATATGTTACGGTTGCATCAATATGAACGACAAACTGAAATTTGGTAGCAATTGTAGTTTAACAATTCCCTCATTAATGAAATTTAAAATAAGCTAGTAAGTGGCGAGGTTTTTACCACAGCTTATAAACTATTAAGCTGTGTTTTTACCATATGGCGCCTACATAATACCGAGATAAATTATCGTGGTCAAGGTGGTTATATGAAATGAAAAACGGCTGCCTTAGCTTATATCATCCTCTTGAAATAAGTCAATTTAGATAGCATACTGACATCATTAATAAGGCGGAAATATATTTTTAATTCCACAGGTGAAATAATGAAAATTGAAATAAAAGACTAGTAACGGGCTTTGTTCGGTTTTTAAATAAAGTAACTGCTGGAAATGTGCTCCGCCTTGTTCGATGCACAAGTTGAAACACCTCTTGATGCTCTCAAATACATTTTGCACATTCTTCAACAATCGTTTGTTCAAGTTCTTGCAAATTATGTACAGGAGTTCTAATAATTCCAATCTTGAAGTAAGGAAACACAAAATAATAATCGTCAAACAAGGTGAAATTTATCAAAAAACTCGAGGATAAAAGCTACAGCGTCTCGATTCCTATGTGCTGTTGCACCGTCTTATTGAAAACAGTCATGCTGAAGTTCGTCATCGTGCAGCTGTTGAACAAATTGACCCAAAATGTTGTTTCTGTACGTCTCTGCATTGACAGATAAATTTAAAAAATGCTATGGGCCCAATTATTCTTCTACGCGAAACTGCAATAAAATCAATTTTTGAGCAGGTAGTGAAAATTCAACAAAATTTTAGGGATTGGCACATTCTCTTATTTTGACTAACCCAGAAAAATTAAACCACGCTTCGTCAGAAAGAAATGTTGGGTTACTAGGTCGTTAAATCGTTTGGTATGTTCAATAAAAATTCAAATTTCTTGAACGAGACGTTTCAAAGGCTTTGTAGGCTTTTGTTGAACGTCATTAACGAAGGCAATAGCACAAATCACCGAAATAAATTTAGATACGCAACTGGACTCTTAGAACTGTCAAAAAGTAATTGGCGCTGATGTCCTAGTATTTGCGATCCGAAACACGCGAGAAAGAAAGGAATCTGTTGGGGAAACTATGGGTAAAAATAAAGAATACTGTTTTACCAACTTTTGATAAAATCTGTTTTATCGGTAGGTATTGGTGCCGCTTTAAAATTTAACATATTCCTTGGTTTAAATATTCAATATTTTCTGCTTTCATTTTTAGTTCAGGGATACACGTTATTTGTAACTCTTATTTTTAAGTTTGGAGTAAATACCTTGTTGGTAAAGTAACAAATAACGTATATCTAAAAGCTCAAATAGAAAGCAGAAAAAACGAATTATTTAAACCAAGCAATACCTACCTATTTAAAAAAATACAGCTAACTAAAATAAAGCGAAATAGGTAATAAAACATTAATTTAATGATCAAAAATTATCGGATCTCTTTTTGGCAAGCGGTGTCGCATGCCATGTTTATTTAAACAGTTTGGAACACAACATTTTTTAGGTTTTAACAGGAGGTGCGTAGTCTTCCATAACGGAAATAAATACGCGAACTTTAACTAAACAAACCAAGAACACACTAAAACTAAACAAAAAGTCAAAACAACTATTAAAAATCACGCTAATAGTATACACAGAGACCGAACGATCACAAACTGCATTAGAATTCAACACAACTTAAAAGAAAATCGAGAATAGAAAATTGACAATACACTTCAAATTTTTGACAACAACGAAATCTGGGAGGGTGCTTTTTCTCGATCGCAAATCGCAAATGAACGTGGTGCCCTCATACGAACTTAACTAAACCAAATTGTGCGATGTCACTACCGGCGCCATCTACGAAATGCGACCCAAACAAAATAATAATGTTTGGCGGGAACGCCCAGCTTACGTATCTAAATTTATTTCGGTGATTTGTGGGCAATAGCAAAAAAACTTCACCAGAACTGCTTGACAAATATTGACAATCAAATAATGATTCACATCCAAACGAACCTAAACTTTGACCAAGATAATTTTTGATATTTCGATATATTTAATTAAAGTCCAATGTTAATTCTAAAAATGCTACCTATGTTATCAGTTTTAAATTATTGTTTGACAACTTTCCTCATTACGTCGTACAAGGTGGTGCTGATATCTAATTTATATGAAAAAGCGATTTAAAATTTTTGTTGTTCGTCTGTTCCTAGCACGCTGTTATTTTTGAAGCGATTAAGTATTTTAACGTACCTACATATTTACAACAAAATTCTAGATATTTTTAAAAACAAGTTTCAAACGTAACTGAATAATTAAAAATATATATATATGTTACAGGCTGTTTCAAAATTTACTGCAAAGATTTAAAGGGCATATTTTTGAGGTCAAAATAAAACATTCTACATGCTCCCCTTTTGTTCATCAGCGATTTCCTCGAAAACGGTTAATTGCATCAAAAAAGTGCAAGAGACCAAAATATTAGATTTTTTTCATGCCCGACTGGATGGTGTTGTTTGACTTTAAAATTTATTGGCGGTAACATAAAATTTTGGCCATCAATAGTATAGATCCTTCGGTAGTTCTCTCCTCAATTTACGCCATTTTTGAGACACAAAATGAATAGAGCGCCTAAAATAACAGGGGCATGCAAATTATTAGGAGATTTGATGAATAATTGTAGTCACAGTTCGAAATAATCAATCCTTTTCGCGCAACTTACAATAATTGTAGCTTGGAGGAGGTGCATTGTATGATACATGTTTATAGGAAAAGAATGTTTTGTTTTCACCTCAAAAATACGCCCTTAAAATATTTGTAGTGAATTTTGAAACACCCTGTATAATATATGCTTCTTATTTCTCCTAAAAAAAAAGTAGATATAACTTACTAGGCAAACAATCTAGACAAAATAGAAAAGTCAAGAAGCTATGTACCTACTCTGTGACCGTGTCCTAAAGGCAGACATGAAAAGGAAGGAAACATTGTATAACTATAACATAATACAATTTTAAGTTGGCAAATCATTAAAAACTTTTGATATAATAGTTGGAATTATGCAACTTTAATTATTGTTACAACCAGATCGATCTGATTGAAAGTCTCTCTTAGAGTCGTGACTGATATAAAAAGAAAGCTATTAGTACAATCTTACAGTTCATATAGAAGGTAGTCCTCGAAGTAACCATACATGTTTAAGCTTAAGAAATAATACAATAATGACAATGAAAAAAACTGTTTTTAAAAGATGGAGGGTGTCCCAAAAAATATTATCAATCTCTTGGGTTTGAGTACAAACATAATATTAAAAAATAACAAGTTCAGGTTAGTTATGTAACTGCGGCAGATCACGACGAGTTGAACCGCTGCATCAAAAAATATAGGTACGTATTTATTTCCAAAAAATCTACTTAAATCCGAAAGATTTCACATACGATCTAGAACGCCCATTTTAATTTTTCTCATAAAAAAACAGAAAAACAACGGAAGTGATAAAAACATTGGAGAAGATTAGGAAGAGTGCGTTGTACACTTGACTGTGAGGTTATTCAAGCTATTCGACAGATTATCGCTATATAAGTAATTTGATTTTAAAAAAGGTTTATTTTCGCAATGGATTTAGGTTACGTGAGGAAGCATAGCATCAACTTCGCGTCTTGTATTTTTTTAATTACAATAAAGACATTAGTATTATTATTAGGATAGACTTCTTAGGGGAGGGCAATTTTAAAATTATTTTGATAAAGTACGGGTTATTATTTAATGTTCAGTTTCTACGATGAAATAAAACTGAGTTTCATTAAGGTTTACTTCACGTAAAGCCGATGGTTTTTAATATATTTGGTATTTTGTGAAAATATGGTAAAAATTGTAATGATTAAATAATGACAAGTTTTAAACGGCTATAACTTGTTTAATATAAATACCACACCCTGCATTTATTGTCAACAGCAGATGTAAAACTTAGTTGTCGATCGGACGACATATTATTTTCCTATAGTTAATTGGTCACCTTTTCATGAAAAATTCAAATTTCCAAATGTAGACTGATGGCATTTTATCAAGTCGTATTGTTACAAGGCATTCCCTTAGACAAGCGACTTTAAATTGATTTCAATCGTCCGAGAATTCTGAAATGTTCATTTCTTAAATCGATAGATTGAAAGAAACTGACCTCAAAATTGGCCACCATCGGATTCTTTTTTATGGGGATACATAAAAGGAATCGTTAATAGCATATCTCCAACAACACCAGATAATATGAAGGAAGCGCATCAGACATCAAAGAACCTGAAGCCCAGAAATGCTGTCAAATATTGCTAAATGTTTTTAAAAAGAGAATGCGTTTGTGTTTAGGAGCACGGTAGTCATTTTCAACACTTTTTATAAGCAATAATTGTTTGTTGAATTGCCACCATTCCTTTGTCCTCTTAATCACTGAAACTAGTAAGTACTATTGAAAATATTGTTATTGAAATGATTTGACAGAAAACCTGCTTCTTTACAAGAAATTCTTGATAAATATTAAATTTGTTAAAATCCATTTGCATTATGAGAATATCAGTTTTTCATGAAAACGGGAACAACTAGTTATGGGGAAGTATATTATGTCGTTTGATATACAATTATATTTTACATAATATGCTGTCGATATAAAAGTTGTTGCATTCAAATTAAACAAGTTAACGACGTTTAACAATTATTACATTATATTTTGAAATACTTGTTTAATCTTACTTTTAAGACACCCTGTATAAGTTAGTACATTTTTCACAAGTGTTACACAAAATTCAATCATTTAATGAGAATTTGGCGCCAAAAAAGAAAACAGATATTGAGAATGTAAGGTTAAGTGAGGTAAACCTTGATGAAACTCACTTTTATTTTTATAGTAGAAACTAAAAATTAATTTCAATATCTAAACGTCCGTGTCGAATAACGTGAATAATCCTGTATTATAATTGAAAATATAATTGCTATCTGCAGAATGAAATTTGTGAATTTGAAATTGATGAAATTAAAAGCCAAAGCTTTTACTGTCGTAATTAGATCTTTATAGATAGATTTAGAATTGCCATGTCTTTTAAACCATATCGCATTTGTCAAGAATAGTGGCTTGTAACCACTATGCTTCTTTTATTAATATATGGTTGTAAAACTAGTATTTCGCGCTGATATATTTAGTAGTACCCCTGTATAATGGAATACATACGCTTTAATAATATGCATCTTGGGCGTTGCGTAGTTCTTATAAAAAATTAAAATAGCGCAATTCCTGTAAAGTAAAACAAACATTCAATATTTCTATGTTGAATATTCCTTATTTGGCGTTATATTAATTTTTTATTTGTAATATGTCCTAAATCATTGGAGTTTCGAGCCATTTCAAGTGTCTTTGGATAACCCTGTACAGCTCCACTTCCACACAAGATTTAACAATTTAGGTTAATTGTAATAAAACTCAAATTTAAAAAAGGTCAGCGAGAAAAGGTATTTACCCCTGAAACTAAATTAATTCGTAATTTGGATACCTCCTTATTCGTTATCTTTAAACATGTAACGTTAAAAGTACCCATATTTTTTTTAATCCTACAATTATAATTAATAAACTAGAAATGTCCATTAAGATACAGAAAAAAAGGAACATTGAATATGATAAAAATATAGTACATACATATTATTTACTATACCGAAATTATTATTTAATGATAATGTTGAAAATATAGTTAATTAATGACAACCTAATAAGTTTAATAGGTTAGTTATGATACATCTGGTTAGCTGTTGTTTCCTTTTTTATTTTTCTTACCGTTATAGGTGGGGTATGACCCAAGTTAACTTGACCACTTATGGTGGATTGCTGTGGACCACCCATAGAGCCCTTAGCAAAGGGCTTTTCTCCTAATAAAATAAAAAAAATAAAACCAATACAAAACTAAAAAAAAAGTAAAAATAATTTGACAACAATTAAAAAGTTGCAAAGCATGTTAGAATTTCATATTGTTTCTCTGATTGTTTGCGAATTTGATAACATTTTGTACACAGGCAGAGCATCGAAAAATATGAGACAAATATTTTTTTTAGCTGCGAGCGAAAACGGCATCCAAAGTCATCCCTAATTATCTGATATGACGCAACAAAGATTTTAATATAAAACGACGACCCTTACATCCCTAGCTCAGGACCCAATAAACACAAAACATTCCAGAAATGTTTCATCGTGATGGTATTAGAGATTTTTTGTAACATAAAATATAAACATTAGAGGGGCATATCAGTAATGTTTCGCAAAATATATCTCGCAAGAAATGTTTCAGTAATGTTTCACAAAATATATCCCACCAGAAATGTTTCAGTAATGTTTTATAAGTAGCATGTATTTAGATTTAAATTGAAATATTTCAGAGTGTTGCAATATATTTTTTTTATGAAATATATTCCAGCTCTCTGTAATCAGTGTGCACTCTTGTTGATTTATTTCCGACGGTTTTTTATTATTTTGACTGCTGCTAGAGCAGACCTAATGCATTAAAATTCAGTCAATTATTTATGAAGTAATTTATTGTTTTGCTAGTCATCTAGCATTTAATTGTCACTAATTTTATTAATTTTTCGGTTTTTATATTTGACTTTAGTAACTTCATCGAGCGCTGTTGGCAGCAGAAAGGTTGGCAAAACTGCTTGTGCAGTTATGAGTGGTCACCGTGGTCACGCGACACGATCGACGACTGACGCAGTGTCTAATATGTCTTTTAATTAGCGGGAATTAATTCTTTTCTTTGGCGTGCTTCTTTGGATTTTAAAGTTGAAGTGTTTTAGTGTTTTAGTTTTTTGGCGATTATTGGATTATTGTATTATATCATGGAGGAAGCAAACAATCAGGTACTGTTATTAATATTTTAAGCAGAGCAGCAATTTAAAATGAATCGACAGAAGCTTTTTAAAACCAAGCGTCACTTACGCCGAATTTGTAGGTTGGAATATCAGAATTTAACAAAGAACTCGATTATATCAAAAGTTAAAGAACATTCAATTTCTACCGTTAATCCTCCACGCTTTGACAATTCTAATTTATTTAATGATAGTAAAACTACTAAAAATTGTTTTGATTATCCTACCTATAAGATTTCTTTACCTGAAAGTATCCAAACTGAACAAAATATCTCTCCACCTAATTTCGATCAGTCCAACCAATTTTCGGATTCTTTTAAAAATTGGGTAATCAAATATCGAAGCTCACTGGGCCAGATTGCCATTGAGGAGTTGATGGCTATATTATCGGATGCAGGACATAAACTGCCAAAAGATGTAAGAACTTTGATAAAAACCCCAAGAGTGTGCAATATTATTTCATTAGATAATGGTTCCTATGCTCATTTTGGCCTCGAAAGAAATATTCAAAAAAAGTTAATAAGGGAGAAATACTTGCTTTTTCACCATGAAATACCCATCACAATAAATATAGATGGTTTGCCCATTAGTCGAAGTTCAACTAGTCAGTTTTGGCCAATACTGGCATCTATCGATTCAAATGATTTCATATTAAGTAGTCCGTTTATAGTTGGGGTATTCCATGGTCCAACCAAACCAGAAAATGTCTCAAATTATCTAAATTCATTTATTTCTGAACTGGAGAGTCTTCAAGAAAGTGGAATAAAAATAAATAATACTTTGCTTTTTCCAAAAATTTCAAAATTAGTGTGTGATGCTCCAGCCAAGTCTTTTGTCTTATGTACAAAAGGGCACACAGGTTATAATAGCTGTAGTAAATGTACAGAAGAGGGTGACTACTTAAATGCTAGGGTTGCATTTACTGGAACAAATGCAGCTCTAAGAACTGATGAAACTTTTAAAGCCAAAAGAGATGAAGGGTACCATAAAGAGCAAATAAGTCCATTAGAAAGGGTTAATGTAGGATTAGTAACACAAGTTCCACTAGATTATATGCACTTGGTCTGCTTAGGGGTCATGAAAACTTTGTTAAAATTTTGGTTTTTAAAAAATATGAATGTAAGATTGACTAAAGACAAAATAGATTTAGCTACAGAAAATTTAAACAACATTAAAAGTATTGTTCCGGTAGAGTTTGCACGTATTCCAAGGGATTTTAAAGATATCGATAGATACAAAGCTACTGAATTAAGACAAATTCTTCTTTACACTGGCCCAGTTATCTTTGAAAATGTTTTGCCAAATATAAAATATAATCATTTCATGATGTTGCATTGTGCGATTAGAATATTATGCTCACGAACCCTTTATTTACATTTAAATGATTATGCCAATTCATTACTAGTTTATTTTGTTAAGAAATTTGGTGAAATTTATGGTAAAGAATATATGTCTCACAATGTTCATAATTTGATACATTTAGCTAAGGACTGTATAAATCATGGACCACTTGATGATTTCAGTGCATTTAAATTTGAAAATGCATTATACAAAGATGTAAAGTTACTCATTAAAATGTCAAGGCTTCCACTGCACCAGCTATTTAATAGAATTAATGAAAGACAAAACTCAGAAAATAATTTAGATATTCCTTTTCCAGTGCTTAGACATGAAATTCATAATAACCTAGGATTAAATGATATAATTATTTGCTACAAGTCGGTAATTACGAAAAACTTTGAAATAACCGTTAATAATAAAGATAATTGTGTTATGTTAAATGATGGAACAATATTTTTGGTTAGTGGAATTTTTGAAAACTTATCAAAACAAGTTAAACTCCTTGGTCAAAAGTTTATGAAGCGTAAATCCTTTTTTTATGAACCCTGTGATTCACTAGAGTTGGATATTCAAGTGGTTTATGAACTTTTTAGTGAAAAATGTATTATAAATCTAAAAGATGTAAAAAATAAGGTTTTGAGGTGTACACTAAACCGCAGTCTTAACGAATATGTTGTTATTCCTTTGTTGCACAATGAACATTGATAGTATTTCAGTTTTATTTTTTTAGGTATAGATTAATTTCTTGCATTGACCTAAAATTTTTATCTCTTCATTTTTTAAATACCTATACAGGGTGTTTCGTTTTACCCGTTCAGGCATAAAATTTCTTATTTTAAATATGGAATAGGTACTACTTCTTCTTATCGATTAGCAAATAGTAAAGGCTGGTTTATGCAACATTCTGTAAATTTAAGGATAGTATTAAAAATAACAATAAGCATAAAAGGAACATGTCTATAAAATTATGGTTTATCCAACTATTTTTAAGGTTATTCTTATTTTTAAAAAATGACACTGTTTGCATTTAAAAAAATTTCAAATGACATAAATAACCTAATTTTGCTGTCAAAATTTAATTTTAAGGATAAAAGTTGAATATTATGAACTTTCAAGGTCACGAATTTAACGTTAAGCATAATAATGACAGTTTGATAGTTGCGTAAACGACTCCATAAGAAAAACTAAATTTAACTCTTAAAATTACTACTAAATTTATTCTTATTACTAAAAAATGTTGCATAAACCGGCCTTTATTTGTTAATAATTTAATGGATATTTATTCCAATAGAAATATTACAATAATTACAACTACAAATATTTACAATCCATCGTTGTATTGAAAATAATTGAGGTAGATAATTTCAACAATTTATGTAAATAATTGTAGTTGTAATTGTAATATTTTTGTTCCAATAAATAGGCATTAAATTATTAACAAATAAATATTAGCTAAAAGATAAGAAGTGCATATTAAAGGTTATACAAAATTCACATAAAATTTTAAAGGAAATCTTATAATACCTATTAATATATAGGTAATCATGATTCGATGTAAGATTTATTTGCAGAAAACTCTCTAAATTATGTTTTGATGGAAGATTTGTTGGCAGAAAACTCTCTAAATTATTTTTGTACATTATGTACTACCTATTTATATAATACAGAAAATGTTATTGTTTATTATTGCATGTTTAAAACATTCATTAATGTGTTGAGACTAAGGATTATAATCATAATAATTTATGATTATTAGTATTAATTTTCAAATTGGTTAAGGCTTTTTTTAGTAATAATTGTTTAGTCTAGGTGGCATTGGCGTTTAAACTGAATTCTATCACATTTATTTATATATGTTTTAAATCTTAATTTAAGTGGGCCGTAGTTGAGTTCACCACCAGCGAAACAGTTGCGACAGTCCCTATTAAATGGATTGACAAAAGAGAACTTACGTGCTTATGGCCTACAAATAAATTAGGTTCCAAAATTCGCAGGATGGCAGATCCTGATGAATCCTGGGAGTGCCATGCCATAAGGATTGTAACAAAAACAGGTACCTATTAGTATTAAAGGTTTGGTCGTTTCATCCCTCAGACCTATCCGCAGACCGGCTTCACCGTATCACGGCTCATCGGTCAAGCTAGGATCTGACGAAAGGAACGACTGAAGAGTCTACATGACCCTAAAGTATAAGTGATGATTGGTGAGATACAATGTGAAATGACATCTTGCGGCAATTAGATGCAAAACCTGGCTTCTATCTAACAGAAATCAATTTGGGTTATAGTTATATTTAAATTATATTGTTGCTAAGATGAATGCTACTTCATTTTACTTTCATTGTGGTTACGTGCATTGAATTTCCAGCAACAAAATAATATAGATTTTTTCTCAATATTATAAAATGTACAGGGTATAACCTATCATTAGGTACCCCAGTTTTGAAAACTGCAAGAGAAACAAAAAAAAACGTCTTAGGAAGAAATAAATTATATTGCGAATTAACATAAATTTAGATTCTACGATTTACTATAGATATTCTATATTTTTAGCTTCCTATCAGGATGGAAGAGTAATAGAAAAAAAAATGAGTGACTGCGATACCGAAGGGGAAACCTATGGAGACCCTACAAAAAGGGCAAGAAAAAGAAAATTTATGGATTTTGTATCTGATTTTGAGACGGGTAATGAACCACTAAAATATTCTGAGAAATTTGTAAGTCTTAAGGATGTGCCTAGGTTTCCAAAAAAAAATTATCCGATTATTGAAAATAATGATTCAGCTAAGGAAAAAGATAAAACTTATCCGATTATTGAAAATAATGATTCAGCTAAGGAAAAAGATAAAACTTATCCGATTATTGAAAATAGTGATTCAGCTAAGGAAAAAGATAAAACTTTAGGAACATCATTCTTTCCACTAAACCCTCCAAAGAATACATTATCTGATGTAGTTTATAATAGCGAAGAAGATTTTTCTGAAACAGATCAAGCAGCTGTGGATGAATTAGTAGAAAGGACTAGAAGTGGATGTTCTTCGAATGACACTTGTAAGTATTTTTCAAACATTGGACAAAAATATGATTTTTAATATTCTGAAGTTACATCTATATAGGTACGTATTATAATATGGAGTATTCCCTACTTTATAAATAATTGGGTTTAATTGCATCAAATAAATAAAATTCATTTACTTTAGCAATAATCAAAAACAATTTTAGTGTCAATTCCTGATGACGAATTAATGCCCCCACCATTAGGATCACCAACTGTCCAGAATAAGCGAGCTAAGGAAACTGTTAATATAGGTATGGTGCATTTTAAAAGGGTTGAGCAAGTTGCCAATGATTTTTGGTACCTACATACATGGTAAATGGTCCCATAAATGTTAATGGCGATTTACCATATTCATATATCATTAATATCATAATTAATTGCAGTTCCCAAATGTTCTTTATTATTTTTATTTATTTTTTTTAGATTGCTGTTGTAAACATGGCAGAGATATAAATAATATATTACAAGTTTTGGTGCATGTTAAGGTAGCATTGCAGGAGCAAAACCGAATTATTGAAGTAAATATGTCTTCTAAAAACATAGGAGAAAATTCAATGAAAATTACTAATTTTGATACTGTCCCCAAGAAACCATTTATTTCCTACAAGAAATTGATGCTGTATGAAGATAAACTTAAAATAAGTGGCCATGTAAATAACCAGTTGGTATGTATAATAATATATCTTTCATATACAGGGTGTCTCACGGTCGATGGTACCATCGACCGTGAGACACCCTGTATATTATATGCTTAGTGAAATATTTTGAAATTTTGCTAATTATTGTTAATTCAATTCCATTAAATCCAATAAAATAACTTGCAAGATTGATTTTTATCTCTAAAACCTTTGACATGTTGTATTGTCTGATTAAATGTTTTATGCAATATACAATTATTTATATTTTAGGAAACTGTACTGTATTTATGCGGTGGAACCAGCCCCAAGGAAGCCATAAAAAGGGGCCTAGGAAAAATTTTTTCTGACAAGCTGGCAAGAAGATGTTCGTGGACGGGAAGAAAGAACAACCTGCCCCTAAAAAACCTAAGTGTTATGCAGATAATAAAAAGTAAGTCGATAAGCATAATATTTTCTAGTAATACTTGATAAAGAAATGTGACATAATCTAATGTTTGCAAAAGAGTCAATAGAGGTTTTCACTACTTCAAGTTATCTATCTATTTTATAAAAATTATAGGTCCTGTTGTAGGTTCTTTAATGAATGATACTGAGATTAGTTGAACTTCGACTGGTGGTTGAATTAACTTGCCATGAAAACCCATTTTGCCATTTGACGGCAATAATGTATGAACGAGTTCAACCCAACCACCAGTCATACTTCTTAATTTCAGCTGAGAGTCTACAACTGGACCTTGTACCATTTAAGTACTCAATTATTTGAAATTTCTGTTTCTGTGACATGCTTTATCATTTTTCCCTCTTTTAGCTGCTGTAAGAAAAAGATTTAGTATTCTTTGTGACAAAGAGTTCGAAATTATTGTGTCAACATGGTTCAGACAAGCTGAGTTACGATACGAAAGGGCGCTTCGCAGGGAGTAAAAGTATTTTTCTCTTTATATTTTCTTTTAGGCATTTAGTGATCGTTTGTTTACACAATTGTGTAATATAGGCTATATTTAAAGTGTATTTACAGTTCGAAACATTGTAATTATTAGAAATTGTTATTTAGTTTAAGAGTTAGCATTGAGCTTTGAGGTTACATAATACAGTGTGGATAAAAAGTATCTACTACTTTTATACGTTAATTTCAGGGAAAAAGTTTTTAATTTGCATACTTTTTGACTTAACTTATTTGTTATTTTATTGACAGCAGCCAAAGGCATGAGGCTATCGACACATTTTTTAATGGTAATTGAAAGCTCTTATTGCCCGCAATACTGTGTGTTTAAGTTATTTAGTTATCGAAATCTCAATAAAGAAAAATTAAGATACGTTAGGATTGTGTTTAATTTTTTATTTTTTCAGGTATTTGAACAAGTTCAGGGACAATTGATACGCCAAAGCCTATTTGTAGATTATCTGCTTATTATATATTCAGATGAGTTCAGCTGATATTATTGTCAACTGTTGGTTGGAACATGTATATCCATATATTATAAAATATATTATCAAGGTAATATCAAAATAACCAATAATCCAACCACTAGTTCAGCTAAACTCTGTTCCAAGCTGATAATCTACAACAGTGTCGTACTATTTATACAGGGTGGTTCATCGAAAACGTACCACGCCAGGGCATTACAGGCTGGGAAACTTCTCAACAAAATCCAAAAGCACGTCAAGTTTTTGTCAATCACCTATAGGGGAAGTTTTAAATCGATTTTTGCATTTTACTTCAAGGTATGGAGTTTCAAAATCTAAGCAGCAATGTATAGGGAATTAACAGCCCTTTTGAATGAGGTGTCACTTGACTCTCATTCTCATTTGAAAAAAATTGGGGTATGACACCCCCACTTTACGGGGTTAAAGGTTTTGCTATGCTTTTTGCGTCAAAAGTTTTCCCCGTGACAAACTTGACGTGTCTTTGGATTTTGTCGAAGTCTTTTTACAGCCTGCAATGCCTCGCGGTGCGTTTTCGATGGCCCACCCTGTATATAAAGGCTGTTTCAGAAATACCTCATTTCTAGCGCAGGAACATTTCTCTTATGTTCCTGAAACGTTTCATTTCAACCGCCCCGGGTACCTTTCAAAAATATCTCAAATGTACGTCGTTTTTAGTGCAAAAACGTTTCGCTAATGTTTCCTGAAACGTTTTATTTCAACAGAAACATACATGAGGTAGGACATTGCACGTTTATGTAATGTCTCTGAAATGTTTCTGCAGCAAAAGTTCAAATGTTTCAATCTAAAAAAGTTTGTTTCATAAACGTTTCTGGCATATAAATGTGTTTACTGGGGAGATACTTTATCATACTACAGTAAAATTGTTATTTTACCTTACAAAAATGCATGGATGCGATTTTTTGACCAAAGTGTTGAGGGGCATAAGACAAGACGAACACCAAAAGGGCGTAACCAATTTTATCTCGTTTTCTAATAGTTATGGGCAAAAATTTTAGACAAAAAATGTTGGAAATAAAATTTTATACATCCTCGTTCCGAATACCGCTTTTATTTTGTCCGAACTAAAAAAAAAACCAATAACTAGTTAAATTGCCATAAGTCTGTGACTTTTTGGCTTCTTAACCACCCCCTTCACAGTCATGCCAAGTATCAAGCGTCTAGCTCAAAATACATTCTCTAACCTTTTTCGGCGATAACAAATTTTTTCGTTAAAAGTTGTGCCTCCTCGAACCGTCCGAATTTTGTGTCTTCGAATTAATTATTAATAACTAGGGAGCGATTTTAAGGTTTCGAGAATCGGCTCCAACCAGCCAAAGGTCGCAAATGTAAAAAACAAGTTTGAACTTTTTAAAATCGATTTGCTTCGAATAAGGGACAACATATTTTCAAATCTTTCCCCCGACCCGTCCCAGAAAACCATTTTTGACAGCTGTCAATATAATATGTCCAATTTGACTTTTGACAATTTTTTCAAACATCGATCGAATACATCACTTTCCGGACTTTGAAGCGCTGTAACTTGGAGACTATTTGCAGCAAAATTACATCTATAACTTTTGCATTACAGTGACAGGCTTTTGGTAACTTCGGCGCCTCTGCTGTGCGAAATATCAGCTACACGGTATCGCGGCATTGACCAAGAATCTGTAAAATATTAATTCCAATACTTTTTATTTAAGTTTTTGCCTACAACTGTAGAAAACGAGATAAATCGATTTCAAAGTTTTCTCAAAATGGCGCCAACAAGCGAGGGGGATACGCAATTGGTTTTTATCTTGTCTCCATCCCATCTCATATTCTGATGTATCTACATTTAAACTGTTGTATTACTCCTATGTGAGGTCAAAGTTGGATTATTGCTCAATAATATGGTCCCCCATTTACAATTGCCATAATCAATCTGTGGAGTCCGTCCAAAGGCGATTCCTAAAGTATCTTATGTTTAGAGAGGATGGTATCTACCCGCAACGGGGTTTCGAGCATGGCCACATCCTCGCTAGGTTTGGTGAGTTGCCCTTAACAGTACGTCGCGACTCACAGTCACTATCGGTACTCCATAAACTTCTTAACTCTAAAATCGATTGCCCATTTCTACTGGAGCAACTATCGCTTCATGTTCCCCGCACAGGTGCCCGACATCGGCCTACATTTTTCCTTGCATTCGCGAGATCCAATATTTTGCCTCAAGGTCCCATTCACAAAATGTGCCACAACTTCAATCGTATCTCAGCCCTCTCCGACATATTTCATGACAGCCTCCCAACCATATTAAAACACTTGCGCAATATGTCCGGCTATCCTCATTAGTAGTCATTGGTTCCTGTTAACCTAGCTTTAGTTTCTTACTTTTTGTTATTAGATTTTAAGTATAGCAAGGTCATTACTTTTGTAAGATTTTTGTTTATAATTCGATTAATTTGTTTGAGTTTCCTGTAAGTGGGCTCCGGCCTGTCGGAAATAAATGGCTATTTATTTATTTATTTATTTATAACACTTTGATAAAAAAAAATCGCATTTATAATTTTTTGTAAGGTCGAAGGGTTTTACTGGACAATTCTATATACTGTTGTAGTATTAACCCTTTTTTTACCCTCAATCGTTATTTTCCACTTTGTGCCGGTGGTTATTTTTTTTATTATACTACCTGAAAAAACAAGTCACGTGACTTTGGGTCTTTACTCTTTTTTTTACACGGGTGAAAATGACTTTAAGGGAGTAGCCTATATTTACAAGTGACAAAATTTAATTTAATTAAATATAATCTTAACCACGCATACGTATTTCTTACTGTGCTTTTATAGTTGGGTATACGCTAATCAGTAGCGGTATTTTAATTGCATTATCACGTAAAACTAAAAAATGCACGTTTCTAAATAAGAATGCACACACTAATATTTACTTACCAGGCTCTGCTGCCCTCATGACTACAGGTTTAGATACCGAATGCATGTCAATTTGATTAACCTTGTTCGACTCATGTTGTATAATTGATGCTCTGCAAACACAAAACAAACAAATTAGTTTGGTATTAAAATGCAACAAAGTAGTATTAGATTACACTGGTCTACAGCCATTTAGATGGATTCGTAACTGAAACCTTTTCTTAACTTTTCTAGGGTAATTCCGGTCCGGTAAAATTGAAAATGCTTAATCAGTTCTTAAGATGTTGCAAACATTCAAAAATTCGTGTTTTGAATTTCAAGTATCAATTGACAATACTTGTTATGGCTATGCTGGATCAATTTGCTTTGTTTAAGGAACTAATTTACCTTCACCTTATTTGAGGTACCAATATGCCTGTTTCAAATGGTAAAAATAGCAGACCGTTAAAAAAAAATAACTAAAAGGAATAGTTACTTTGACATTAAAAAGATCGACTTTGATTTCGTCTTTCGACTTCGGATATTGATTATTCTTATATTTTAGGTAAGGGAAAGCCTTACAACTACATACTTATTACTCACACTATTTAGATTACATTTCACGTTTTGCAAAATTCAAAGTGTTTTAACATTAACAATTTTTATTATATTTTCCTAAAATTTTCAGCGTCTCGAGAGCTATTTGCCCCTATTTTAAAGGGATCGAATTAAATACCGCCGGGAGCTCTTCGTCAGAAAAATTTATGTTTAATTAATGTTCTATAAACCATTTATTTTATCACGGTCGAAATTATAACAACTTTTTTGATACTTAACTAGCATTAGTAACTTTGAAAGGAAAAATGTTTAAATATAACCTAGCATGCAACGTTTTAAAAATGATACTAAGGTAAGTAATAAATGGACTGTATTTCGAGAAACATTTAGGACCAGCACTTTTGTTGCTAATTACCTGCTTTGGTAGCCGATTATAATAAAATTAGGGGTTAGAATGTTTATTATGAATTATTTAAATTCGTAGGCATATTGGAAACCATGATTATTTCAATCGTCTATGAAATGAATAGCAATTTTTCTTCGGATCCGTATGACATTCTAATACTTTGAAGTAGAGACAAATATAACTCAAACAATGCAATTTCATCAAAATCGAATAAAATTCGGTAAGGTTACAACACTTTGAATTTTGAAAACATGAAATTTTAGCAAGAAAATATTTTTTTTTGTTTTGGCCTTATTTTAATTAATTTTGTCATAAACAATGTGTGTGTTTTTTTAACTGTTGGACGTACAAATTATTGTTAATTAATTATTACGACAAAAACTCAAAATAAGAACTTTTGCATGGTTGAAAAAGTGTTCTCTTGCGATATCTTGAAAATAAAAGCTGCCAGGACGAAATAGTGGTTATTTTTGAATGCGGCGGACGCGAATTTGCACCAAAAAAAATTGTTGTTTCTTACATTATTTTAAAATTTAAGTAAAAAAACAATGTCGATTAATAAAGTGTTTCATTGCTTAGGTAACATTTATTGAAAAATATCAGCATACTTATTTCGGTTATGTAAATAGCAGACAAGATAATGTACAGGGTGTATAAGAGATCTATACAACACGCTATAATAAATCCTTGCAACTAAAATAGGAGACGGGTTTCGTAGCCTAGCTGTTTTGATGAGGAATGTAGGAGAGCAGTAGGAGAGAGAAACAATGCCAGAAAAAATATGCTACAGCGAACAACGGAGAACAACATAGCGGAATACACAAGAACAAGAACAACAACAAGGAAACTTATAAGAAACAAAAAGAGAGAGTTTCAAAAAATAAAAGTCCAGAGAATCCAAGAACTCCAACAAAACAGGAACGCAAAAGCCTACTTCAGTGAAATAGCGGGTGTGAAAAGAGGATACCAACCCCGGGCACAAAACTTTCTAAAAGAAAAAGGACAGCTGATAACAGATAAAAACGAAGTAATGAACACCTGGGCACAATACTTCCACAAACTTCTAAACATTGAACACACAGAAAGAAAATTAGAAGCAACTTTACAATCAGCAGAAGTACAAGTCGCACCACCGACCTATCTCGAGATCAAGCAAGCCATACAGAAACTAAAAAATAATAAAGCCCCGGAAGCGACGGGCTCCCCGCGGAAAGCTTGAAACACGGGGGAGAGACTGTGCACAGACTTGTCGCAAAGATATGGAATAAGGAGAAGATCCCAAAATGAATGGAATGAGGGTGTAATTGCAGCAATACATAAAAAAGGTAAGACGACGAACCCGGAAAATTATAGGGTATAACACTCCTAAATACTACCTACAAAGTGCTAGCCAATACCCTGCTGGATAAATTAAAACCGTATGCCGAGGAAATCATTAAAGACTACCAGTGTGGCTTTAGACAGGGGCCCTCTACTGTGGAGCAAATATTTACGATTAAACAGATGAGGAAAAAGAGCGGGGAATTTAACCGAGAACTACACCAACTGTTCGTAGATTTTAAACAGGCTTACGATAGTGTTGCGAGAGCACAACTGGGTGGCTATGGAAGAGTTGGGATTCCCAAAGAAACTGGTAAAAATGACACAAGTTTGTGTCAATGGATCCAGAAGTAAATTTAGAGTGGGACAGGAGTATTCACATGTTTTTGAAATTAATAATGGGCTAAAACAGGGCGACGCCCTTTCACCACTGCTGTCTAACATCGCATTAGAATGAGTTGTCAGAAAAGCCGAGATACGTAACTACGCAAACCTTTGTGGAAACAATGAACCAAAATTACTACTGGCGTTTGCAGACGATATGGACATGGTTGGCAACAGTAGATTAACCATCAAGGAGACCTTTATCGGATTTGAAAACAATTAACGAGGAAAAAACTAAGTATATGTACACAACTAGAGACAGCAGGAACAGAGATAGAATAGGACAAAACATCACAATGGCAGACTATAACTTCGAACGGGTCAAGAAGTTTAAGTACTTGGGGACAACATTATCAGAAAATGCAGACGGAACAGAAGAGATAAATTGCAGAATACAAGCAGGGAACAGATGTCTGTTTAAAATGAATGAGCTCCTCAAATCAAAACAACTGACACAGGCAACTAAAATCTCAATCTACAAGACCATAATAAGACCAGTGGTGATGTATGGCTGTGAAACATGGACACTGACCGTGGCAAACGAGGGGAGACTGCGCATTTTTGAACGCCGAGCACTAAGGAAAGTATATGGAGCCATCTGGGATGGAACATCGGGAGGGTACCGTCTGCGTAGCAATAGAGAACTAGAAGAACAATATGGAGCGGCCAACATCGTTAGAGAAGTCAAAGCAAGGATACTACAGTGGGCAGGGCACGTAGGCGTCGTTCTGATGGTCGTGGGGAGGCTTTTGAGGAGGCTTCTGTAGGAAAACAACCGCTAGGCCGCCCACGCCTGCGGTGGAAGGACAATATTGTCAAAAATCTAAAGCAATGAATATAAATGGAGCAAGTCTGATGTCAGATCGGACACAATGGAGGCATGTAGTCTTGTGGGCAAAAACCCACCCAGGGTTGTAAGCCACGGGGTAAGTAAGAAAGTAAGCTGTTAAGGCGACAGTTTCGGATACACAGAGACTAGTGTTTGGATGCTTGTGGTTCGATATGGCGTTGCAGTCCGACGTCGTGCAACATAAGGAAAGAGTGAGAAATATAGCGGCTTCCAAAACCCCATTCACGCCGGTTAAAGGCGGGATGAGATCGTATATCTCGTGGGGGAGGGTGAAGTTACGCACTCCTCAGCCGATAGGTCAGAACTGACAACTGAAGGCGACGAGACCAGGGGTTGATAGCCCTTAGAGGGTGCAAGCCGGTATGGTTGTCGTTTCTGAGGAACCTCCGTTAAGCAGTAGGTCCCCTCGGGAATGGCCCTGGCAGCGAATGAACGGGTAAAAAGAAACAAAAAAAAATTAAACTTAATACTAAGTTGAAAACTAACCAAACTTCGGGTATTGAGTGTTCCAAAGTTGATCCTAAACGAGCAAAAAAGAAATATTAATAGTTTGTTTGCTACCCAATGCTCAGTGTCTTTTTTATGTTACTATCTGACATTTTTGTTTATTTGTTGTACCATCATTTTGAACAGCTACAATTCTTAACCCTACTTTAACTGTTTTATTCAAATACTTCTAAGCTTATGTTGGTTTAGTGGCTAGGCAACATATGATGTATGAGATGTTTAAAGTATAGAAATATTTTACAACTTTACAGATGCATAATAAAATGAATGAATTAATTCTATTTATGATATTAATGTCGTTGCAACTATTTAATTATTCTTTTAATTGTGATATTTAAACTTTATTCGTGAAGTTTACTAAAGAGTTGTAAGAGAGTGAGTTAGTTAAAAAACAAGATAACATTTTTAGTTCGCCCGATATGTTTTTAGCGTGGCTATTTCGAAAACTTATGCTATTATTTTTTATTTTTGTGATCTGTAAATACATTTATGTGCGGCGAGGAAAATTGAATTGGTTCTACCAAGGAGGTCAATATTATTTAAGTGAAAGGTCTGGAACATTCATCTAGAATATAAAATAATTTTTTTCTTATTCTTCCGCTTGCCATTTTAAATTTAACTGGGTTTCAACTTAAAACTTCTTTATTCGCCTGTTTCTAAGTAAATTTACTTACTTGTGCGGAGCAACACTTTCTTCAAACATAGTAGATCCTTCGTCCCCATCAATTCCAAAATGATCTTTAGCTTGTTTTTTCTTTAAAATGATATCAATATAACCAGCAATAATTTGTTGAATCTGCTCAGCTTCTGTTGTTTGTACCGAATAATATTGATCAGAATAATCTCCAAAATCAAGTGTAAACGTGTTTGGAGAGGCGCCCCACCTGGAAACGAGAAATAAGAATTTCAAAGTTTTTAACAGTTAAACAAAAATTAATAGCACAGTATATTTAAATGCTCTAAAATTTCATAATTGGTTAAAATTGCATTGATAATCCTTGTGATCATTCTTATATCAAATTTACTTCTCATTTTCACCTAATAATCAATGTCTCTCATTTGCCCAAATTAATCGGAACTTAGAGATAATAAACGTATGGTCTAAAACAATGGTCTTCTGCTGAATACTGCAAAACATTCTGCTATGTCTATTGGTACAGATACACAACGTGCCAAAGTTCTGGTAAATGATTCCGTTTTGTTGGACGGAGGTCCAATTAATTTTTAAAATTTTTGTAAAAACTTTGGGATTACTCTTGACCAATATCTTACTTTTGATGGGCAGGTTGGTACTATTTGCAACTAGCTTATGACAGATTAAAATGTATCTATAAATTTAAATACATACTGGATGGAAACACTAAATTCAGATTTGCAGGCACAAGACCGACGCAGACTATAAGTCATGCAGAAGGCGTGTTGAGGTTTGCTGCGTGTGTCGGACAAGATCACATTTGCAATTAGATTGGTTCAAAATCGAAAAAAGGCGTAATGTTCATTTTCTGTTTTTTACAAGGAATGATGAATTCCCATACACCAGCCGATGATGTATTGGTTAGACCGACAACGGTTCAATTTTACTTCATATACCAAGGGTATGCTTTCAGAGGTTCTTTCAACTTATTCATTCTACTTTTTTATTTAATCCCTTGCCAAACTATTTAAAAACGATTAATACTAAATATACATTTAAAAATCAGATTTAGAAATATTACAAATATGTAGAGTGTCAACAACTCGTTGCTGTTGGAATGATTGATAGTGTTCCAACATTCCTTCCTCTAGTTTAAGCAGATTGTATTTACTTTAAATATCGCATAATTTTATTATATTATTTGATACACTAATAGTAACTTACCTAATCGGAATACTTTATATTATTTAGTTATTTTCTATACTCTATTGCATGTTTTTTGTATAAATTTATTATCAGATCTTTCAGGTTGAGCCCCGCCTTATTAAAGATTTTTTGAATTGAACCTGCTTAACAAAATAAATAATAAATATAATTCTTAACATATTTTTGTTATTACCTTCTTACTGTGGTCAATGGCCATGTCTGAATGGTTTCCTTGGTTTTCTCATCCAATCTCAGTACTGAATCCTTAGTTACCCCAAGCAATCTAGGCACTAACTTATTTTTGCCTTTCATCTTTTCTTTAACTAAGAAAAAGGTAACTCCATAAGTTGGCAAAGACCTCGCTGTTTTGGTGTACCTTACTTTCGCTTCTAGTTCATTAAGACCTGAGCATTTTTTGTGCTCTAGGAAAATTTTCTTTTCTATAGTTTTAATCTTGGTGTAGGATTGAGGTAAAAATTCTTTCAAACTAAAAATGTGAAATCAATTTTAATACTAAGAATAATAAAAATGTTGATAATGTATCGTAAATTTAATAAAAATCATACTAAATGTTCTTTATGTACAGGGTGGGCCAAATTGAACACTTTTAAAGCGAAACTCCTATTTCTAAACGAGATAGATGAAATCTGATGCCGGTCTCTAAGGCTTAATTTTAATCATATTTTCATAGAAATAAAAAAAAATTTAACTGGAAAAAAGTAACCGAGACTTTCCGAAAATGTACATTTTCGAAAAATACCCTGTATCTCCGAAATAGTGATAGATATCGATATGCCGTTTTCACCTTTAAGTTTGTCAATAAAATTAGGCCTCAAACACCGACATCAGTTTTCATTTATCTCATTTAAATAGGAGCTTCCCTTTAGTGTTCAATTTGGTCCACCCTGTACAGGGTGATCCACTAAGGGTTATATTTCCAAAAGTATTGCGACAGAAATTTCCAGAAACAAAAATTTGTATAGGTAAGCCGGCACAGAGTAAACGCTGGAAGTTACTTTTACGGTTAGACAATTGCTGCTAGAGGGCGCAACTGTTGAGGCAAATTAAAAATTCAAATTAATTACAAAATTGCCGCATTAAGATACTACAAAATGGAAAGCTTTTAAAAGATAATTCCATGTTTATTTAAAAACTGATTTTGCTGATGATCGCTAATTAGTATTGTGTTTCTCAGGGGGCGCTGTGTATAAAAGTTTTAGTTTTTCTCTATTTTCCTAAAAAAACTAAATGATATGGTGCACTTTTTGTATAATAATTTTAAAGAGCACAAACATAGCTATATTCTGGCGAAAAGCGTGTCTTAATATCTTTATTCCTTTTCGATAAATCCTAATTTATATCACTATTAGAAGTAATGATTAGTCATGTCATAAAATACTTACGATTATGATTTCTCATTAGTTTAAGGAAAACTATTCAAATTTCCTTTTTATAATAATCCATGGACCTACTCAATTTCCTTTAAGCCAATTCCAAGGTGAGCCAAGACTATACGCATAAAAACATTTGTTACATGACACATGACTAATACTAATATTTTTATGGAAAATAAGGATGTTTCTAAACAACTCGAAAACGAATGAAGTTATTAAAACGTGGCCTTTGAAACTATTATACAAAATATACACCGAACCTTTAAGTTTATTTTATGAAAAATGGGAAAAACTGGAACTTTTATAAAAAGCGCCTTCCTGGAAAACCAAATACGAATTAGCAATCATCATCAAAATCAGTTTTTAAATAAGCATAGAATCCTCTTTCCTTTAATAAAATCGGATAGAAGGTGCAAAAGATACAGTACTTTTAAAGCTAAGTTAATCAACAGCTTTCCCCACCTAAATTATCGAAGACACAAAACACGACTTAAGACCAAACTGCCGCAAAAATGGATAAGCATTCCATTTCCGCTATCAAGATAGTACTTCATAACCCAATTTCTTAAATATTTATAATTTTTAAATTTGTCTCAACAGCCACATCGTGGCAATCGTACAACCTTAAAAGTAATTTATAATACCTATCAAAAATTTCTCCCTGAAAATTTATGACCGACACTTTTTGAGGTATAGCCGATCGCTACCCCTACTGGGTCACCCTGTACAATTTAGTTATTAAAACCGAGTAGGGTTTTCTAAAAGTTATCAATAAAAAACTGGTTTTCAGGTCCAACACTTATGATGTTATTTTCACGTGGTCTATATGAATCCGAGAGGTTGCCCACTAATTCTGGGATACCCTCTATAGCTGAAACTTGGAACAGGTCAAATTTGGGGTTTTAGCTTTAGAAAAAGTTTATTTTTGCGCCAAAATACTATTCTTCCATGAAGAATATTGTACCTTCTGGTAGGTAGAGGTGGCGTACTATAGTCAACTTAACAAAATCATTGAAAGCATCAAAAGTGTCATCTGAGGACAGTCGGCACAAGAAGTCATCAAGATAAGTTTGCCGCTTCCAACTTTGATCGTCCAGTCCCGTCCGAACAGTGCCAGTGGATGGAACGAATTAACAACCACCAAACCATAAAAAATACTATTGTCTGTTAAAAGTACTTTCCATACAGGATGTTTCAGAAGTACGGTACGTAACTTAAGAGGGTGATTCCCTATGATATTCGAAGAGAAAAAGTTTATATAAACATGTGTCTGGAGTTGCCCCGTTTCTGATTCAGGGTGTTAAAGTTTTCTAAAAAACAAAAGTTTTTTATAATTTTTTTAAATATGCTTGTCCCAATTTTATTGAAATTTGCTACCGTTATTCATAATGATAAGAAACTTAATTAGCGCTAACTAGATTAAATAGTAGGTAGCGGGTAGATACTCTCTGTGGTCCTGACAGGGACATGTCTACTTCAGGGATGCGACCCTGCCTACGCGAGCCCTGAAATACCTCTCATACCTAAACCGGAGATACTCAGGTCCTAACCCTCTATCCTAACCAAAACCCAATTATTCTTTCCTACATCCACGTTAACCGTGTGAGAGCTGGTTAGAATATCTCCAAACGTATATCCTGCGTGTCGTAAAAGTCGACTAAAAGTAACCGAAATACTGTCGGTATAAGCAGTACCCTCTTGTTGGCCAACAGCTTCGGGTGGAAGAGCTAGTAAGAGGTAGGGCACTCTCTTGTCCTAGGGATGTGAAATCGTCCCTAAAGGCGGATGAATCGATTTCTGGTCAACGGCATGAGGATGCAGAAAGCAAATGGGAGACTACTGCATTAAAGATCATTTGGATATCCCAAGAGAAACTCGTAAAATGAGTAACGTCAGCAACAGTGAGGCCTCGGATGTAAGGCTTCGCTCTCCGACTGGCGACCGGCGCTGTTCCTCGTCCGGGGAGGTCAGTGTGAAATTGGCGACCGGGCACAGGAGGCATGACCGTCAGGCTTCTTGTGCGAAATTTGCTACTGATGGTGCCTTTAAGACTCGTCGCAAACATCGCCTGGCAACATGGAATGTCAGAGGTCTGCGAATGACTGGTAAGCTCAATATCCTTGAAAAGGAGCTTGCACGGAGAAACATTGCGGTCGCTGGTCTGTCTGAGACTCATTATAGAGGCACAGGACACTTCGCTTCCAGCAATGACAATTTTATTTGCTTCTCGGGTAATTCTAATGTAAGCAATAATGGCGTCGGCTTCTGGGTGGCCAAAGCCCATGTAAGAACTATTCTGTGCTACAGGTGTGTCAGTGATAGAATAGTCACAATACGTTTAAACGCGACCCCTGCACCGATCAATATTGTGCAGATATATGCGCCTACCTCCAGCTCGGATGACGACACTGTGGAATCTTTTTACAACGATCTTGGGTCTACACTCGAATCTCTATCGAATCGTGAGATGGTTTTTGTTCTCGGAGATTTTAACGCTAAAGTTGGTCAAACAATGGAAGATGAACATCTTAGGACACATATTGGTAAATTCGGTCTTGGTGCCAGAAATGAAAGAGGCCAACGTTTGCTACAATTTTGTGTTGATCACAACCTATCAATTACCAACACTTTGTTTGCACAACATCCACGACGTCTGTATACCTGGACCTCACCTGACGGACGATATCGCAATCAAATTGATTACATTCTAGTCAGAACACGGTGGAGGTCATCTGTCGGTCTCTGCAAAACTTTACCCGGTTCTGATTGTGGCTCGGATCATCAACTCCTCTTCTGCGAATTCCGGGTTAGGCCAAAGATATGTCCGCGTTCTGAACGGATACTTCCGATGGAGATTGCTGACTCTGGCTCTTTCCGGTCAAAGTGTTCTGAGCTTTTACAGAATGTCACGATAACTGAGGAATCTTCTTCTGATAGCATGTGGCTAACTTTTAAAAATATTCTTACACAGGCTGCCCAAACAACTCAATCACTACCTAGCACACAACCTAAACAACCATGGATTTCCACTCATACATTATCCGTCATTGAAGCACGCAGAGAACTGAAGAGCTCAGGTCTGGATTCTGTTACAAAACAAGATCGATATAGACAAATGACACGCGAAATCCAAAGACTCTGCCGCCAAGATAAAAACGCATCCCTACAAGAATTATGCAGGGAAATACAAACCCATGCCAATACGAACCATCCAAAGGAGATGTTCCTAAAGATAGAATGTCTCAAACGAAACTTTAAACCCAAAACTTGGTCAATTAAGAATAACGATGGACATCTCATCACCAACTTGAACGAGATTATTGAGGTGTGGCGCACATATTGTGAGAGTCTTTATTCTGATGTTCACTTCCAAGCTCCTCTTTTGACTTATGAGCGTGAGCCGGATATTCTCTTTTCGGAAGTGGAACATGCCGTTAAGAAATTGAAAGCCGGTAAAGCCACAGGCATTGATGCGATTCCTGCTGAAACGTTAAAATGTTTGGGTGATGACGGTCTGCATCTTTTACATCGTATCTGTCAGAAAATTTGGTCCTCCGGTTTTTGGCCACACGAATGGAGCACTTCAATTTTTATTCCGCTTTATAAAAAGGGATCGCTGACAGACCCAGATAACTATCGGCTACTCTCATTGATCTCTCATTCAAGCAAGGTGCTACTATATATTTTGAAATCACGTTTGGAGGGTTTTATTGACTGGCAAATATCTCCAGAGCAGGCAGGTTTCGTTAAGGGACGTGGTACGCGCGAACAGATCTTGAACTTGAGACAGATTATTGAGAAAGCCAGAGAACATTATTTCCCAGTCTATATCTGCTTCGTGGACTACTCTAAGGCCTTTGACAACGTAAAGTGGCCTAAGCTTTGGAATATTCTTTTATCCATGGGAGTTCCTTATCACTTGATATTTCTCATAAAACAACTCTATGAATCCAACACAGCCCGAGTAAGAGTTGACAGCAACATGTCTGGTCAAACCACAACAAAAAAAGGAGTTCGCCAAGGATGTGTATTGTCGCCGATGTTGTTTAACATCTATTCCGAGTTTGTGATGCGGGGGGTGCTGGACGGATGGCAGGGTGGTGTGACTATTGGTGGTGTCAGGATATCCAATTTAAGGTTTGCTGACGATACAACCCTTATTGCTGCTTCTCAAGGCGAACTGTTAACTCTACTTTACATCTTGGAACAACAGAGTGAAGCATATGGTCTTAGTATCAACTACAAAAAGACCAAAGTTATGATCGTGGACAGAGAACATGATAATCACCCTGCAATAACATCAGTAGGCCGCTGTCAGGTAGTCCAAAGTTTTGTATACCTTGGTTCTTCGATCGATAACTCGGAAGGTTGTGAGGTTGAAATCCGACGGCGCATTCAACAAGCACGGTCAGCTATGACTAAACTGACTAGAATATGGCGTGATAATAATGTCACCAAAGCCACCAAAATGTCGCTGGTTCAGTCTCTTGTCTTTTCCATATTTATGTATGGCTCTGAAACTTGGACTGTGAGAAAGGCAGACCGCCACCGCATAGATGCTTTCGAAATGTGGGCTTGGAGAAGAATGCTAAGAGTTCCTTATACAGCCCACCGAACTAATGTTTCTATATTGAGTGAACTCGGAAATCCAAAGCGACTATCTTCCATTGTCTTAACGCGTGTCCTGACGTTCTTCGGCCATATCCATAGAAGTGATAATATGGAAAAACTTGTTGTCCAGGGTCATGCTCCGGGAGGACGACGTCGTGGCCGTTCTCCTACACGCTGGGTGGATGCGACAAAACAATTGCTAAATACTAGCGTCACAAGAGCGACCGAATTGACAAATAATCGTGAAAGATGGCGAAATACAATTTCTAGAGCAATTGACAACCTTCGTTTCGGCAACCCTCCAGCTCTGACTTAGAACATTTCATTTTACGAGTTCACAACATGTCTGCTAAGACATTGTGACTATGATGATGAGATTAAATTTATTAAGTCCAATGGCGTCCCGGGGAACACCTTAACGAATATTATTGACACAAAAATGTACGCCACTGACTTTTTTATAATTTTGATATTATTTTTCAGATTTATCAACTAATAATACAACTTTTTTGTTTCATAAATTGTTTTCGTATCTTGCCTCGTTTTCGAGAGAAAAAAACACCACTTTATTGCTTGCACAAAAAACATACCTACACTATTGGACAAAAGTAGAGCAACAAAGTGCTTCTATTTCTTTGAATTTAAAAAATTAATTATATGATTGTGATCCCCAGCTAATTTTAATGAAATATTATCCCCACAATATTAGTAATATTCCACAATATTTTGGTACACTTTAAACGAAATGAAGGTAGAGAAATATCTATAATTATAAAAATCGACGAAATGAAGTGCGACAAAAGTAAAGCAACAAATTGTGTCAACAGTATTTTATTTTACATATTACGATTAAAAAACATTAAACACATTAAATAATTACAATAGCTAGAAATATTATGTTAATAGTTAATAGAATATCCATTATTTTTTATTACTTGCCGACAACGTCGCGGCATTAAGGCAATCAATTTTGAACAGTATTTTCGGGAAGGTTTGTCCAAACTTCATTGATTTTATAGCAATGATTATTTATTTGGAAATAATTGTGTACGAATTCTACGATCAACTTCTTCCCATAGATTTTCAAGGGGGTTAAGGTCTGGGGGAAGAGTGTTTTGGATCGTTATCTTGTTGAAAAAAAAAAAGCAACGGCATTTCCCACTCTGCATAAGGCAACATTACATTTTGCATTATATCTCTATAGACAAATCGATCCGTGGTGTCATTAATGAAGTATAAAGGACCCACCCTATTCCATGAGAAACAACCCCATAAAAAACACTGCCTTTGCCATGTTTAATTGTGGGTGTTACTTATTTATGATTAAACCTTGTGTTGATTGGCCGTCTTACACGCTTCATTCCATCAGAATTTAACACCGTCTCGGACATTGCGGGTGACTCGGCTGTCGCCTCGTCACCTAGCAATGTCCTCGACTTATAAATCGCATAATAATCTCGTTATATTCAAAGCTTTATCGTATCATTGACAACGGCGATGCGAAAATAAAAACAAGGTGTTTTGTCATTTCATTTTGGCATTTCAAAAAGTCATCATTAAAATCATGCAAGATTTTGATATTCCTGACGATATATTAGCTGCAGCCAACATTATAAGGTTGAACTTGCTTCCGGACAAATCTAAAATCCATTATGAAAAAGAATATCGGCAGTTTTGTGAGTGGCGAAACAAAGTACATATTCAAGGTGCAGAAGAAACGGTATTGCTGGCGTATTTCGCAAAACTCTCTGAGGAATACATACCATTCATCCTTATGGCCGAAATATTCCATGTTACGAGCGACTTTAGAACTGAGGGAAAGAGTGGAAATCGACAAATACGGCGCCTTAATACGTTTCATCAAGAAGAAAAATGTTGGATATAGAGCAAAAAAATCAAAAGTATTTACAAGAGAACAAGTCAACGAATTTGTGTGTTCTGCCTCAGACGAGAAGTTTTTAAGGATGAAAGTGGCTTTTTTAATTGGAATTGGAGGAGCCTGTCGAACTAATGAATTAGCGAAGATGACCACGGAAGATGTTGACGTTTTAGAGGACAAGCTGATTGTTACTATTTCCGACTCAAAAACCCACAAGAAACGTATTTTCGCTGTGATATTTGACGGCGAAGTCAATCCTGTGCTTTTATTTAAAAAGTACGCAATATTAAGGCCAGACCATGTCACTCACCAAAGATTGTTTGTATCATATATAAGAGGGAAATGTACGGTACAGCCCTGCGGCATTCATTTCTTCTCTAAAATACCTCAAAAAATAGCTGAGTATCTCTCACTTGAAAATCCTAATTTGTATACTGGTCACTGCGTTAGAAGATCTTCGGCAAATTTTCTTGTTAATGCTGGAGGAGATATATTAGACCTACAAGAACTTGGTGGATGGGAATCGGCGAAGGTTGCTAGAGGGTATTTAGAAGAAAGTGTGACCAAGAAAGTTTCCATTGCTCGCAAAATTCAAATCGGCGATGTTTCCGGCAGTGGATTAGGCACTGGGGAACCGCACGAAATCGAAAGGAGTGCTTTCTCGGTCATTAATCAGTCTTCAGAGGGCATACCTAAGATCGTGGACGTTAAAGACAAAGGTGTATCCATCAAATTTGAAAACTGTCAAAATATTGTTTTACATGTTTATGAAAAATAGTTCTAATATTATTTGGTATCTAACGTATTATGCTTTCGTAACTAACGTATTAAATTATGGTAACTAATGTATTATGAGTAACTAAGGTTTTATGTAGGTTTTAGTACGTTAATGATGTTAATAATTATTAATAAAGATATCATATAAAAATGACTTAAATCTTCAATGATACGATAAAAAATTTTGTCCAGTTTAAGTGTCGACGTGCAAATTCAAGCCTAGCCACTCTATTTCTTGCCGAAATAAGGGGCTTTTTAGCCGGGCGTCTACTAAATAACTTTGCGTCTACAAACCTTCTTTGAACTGTCCGCGGATTAACCATAATTTCGGGAATTTCAGCAATAATTCTAGGTGCAGACATCCAAGGATCGTTTTGAGAAATTCTCTTAATGCGTCTGTCTGTAAAAATTGTTGTTTTTCTCGGCCTTCCCGATTTCGGTAGATTCTCTAAATGTTCCCTTTGAATGTAACTTGAAATTATTTTGGATACGCTGTATCTTGGTAAAACAAACCGTCTTGAAATTGTGGCTTGTATTGTACCTTCCAAGTGTGCATTCACTACTCTCTGCTTTAATTATTTTTAAATTGGAATACCTCTTGGCATGATTAATCCAGCACAGAAATATTAATTAAACATAAAATAAACTCTGCAAAAATATTTTAACCTTTACTCTCACCAAAACCTTTCTTTTTTAGGAAAATATTAAAATGTTGCTTTACTTTTGACGCATTACAATACTGTATTTGAAAGTTTACGTCAATATCAGTTCATTTGTTTTGATTGTTGAAAAAAGCTGTTGCCGCCGATAACAGCAGCCTACTTTGATATTTATTTATTTATTTTATTTTATTTATTAACAATATACGGGATGCCCCATTTATAAATATACATTTTATACAAATTAACAATAATTAATTATAATAATACATAATACATAAATATTTAAGTATGTGTCCAATGGCAAGTAAATCATATTTTTGATCGCCACACAATTCTTTTAAACCTATCAAATGAGCTTCCGAAAGGATCAATCTCAGGATGAGCATTCAGAAGAGCAAGACTGCGGATAAGAGGAGAATAAGCACCGTAATTAGTCCTATGCAGGCTTATAGAAAATACTTCATTCTTTCTAAGGGACCGAGAGGGTACCTTAAGAGAAATTTGACAGAGAAGATGAGAGCAGTCTATATAGCCGTTGATTACTTTGTAGACAAAGTACAAGTTAGAAGATTTTCTTCTGCTCTCGAGTGTTGGAAGATGAAGATATTGTTGAACATCTTCGAATCTATCAGTCATATTAAGCATATAGGCACAATATTTAATGAATTTATGTTGAACTCTTTCTAGTTGGTCCTTATAGATATTATAAAATGGTGACCACAACTAAGGCGTACTCCAAATGAGATCTCACCAGGGAGCAGTACAGTAGACAAAGTGAGTTAATTGACAAATCCTTACCAACTCTGAAAATGAAACCCAATACTTGCAAAGCCTTTCCAGTGATGTAGTTAATGTGATCCCTAAAAGTAATTTCAGAATCAAAGTATACTCCCAGATCCCTGACAGAGTTTACGACATTTAACTCATGATCATCAATGTTGTAAGTATGAGCTTCCTCAATTCCTTTCTTGCGTTTAGAAAAACTAATAGAAGAGCACTTGGCAGCATTTAGGGATAATCCATTGAGTTTGGACCATTGTACAAAGGATGTTAAAGATTCTTGAAGCAATGTGGAATCGTCCTTATTATTAACAGTTTTGAATAATTTGAGATCATCTGCGTAGGCTAGATAATCGCAGTGTCCAATGTAATTGTTAATATCACAGAGAAATAAGTTAAATAAGAGGCGAGCAGTGGTCACCCTGTGGCACGCCAGAAGTCACCTCAATGCTATCTGATTCAAAGTTTCCAATTCTAACCCTCTGTGTTCGTCCTTTTAAGAGACTCTGAAACCATCTCACCGATCGCACACTAAAACCAATCGCTCTAAGCTTAGCAACGAGTAAATCATGATTCACCCTATCGAACGCCTTGGAGAAGTCCGCGTAGACCGCATCCACCCGACAACCACTCTCCAAGGCGTTCAGCAGAGTTGTCTCATATGAGACTAAGTTTGAGACTGTAGACCTACCGCTAATAAAGCCGTGCTGCCGAGCGTCAACAAACCGTTTGCATTCCC
Source organism: Polydrusus tereticollis (assembly GCA_963920685.1). Classification (NCBI taxonomy): domain Eukaryota; kingdom Metazoa; phylum Arthropoda; class Insecta; order Coleoptera; family Curculionidae; genus Polydrusus; species Polydrusus tereticollis. Next base: position 148,293,929 of record OY987326.1, read on the forward strand.
AGCTTAACTGATCATATACAAGGCCATCCAGCAGTTTTGGAATTGCGGACTGCCTGGATATGCTCCTGTAATTATTCACACATTCTTTCTCACCAGATTTAAAAATAGGTACTATGAAGCTCTCCTTCCAGATCCCCGGAAGCTCACCCTCGGCCAGTGACCTATTAAACAATATGCAAAGTGGCCTAGAAACAGCAAATCTAAGGTTACTCAACAAATACTCTGGTATATTATCAGGTCCCGATGACATCCTTAACGGCAGGTGGGAGATCTTCTCAAAAACAGCAGCCAAGCTTATACCACTCATTTCAAATTCAATAGGGTTTTCAATGTTATAAGCAGGTATAGTTGCATTATCACTACTGTATACTGTTGAGAAATATTCACAGTAAAGATTTGTAATATCCTGACCATTATCGGCCACTTTGTTGTCATAATACATACAGCCAGGTAATTCACGTGACTTTCTCTGAGAATTTACAAATGACCAAAAATTTTTAGGATTTTCGGATATACCATGCTCAGCCCTGGCCAAAAATAGTGGATAACCCGTTTGTGCTAAAGTTTTACACCTGGATCTAAGGGCAGAAAACCGATTATAATGATAATGCGACCCAGACATACAAAATTCCTTGTGCGCTTTTTTTTTATCTATTATGTAACTTCTCAGTTCGGTAGAAAAATAACTAGGAAAATTAGAGCTTTTGTACTTTTTTAAGGGAACAAATTTATTTATGGCCTCATTTATTATTGCATAAAATAGATTAAGTAGTAGATTCGTTTATATTTTTATTTGAGAAGATCTCTTTCCACTAAACCCCCACCAAATAGTTATTAAGAGATACCAAGTCTGATTTTCTATAATCACGATATCTTATTTCATGTTTTATAGGTTTAGTCTGTGAAACATTTATCCGACATAAATATGCATTATGATGCATGCTACAAGGAAGCAAAAGGTCACTGGCCAGCATAGCAGTTACATTTTTTAAATGGCTAAAGATTAAATCTAAGTACACATTACGACTTTAGGTATTGCAATTAGTTGGTTAAGATTCAGGAACGTAAAGTTCTCTGCCACTATTTCAGCATGATTGTCAGAAGGGCAGTCCACTCGAAGTCCGTGCTCCTCGTTGCTCCATTCAGCCTTGGGTAAGTTGTAATCACCACATAGAATAAGGCTAGCCGAGGTGTGATTATGGCAAATCTGTTCGACAGCTTCGCAGTGATGTAAATATGATTCAGCACCTTCTCCTGGGGGTATATATACTCCCCCAATGATTAGTTGAGAGGAGCCATGTTTAACAAATACAAAAAGATGTTCCACTGACTTGTAATTAGTTTTTATCAGCCTAGAGCACAGGAATTTTTTGACAAAAATTTAAGACACGATGTATTTAAATACGATATCATGCATTTAATATTATAAAATCGAGGTTTCCTTCATTTCCCGAAAGTGTTGCTCTACTTTTGTCCGATAGTGTATGTATTTCAAAGTTAATTAAAATATGAGGTACAGGTAAGTTTTGATGTCTAATTTACCTGTTTTATTAATAACAAGTCAAAAATGAATAACTTTTCTAACGCTGAAGTGCATTTCAATTATGACCTAGCAAATGGAAATGCTGAAGTAGCTCGGTGAATTTACCACCAGGACCGTTATCCAAACGGAGTACTGCCATGTGCCAAAACATTTAGACAGCTCCATTCAAGATTTATGAGACTGGGAATTTTAAACGTAGTACGGAACTTCCTGGCAGACCTTCAACAGTAATGACGCCTGAGTTAGAAGAGGCTATACCTCGAGAGATAGAAGATAATCCTTCAACTAGTGCCAGGAAGGTAGCAGTGCAACTTCAAACAAGTCGTACATCAATTATTTGGAGGGTTTTACATCTTTATCAACTATACTCATATCATATTCAACGTGTGCAAGCTCTGCTTCCCCGTGATTTTCAGCCAAGGTTTGATATTAGTAGGTGGTTGCTGCATACAGTAGCACATAACAACAATTTTTTACTGAACATTTTATTTACTGATGAGGCCCTTTTTCAAGAGAAGCCATTACGAATTTTCATAACGAACATTTTAGGGCCGACGATTATCCTCATACAATTAGAGAAGCAACAATTTTAGGTGAATGTATGGGCAGGGATCATTGGCGACTATCTTATTGGACCATACTTTTTACCACCTCGATCGAATGGAAGCTCCTATACGTGGTTTCTATCTGAAGAACTTGACGTTCTGTGAGAAGACCTCTACAAATAAGAACTAATATGTGGCTCACACACGACGGCGCCCAAGCTCATTTTAGCCTTGTTGTTCGTCAATAACTCGAAAACACTTTTCCTTATTGCTGGAATTGACGCGCAGGTTCCCAAGGTTGGTCAGCTCGCAGTCCCGACTTGAATCCTCTAGACTGCTATTTATGGGGCCACCTAAAGTCTCTTGTATACAAGACGCCTGTACTAGATAAAAACGAAGAATTCGAATTATTGAAAGTTGCAATGCGATACGAAATAATGCAGGCATTTTTGAACGTGTAAGAGAATCAATGGTGAGACGATTGCAATCGTGCGTTTTATCAGAAGGTGGTCATTTTCAACATTTGCTTTGATTAACTGTTGCATTTTTTTATGTATCATTATATAAAAAAAAATAATTTTATTTTTAATTTAAATGTTTTAATTATCTTTGAAATACATAGGTATTTTTTTTGTACATGCAATAGAGTGGTTTGTTTTTACGAAAACAATTCAGGGAACAAAAAAGTTGTATAATTATTAGTTGGTAAATCAGAAAAAAAAATATCAAAATTGGAAAAAGTCAGTGGCGTACATTTGGTTGTCAATAATATTCGTTAAGTTGCTCCTTATCATTATGAATAACGGTACCAAATTTTAATAAAATCGGGAAAAGGATATTAAAAAAAAAACGTTTTCTTAAAACTTTAACACCGGACACATGTTCATATGAACTTTTTCTCTTAGAATATCATAGGACCAATAGTTGTTATGCACATAGGTCCGCAGCCGCTTTAATTTTGAGATACAAGGTGTTGCAAATAAAAAAAAAAACGTTTTCTCCTTAATATTTTTGAGACCGCTTTAGATATCATTTTGAATTATAGTAGGTACTAACTAGACATAAGAACACATCATGAAAAAGATTTGCTCTACTTCTACCAGTGGCGTCTGAGCTAACATGTATTTTGACATTTTAACGAAATAATTCATACGCCACTAATTTTTTTAAAGTAAATATTAATTTTAAAATTGCGCCTTATCACTTAGCAAAAATTGGCTCCAGATTTTCTTCGTGTGAGCAACGGTTTGCGATTAAAAAATTAAATGGCATTTATTTGCATATTGCCATGCCCATATCAGAGCTTGATAAAATTGCATTTATCTCCTAACCAAAGCAGAAATCAAACAATTATCAAAAGGTGCATTAGACATTAAACTGCCTACATAACTATGTTTTCAAAAGAGAAAACGGCAATGGTGTACATATTTTTTCTTCCGCTTAAAAATTGTAACTCTCAAAAATAAAGAGGTTGTGGACCTATGTTGATAGGAACTATTTATCCTATTTTTCGGTAAGGAATCACCACACGAGCCATGGGACATGTTTTTTGAAACACCCTGCATAAATAGTACAGTTAATAAACAAGATACAAATAATATGGGCGCGAGAAAATAATTACATAATTCATGAATCACATGCCCAGACAAGGCAGAAAGTAAACTGTTTGGCTGGATTTCTTGAAAAATTGGAATATTTCTCATAATCTAAATATTTTTTTTTATGATAAAATGGTTTCCAGCAGTGCCTTGCTCGATCACAAAAAACTCCTGCTACGGTGCACTGAAACTTACTTTTTATCAAAAAGTAATAGCGTTTTTCAGTTATATTTCCGTGGATGTACATATTCAGGTTGGTTCAAACAGCACCGCCTCTTTAAGATCTTATTAAGTAGTAGTTTTCACCCTGTGTATAGGATAGTTATTGAGCTGACCTAATTTAGGAACCCTGAACTTGATCTGTTTCAAGTTTCAGCTAAATCAATATAGAGTAGAAGAGGTTGAAAATTTAGCAGAAAAAATCCCATGATTGACTAATTTTCAGTATTGTGCCAATATAAAATTCACATTATGGTGAATCCATTGTGATAACAGTGATATAAAATATTTAATAACGTTTACTTTCGAAAAAATATCATGCATTATTTCAATTTATGGGGCTGAAATCGTTGTGCTTATAGGACGACCCGACCAAAACGTACGTCACCACTGTATTTTAAACCCTAGTTAACAATTTTTAAGGAACCGGATTTTTATGTAAGAAAATAAACAAGCAAAAATGGCAAAATTAACAAACATTTCAGATGGTTCAAGTTTTTTCAACAACCTAGCGAAAACAATTATCAGAGAAAAATCCACTTTTAACGTCTCAGGAAAACTGATAAAAATAAATATACAGGGTGTTTCATAAAAGCAAGCTAATACTTGAGGGTCGTAATCCTTGGGTGAGTTCAAGAAAAAACAACTCATTTTAAAATACGTCCGAAACCGCTGAATTTTTGAGATACAGTGTGTTAATATATCAAAAAATAAAGACGCCACTGTCTTTTTCCTTTTTAGTAGCACACTTATGTAGAAAGTTCAATGTCTAATGCAAAGTACCTTTTGATATTTTTTTGATTTCACCCTCGTTTAAGAGATAAATGCAATTTGATCCAACTCTGATACCGATATGCAAATAAACGCCATTTATTTTTTAATCGAAATCCGTTTGTCACACGAAAAAGAGTTTTGGGACCATTCTTTCTCAGTGATAACGCGCAATTATGAAAATATTTGTTTTGAAAAAACAGTGGTGTATCAATTTTTTGCACGGGCGCCACTAATAGAATAGAAGTAGACCAAATCTCTTTTACGAAATCAATGTATTTTGATGCCTAGTTTGTATAGTGTTTAGCCAACTCGGCTTATAGGCGGCATCTACTTTATAAAACATGAGCGCACTTTCAAGAACAACAAAGTTAGTTCAGGTTATCAATCAACACGTCAACCGAGCAAAATCTCAAATAAACACTCAGTAAACTTTACAAGAACGAGAATTCAAGATTAATTATTTTCAATATTTGAATGAAGCTAATGAAGAAAATACGCGGTACCGCACTGTCAGTCGCGTAAAAATCAAACGACTTCCAATTTCTCTGTAATAAGCAACCCTTTGTACACTTTAAATTTCAGCACTGACCAATCAAATGCGCTAGGCTTATAATTCCACCCACAAATTTCGTGAGAGACTAATAAAATCCACGTTGACTCTCTTACGAAAAGCCGTCAATAAGACTTCTGCTTCTTATTTCAATGCAAGGTGCTAGTAAATTGATCGTGCCCCAATTTCCTCGCCATTTCAATTAACTTCGTACAAACCATACCTACTAAAATTCAAAATATCATCTAAGACAGTCTCAACCTTACCAAGGGAAGCTAGTTTTTTTTTTTCAAATTTTCAACCCTGTATTTCAGCTTTTTTTCTTAAAATCATCCAATCATTAGGATTCTCAAGTATAAGATAAAATAAGGGTAAACACCCTGTTTGTATCTGTGACGCAGCCACTTTTTTTAAACTAGTTGATACTTGTAGGTACTGGGACAACGAAAATCCTCACTTGTTTTGGAAACATTTTTCAAATAAAGATAATAGGCCTGATATTGCAGATAACTTAACTGGCGAACTGTATCTACACATATTGGACGATGTAGTATGCCCACTTATTATGCATCCAATAGGATGAAGCGCCTTTACATTATGCATTGCAGGTACGAGAATCGTTCAATTAAAGATTTCCCGGAAAATGGTTCGGTAGGAGAGGTGCTCTAAAATGGCCAGCGAGTTCTCCAGATACGACTCCCCTTGATTTATTATTCTGCTTTTCCTTTAAAGTGGTATTTCACAGATCCCCGCCAGAAGAGCTTATAAATAGGAATAATAATAAATAGATCAGAGTTCACTTTTTTTTTAACCTTGGTTAGATTAGGATTTTCACGGCACTTAAAATGATATATCACAATTAATTTTAAACAACTAGTAGTATTAGTATAAGTAATTGAGGGACAAAGACAAAATTATGTCGTACTCGATTTAAATCGATATCTATATTGAAGTATTTTTCGTTTAGGTTAGCTTTGAAATTAAGACTATACTATAAAGAAACCGTGTTTTTAATTCACGATTAAACAGATACTCACTCTAAGAACCCAGGTTTGTGCTTGCTTTCTATGTAATCACCAAATTGGATTTGACATTGGATACCAGCAAACTCGCAAGCTTTATCTTGGGTAATAGGATGTGTTCCATTTAAGATTGCGTCTCTAGCTTGGACGTAAAGCAGATTTAATTGGACGGGGTCCCTAGAGTCAATATTTTGGTCAGAAAAGAAAAACTTTCTTCTGAGAAGAACGGTTTCATTTTCGTCAATGCCCTGCTCACGAAGAGTTTTTGATGGATCTAGCCAGTTAACCTAAATAATATGAAAAGTTTTACAATATTAAAAAACAGGCACAGCAGTTTAAAAGCAAACAATAGTACCTCATCATCTGTATGCAGCTTTTTTCTAAGTAGCGTCATCCTATTATCTCTTTCACGTTCTTCTTTTTTCCTTTTTAATGTTAAGGTTCCGTAATTCCTATTCTCGATATTTTCTTGGTTCTCCAATTCTTCAAGTACCAAAGAGTATTCGTCATGGTTGGTAATACCTAGTTTTGTGCATATTACCACCATCAGATTAGCTACGATTTGGGAGTCATCGACCAACATCGTTTTTACAGCACCTAACAAATCAAATCAATCAATGGTATTAACCAGGTAATGAGTGCAATTTACTACAGCACTGGGTGGAGTTATTACTAAATCCGATGCAAGCGCTTACGGTTCGAATCATAGTTGTAAATTTTGAGTTTTTTTGGAAATCAGCGGTGACTGCTATTTTAAAAAGTTATCAGATAATGGAATGTGGGATTTCGAATGTTTTCGATTGTACCCGTTATATGCAATATTGAATCACTGATAGCGAGTGATCTTTAACCGCGACAGTTATATCATCACATATCTTTAGAAGGAAATACAGTTTTGACATTTGAAAGGGAATGAGGTTAGATTTTAAGTTTTTGCGAGTTGGGCTGAAAAAAGTGTCTCAAGTTTGACAAAATAGAGCAATCGAGATAATATGATGTAGGTTTCTTATTATAACTTAGACTCCGACGACCCTCACTACAGCAGCTATATTCAAATATCTTTATTTATATGTTCCGTTCTTACAATAACAAATTAGGATTCCACTAGTTATATTATTGCCCATGAGCGGTGCCAGTAGAAATTTGCATAAAGCTTATACATGGCCCAATACCTACCAGGAAACGCCAAAATGCGTTTTCCTGCATTAGCTAAATTGGCATTTAAAATCGGTTAATGGTATGTTTTTTAGTTCTACAGCACTTTAGCAAGAAAAAAGTGTTTGAATTATTTTGTAATTAATAAAAAAAAAATTAAAATCAAGATTATTAGTATAACGTCGGTAAATAACGACTTCAATAATGAAATCACATTCAAATTAATATACATCGTTTATACGCTATCCTTAATTGACATTCTTAACAAAACAGAAACACGATGATAACAATTTCCGTCTGGTGTTGGTCCTAGAATATATCGATTATTAATTGGTTAATTGGTTGGCTTTCGCGGCCAGTTGATGAACTGGTGTAGTCCTGATTCGGGTTTAAAGGCCGTCGTCGGTTGGAATTGCTTCCTAACGTTTCGCTAGCACGAGTGGCGAGCTTCTTTAGAGGTCCTTCCATCTCCGGTGCTGGAAGTCACGTGCTAGCGAAACGTTAGGAAGAAATTCCAACCGACGACGGCCTTTAAACCCGAACCAGTGTATCGATTATTAATTGAAATTGACTAAATTGTATTTGTCGAAGTCGCCAGTCAATATGCTGTCGCACTAGCGATAGGATCATCTGGTAAATTCCCAATACTATAGTAGTGATGTTGAAAGTAGTATTTTGAAGCTAGAATAAGGTTGGGAAATATCATGTTATTTATATAAATATCAAAATATCCGATATATGTCTAATTTTAATATTTTTTTAAAAATTATCCTATGAATACTATTTCCATTTGTACAATTGGATTGCTAGATATAACTTCTTGAAATCACGTAAATAAACACGCCTATTGATAATAGTTTACGCTCTACGTAAATTATACATACGTTTTGTTGCCAATATTTTCCATTTTTTAACATATATTTAATTAATTCTTTAATTTTTTATAAATATCATGATATAATTATATATCAGAACATACATTATCGTGATATAATATATCAACAATCAGGTATTAAGGCTTTTAAATATGTGCGAAAAATTTAACTTATTCCTGAGCTAATTTTAAGCATTAAAGTTCATTATACACACATTTGTCCAATAATAATCTTAGTTTCTGATTTTATAATTTTTTCCCATTTCTAAATCATAAATAGGCAAAATTCGGTATATGGAACAATTTTTTAATCTGTCACAAAACAAATTTATTGTTATGTGAACTAATCTAGAGAGTGATACTTTTTTCGGGGTTATGTTTTTTTATCTCCTGAGCTTGGCTCTAAAAGTCGACAGTTCTTGCAAAAAAGTCGTGAAATACCCGGAAAAAAGTATCACTTTGTAGATTATTTCCCGTAATAATTAATTTGTTTCGAGGGACATTGAAAAATTGTTGCGTGTGCGAAATTCTACTTAAGTGTCTTTAAAAAACAAAAAATATAAATTTAAAAAAGTGGAAAAAGTTATAAACTTTAATACCATGTATCTTATTAACGTATTATTGAATAAATGTTTATATGAACTTTTATTGGCTTTATTGAAGACACCTTGTATATATATCATGCCAATCTTATTAGTAAATACGTACCATCAAGCATCTTTACTCTTAAAGTCCTTAATTTCTTTCTGTATTCGATAGTATCGCCATTTCTTAAAATATAGTATTCCAAATTTCTAGCCGGTTCTAGCCACACTCCAATTTTGCTGTCTTCGTCAGTAAGAAAAAGGCCAAATTCGCTAGCTGAAAGGTAAAAAGATAATAACAAAATGTTACTCTTCAAAATAACGCAAGTTGCATACTTTAATTATTTTTTAATTTTAATAATTTTTTACTGGAATTTATCAGTACGATAATATTTTCTGAAAAAACTCTAAGTATAGGACAATATGAACACTGTAAAAAATAAGATTTTTCAATTTTTTACGAAAATGGGTATACGTAGAGGCTGTAGTAATTATAGACCAATGTGTTTGATAACAACTAAGTTTAAAATCTATAAACTAATTCTAGAAAAAGGACACCGAATATCAATAGATAACAAAATGGAAATGAATTGATTCTTATGCGATTATTTATAAAAATAGTATTTAGTATACAGGGTGTCCTAACTCTATTTATACACGAACTATCTTCTTCCCTGTTCATGATATAAAAAAGCTTTAAGAGAAATAGTTCTTGGTTTAAAGAACTACTTTTACTGGGAGTACATTTAAGTATACAGGTCGCCTCAAAAGTATATATTCTAATACCAACTTTACTTTTTTAAATAGAACACTCTATATTTTATGTCAAATATTGCTTCTTTAATCAATTCTCTATCAAAAATCTAAACTATGTTCTATGCCCAATTTCGAGATAATGACAAATACAATTTTGTGATGTGTTTATTAATAATTAAAATATATTTAAAATGAACATAAAATAAAAAATAACAATGGTCTTATAAGAGGTGCTCAAAATGACGACCATGTTCGGTTTGACATATCTGGTATCTTCTGAGGAGTTCCTGGATTCCCAATCCAATGTCTGCCATAATTATTATGTAAAAAACCTGATGCAATCCGGGAGTTATGTGGCGAAGTACCATCTAGTTGAAGCCAGATATTAAAAAATCGTTTATGGGAACTTCTTCCAAAAGCGTAGGTAAGACCTCGTTTAAAAAATTTAAATACCTTTAACTTTTAATGTACCTTCATAAAATGTGGTCCAATAATCGTCCATTAAAGAGAGCCCAAGAATTATTTCTCTTGATAAATTTTTTATACTTATCATGACCAGGGAAGAATATATTTCGTGTATAAAGAGTTGGGACACCCTGTACACTAGAGAGACAAGTAATATAGAATTGCGTACAAAAAATCAAAACACTGTGGAAATTACAAACTTACATATTATTATATTAACTAGGAGATATGCGTAGTATGTTGCTGTTCTTAAAACTTCGGCGATTCTTACGTTTGAAATTGAATTTATACTTAGTACTTTTTGTTTTGTTATTAAATTGCCAAAAAATATAGGAATTTATTTAGATTACACTTTTGATTTATTGTACATTTTACAAGTTCAATATAGGTCCAGCCTCACACAGTTCTTATATAAGACAAACTGAACATGTTAAATTTAGCTGTATCGTCGTTGATATTGCAATACGTTGCATGTCAAAACTTAGTAATTATTCAGAAGAGCAAAAAAAACCTTGCTATCTCATTTTCTCACACCGTAGAAACATGAAAAAACATCATATTATGCTATATTGTCCCATAAACATTAATATATTTAAAAATAATTGCATGTTTATATAATTACTGTGATATAGAACTTATTGCAATTTAATATTGGTTACCATTTATTGACATAAGACGAATAGAAATCAAATTAAAATGAATAATAGTTCTAGTTAGGTAGGTACTAATTTATTCAAAAGTCCTTACATAATATTACCGGCAAAAAACTCTAAACGATCAAATACCTCCGCTGTTTTCAGGGTCTACTAGTTTAATATGTCTACATCCCCCATTTGAGCTACTTTTATGCGTAAGATTATTATGACAATCATGATAATCAAGTTTAATAACTGATTTTAATTCCTGAGTGGTTAACTACATTTGATTTTCTAGATATTCTTTTGGGGAGCTGCTTCCATGGATCTGAAAACTTCATTTGTATTTAATTTCTCTATGGTACATACTGAAGTCCACGAATATCAGTCAGGCAGGGATCTCCTTTATTATTTCCAGGTCGATTGCTTGCCATATACCATTGTTACATTAAATTTTAAAAAGTCACTATATTTTAGAGACACACACGACCTTATAGGGAATTGGATTTCCTCTTGCTGATTTAATTATTTTTAGATAATCTGCGGGTACGGATATCTCTCTTTCTCCACAACTTTCTCTCTATTACGCTATGTATTGAGAACGCTTTGGCACATCTTGTATCACCTACCTCCGATTTGGAATTATCTAGAACCCATAATCTTACAGACTTTTCTCCTAGCCCGAATGTTGCCCGAAACATATTTTTACAAACGTGCTTCTTTATTGTTTCGTTCTCATTTTTCAGAGCCAAGTAATACTTTAAGGAAGTAGTCTTGCGTGATTCTTCTACAACACTCTTTCGTTTTCTATGTTTCGGTCGAACAAAGGAAACAAGACTTGATATGTAACATTTCTTCGTTATCCTTTTCAAATCCTTCATAAACAGCCCCCCTCAGTCTAGCTTGAGGATTATTTGCCCTCTTCCACTGTGAAGCTACACCTTGCCCCTTGCTTCATCGCTTTCCTTTTCTTCCATCTTCTATACCATTTTGATTAATTTCTTCTCCCTACTTCTCTATCTGATTCTATATTGTCTCATCTTCTTGGGATGGACTCGAGGTCACTATCGCTTTCTGGAAAGGGTTCCACTTCACCACTTAGAGCACCATCATAATAAATAGCCGATGATGACTTTGCTTGCACTGATTCTAATATTGTCTGGTAATTTTCCGTTTGCTCGTTCTAAATATTGTCATCACCTAGTATTATAATATAATTTATAGGTAACTCGGGCGCTAACATCATAATTGTGTCGTCGGCCTTTCCAAGTGAACTGTTACTGACACTTCTATTCAAATTGCAAGAATCTTGTTTGAGATTTGTATATTCGTTAGGCCAACAGCGCCTTGCAGTTCTGCATTAGCACTGTTGTTATAATCTATACGTTATTTGCTAGTGTCACCGATTTTAAGCAAAATCGATTTAACGATGATGAAGACTCGCTACTTCCACTTTTTCCTATACTGCGCACTCCTGTAGATAAACATTCAACTGGTGGTTCATGCCTTTTGGAACATTCCTTTAGAGCTAAGTCTACCATTAACCTTTCTCTATTCATATTTTACCATGAAATTAGAAAAACGAAACAAAATGCAATGAGTCGTATGTCAGAAATAATTGGTTACAAGGTGGTATTGGGCATACGACATTTTTGATATCGAAAAAAAATAAAGTAAGATAAAATTGCATTCAAATGAATTCTCTGTATCAATATTCTCTATTAATATAACCAGAAGGTAGCATCAAACAGTTCTAATGCACCCGCAGTACCGTAAAATAAAACAATTTGCCTTTAAGGTTAGAGTTATAAAGATAATTGGTAGCTGAGCAAAATCAACATAATTCAATCAATCTTATAAATATGTTATTATCTATCAACTAATCTGAACTGACCGGACTTAGCAAATAAATATATAACACGAAACTGTAATATTATCAGTAAACACTCACTATTCTTAAACGTGGCTTATTGCAATACCCAGTAAACGTGGTGCTGTCCCATAGCATGACTTTTGTATACCACATACGACTTATTGAAATATAACAACACAACGATCTAGTGACATACGACGAATTTCTATATGAGCTAATATCAGCTTCCTGATTGGTCCTTTACATACTACCTTTTGTTAGGTCACAGAGACAGGTTAGTTGATTCTGTGACAATCGACATATTGCAGTATCAACGACGATACGCAGATATTGTAAAAACTATTATACAACATGAATATATGAATTATAAGTATTAACACAATTATCTTTTTCTACAAACGTGTTAAAAATTGACCTTTTAACCCTTTCTATAGCCTTAAAAATGTTACTTTAAGGCACTCGTGCCTTAAAATACCTACTTAAGGCACTGTGTTAAAAGTAAAATGTCAATATTTTCAAAAAAAAGTCAAAAAACATTTCTGTTTTATTTATTTACACGTATATTAATAGTACAATTTGAAAAATGAATTCCTTCCTCAGTTCTGCTGTTCTTCGCGGTTGAGGAGGATTAAACAGAAACAGCAGCATGTCCAGTTAATGTTGAATCATCATCGGCTGATGTCGTTTGTACTGTAAGCAATTTTCGAGCAATACAATTTTTATTTTGCAAGAAATCCACGATGTACCCTTCCGCAACGGTTGAGAATTTCCATCCCCCATGCCGCTTAATTGTCGTCAAATTTGCTCCAGCATCAGCAAGTAAGCTCGCAGAGGAACGGCGAAAGCAATGTTCCGTATAGAGTATTGAATTTGGAAGTTGCAGAAATCTTGCTATAGCAGCAGGAAATTTTCCGAACGTATTAATTCCGACCGGATTTCTAGTAAATTTACCTTTTACATATTTTAAGAAGAGCCGCTGATGTACGGCATCTGCTGGACGAAAATCAGTATATTTTCGATAAAAATCCAAATAAAATTTTTCAACGATAGTGAAATTTCGTGGTACCTTGGTTTTGGTATCTAATATTTTAATAACTAATGAAGTCTCCATATCTTCCACGTTGTCAAGAGTTAACTGACAAAGCTCCTCCCTGCGGCAGGCACCAAATACTCCTACAATCGTAGCTACTTTCATCAGAAGGTACTCATCATCCGGTGCGCACTTCAGAAACTGTTCAATTTGGTCTCTAGTAAAAATTTTTGATTTCTTGGCCTGGTAACCCTCTCCTTGACGTTTCAAGTAGGCAATCAATTTAAAATGTTTGCTGATATCTACGTCGTTATTTACACGTAGCATAACCTTGATCATTGAATAATGGGACCAAAGAGAAGATGACTTCCATACCTTTGCCTTTTCCTCAAAATAGGCCAGGAATATGTTTTCGGAATACTTTCCAGAAACGCCTTTTGTTTTCACACCACTTTATAAATTTATTATGAGCAATCTCATATTGAATTCTTGATTTTGGTGGCAGTAAATCCAAGGTAGCTCTGTTAGTAGCTTCTTCGATGTCTTTAAGTGGATCGATTTCTTGTATTTCTTGCATTTTTGGCAAATCACAACAGCCAGCGCTAGCGTTTTAATAAAACTCACAGGAACTTTTTAAATTTTCAATTTTTCTGTAAACAAATCAGCCAACAATGATGGTTGCTAGGTATTATTGACAAATGTGAACTAATTTAATATAAATATACGATGACATTAGAAACTACCCGGATGTAAGAGATTCTTAAACATTTAATTTTCAATTATTGTATGCTTTTTATTGCCGTTTGTAGAAAAAATATTGTATGATATTTGTGTTAAAAGTATTTTTAACACTTATATCATAAATAACTATTATGAATCTTAAAGAATATTTGAATTTATTTTTAATAATCCGAAGCTTGATGATTTCAATACTTTTTTGATATACTATTTATAAATGGTTAATTAAAAGTACTGTTGACTCCGTTGTCCTAATTGTTAGTTGGAAAGTTACACCGGTCCTTAATTTAAAACTTTTTCATGAATCTACTTTCAAATATACATTAGCAAGTAGGTAATGGAAATAGTATAATTTGAAGCAAAGCCGAAAGCTACTTTGAAATAAAATAAGAAAAGGTCATTAATACTTAAGGAAGGGGCGGAATACTAGAGGACAATAAATAGAATAAATCAATGCTCATAGTATATGGGCAAACAAAAAGAAATATCACGAGAGTATATATATTAGATAAATATCAAGAAATGTAAAAAGATAATTATGAATAAAACTGATTATGGGGATAACTGAACAATTGGGAGCCAAACAAGGGAAAATTATAATCAACATCGCACGCGTCAGGATGGATCAAGACAAAATAGTAAAAGAGAGATACTACAAAGATATGAACAAGAAAGAGAGGCATAAAGAGGGACATGTGGATAGATGGATTAAAAAGAAGAGAGGGATGATAGCTGAGCAGATTAGCGGAGGAATGGCACAAAACCAAAAGGCCTGGATATACAATGTGTAAACAAGAATGCACATTAAAGAATATATAGAATAACAACTGTTTAAAGCTTACGATAATTACAATGTTGTATGTCTGATACGTACTTACAATATATTTAAAAGCTTTGATTTCAACCTTTAAGATGACCGCAATTTATTTTCGAACTTTTTGCATAAGTGATTTCCGTCATATTTTTCGTCATAGATCGTCTGCCCCCGGCTACTGGGTAATTTTTTTTGGGACACACTATAAACTGCGAGCCAAATCTTAATACCCTCTTTCATAAATCTGAATAACTTTCCAATTTTTTAACCGATATTAATAATTTTTGAAAATAAAATGGAGCGACAGGTGTACGTAGAACATTATTATACTCGTAGAAATTCAAAATGTGTAACGCAAATACAAAAGTTAATGGTTTTATTTAGAGATTATTTCACGACAAATAAAACGCATCTACAAAAGTTTAATTATTTTGTTACTGGCATAGTTTATTTTTTTTACATCTTTAACTAAAAATACTATTATTTTATAGGTCATTTTCAAGCAAATTTCGGTGTCAAAATTAATCACTCTGTTTAAAAAAAACACAAAGCATTGTTACATTTTTTGAGAAAAAAAAACAATTATTTATTTATATTATTATATAGTAATCATAAGAACGTTAAAAAAATATCGCAAATTATATCTTAACAAAATAATCTTTTGCAGTGTTTCACAAAAGGTGTATTATTTTTGTTCGTCTCCATGACAAAGTTTTACCTAAAAAAGAGCATACAATGGTCCATAATTATTAAATTCGAACAAAAAATAAAATGGATTTAACTTTAATTTGGTATACAGTTTATTGTTGTTAGAAATATTGAAAATTTATAAATATAAAGGTTCTAGGATAAACCAAAGTGCACATTTTAAAAATATTTTTAGATGCGCCAAAAAAGCGGGGTACGCCCATTTCATTTTATCTCATTCAGCATAAAATTTTACATATGATACACTATTGTTTTTTTGGCGATTTATACGACCTTGCCATATAATTCAATTTCTTCTAAAAATTTCGGATAACACCATATCAAAAAAATAATTTTAAAATATTATTAATGTAAACTAAAAAATAAAGTTTTATGTATTCATAAACCTTATAGTCATCTGGAAATATTCTGTTGAAACACAATATCAATCTATACAGCTTTTTTTAATCGGTACAAATGTAGCAATATTTAAATAAATATTACTCGATTTCTCAAATGGACCCCTGTATATTATTACGTCACTTTACAGATAATTTAAACATCTCTAAATATTCAATTATAATAAATAAATGCTCTAAACGCAACGTTCTTTTATTATTTCATGTTTTATTTAAATAAGTTGGCCATGAGTTGAAAAAAAATCAACAATTCGTACAGTCATAACGAATTTAGATTTCTGACATATTTTGTCTAACAACTTTATGGTGTTTTAAAAAAAAATATTGATCAAAAATTGTTTTTTGTTGAAAGGCTATGAATTCTTCTACAGTTTATTAGTTGACATGGTTTTCATACTAGGCGCAAGTGACAGAAACTGTCTACTTGCCACAAGGCCTTATTGGGGAACGTATCCTGAGAAGGCAACCAAGAAAAGAGGTATTTGATGAATTAATGGATCGTTTTTCTCGGACGGGAAAAGTAGAGTATGAAAAAACTGTAAGAACTAAAACTGTTAATAAAGAACAATATAAATTAACCGTGCTGCTGAGAGTAACTAAAAATCCTCATATCTCCCAAAGAATAATTTCCAATGAAACAGATATAAAACGTTAGGCCGTCCAAAATATTTTGAGTAAAAATAAAATGCGTCCATACTACAATCAACTGATGCAAGGGCCAAACCACCAGAACTATGGAGTTAGAGTTACTTTCTGTGAATATGCGCAACAGAAATTCCGTAAGACAGGTATTTTTCAATTATGTATTGTTCGTTGACGAAGCTACGTTCTATAAGAATGGAAATGTCAATAGGCATAATTTCCATTATTAAGCAACCACCAACCCACACAACTTACAGTCAAACGAGATGGTCACTGAATGCCTGGGATAGCATAGTTGGAAATTATGTCATTGGCCCTTATTTTTTGAAGGACGAGTAACGGGGCAAGTCTATTTGGATTTTTTGCAAAATTAGTTACGCCTGTTAAATGATTTGCATTATTTTGTGAAAGAATGTGGTATTTACATGATGGAACTCCAGTCCAACCATAGGGCAGTAATCCATGAACATTTATACAATGAGTTTCCTAATAGATGGATAGGTATAGGTGGATCATTTCAATGACCACCTCGATCTCCAGACTTAACAAAAATGGAGTTCTTTTTGTGGGGATATATTAAAGGTGAAGTGTATAAACCACAAAAGAGGATATGAAGACCAGCATCACACCAGTTTTTCGGAATATCAATAACAATGTATTAGATGAAGGTAGTAGATCATTATAAGAACGCGTAGAGACCTTTTTAGATGTTAATTGAGGTCATATAATAAATATTAAAAGAACGTTGCGTTTTAAAGCATCTTTCATAATTGCATATTTAAATAGGTTGAAATTATCTGTAAAGTGATGGAATAATATAGAAGGGGGTTCGTTTGACAAAATCGAGCAATATTTATTTAAATGCATTTGTACTGATTTTAAAAAACACCCTGTACGAGATTTTGATGTAGTGTTTCAACAGAATATTTCCAGATAGCTTATAAGGTTTATGAATACATAAAATTTTATTTCTTAGTTTACATTAGCAATATTGTAAAATTATTTTTTCGATATGACGCTTTCCCAGAAAATTTGAGGAAAAATTGAATAATCTGGCAACGTCGTATAAATATAATCCCAAATGCAAAATTTTATGCCGAACTCGATGAGATAAAAAGAAATGGGTGGTACTATTTAAAAAAAAATACTTTTATGATGTTCGCTGGTATATTGGACTTCCTGGCACGTGCCACGGCCACCCTGTACGTCCTCGTATAATTTAAGCTACACCTATTATACCAAAAACAATAAATTTTGAATTCCACATAGTAAAAGGAAACAACATATCCTATTTATTTTTTCTAACTTCTATTGAAAGTAATGCCCTCAGGGTCTTTCTGTGTATATGTGTATTTTTGAAAATCAAACACAATAAATTGTAAAATAGGCAATATTAATAGTTTACGGTTTCCTACTTACGTTGACCTTTAGCTTCCGCACATTTTTCTCGAATAAGTCTGCAGGCATCGTGTACGGTCGTGGATGGATCAAAAACAATCGTCTTCGTAACGTTGCTATCAACGATGTTGATTCGTAGTGAGAGGGACATGGTGAATTACTATGTTGAATTTTTCTGCAAATTAAAAATATGGTTAAAATCAATTTTTTCTTATCATGCCTTTATTTTATTTGCTCATTTCTGCCCATAAAAATTATATTAATAACCGGATACCGGTTTTCCTTGCGTAAAAGTACCTAAATGATAATTTCTCGCTAAGCACGTCGTCGTCGGTGTATATCGTAAATAATATATTTGTTTTAGTAAGATGTACTCTTTAACTATGAACTACGCCAATGTAGCACTAAGCAGGGATGCTGTGTTACCAAGCAACGGGTCGTGCGGCGTCGTCGGTCGTGCCGGCGTCCGTCGCGGCGCCGTTTCGGCGTCTCTCGGCTGACCCGACGCCCCGCAAGTGCAATCGATAGACTGACGAAGAAGACAGAGGGTAGTATAATACACGTGGTTCAACGGAATACATGGATAAAATGAACTAATTATAACTTACTAATTGCATAACCGGAAATAATAAGAATAACTTCCATTTCTATGTACAAGTTCTTAAAAATTTAAATCTCTAGAAACAATTACATATGAAAATATGAGTACTTTAAATATATATTCAATTAACAGGAAAAGAACTTAAATAGATAAAAAAATTGAAGGAAGTAAAAGCTCAAAGAAATAAGAATCAACAAAAACAAAGAAAATACACAGTAATGCAGACAAAATATAACCTGACTTATTTTATGAGATTCTCATGCTGACTATACGCAAATATGAACTACGGAAAAATAAAACATGCACTGCTTTGAGCTAAAAGTTACAGCTTTACGTTTTTACGTTAAACATTTCTTCGCGAAGTGACGTCATGAATTAATTCACAGTGTAAAACCAGTATATTATAATTATAATCATTACCTTTGCTTTTTAGTGCAATTACATGTACCTATACATTTATATAGAAGCATTGCCAAAGTACAAAGAGTAAATTACAACGATATTTTTAACTATATATAGAGGGTCGTTGGTATGTATGGAAACGGTCGATTATTTCTTAAAGTAAAACAGCTAACAAAAAATATTCAACAAAAAAGTTTTTTGGTTTTGTAAAATCTATCAGAATTATTAAAAAAAGATAAGTACCTATACGGGATGAGTCAGAAAGCCGTAGAGAAATAAAGTTACTTTTTTTTTAATGGAACACCCTATATCTTAGAATATTTTTGGATTTTATATAAAATTACAGTTATTTCTTAATTAATGCATTATAGGTCTAAACTTAATAGCTTCCTAGATATCGACTTTTGAAAAATGACATTTTTTAACTTTGATAGCTTCTAGCTTTCTAACGGTATGCCATAGAGCAAAACGGCTTACATGCCCCTATCTTACTTTTTTATTATCTTCCCAAAAATGCCAACTTCCGGTTTCACCGGAAGTACTATATTTCCGGCTTTTGAACTACATCCGGTTTAACCGGAAGTTTACACATTTAGAAAGATAGTTAAAAACTAAGATAGGGACATGTAAGCCGTTTTACTCTAAGACGTACCGTTAGAAAGCTAGAAGCTGTCAAAATTCAAAAATGTCAGTTTTCAAAAGTCGATATCTCGGAAACTATTAGGTTTAGGCTTATAATGCACTTAATAAAAATTAATAGTAATTTTATGCAAAAACAAAAAATATTAAAGATATAGATATATAAAAAAAAAAGTAACTTTGTTTTTCTACGGCTTTCTGACTCATCCTGTATACTTAATTTTTTAAAATGCTAATAGACTATAAAAAACCCTAAAACTTTTATCTGGAACATTTTTTGCTAGCTATTGCACTTTAAGAAATAATCAACCGTTTCCATACATACCAACGACCCTGCATATAGGTATATTCCTCGCAAATTGGTCAGTTGCAAAGAAAAATAGATACAAATCTTTAAACGTTAATTTAACTAGAAGCAATCAGTTCTGGTTAGTTAGTAGTCAAGCTATTTATTTACACTGTCTAACACGGATAAATTCGACTCCTTAATTTTATTTATTAGGACTTCATTAACCAAATCTTAATTCAAGCAAGTCAATTGAAAAAACAATTTAAAATTGATAAGCTAATACATAGTATCAATAGGAATCAGCAATAACATTAATAATCCCCAAATGTAATTTAGAAATGTTTTCTTGTAGAAAACAATAACTAATGGTTTTAATGCTATTGCAAATTTTTTTTTAGGTAGGTTCTTCGGTAAGGTATTTTCTTTGATAATGGATTGGTACAGGTGAGCTCGTGCCCCGAGATCTGCCGCGGGCCCATGACTAAAATTATTCTTTCTCTCTCTCTTTACCTAAGTAGAATCGACAATTATAGTTTTGTCATTATGTATGTAAATATAACAAACATCTTTTTTCCACTAATAACTACAAAAACAGTCATAATTGTTTTTTCTACAACTAACTTGAGAAATCGCCATTATTTACTTCATTTCTCTACCTAGGGAAATAACGATAATAAATAATAACCTAGCTAAATAATAAAAAAATTTTGTGTAATGAGGTTAAGTTACACAATATTCTACCATTCTCAGTGTTTCTTTAACATATTATTGGGTGTGAGGCTTGACTAACCAGCTTAAATAGAGAAATTCCGGAATATATTCAATAAAACAGAAATTTTCATCATAATTTGTAGCATATTTTAAAAGGAAACTGTCGTATTAAAAATGTCAACACGTCTATTTTCTACAAACTGACATTTAAAATCGAATTTCTTTTATATTTTAGTTTGACAAGTAAGATCCCAGGCTATTTGATTTTCAAAATATTTTAAATATTAGGCGGAAATCGCTTATATAAAGATCTAAATGAATTAAATATGTAATATTTTAGTGTTAGTAGTAGAAAAAAATCTATATAGCTACACCTCAGTTGGCAAAGCTGTTATACCTCGCACATTATCACTTGTTATATAATAGCTCACTTCTAAACCTATGTATATAATGTAATATTTCTTTACCTCTGCCTCCATTATTGATCTAGATCTATAATGGAAACAGTTGAACAAATTATCACGTCCGTCAAAGGCAATAGATACTTGAACACGAATTTATACCTTCACGGAGTCTTTATGCAGCCGTGTAAGTCATGGTTGAAGTACTTAGTCCTCCACGTACGTGCGTGAATATGTCAAACCTATCTTGAAATTCTAACGTTAGCGGGTTAGTTGTCCACTCTGGTAATTACCAGTCAGTTTGTTGATGTCAGTTTCAAAGCACATTTTAGGTTACTTCATTGATAAGAAAATTACATAAAAATATTTAAAAATAAATTTATATACCTAATATAATTAATGACTTAAAAATCACAAACAATATTATAATAAAACGTTAGTTAGTTTAGTAGTGCAAAAAATAAAATATTTAGGTTTAGACATCCATTATGGGGCTAGTATAGATTTAATGGTCAAACTATAGGCGCAAAACTATGTTCTAAAAACGAAAATAAAGGTTAATTTCTCAAGGGTTTTAATATTTCGTAATAGTGTACATAGTCCCCTAAATTCTTTGAAAATGCATTTCTTTAATCTTCGTACTTTAGTTATCCCGTTTAATGACTTTAAAGTTTCTTGTATATTATATTATATAGAATATTATATATTTTCTTTTTAGTGGTTATGGACTACCAATCTGAAAATAAAATGTAAATAAACCAAAATGACAAAATTTTTAATACACACCTTCAAAAAACAAAATAAACTAAAAAAGGTGACGATGAGTGTACGATGAGTAAAAAGTTGTGTGCGTGTCTGTGTGTTTTAAGCTTATGGTTCTGGTTGTAACCAAATGACCAGGTGTACCCAGTTATAAAACAAACTTAAAGCGTACAGTTGTTTGACGGAAAATCGTTATTTTAAAGGATTGAGTTAAACTATACAAAAACGCATTAAAAATATATATTTAAAAAACCCTATAAATAACTACAATACCACTGAACAAAATTGCCCCAGAAAGTTGGTTTCTAGCGGATAAAGATTAATTTCGTCACTCATATTTTGGATATTGAGCAATTTAGCCTTTAAATTTCACTGGATATAATAAATATGATGATTGACGAATTAGGATCATTTGACAAAAACAAAGATATTGTACCCAAGTAACTCAATTTCGCTCAATGTATGTATGTAACAAAAAAAAGTTCGTCAATTTTCAAAGAGACTATTGTATCGCCATCGCCATATTTAACTTTAGTAATTTTACTAAACTCTCACTAAAAATGTAAAATTTCGTGGAGAACTATCCAAAAATCTAAAAGTTTGTTGTTTATTCAAGCAGGCTTTAGCGGGTTAAATGATTAATGTAACAGTTTGTAGGCATGGAATTTACATAATGGATCAATAGTAATTTTTGCAGTAAGTAACATAATATCGTAAACAAGCAAATTATACCTACATCCACTCTAAACACAGATTTCCATAGCGTCTAAACTACTGGCGTTTTTAAATATTTTTCAAAGACAAAGTTATAGAGAGGCATTATCAAACATAGTTTTTTTTTGAAAATGTACATTTAGTACAGATCGACAGAAATAAGTAGTATCGATGTTATGGAATCCTGCGCGGAGAGTGGGGCACCCTGTATTTTGTTTCATTCCGATTTTTTTACTCTAGCGTATTGGCAAAAACCAATATACTCTAGTAACGATTTTTATGCTTATTAAGTTTAAGAATCGTCACTGTACTTGGCCAATAAATAGTTTCCTACCTAACTTCATCTAACCTAAAATATTTCGGAGGGAGATTTTCTTTATGAAAAAAAATTCATTAGTGTACCCACACTCTCTGTAACAGAACTGCATATGACTCAACCTTAACTTCATATAACTTAGAAATTATACTTGACCTGGGTTGGGGTGCCTTATAAAAATATATTAATTCACTCTCTCCATAGTATGAAACCACCAATACAGTCAAATGTAAGCCATTTTAAAAATTCATTACTTGATATGCCTTTCACACTTCTAATCGACGTTTATTATTTAAATTAGAAATTGATCGCATTGTAAGAATTTTCTTGGTCCGCATACTTCTGCTTTATCAAAAAAACAAACCAGAAGTATGTGTATGTTTTGTTAAACTCATAACATACGCTGGATAGATAATTCAGGAAGTTTTGTTTTAGACTTGTAGAGCTGTTTGATATTAATATTTTGATAAGATAATATTTTACAATTTTCTATGGGCGTTCTAAAAATATATTTTTTTAAAGTAATTTAGTCACATTCATATCCACATAAAAAAACATGACGAGAACTAACAGAAAATATGTCGCTAAAAGTTACAGAAGATTCTGTAAATGGTGCAGCATAGACATAAAACAGTAAAATTGGGTCTTGTCCAGTGACCGCTCGATGAACCCTTACATTTGCCCTTTTATTATTTTTGATGTTCAATGTTGAACATTCGAATTAAATAAAAACGGTACGATATTGCTTGCGTCTTTTGAAAATGGTCTTATAACATAATATATTTTGGTAATCTCCGACTAAAATTCTTTTTCCTTGCTTTTCATTAAATATAACATTTACAGCATAAATTTGTAATTTTATAGTTTCCTATTATTACCGTGAGTTTTCATATTATACCGTGTGCAACAAATGGGAAATTTCTTTATTATCGGTTTCTCAAAAATTTTTGTATTCGTGATAAAAGCTGGTGCATATTCGATAACCATTTCAGGAGCGCTTAGACTGGCTGCAAGTCAAATAGGATAATATGAAAATTGTTCAAGAGTAAAGTACTCTTATGTCGAAAAACATAGAAACATGTTATTAAGAAAAGTTGTTTAGAATTAAAGTCATAACCTTCTATCAAAAAAAAAAAAAAAAAATTGTTCTGAAAACTTTAAATTAACCCCGTATAATAATTTTCTTATATTTTGGTATAATACCTTTTTATAATAACTACAATTAAATAACTTTTGGACAACTTTCATAAAACTAAAGCAAATTGGTAAAATTTGTTTAGGTTTATATTTTTTTAAATAACCAAAAAGTGCCAAAAACTTCATGTTTGTTGCAAAACAAATATCGATTTTTACAAGTATTCCTAAAAATAAGATTAACACTCTTCTAATACTAATGTACCTACATAGTAAACAACTAAAGACCATAGAAGTCGACGTCGTGTGAAATAATAAAAAAATACAAATATTAATTTAAAGTTTAAAAAAAAAAGGTTTTTTTTGGATAGAAGAGTATGTATGACTTTGTATTTAGAAATATTTTTTAATTCTAAAAAACTTTTTTTAATAACATTTTTCTCTATTTTTCGACATAACGGTACTTTATTCTCGAAGGATTTTCATATTTTTTGCCCTACCTTGTATCCTATTTAACTTGAAGTCATTCTAAGTGCATCTAAAATTGTTATCGGTCATGCGCCATTTTTTATCAAGAATGCAATTTCTTGAGAACCCAATAATAAAGAAGAACTTAATCGACGAAACGAATACAGTTAAAGCTCCCTTAACGGGCAGCTCTAATAAGCGATTATCTCCCTTAAACAGCCAAATTTCTTGGAACCGATTTTAGTTTTATACTTTAACCCATGAAACACATTCCCATAAGCGGGCACTCCTATAAACGTCCACGGGCAACTTTTTCTTTACACAAGACTAGAAAATATCTTCCATAAGCGACCACGAAGCTCCAATAGCCAGGCGGATTAGATGTTAACGTACATTTCAGTTCGGCACTCGGTGATTCCCCTTAAATTTTAGGGGATTTACCGGTTTATTTTTAAGAGTTGTTCTTTGTGGTCCAGCTTCGCCAAAGAATCAGACGTGTGTGTTTCTTAACAATGGTCCCGAAAAATAGAATGTTAACACTGAAAGAGAAACTGGAAGTAGTGAATGTAATTATTGATAAAGAAAAGCTAGTAACTCGGACTATAGCATCGCGATTTCACATAGGAAAGACGCAAGCAGCGATGATAGCAAGAAATAAAGAGGACATCCGACGTTTGTGGCAGTCTGGTGTAAATGTGCACCAAAAAAGAAGTTTTTTCAAAACTAAAGGCTTAAACATCGACAAAGCATGTTTTGCGTGGTTTATAAGTGCTAGAAATCGAAGGATACATGTATCAGGAGGGCTTATTAAAGAAAAGGCAAAAGAAATTGCAGACAAGTTCGGCTACAGAAGTTTTAATGCATCTGATGGATGGCTTCAAAAGTGGCGTAAAAGATACAACGTTAGTTTTCAATGCATTTCCGGCGAAGCAGCTGTTGTAAATCAAGAAACAGTTAATGCATTTATAGAGAAACTTCCTTCTTTGTTGCTCGGGTACCAATGCGAAGATATTTACAATGCCGATGAAAGCGGCCTTTTTTTCCGTGCGCTTCCCGATAAGACACTCGCCTCAAAATCTGAGGTGTTCAGGAGAAAAATTGGCAAAAGAAAGACTAACGGTGTTGTTTTGTTCAAGCATGACTGAGCATAAAGAAAAGCTATTGGTGATTGGAAAATCGGCGCGTCCCAGAGCATTGAAAAACATAAATATTAAAGATTTACCTGCAATGTGGAAATCAAACAAAAAAGCCTGGATGACTCGCGAAATAATGGCTGAATAGTTGAACGAGTTGGATCGAAAAATGGGTATTGAAAATAGGAAAATTCTGTTATTTTTAGACAACGCCGCATCACATCCTCGAGAATTACACCTAAGAAATGCAAAAATGATTTTTTTGCCTCCTTGTATAACCTGTGTTTGCCAGCCACTAGATCAAGGGATCATTCAGAATTTCAAGTTTTATTACCGTAATCAGGTTTAAAATGGATATATTTCGAACTCGCTAGCGCGTTCGAAATATCTATTTTTCGAGACAAAATTAGAAAAACATATTTTATTAAACATGAATTGTGCTAAATCATCATCTGAACTTGCAAAAAAAATTAATGTTTTGGAGGCATTCTACGTTATAAAAACGGCATGGCAAAATTTCGATCCAGCAACAATTCAAAATTGTTTTAGAAAAGTTGGTTTTAGAAAAGCGGATAGGAAGCTTCCCCATTTTGACCCCGAAGATGACTTACCATTGTCTGTCCTTGCGACAATAATAAGGGCTGTTGAAAAGTTGAATGTTGTCAATGACCAAAATCTACACGAATTTATAAACATTGATAAAAACACACCAACAGAAGATGATGATTTCGAAAAAGAAGGTTACTGCATTTAGTCAACATGATGGAAACAACGAGACGGATGACGAAATAGAGGACGTTCAAGAAGAAAAAAATAAAATAAAGAGCTTCGATGAGGCTTTAAATTACATTAAAGAGGTGAAAATTTTTCTAAAGACGACTATGTGGCTTTTGAACAAATCAAGAATCTGGAATGTCATTTCCAGAAGTGCCCTATGGAAGAACAGCAAAGGAAGCTTAAGGGGTCAAGCATTTTAAGATTTTTTCCAAATGCTCCTAAATAACTTTGAATATTTACGCTTGATGTTTTTTACAAGTTTTTGTTTGCATGGCAATTATTACATGCATGTACATATTTGAATAATAAATTTAAATGTTTATTATCAAGTGTTTCATCGGTATGTAATTATTTAATGAAATTTTCTCTTACGCGCGGGCACCTCCATGAAGCGGGCAAAAAAGCGGAAACCCTGACTGTCCGCTTATGGGAGCTTTCAGTTTCACTGTACTTCCTCATTTCCATGTGTCTAAAATTTTTTGGACATGCTGTGTTATTTTGACAACAATATGTCCGCTTTATTTATTAATGTTACTAAAAATTATATAATTAAACCGCACTAGTTTAAGAATTGTGTGCTTGAGAATTTTGCAGCTTATTAGTCAGTAATAATGTACAGGGTGTTTTATTTGAAAAAAATCTACTTTTAGACATTCTTAAGACCAATATTATCCTGTATACCCATTGTTACTAAGATTTGGACACAGCCTCTGGGTATTGTTAAGTAATTTTAATTTAATTTAATGCCTTAGTATCTCACACAATTTTTTTCTCCTATAATAATGCAATCATGGATTTGTTCGAAGCTTCTGCCTATGTGCATCTACCTAATATCTTAAAACTAGAATATATTAATTTGAAGAAATAGTCCATGCTCAAAGTGAGGTTACAGCGTCAATAGGTTTTTGCAATAATATTCATTATTAATTAATTATCCTGTTTCTCTTGTGGTCTCTACAACCACAATGTTAATTCTGAAATACAGAAATGTAAATTTAGGAGAATCCTGATATAATAAGAGTAGAAAAACGATAGGCAATACGACCCAACTTCGATACGCAAACTAGGACAGCTATACAAAAAAAAAACACTTGTATGCTTTCGGGAAATATCACTTTGTTTTTTTACCAAGATATTTACTAAATAGTTTGATAAGTTTAGTCCGGTAGCTATTGCCATTGAAGTTAAAACTTCGAGCTGTGATTTGCTCATAATTGTATTTACATTCACATCTTTTTGTTTTATAAAAATTATTTCTACCCAACAATATGGTTCGGAAAAAATTAATTTAATACGTTACTTGTCATTTTAAACCTCTCATTCTTGTTTTAAACTTAAAATTTTGTACTCCACTGCTTATTAAAACTCTTTTCCCACGAGATTACGCGATGTTTAGTTATTACTTCTGTCCTTAGACATAATTAGTTTTTTTAATACGAGAAAAATGTAGCTTCATAGAAGAACCACTTAAAATACTGTTGGGTGCACTCTTCGAACAGAGAGAAAAATATCTAAATCGATAAAATAAACTAATATCGGCCCCTTCGGATAATACACAGGGTGTTAATTAAGTATGTGGCCAACTTCTTAATAAACCCTAAAAGTGTATATAAACAAAGGTCCGCAACCGCTTTATTTTTGAGATACGGGACAGGATGTTACTATATTTAAGCGCAACAAAAATATGTACGCCACTGCCGTTGATAGCACAGGTATGTAGACAGTTTAATGTGTAATACAAAGTACATTTTGATATTTTTTTGATTCTGGCTTCGTTTAGGAGATATATGCAATTTTATTAAATTCTGAGAGGCACCGTACGAAAAAAAGTTTAGGAACAATTTTTGCCCAGTGATAAAGCGTAATTATGAAAATAATATTTATTTTAAAAAAGCAGTGAGGTATCATTTTTTTCGATAAAAATATCAAAATAAGTTGTCTATGAAAAACTGTGGTTTTTTGCTTAGTTATAGTACCTACTGAAAATCAAAATAATATCAAAAGCGATCTCAAACGTAATGGGATAAAAATTATTTTACTTCTTTTTCCTCTTCTTTTGACCTTGAACATGGCTCATTTAGCTACAGCAGAATATATTATTGAATTTCAACATCCTGTGTATATGAACTGTTTGTCTTAAAATTTAGCATGATATAACACACTTGAGTTTGGCCACATATTTAATTAACACCCTCGTATATGGAAAGTGGATAGGTATTTTATACTGACACTTTTTAATACTTGACTTTTTTGTTATTTCATCCTAAAAATTAACATCACATAACATAATTTTAACGAGGGTTACCGCAATAACAAAGTACTTAGTGAATAAGACTTCCACAAAAACAAACCAATATTTTCTATTGTGCCGCACAAGTTAAAAAGATACTTACTTAAGTCTAAAAACCGATGAAAAAGCTTCTACCCCAAAACAACGTTTTCAAATTGAATTTTTATAAACATATTTATACATTTTTTTGTACTATTCTATTTTTTAAATTTCGTGAAAATGTTAATAATATATTTTTTTTGCACCTGAAACGAAATGTAATTAATTGCTCATAGACGGAAATACAAGGGATAAATATCGTGTATATAGGTGATCGCTTTGTATACTGATGAAAACCGAGACTCGATGCTTATATTAAGTTATCGTGAACAAATACATATTTTTCGTCACTATAGTCTATCTGTAAATGGCGCGAAGTAATAAATGCTTATTAAATATGCAAAACGCATACCGGGGTACCAAGAACAATTTAAACACTATCCCCTAAAATCTATTGTGTTAACATTAAAGGATTTAAACGAGCATTCTTTAGTAAGGGCAACCCTCAATTTATCGCAAGCTATTGTTATATTTGAGGATTTACCATTGTTATTGGGAAAATCCCTTAGCCAGGAGCGTGTACTGGGAAAGTTTTAAATTAAAAATCTTAATCATGCCTATTCTCCTAAAATTATATTATGTTACATTCGTAGGTATTTATAACATATGAAAACATTTAAAAACCCGTATTAACTAAAAAATAACAATGGGTGGTACTATTTTACATAATATAATTACAAAAACAAGATATAATATAGAATCTTACAACTAAAGCATTTTCAAAAATCGAATAATATTTTGTCGGCGTGGCTTAATGACAGTCCGATTCGGAAGATGAACTTTTATTAACATCGTTTGCAGGTATGCCGTATAATAAGCGGTTCAACCATTTTTGGTGGTAAGAAGGGAGTCTGGGCACATATATTCTTCGTAGCTTTGCCATTTCATTGACTGCATATTTTTTGAATGCATTTTTATGTAAATTGGCTAATACCAATAGTTCTTTTTTTTAAGGAATCTAATGGAACTTCTATTTGTCTTAAACTTGTCGGTAATTTTTCCGTCAGCCTAGAGTAATAACTTGCATTATCCAATCCAGTTTTACAGTTATTGCATCTTTTGGTATAAGATCCAACATTTGCTCGAACCATTCTTCCAAGAAGTTGGCATTCATATCTTCGTGATATTCTCCTGTATTTTTAGATCGGAACATCAGTAGACCGCCTTTAACGATGCCTTCAGAACTTCCAATATGGGTTATGATAAGTCACTGTCCTTTTCCTGTTCGTAACGTCGCTTTTTCTTAGGGATAGCCAATTTAAGTCGTAAAAGGCGTATTGTTTATTGAAATTTATTAATTTCTAGAAATTATGGTTTACCTCCATGATTTTTCTGACGAGTCCACCTATAAATCTAATTTTCGCCATAAAGTGACGTAACTAATCGCCTAATTAATTGCATATGCATTTGAATGTATGGGATATTTTGTATATAAGCTCAAAAATGAGGTAGTTAACTAAGGACTCGAAAGCACCACGGCTATAAAAAAAAATAAATCTAGGCCATGAACTCCGAAATGAACTAGTGGAAATAAAAATAAAAATTTAACATAAACAAAGACCTATATAAAAACAGCACGTGGGCGAGCACTGAAATTAGCCGAGCCCATTAAAGTCTTTGATTTTTACATTCCTAGAGTAACAAGTTGCAAGATGTTAAAGTTTATTTTTTAATTTTAAGTATTTTGATTAATTAAATCCGTGATTTCATCTCATTGATTAGTATGACTCAATTTGACCATTTATATTTGTGCGATGAGCTATTTCTAAAACTTTGCGTAAGGAATAAGATTTGTTAATAGGTGAAATGAATATAAAAACTCAATTTTCTAAGGCGACTTATTATTAATTGGTTTATTAAACGATTTTTTTATGGAAAAAAAAATATAATAATAATTAAAAAGTGCTTAATTTATCATTTTCAAAAATATCTTGTTTGTTTCTACCTAATATGAAATATTAAGATAAAAAGAGTTAAGTTGTGATCAGGTAAATCGTCAATTAGCCATGGATGTGGATTTTGAACTGCAAAAGTGGTAAAATTTTTAAAAGTTTTGGTTAAAAATCGGTTAAAATAAAAATACCCATTTTTAAATATTGAACACTATAGGTACTTGGTAATTAAAAAAAAATTATTGATGTCAAAAATACGAGTTCTAATATTCATTGTTTGTTTTCCGGTAACATATTCTTGCGATTTAAAAAAAATACAATAATGATCAGTGATTAAGAAATGTAAGGGGATTACATTATTTCCAGTAAAGGCTAGTCTTTTTTCTTTCGCCATGCACCTGCAGACACCATGGTGATGTCACAGAAGTCACCGTCAGAGCATCAAACGTCTACTATCGAAAAATATGAAAACGGAGACGAAGGCTACGTGCTGTATGTATACCAGCGCTGGTTGTTAAATACTACAAAAATTTTATTGTGTTTAAAGTTTTTTCTATCTCTAAAAGTAAGTTTTTCGCTGTTCGTCAAAATATAAAGAACAACCCATTTACATTTTGTAGTCCACAAAACAAAACTTTCCACCGAAAGTTACCTTTTGAAAGTTTATTAATAATAATATTTTTTAATTGTTTTTAACATTTATTTTTGTAGTTTCCTTCTAAAGAATTTTACCTAATAAAACTTTTTGATAGCGAAACAAAGAAAGTCTGGAAAAATTAGCTGTTTCGTTAAGGGATCTTGTTTTTTAAAATTATTCAGTGAAGATTTACGAGTCAGGGCCGAAATTGAGCTCCGACAAAAAAGGTTGACCAAAAATGGTTCAAAAAGTACTAAATATTGTCGGTATTAAAAAAAATATAAATGGTGTAAAAACAAACTTGAGTATTTTTTTTACAAATTGAATTAAAATTTAGTTGAGGTTAGCAACTTCAGCAGACTCAATAAAGTATTGCCATCAAATTCACCAAGGAGGTTTTAGGCTAGTTTTATACCGACATGTTTTGGTGAAAACGAATTAAGGGGTCAATAGAACAAGTGGTGTGTTGAAATGCACTGTAAGGTCCCTTTCCTTTTCGTCAGGCTCTATAGCCATGCCGATGAGCCGTAATACATTGGATGAAGAAATTAAATTAAAAAACAATGGTCGCCCAACCCCTAAAATGTTGAATTTAATTAAAACGGTAGAGACGAGGGGAGTAATAGGTCACTTTCAGAAAAAAAAATTATACATGGCTTAGTGAGTAAAACGAAAGATCTATGTAGCTATATAGATCTGTAGTGAAACCAAAATTAAACTGTTTTGTGGCCAAGCATTTTATTTTCAAATTAAAAGGGAAAAAATCAAAATCCGTAGTGCGGGCTCTCCAAAAGCATCATATTTCCAAGGAACATAATAATATGTACAGGGTTATCCAACCAAGACTAGACAAGGCGATTTTTTGACTTTTCCTGTACTTTTATAAAAAAACTGAAATAGCCATCTTAAGTCATTTTCTCCCGCGAATTCGAATGTCTTCAGCAAAAAACAATTGAACATCAAACAAAAGTACTAGGGGTCACTTTGATATTTTTTTAAATGGGATGCCGTATTTTTAATGAGCTTATCCGATTTCTCATATAAATTTTGATCTAAAATGTTGGATTTTTAATTCAAAAACGCCTTTTTTCTTCAGTTTTAAATTCGGAAAATGTTCGTCTAAAAAAAAAAAAAAAAAAAAAAAAAATTAAAAATCCAACATTTTAGATCAAAATTTATATGAGAAATCGGATAAGCTCATTAAAAATACGGCATCCCATTTAAAAAAATATCAAAGTGACCCCTAGTACTTTTGTTTGATGTTCAATTGTTTTTTGCTGAATATATTCGAATTCGCGGGAGAAAATGACTTAAGATGGCTATTTCAGTTTTTTTATAAAAGTACAGGAAAAGTCAAAAAATCGCCTTGTCTAGTCTTGGTTGGATAACCCTGTACCTAAGTGAACTAAAACTTGGTTTATTTTATTTGGTAAATAAAACATTTAGGTATTTATTTGACTCGATTGTCGAGTCTAAAGCGCGCTTAAACTTATTTTTACGTAACACAATTAACCAGAAACGACTGTCAAGTTTGTCACAATAATAATTGGTAAGTACTTAATAGGAAACAAAACTCTAAGCGAATCTGCACGAAACATCCCAATTTATGCTGTAATTCACCATTTTGCAACATGTAAACTCGCCGTATAGAATTAATTTAACAGGTTTAAAAAAGTACAGTTTTCCGTTAAGGTATATAGTTAATTTCCAGTCAGCGAATAGTTAAAAGGAAAAATATATTTAAAAAAAAATTCCGTGATTAATCACCTAACTTTATTTCTATTTTATTAGTTGTTTAGAAATAAAAAATAATAATATATCGAACCAGGCGCCGGTCCACAAGGGGAGAGGGGGGGGGGAGAGGTGTTATGTGAAACTACAAAATATTAATATCATTTCTCAAACCTACCTCCTAGAAATAGAAATATTCTGTGTAATACAAACATTACAATAGCAGACAAAAACGAAATTTGGCTATGGCCTCCAAAAATCTTCGCCTGCGGCACTATTTTTACACCTTCGGCACTCCTGCCGACCCTGCCTGTAAACCCACGACCCGCCACTGCATTAGTGCATTTATCGATATTATTGCAGAACAATTATCGTAAGTGATATAATATGTGCAATAAATATTATACACAAATAATTTTGAAACTTAAATTATCGTCTTCCCTAGTTAAATTAATCACTTGACGTTTCTGTGAAAGATTCATTTATTGGTTTTTTAAAATTTACATAAGCACAACTAAAATACTTAATCTGCGTATTTTATTACCTTTGGGACGCATTATTTCCAAAATTAAATTCCTAGGCGATATTCAGCACCGTAGTAGTAAACTTAACAGCCTTTCAAAGCAGGGATGTAAAACTTTACGGATACGAAAATGTTCATTTACATATTTATGGTCAAACAATAAAAATTGATGAGAGATGGATAGGGTCAGTCACAACGATTATAAATCTCTCCCGGCAGGATTCCCCCCTTCATTTATCGCTTCGTTAGACCAATCATGTGATTACTCATCGGTTAATTGCTATCTGTTCATTAAATTTTGGATATTCTTACTATAATTATTACTTTTTATAGATTGTATATTAGGGTGGAGCGAAAAAGTCAACTTTTAAATTTTAACAACGGCTAGTGCCTAAAAGTTTCCTACTTATAAGTTGATTATATGGTAAAAATTTCATTTTTTTTGTAAGCGTTTTTCAGGGGTCACACTACTCGAAAATTTTCCGAATAAGTTATAGCAATAACTATTTCCTACAATAACTGGCAACATTGTCACAGGCCGTATTGGGCTCGTTAATGCGCATGACCGGAAGGATCGACGCACAGAAATCGTCGTAACCACGTTTTTTGATACTGCGGCAGGCCAGTTGAGTAAGTTCAGTGTTGCTTTAAGTTGTTGTGCTGTATGTAAGTAGTGCTAAAATTGAACATTTTTAAAAATAATTATGCCGAAAACACGGAAAGACGTATTTTGCACAGTTTTTGGGGCTTCCAAACAACTTAATACTACGGTTTTGCCCACATATTGTGACGTGATGAAGCATTATTTGTATGTGAGGTTTGAATTATTACAAAATGTGAAGAAAGAGCCAACGTTTCCTGAAGTTGCAAACACTGTTTTAAGAAATGTTAAAAGTGTATGGGAAAAAGCTTGCTTGCCATATTTGAGTGACCGTAGAATTTTTCAAATGTTAAAAGACTATTTTGAGAAGTATAAAAAGGTTATAAAATTGCCAGCGTCTAGACGGAATCCAAAGGCCAAATTATTTATAAATGGAGCTAAAAAAAAACTGTTTGACATTAGTTTGTGTAAATGTCCTGATTTCAAGAAGTGCCTGTGTTTAAATAAAGTTCCTTCTAAAGAGCAAGCATTTTTAGTAGATCAGAGACGCGAAAGAAAAATGGTTATTGCTGGTGTGGATATTGTAACCACTAGATCTTTAGAGAGACGAGTTGCCCGAATAAGCCAAATAGAGGAGAGAAAAAACGAAGCGTATTCCACGGTAACCTTACCTTCTATGAATTCAAATGAATTAGATGAAGATAAGAGTTCGAGCAGTGACTCACAATTAGATGATCGTGAATTCGTTCCCATAAAAAGCACGCAGCCTCCTTCAAAAGCATTAGCTATTCCCAGCACATCTCAAATGCGAATTGGCATAAACAAATTGGCTTTAGTATGTGATAGAACGGGAGTTTCAGATAGGGCTGCCGCAATGTTGGCAAGTGCGGTTCTCCAGGATGTTGGGATAATAACTCAAGAAGACAAGTTCAAAGTTATAGATAGAAGCAAAATCAGGCGAGTAAGAAAAAATATTAGAAAGGCGATTCGAAGCAACGAAGTTAAAAGTGACATTGAAGGAATTTATTTTGATGGTCGCAGTGAACCCGGATCAAAATATTTAGGGTATGTTTCTCCAAGAGCCGGAGCCGCTAAAGATATTACATTATCTTTGTTTAGCTTTCTAATAAACAACTTGGATAGTGTAGTTGTTATTGGTTGTGATGGCACTGTTGTGAATTGCGAATGAATTACCGTTAAGGCACCTACTGCATTTTTTATATGGTTTAACAACAGGGCCACGGGGCTTTTCCGGAGAAATTGGAAAGCTATTAGAAACATGTGAGAAAATGCCGGTTGTACGTTTTCAACCTATAGAAGCCGAGATGCCCGATGTTGATGTTGCTATATTAAGTACCGACCAAAAGTATTTATACGAAGCATGTAATCCAATATCTTCCGGGAATTTTTCATTTGACTTATAAAAAAGAAACCCAGGACCCTTAGCCCATTCTAGATGGCTTACTTGTGCCAACCGAATTTTACGTTTGTATGCAGCAACGGAAGTACCTTTAACAAATCTTAAAAGTCTAAGCTCTTTTGCGATTAAAGTCTACGCGCCGACTTGGTATAGTATTAAAGTAAAATCATCTTGCTTAGATGGCCCGAAACATTTACTGGAAATAATTCAGCGATCAAGGTTTTTACCAAAAAATATGTTAGAAATTGTAGATCCGGTAATTCAAAGAAATGCATATTTTGCCCACCCAGAGAACATATTGATATGTATGCTAAATGATGACAAATGTTATCTAAGAGCATTAGCTTTAAGGCGTATTTTGAAGACCAGAAATGTTATTACTCGTGAACGCATAAGAGAATTTATTATACCTAAATTAAATTTTGAAGCAACTACATATAATGAACTGATTGATTGGCAGAATTGTGAACTAAGTGAACCACCTACTTTAGCAACACAACTACAAGCATACCTAATGATCACCTAAGTCAGCTAATTGAAACAGTACCTGAAATGGATTTAGTGAAGTTTCCATGTCATACGCAAGCTGTAGAAAGAATGGTAAAGATAGTGTCTGAGGCTTCACTGGTTGCTTCAGGAGAAGAATCTAGAGATGGCTATGTAATGGCAATCTCGAACAGAAATGCCAGTTTTCGAAAGCAAAAAGAATTTAACTGATTTGCGAATATAAGGGTTGGAGGGGGGAGGGGCTCTAGGTCGGATACCTCCACGTGGTGAGTTCTGGGTAGTTTATTGCATATTTCTTTTAAAATATACCATGAACTGGCGAAAGTCCGACATAATTTAACCGATATCAAAAAGAAAATAATATACCTAAATTGCTATAACTTTGAGGATTGTGTGACCCCTCAAAACAAATGAGTAGAAAGTTAAAATTTTGCGCAGGAAATAGTGTTTATAGATAGAACATTTTGGCTCCTAGCCAATATCAAAATTTAAAAAAAAAGAAAAAAAATTTTTTTTTGCTCTACCCTATTGTATATATTTGGTTGATCAGTAAAACTGGAAAAAAATAGAAATCTTTAAACATTTGATATATTTAAGTGGCACTCAAAGAAATAGCACTAATATCAGCTAAGCCTGATGAAGATGCTCGGACATCGGCTGCTAATGCACATCTCTATAGGCAGCAAGAGGTCTCACATCTCAACAAAGACCTGGAAGAAATTCTATCTTGGGGTGACAGTAACCGCTAAAAAGACCCAGGCGGCAGTTTTTTCTAAAAAAGTTAATGTTGAAGAACCGGATATAGTTATGGCGGGACACTCGATTCCCTTGGCTTCATCAATTCATTT
The DNA here is from genome assembly GCA_963920685.1 of Polydrusus tereticollis. Lineage (NCBI taxonomy): Eukaryota > Metazoa > Arthropoda > Insecta > Coleoptera > Curculionidae > Polydrusus > Polydrusus tereticollis. The sequence goes on from OY987326.1 coordinate 148,331,145, forward strand.
ATTGGGCGTTAACTTGGATAGTCATATGTCTTGGCATGGTCACGTTGCGGCCATTGCTAAGGCAGCCTCGCAGAAGCTTGGAGTACTTTTCCGGAGAAAGAACCTCTATACACCCCAACAACTTTTGATGCTCTATAAAGCCCAAATTCGACCATCGCTGGAGTACTGTTCGCATATTTGGGGCTCTGCTCCTAAACATACCCTGAGATTGCTGGATTCCATTCAAAGAAGAGCCATTCGCTTGATCGGTGACCATAGTCTGACAAACAACCTGAAAAGCCTTGAACATCGAAGGCAGGTTAGCGACTTGAGTCTATTTTACAAATATTTTCATGGCAAGTGTTCAACTGAGGTTGCCCGCTTGATACCACCCAGAGCGGTGCATGGTAGAAATACACGACGAGCCACTGCGGCCCACCAGTACGTGGTTCAGCTTAGTGTCCCTCGAACGACACTGTTTCAAAATTCTTTCATCTGGAGAACGTCATCACTCTGGAACGACCTCCCTAAGATCGTGTTCCCCAACGAGTATAATCTTCAAAGATTCAAGACCAACGTGAATCGTTTCCTGTGCACACGCACCGCTCCCAGAGCGCCATAAAGGATTTATCCTGCATCATAAAAAAAAAAGCCGTCTCGTCTGATAGAAAAGGATCTTAATAGGTTAAACAATTCGTCGAATGGACTATCAGTAGTTAATTGGAAACAGCAGAAATTAAACATTCAATTTCGACTTATTAATTCAGTCCTGTTGCATGGTTACACAATGTATGAGTGGAATATTCATTATAATAGGCGCTCTCAAAAATCATATGTTCTATTTAAAAATGCTACATCCATGTCGTAAATCTTTCTTTTTGGTTCAACGGTTAATTCTCAGGTAAAAACTCCACCGAACATTCTCCCTGTAGAATCGGGAGTGCCCGAGATTGTTTTCCCTGTTAAACGAACCTTGAGGAGTCTTGACACAAAAAAAGTTTCTGGTCCAGACGAAATTCCAATTATTGTAATTAAGACATGCGATGATGAATTAACACCGGTACTTTGTAGGCTTTTAACTTATTTCACAAAAAAGGAATATTTTCTTCTTGCTGGAAAACTGCGCGAGTCCAGCCCAAAACAGGCAAGAAGATTTTGCCAAGCAACTATCGTCCAGTCGCATTGCTCTTGGTTATATCAAAAGTTATGAAGAAGGCCATCAACGAAAAAGTATTAAAGTACCTGGAAGGCTTCAACATTATCAGTCAGTCAAGATCAACAGGAGACCTTACCTTATGTTACTCACGCTTGGAACAACGCAATAGAATATCATGGGGAATCGCGGGCGGTAACACTGAACATTTCCAAGGCCTTTGACCGAGTATAGAATGAGAGGCTCCTAACTAAAGTGAGAGCATACGGAATGCCGGTTAAATTTTGTTCATGGCTGTCAAGCTTTCTTAAAGACCGTTCTCGGCGAGTGGCTTTTCAGTGACTGTTAAAAGAACATTTAATTGATTTTCTTCCGTTAATACACGTTTTATTCTTTCTTGTTTTTTATAGGCTACACTCTCCGTTGTTTAAAAACGCTCCTTTACTTTTTCAAACGCCCTTCTACTGGGGTGCCTTCGGTTTGGATATCTTTCTTGATATATCCTTATAGTTAACAAGCAGTTTTTGTCGCTAGCTCCTAATACAAAAACCATATCCACCATTTCGACATTTGAAAAGTCCATTTTTAATAATTTTTGAAGAATAACTCACCAAATCACTATAATTGTCATTATATTACAAACAAACTGACGTTTCATTTGAAACAAGAACGTTTGTTTTTATTTTCTATGTCATAGATAACTAGAAAAACGACAATGGTAAAATACATTCAGTTTTTTGCTGGAGTTTTAGACAAGAACTGAAATACGACCAATATTTGTAGAGATAGGCAAAAGTTAAAGAGGATGAAAATCCCTACAAGTCAAAGTAATCAAATACAGGTTGTTTCATTTGAAAAAAATTAGAAAATTAGGTTTAAAGTTCGTAAAGTTGGCATGTCCGTAGAAATCACAATGTACAAAAATATGAATCTATTTTACCCTGAGCGACTTCTGTCAACACTTCTCTTTCCATTATAAAAATATTTTGTTTCCAATTATAATAAGTTAAAAAATACTACACATTTTATTGAACGATGTTTTTTCACAAATTTAAGGGATTTTTCCATCTATTCGGCAACGTTGCAAAAATATGTATAAATAATTTCGGTGCTATGTACAGTAATTTTCAGACACATTTAACATCAATGCCGGAGTCCCTCAGATTCTATATTGTCGCCCACCCTCTTTTTACTATACATTAACGATCTTTTGGAAAAAACTAAAAATCCTGTTTACTGATGACAGCACACTTGTTTAATCTTTTACTTTGAATGTTTGAACATCGACTGCCAATGCACATCTCTATAGGCAGCAAGAGGCCTCATATCTCAACAAAGACATCAAAGAAATTCTGTCCTGGGATGACAGTATCCCGTAGAATTTAACGCAAAAAAAAACTCAGGCGGTAGTTTTTTCTAAAAAAGTTAATGTTATAGTCATGGCGGGACACTTGATTTCCTTGGGTTCATCAATTTATTATTGGGCGTCAATTTGGATAGTCATATTACGTCTTGGCAATTGGCATAGTCACGTTGGGCCAATTGCTAAGGCAGTCTCGCAGAAGCGTCAGTTTTACTTTAATGTACTGATACAGTAATGAGTCACTTTATCGCCGAAAAACTGTTTAATAAAGACACGCTTATCTCTTGGACAGTGTAGATTATTATTATGATTACATTGTGTTTAATCATAGCAGTAATAAGTATTATTAATGAACCATGAATGCATATCTGCTGAAGAAATCGAAATATATTAAAAAAATAAAAATAAAACAATATTTTAGTAGAGCCGACAATATTATTGACACATTCAATAATTTAATGATTCTGTACTCATCAACTCAATTCTATTTATATGTTTTACTACAGGTTTTACGACCTTTAGAACTCAGTCCGGCTTATTACACTAGATCTAAAAATATTTTGTCTCGTTCATATTTCTGTGTAAAATCTGCTTAATACAATGTTAGATGAGGTATAATTACGAAACGGTTAAATATAAACACAGGTAACAAATATTTAACTAAAAAATATACCCATGTAGCAGACGCCTCTTTCGAATTCTCGATTAAAGAAGTTGTCGCAATTTAGAGTACATAGGTTAAAAATAAGTAAACCATAAAATAAGCATTTATTTACAGTGTGTCTTAGGATCAATTCCTGAAAAGGTGATGGCTTTAAAATTTTTTCGTTCAAATTTCATCATCAGGAATCAATACTGCTTAGTTAGAAAGTAATCTCTGTGCTTTTAGGACAATAAGTTCTTCACTTCCTTACTTTGCTTACGGGGGCGGGTATCTTTTAAAAAATTAAGTCATCTAAACGCAAACGCCAACATCTAACAAAATAAAAAAACAACTAGGTTTTATATAGCATCTTGCAGGGCATTTTCCGAAGCACTCAACTACTTAGGCTTAAATATCAAAATACATTACAAAAATAATCTTTTAAAGGTGGCTCTAGATGGGGATGCACGATGCTTTTCGATACATCGAAAACATCGATACATCGGATCAAAACATCGATGTTTTTAAATCGGTGGATTTTGACTAGATGATTTATGACCTTGATATGTATAGAAATATTGATGTTTTTGTAAAAACATCGATTTTTTCTTAAATTAATAAACTAGTCAAATTCGACTTTCAGTTTAAAACAGTTTTTATAAACCTCTAAATATTTCATATTTCATGTTGTAAACGTCAAAAACGTCTGGGAGCAGTTCTTTGTTTTTTACTTGGTTATACCACATAGAGGACTGGAAGGCGCATGGCTTATTTGAAGATGATCGTCGAGAGTGAGAGAGACGTGACAACCAAATTCTATACCTTTCTGCAAAGTGCACCACGAGCTTAGAAGGAAGACAGAAGCTGCTGTCACAAGCAGTATTTTTTCTATTTTTGATGGCCACTTTATTAAACACCTAAGATACGGATGACGCTGTCCATTCCTTTTTGTATATGAGTGAAAGCACACGGAATGCCGGTTCAACTTTGTTCATGGCTGTCAAGCTTTCTTAATGACCGTTCTCTGCGAGTGGCGATGGACGAATCTCCATCAGACACATTTAACATCAACGCCGGAGTCCCTCAAGGTTCTATATTGTCGCCCATCCTCTTTTTACTATACATTAACGATCTTTTGGAAAGAACTAAAAATCCTATATATGGCTTCGCTAATGACAGCACATTTGTTTCATCTTTTACTGTGGATGCTTGACCATCGACTGCCAATGCACATCTCAATAGGCAGCTAGAGGTCTCACATCTCAACAAAGATCTGGAAGAAATTCTGTCTTGGGGTGACAGTAACCAAGTAGAACTTAACGCTAAAAAAACCCAGGCGGCAGTTTTTTATATAAAAGTTAATGTTGAGGAACCGGATATAGTCATGGCGGGACACTCGATTCCCTTGGCTTCATCAATTCATCTATTGGGCGTCAATTTGAATAGTCATATGTCTTGGCATAGTCACGTTGCGGCCATTGCTAGGGCAGCCTCACAGAAGCTTGGGATACTTTCCGAACTAGGAACCTCTATACACCCCAACAACTTTTGATGCTCTATGAAGCCCAAATTCGACCATCGCTGAAGTACTGTTCGCATATTTGGGGCTCTAACATACTAAGATTACTGGATTCCATTCAAAGAAAAGCCATTCGCTTGATCGGTGACAATGATCTAACAAAGCCAGAGCAGTGTATGGACGAGCCACTGCAGCCCACCCGCATGTGGTTCAGCTTAGTATCCCTCGAGCGACACTCTTTAAAAATTCTTTCATCTGGAGGACGTTATCACTCTGGAATGACCTCCCTGCGCACACGTACCGCTCTCAGAGCGCCATAAAGGAGTAATCCTGCAGTGCTGTGCCTTATCATAAAAAAAAAATTCATGAAGTCCGTGACAAATGTAAAACCAAAATGCGGCCTTGAAGAAATTCCCGGGTTAATTAATAAATTGTTGGTGTAATACTAGCTTTCAGTTCTAGAAGAAACAGAGGCTAATGTCCGATTTATAAACCGCTTACGCCGACGATGGCAGTTTAAGTTTGGGTTGAAATATTAAAAACAACACGACAGGGACAGTTTATAGATGGTGCTATTTGTATATTTAATAATTTCAACTTTGGCGAACGCGAGCCTTTACTACCAGCGCGGACGTAAGAAGTTTCTACATCGACCTTAAATCCTGAAGTTTTCTTTTACACCTAATTTGTCCGTGAACTACATGGTATAAACAAAAACTCTTTGACAAACTTTTGAAGAAATTCCTCATGAAGCGGATTCGTGGTTTGGTTTAATGTTTTTATTTATAAATAAGGAATTTATTTGTTTAATAACTAAGTGTATTTTGCATAATGTGTGTGTAGGTCATCAGCAATATAAAACTGCCAATAAACCTTGATGTTTTACCAACTAAATATTTTCTAGCATGTATAATTATTTAATTTGTTTATGTGAAATTTACATTTAAACGTTTGTTACTTCGTCTTTATGTTTTAATTGTAAAATAGTACAGTTACGAGTGTAGGGTTAGTTTTCAGGAGCAAGTTCTTGAGTTTCCAATGCGCCGCTTGCTTATTCCGGTAACTCCACTACTTAGTGACTTATTTTTTCAGAGATTTGACTATAACATTGAGAATTGGGTGCTCTTGTTTTGTCTTGAGACAAGTCAAAAGAAAGTTGCGTGGTGGTAAAAATGAAAGAATAGAAACGAAAAGGGGTTTAATGGGATTAGTACATAATCCCTAAATTGGTTTAAGTAGGTAGCTTTTATACAGAGTGAGTTTTTTAAAGTGTCACAAGTTAAAGGGCAAAATCTCGAAAACGGTTTTAAATATTTTCATGAAATTTTGGTGAGGTAATAGGGATATGGGGGGGGGGGGGGATTTATTTATATTTTTTGCATTTTACCCATCTCTCAATTTTGAGGGGTGGGGGGCAAGTTTAGAATTATATATGAGACGATATATTAGACGAGTAATTAAAATTGACTTATTTCTGAATTAATATGCGTTTCCATGGAAACGCGCAATGTTTACTTACGTAAAATGGAAATTTCGAAATGTTATTAGTTATTTCTCAGTATATTGCTCAAAGCATGGAAGCGAAATTTAATGTGCAAGTTGATATGTTGTTTATTTTGGGGGATTGGAGGAAACACTACCCAGAAGCTGCACTACTTTGGGCAGAGAGGTTTCCTAAGAACCCGAAATCTTACATGGCGTTTAAAAGGCTGGAAACCAGATGTCGTAGAACTGGCAGTTTGAAGGCAATACCACGAGTTCGGAGTAGAACACAAAAGAACGAAATCATGGAAGTTGGTATTTTAGGAGTGGTAGCTATTGACCCTCACGTAGGTTCTAGGCGGCTTGCTAGAAATGCTGAAATGAGTCACAAATCAGTTATAGCCATATTGTACTTGTACAAGTTTTATCCATACCACATTACGCTTCACCAAGAGCTGTATGGGCAAGACTTTGAAAATCGCGTTACCTTTTACAATTGGGTCACGAGACAAATACAAGAAAATTCTTGAAGAGTGCAATATTTTCTGACGAAGTCACTTTCCATAATTGTGGGCAGGTAGGATTTTAAATTATTTCTGATTAGAAATTTATGTGTGTTTGGTAGTTCTTCTTAGGGCAAACAGACACAATATGCACTATTGGGAGCCGGAAAATCCCCACTGGATGAGAACTCTTCCAAATCAACAACCCTGGTCAATCAATGTCTGGTGTGGAATTATCGGGGATAGAGTTATTGGTCCGCATTTCTTTGAAAGACATTTAAATGGAGAAACGTATACATATTTTTTAAGAAACCAATTACCCCAATTATTAAACCAACACATAAAACTTAACATGTGGGTTCAGCAGGACGGGGCTACACCCCAATATGCAGTACACTCCGTAACTATTTAAATAAAATATTTGAAAACCGGTGGATTGGTCGAGCTGGTCCAGTCAACTGACCTGCTCGGTCCCCAAACTTGTCCCCCCTTGACTTCTTCTTGTGGGGCTTTATAAAGAACAAAGTAATGAGAACCGCACCTACAACTTCAGATGCTTGTTCTGCTTGCTTACTAGTGACACCCGAAATGTTAGAGTGGGTACGAAATTCAATTAGAGAAAGAGTGAGAAAGTGTTTGGAAGTTGAAGGGGGACATTTTGAACAACTTCTTAAGCATGGTAGACGTTAAATAATTTGAAATTAGGTTGTAAGTTATTTCTTTTTTGCAATACCATAATAAATCATAATTCCGTAACTAGGGGAGCAAGTCAAAATTTTTTTGATAACATACGTGGTTTTTCACGTAGATTCGAATTTTAGCAACAAAAATATATCATCTCATATAAAACCTCAAACTTGGCCCACAAACTTCAAAATTGAGTAAAAAATAAGGATTAATATGTCCCCCCATATCCGTATTACCTGACCAAAATTTCATGAAAATATTTAAAACCGTTTTCGAGATATTGCTTTGTAACACTTTTAAAAACTCACCCTGTATATTTTAACGTTAAACCACAACTTATATAGTTATATATTTTATAAGCTGTGGTTAAACTGTATGGTCGGAGTGGTATTGCGGTATAAATTAGGTAGATATAAAGTGAACAGCCCTATACTACTAAACATGCGTTGCTTCTTGCAATTCTTTAATTTAGAAATTCAATTAATTATGATCTATGCAATTTATTTTATTTTAGGAGGAAGATTTACTGAAGATTGTAATGTTATTTTAAGGTTGTATAAGCCTTTAAAAGGTGGCAAATTTATTGCAATCCTAACTACTTGGTATTTAACGAAAATCAGCCAAAACATCCCCACTTGGCAATGAAAATTTCCTGACAGTTAGAGGACGGTTAAATAAAATACAATAAATTAAATAGGAATAAAAGAAAGGCAGTCTTCCTCCATAAGTTTATTACAATCGTGTTGTCTTTTTAGAGGTCTCTAACATGTTTCAAGCGTAGTAGCGTTCACCATCAGGAGACAGAAAAAAGAAAGTTATGTTGCGGTTGGTATTAGAAATAGTGAACATGGTTGATGGTATACAACTTTAATGGAGTTTTGGGAAATGATGAAATGGTATAAAATGTGAACGGTTATGTGAAGATTGTCAGCATACTGAATGGTTCTGTAAAAAGAAAATTAAAATTAATTTAAAAAAGGAGTAATCGGAACCAATCGATTGAAAGGGAGAAGAAAAAAATGGTTCTAAGATTTGAGTGGGAGATTTTAAGAGGATTTTTTTATTACACTTGCTGTGTCTATTCCTTTTTTTTTTCAATAAATTTGAATTTTCTTTTTACATAACCATTCAGTATGCTGACGATCTTCACATGACGCTTCACATTTTATACCATTTCACCTTGTTCCAAAGCTCCATTAAGTCAACAGCAACATAATTTTCTTTGCTTTGTTTCCTGATAATGAACGTTGCTACGTGTGAAACATGTAGGAACCTATAAACAAAATAACACCATTTTCTTAACCTTCTTTTGTTCCTATATTTTCAACTCTACTTTGAGCATTTCTTAAAAATAAATTTAAAATTATATACGTTTCAACAATAATGATTTTAAGTTCCTTCCACTCGCGTGTAACGTTTATTTTGAGGAGTATACGACAACCGAGTTTAGCTTAAAAATATATATAAAAAAAAGACGGTTTCCTAATTTAATTTCTCTAATCAAATACCTATTATGTAAAAATAGCTACGCTATAATTTAGAGGTTCGGGCGTGTGTCGGATTAATTTTAATAAATTTATTTGAGTTCAGTATTATTAGAAAGCTTATAGGTACTGGCAGTAGCTTAATATGTTGAAATATTGATTGAGATTTTAAGAAATAGTTTTCCGTAAATATAGATTATTTTAGCGACTTGTTTTAGGGTGTAGACAGGTTCATTCGCACGGTAAGTGCCCATTAAATGATATTGAAGATATATTTTGTTTTATCAGACATCAATCAATCTCTGCGAGCGCTGCGTCTAGGAATGAAATGATTCGCGTTGGTTTAGAATCTGTGGAGATCATAGTCGTTCAAAGAGAACACGAACTCGGAAGGTCGTTCCAGGGTGATGACGTTCTCCAGATAAAGGAATTTTCGCAGTGGCGGCTCATGAGTTGCCAGCCAAGGTTGGTAGTTCGGTATAGGCGTGGATCCAGGGAAAAATGTTAAGGAGCGAAAATTTGTGGAGACCACGCCCAAACTTCGGTTTTGTCTACTATTTAATATTTGCATTGAACAGATGTATGATAAATTGTTTAATTTCACTTTCATTTTTTATTTCTATGCAAAAAGGTAGGTTTGAGATAATGTAAATCAAACATTCTTTATTCATGACAACATTATGTAGTATTATATTTTCAAAGGGAGGAGGGGGTCATGACCCCCATAATCCTCCCTGGATCCGCGCCAGAGCCGGTATATTATTTTTATTTCTTTAGTTAACATAACTACTAATAAAATAGATATAGAATTATATATTATTATAATGAGCTTTAGGTTCTAAAGCGCCTTAAAACTTTAGACACGAAAAGCCTCGCTCATATTGTGGGTTAACATGACAATAATTTATAAATTTCCGGAACGGTGTTTTACAATAAATTGTTATGCCTAAATAAAATAATACATTTTTCCCAATTTACAAAAATTAGCGGATCAACCTTGCATTTCTAACTAGTTCTTTACGTTAAAAAAAATGATTCGTGCCATTGATAACAGATTTTTCAACAAATACATACTTATCATATTATAAAAATGTCGTTGTTTATCAAATGAATCAATTTCTTTTAAACAGCCGCATGCCGGATTTTAATTTTTTCCTTTTTGATTTGAAAATAAAATTCATGTTATGACCAATTAACAAAACAATGTTAATGTGTCGTCGGACACAACCATTGTTTTTTTATTTTACTTTATTCGTCAAATGAAAGAGAAGACAAAAATACAATGAATAGGATCATTAGGATCTCTTTTTACCTCAGTTTCAACTTAGTTTTTTATGTTATTGTGTGATGTGTGTGTCCAAACAAGATATTTTATTTAAATTTTAAAACACTTACCTGAGGTCCCTATCCTAAACAAACCTATAAACCAAACCGACAGTTTTGTTTTCCAACAGACCACACTCACTCTGACACTAATTCAGTCCTTTTTTTTCAAGAATAATAACAAACAACCGATAATTAACGTCTATAACAACTAACAAATAATAACAATAACTAAGTAACTATACTTTCTTTAAAGGTTTGTTCAAACCCGCTATTCTATATTGGAAGGATCATTTCCAGCCGGTCAATTAAACTTTGAACGTGGCAATCGACTATTGCAGTGGTAAAATAGTTGTGCGACCGTTCGGAGGACTGTACTGATACGGTTTTTAGTTGGGTTCGAACAAACCTTAAATTTACCGGCAAATCTATTTTTGCCGATTTTGAGGGTGTGTGAAGTTTTCAAATATATTAATATATATATTACATATGTATGTTTGGTTGCCCATCCTAAAGCCGTTCGTTGTAATGGAGCAGCCGGCCTGCCGACTCCAGTACAACTAATAGTAAAATAATTGTTTTGAAAAAATCGTTACATTTTTGTGGTTAAAATTGTCTTAGTGCATAGCCATACCTACGTTACTAGTTAAAGAAAAAAAGGCCAAAATGTAAGATTAATTTTATAATCATAATAATACGTGCAAAAATTTAGTTTAATTAATATCTCACCTGTTTCCGAGATACTTGAAAAGTGTCCCTTTTTAGTTATGCTAAAGATAAAACACACATTTTGAAGGAAGCAGGGATGCACCGTCAATATTTTGCGTCGCATCATTAATGACCACTATGATTTTTGAATTATTTACACATTATAGATTTTCAAAACCAGAAAAATATGCTCATTAAAATAGGAATATAATATAAATAGGGTGTTCGCTATAAAAAAATATCAAATATTCTTTCTGGCAGGGAATCTAAACCTTTAGAAATCGTCAATTTTTCTATTAAAACTATTTTGAGGGCTCTTATATAATATAAATGCTATAGTGGGTGGAGAGGTGAGGGGTGAGGATATGACGAAAAACCCTGTACAGTGAAATAGGATGCCATTTTTTTTTTAAATGAACAGAGTGGGTTAAACGTTTGACAAGATGAAAAGAAGTAGTTGAAGTAATCCCCAAGACCAACTTCTTTTTAAAATTATCGTTTTATATTAATTATATATATATATAAAATATTATTATAAATTTTATTGTATTATAGTAAATGCATATCTTTTTAACAAGACAGATATATTATTACATTATCATCCAGTAAAGGGTTTATCCATATTTATATGTTAAGGATTATTTATCACTTGCATGCCTTTGGGGCATGAAATTTCAGTGTATTTACTAAACTAAAATACAAATTTTAAATTTAAAAACTACACTTTTGTTGCCAATTTTTTAAGATTATAAGCATTATAATTTAAAAAAGAAAGTTATTACGATGAAAGTCTGCGAGAAAGTGCAGTAATGTTGTAATTTTGATTACCTACAGTTTTATAATATTCTCTGCAAAACTAAATATTCATGTTCCAAAGACACTCAAATGATAAAATAAGCCTTAAATAAACCAACACTAAGGCACAATAGCCAAAAAATATCGTTTCGTTCTAACAAATACATTTTAAAATCAAGGTTTATAAAAACAACATAAATTCAATCCAAATAATAGAATACTTACAAATTCATCCTGGAGCAATTCAGTAACACAAAATATTCGATCTATACAAGAGGGAAAGCGCCCTGTAACCGAACACCACAACGTCTCACTGGAAAATGACCCAAACTTGATCACATGCCAGGGTGAACGAATTTCCTCATCCCCTCGCCGAGAAAAGCCGACCCCATTGGCGTAGGGGAAAATAATATAAGATATGCGCGGGTAGGGAGCCGAAAAGCATTCTCATTGGTAGAAAATTGAGGCGCCAGTTTGGCGCGATGCTTAAAATTGGACCGTAGTAAAAAACAACTTCGGATGGGTGGAAATTTTGTTTAAAGGAAGGGATGATGCGATGACAGAGGAAAAATAGTTTTAGTAAACAGTACATTTTTTCATGGTTGAATATGGGCTTTTCAAAAATAACATTTTTCCACAATTGTCTTACAGGACAGAATCACTTAACAATGAGGTAGGAAGTACTATTCAAATTCAAACTTAAAAAGGCAAGAAGGCTCAACCACAGACTGCTTATCTTTTCGTACTATTAATGCACTCAATTATAATAATATGCGGTATTAAAAATAAATAAATTCCACCTAATTTAGCGGATAAGGATATTGAGCCACTATCAATAACACCTACAGTAAGGAGTTGTTGACACTATACATAATATTTGTAATACTCCTTAAGCTTTTTTTAAACCAATTAATTTTAAATGGTTTGGTAAGGAATTAAACAAGAAAAGTATAATAATAGGAGAAAGAACCTCTGAAAGCACAGAATGTGGTGGCATAGTATGCCACTGAAAAAATTAAGGGTGAAATTACACAATAAATTGTAAATTTGAAAAGCAATATTAAAGCATCTACCTTAGTAAAAATAAAATTAGTTCTTACTTTTACAAGATCTTGTGATTTTATTAATGTTATTTAGCAAACTATTGTTATTATTACACAAAAATCGGTAATTTTACTTCACCAATTAAGAATGTTACTATAGACATTGTATAAGTACAACTGAATTTTAAAGAAATTTTTATTTTCTAGTTCAAATTAACAAAACCTTATTAATTTTACAAACAAAATTGCGTTTTTACTAAAGTTATTGTAAATTTACCTTATAAAAACTAGTAACGAAGGCGAAAGGCTAGCTACTTACTCTTTCCGGCGCCATTTATTTATTGCTAGACAACGGAGAGCATTGTCACGAGACGCCGCGGAAAATTTTTTGGTTTTTAGCTTTATTTTATTTTGTGTTGATGTTATTTATAATCGGTAAGTAAGTTATAATTTTTTATTAAAATGTTATTTTGTACTTTTTGTAGATGTAAGTTAAATTTTTTAAGAAAATATGACCTGCACCTATATCTTCATCGTAATTCGAATGGTTTTTTTAAATGTATGCATGATAGGTGTTTTATGCAATTTAGAACTTATACAGGCTTTTCTTCCCACTTAAACAGATTGCAAAGCAATAAGTGTTTAAAAAATAGCCTAATAAATAACCAATTTTCTAAATGTATAAAACATGGTTGTGTCTTTAGAAGTAGTTACAGAAAAAGTTTTAACTTGCATATATATAACCATATTAGACAAAAGAAGTATTTGCAGTCCCCGTTAAACACGTGTGTGGCTTGAATGTAGAATTTAAATCTATCCCCATTATGCGGTGGTAGATACACTTATTTTCAACACCCTGTACATTGTGCAGTACTTAAATACTTAAGTAATTTAGGATTGTAAGTCCTAAATCTTGATATAGAAGTAGATTTTAATTAATGAGTATAATTTCACAAAATGAAGTTCACCTTAAAAGATGTTCACTGGAATTATGAATTAACTAAACTAGTATAAGTATGAGGTTAAGTTTAAATAGTTTAAGACTAAATAAGGTAAGGTACCTACCTTTTTTCATTTATAAGAATACTTTTGTAACATGTTTTTTATCGTTTTAATACAAATATGTTTTAGTTTATAATTTGTTTTATTTCCTCAACTTCGCTTACCCACATAGATGTTTCACATTTTCGTTTTTATAAGTAGCAGTTAGGTATAAATTGTGAAATTGTCCGCTTAATTTAATAAGAGGACGCAGAGAAGCAATTAAAAGATTCGGTATCAGAAATCAATAAAAAGGAGATAAGTCAAGAAAGTAAACAGAGTGGAAGGAATTAGAAAAACACACCTTTCAATTCATTTCATACAATATATAATTAACAATAAAAAATTGCAAAACGCCGCACCGCACGCCTTTTATGGGATTTTGACTCGCTATCGAATTTAATAAAGTTTTTGTGTCATAGATGTCGACTTCTTCATAACAATTTTTCATAGGTTCAACTTAATCATCTGACTAGTTAGAGAAACAGGGTGTAAAGTGTTGTCTTGCAAGTAAAGAAATCAATGTTAAAAAATAAAAATTAATCTAATTGCTCAAAATTAAAACATATAAAACAGTAGGTAAAAATAAACAACTTTTGCTAATACATTTTTATTTGGAGTCCTATATAGGGAGTTTCCCAAAATCTAGCATATACACTAAATTTTAAATAATAAAGAGTATCTTATAGGAACGAGAACATGCCGTTGCAACAATTGCTTATTTTAACCTAATCTTTAACATAGGCACTTTAATTTTTATATTTTAATACTGGCTTTAAAAGTTCAATTTTTCACAACCTATATCTCTGAAACGAGTCATAGGACTCAGTTTAACCAATAAGTTTTTAAAATGTACAACCTATTAAAATGTCTTTAAATTCGACATCGAGCCAAAAATCCATAAGAGGTGTGTAGGGTCCTTTCTTTTTTAATTTTGCAACATATCGTAAATTTCAATATTAATTTCGCAAAAGAATTGTAAATTTCAATATTAGTTTCGCAAAAGAATTGTAAATTTCAATACTAATTTCTCAAAAATAATGTAAAATTACCCTGCGTTTTTACAAAAATGAATGTAAATTGCTTCTAAAAACGCAGTGATATCTATTGTAAATATGTGAAATTTGTTATTATAGATTCAGCAAATATAAACAACGATTACAAAAATACAATAATAATTTTACTCGCTTCTTATAAATTTTCAGTATTTTATGTAATAATTACAACACTAATGTGATAATTTTACCAATTGTTTTGTGATTTTATAGCAAAAAAGTAAATAATTAACATATTTCATAAAATAATTTAGGGTGTATTTTTACAAAATTGTTAGTAAAATTATATAACGCTAATAAATTTAATTCGATAGTAATTGGCAAAAAATAACCCACGATAGTTATAGTAATGTTACAAATTAATTTTTAGAGTGTGGAGTAAATTCGGTACGCTTCTCGGCCTAACAAACACGTCATCGCCAAATGAGTTTTTCGTAAACATAGGTTGGTGTATGGGAAACCATATTGCAAATATGATAGGGTTATATGATCTCTTCGTCTATCACGTGTAGCAAACCGCATACACGCATTCTGGATAACTCGTAGTCTGTGTCGGTCTTGGCCCAGCAGACAGGGGTCATAAACTAATAAACCACATCACAATAGTCACAAAGATGTAATTTTTGTCAAGAACAGTGGCGGCTCGTGAACTCTATTAGTGGATGTGCTGCACTGATAAAAAAGGATAGTGGCGCAGGCGAACATTTTTTTATTTTTTTTTACCACGCCCAAATTGCCATGACAAAAAAAGGACCATATATAAGCTGTAAAAATTTACTGCACTAGTTCCAAAGTTATTCGACTATATTTTTGACGTATTCTCTTTTTATAGAAAACCCATTTAATAGTTTTTATCTCAGAAACGGCTAAAGATAGATATAATGTTAAATTATATATAGCATCTCATTTAAAATAACAAAGTTCGGCTTAACTTACGATATAACCAGAAATGATGGGAACGTCAAAACACTCCTATTAAGAAGATCAGTGTTTATTTCTAGTAATACAATTTTAAAAACATATCTTGTAAAGTTCCCGAGATTTTCTAATAGGCCACTCACCGTGAATGACCCTGTATACAACAACTACCTACCGAAAATTCTCAAAAAATTGAGGCCAGCCCTCACCTGCCCCATGCTACGGATCGCCACGGGGCTACAGTAACTAAACATTAGGGTAAATTATATAAACAAATAAATATAATTAAAAAGCTTACTCTATAATTTATTTCATTTTCTTAAATTGCAGTGGAATGCGTCGGTCTTTATTCGCTGCAAATTTGTCCGTTACTTTTGTTACCTTTTCGTTATGTTTTTGAATGTTTGTTTATCCAAAAAGCGGAATACAGTTCAGGCTGTATATTGCCGTTGCTAAATAATGCGAATCGCATTTGGTTGTTGTCCCTTACTCCCGCCTATCTCCAAACCTCTTCGTCGCGATCAGTCCCAAACAAGACACACGGAAAATAAAACAAGGCTCTTTTATCGGACAACCACTAATCAACTTATTTCTTAAATAGGTGTCCTTGTTAAACTCTTACCCGCAAATTCAATATTAAAATCGGGCATAAGGCGACCACGTTTTTTCACAACCAATTGCTTTTCATACATAACTTTGTCTCACCTAATTTAATTATTTCTCTCTTCATTTCCAGCGAAAACCGTAGAACAAATGACAAAAAGAAAATATAAACATTAGCCTGATGATACCAATACCGAGAACTAACCGGAACTAAAATAATTTGCAGCACTGAACCCAACATAATCTGCCTTTTGTAACATACCCGGTAGTACCTATATGTTCGGCTCACATCGCCGTTGGCTACTTCAAGGAGAAAATGCGCAGTCAACCTCTTTTAAAACTTGTGGCGCTGTCAGCACTCGGCGGATGCACAGAATAGGAATGGGCGGATGGCTTGATCGTGCTTACGGTTTATTGCGCCATACTCGGTTGTATATACTTCGGGCATTTGGTGTAGAATGAGTAAAGCTTAGGTATCGATATTGAAATTATAATTATAATACGATTCAAAATGTACAGGGTGTCCAGTTTTCGATGGTTTTACGGGGTATCTCCGGTATTAGTAAAGATAGAAGGATACGGTTTTCGTTGCACTGTGCTACTTTTTTGTGAAACAAAAAATGCCGCAATCAGAATTTTTCTAGTCTTCCTTGTTTTTGATATATGGGATGTTTTTGAAAATTTTATATTTTGGGACACCCCCATATTTAGGTTACCCTGTAGCTTATCAAAGAGAAAAAAAAAATGTTCTTTTTGTAGTTTTTTACGTAGAATCCAGGGACGTACTCAGATTTTTTCAACGTTCAATAGTTTCCGAGAAAAAAAGAAACTTGCCTTTTTTTAAATGGGTCATCCTATATACTTTTTAATAATATAATTTAGTTTATAACAAGCTTCTCAGAAATATATAATACCTTATGTAATTTTAGCTATATACAAAAAAATGTTTCTTACACTATTATAAAAATATACAATAATTTTCCAGAGAGCATACGTAACCTACCTCATAGCCAAGCCAAAACAATTATTATAACTAAATTTTTAATTAAAAAGGCATATTATAGTCTAAATGAATTTTATAGTGATTCTGATAGATCTGCCATTCTCTGAACGTTATCTTGGATTGTAAATTACATTTTTGCCTGACTTTCTTCTGTGTATTTTCTTCTCTTGTTAAATCTACCATCAGTGTGTATGTTAGGACGTATGTGTCAGTTATATGTATTTATTTTTTATATATTATTATAAATCTTAATATGTAATGTAACTTTTGTAATCATTGTACTGCGACAATTACAAACAAACATTATCTATCTATCTATCTATCTATTTTTATTTTTAATATTAAGCACGAAATTTACGTTTTATTAAAAAATATACATTTCTTGTTAGTAGGCCATGCTCGTTTGTTATGTCCATTGTAATGGAAATTCATACATTTGACACGTTGTCTATCTGTGCCAATAGGCATAACAGAGGTATTTGCAGGATTCGGCCATTGTTTTAACAAAGACCATTCTTTTAACAAACAGTTTAGGAACGTAAGGAATTTACAAATACTTCAAAGAGTTACGATAATCAAGCGACATCTGTCGGCGCTCGAACGCATCATCTGGCCTAAAACGGCAGAAACTTAGTCTAAATCCACATGCATCCGTGATCACGGATATCCGTATGCGTATTACTTATAGAAACTTGAAAACTATGTGAAATAAAAATGCTAGATAGTCGCACCTATTCGTAAAATCAAATTTGTTGCATAAACTGACCATAAATACCAGAAACAAAACTTAAGAATCTCCACTCAAAAGATATTTTAGAATACTAACCAAACATTTTAAATATAAACGTCAAAACATGGAAAAAAGTTAAAATAAACCAACTTTTATCCGTGATGACCTTGGCGGGCTAAACAGATATTTGATTGGCTACTGATGATCACGTGGTAACAACGGATCCGTAATCACGGATGCATGTGGATTCACACTTAGAAAATGAGAGGGAACCTGCAAGGCCATGAGTCACAATCTCAGGTGATATCAAACGCCTATATTATTGACAAGTAGGTTAGGAAGACCTTACTGTAACCGGACCTAAAATCCGGCTATACCCTTCTAATGTAGCTGCTTAGTATATCATGAAAAACAAAAATAAAGGGTATAGTACAATGGATCACATTCTGAAAGTGAAGTTAATAGAAATACCAAATGAAGACAATATTCTAGTATACAAATAATTTGTGGATATGATATGAAAAAGCGTTTGATTCCATAGAAACATGGGCAAACCTGAATGCTATGAGTAACAGACGAGTTTGTACACACCCTACAAATTATGTGATGAACACTTTCCCTATCAACACCAATGAAGGCCCATTATCTTTCTTATCGCAGCCTATGTAAGCGCAAGACGCTTGGAACTAGCAGATTATTACAACACAAGATTTTTAGTTGTTAGTTTGATTTTTACTCTTTGTAAACGCATCATGCGTATTTAAATAAAAACACGTTTTCATAATCGCGAAACGTAATTTACACGTATAAAAAAACCAAATAGCAAAGCTACTTTCCAGGTAACCCTTTGGATAAAATGAAAATCGAGAGAGGCGTTCATCAGAGTTTCACCAAAATTGTTCCCGCTTGCACTTAAAGACACGTTGAAAAAGCTCTAGTGGGAAACAGAAGGAATTAACATTAATGGAGAGAATCTCAACCAACACGCTGACGATGTAGTAACGTATGCCTCATAAGTTTTGGCACAAACGTTTATCATAGCGGTATCAGCATCAATATCTCGAATGTTTCTAACAATCTTACGTCTTAATTGCCTCTTCATTTGCAGTTGTCCACGTTCCATCGTACATTTTTGTGTTTCTCTGCTATAATGCTTCTCCCCGTACATGACCAACATAAGACTTATACACCCCTCTAGATTACATAGCAAAATTTTGTATGCGAATTTAGCTTTTTCTTTAAATTTTACACTGTTGGGACACTGCAATATTAAAATAAAATGTATGGTGAAGGGAGTACAACTGAAAGTGAAGAGAAACTAAGACGTATGACTTTTTTGAAAGATTCGAGACCGCCCATAATATAGGTAATTTATTTTCTTCACTAATAGGTTTTTAATTATAACAAATAATTAAGGATTAATAAAAGTTCTTTGTTATGAGAAAAAATAAGAGATTTATTTCTTGAAAAAAACTTGTGAGGTATCTGTTACTGATTGCGATGAACCGAGATTAAATTAGCTTAATGTTAACAGAGCTGAAGGAAACATCGGAATAAATTGGCCTAAAAATTAACATAATAATATACCAAACGATGTTCACGACGAACGCAAATATAGAAAATAATAACCGAATCCAATAGTTAGACAATATGAAAATAGCAAAAATCGAATTTTATGTAGATCTGGACTAGAAAATTATAGCTGCTCGAAATATCCTAAACACATATCTCCAAACAAATCTCAATGGCATGCGCAGCGCTAGAAAAACTACAAAACATCTTTGTCTTCAATATACCAACCATCAACTAATCATAAAAGCTTCAAGCATTTAATCAGACCTATAATTTTATCTTACGGCACAGAATCTTCGAAATTCATTAAAAAAAATTATCCACTAAATGCAGATTACTCAAAGAACCATGTAGAGAAGAATTATATGAGTACCTAATACTTGGAGATCGAATACAGAGCTAAGTAGCAGATCCAAAGTTGAAGATGTGACAGAACGAATTTGTAAAGTAAGATATCGCGAGATGTTCCGACAACCATTGGACCTGCCGCCTAGTCGAATGGAGACCATGGTGTCACGAAAGAAGTAGAGGTCGTCCACGGATGATGTCAAAATATTGATGGGCACCGTTTTGATTAACAAAGACCAATATCGAGACGTTTGGAGAAATTTAAAGGCGACATATATCATACGTTGGATGCCATAGCCGAAGGTGATGAGAAGAATTTGTCTCCTATAGACATTTCAAAGGCAGATCAAGTTTGGCAAGAGAGGCTCCTAAGAAAAAACTGCGATCGTACGACATGCCGATGCCGGTCCAATTTTGGTCATAGGATTTAAGCTTTCTTAAAGATACCTTTAGCACCAATGTTCAACATTGTTTCGCACTATTTTTTTACTATTCATCAATCTAACCTAATGGAAAAAAACTCAACTTCGCTGAAGACAACACGTTACTGGTTTTATTCCTCTCTTTGGATGCTTAAACATCTGCTGCCCGTGCACATTTTAACAGGCAGCAAAATATCTCACCACTCAACAAATACCTGGAATAAACATATCAAGTAGAAGTTAACGCAGTAAAATCCAGGAGGTTAACATTCAACTGGATATAGTCATGACAGGGCACTAAATTCCCTTGGCTTTATCAATACATTTATGGGGCGGTAATGTCTTAGCATAGTCATGTTGCGAATATAGCTAGGGCAATTTTTTGGGGCACTTCTCCGAAATAAGAACCTTTAAACACCTAACCAACTTTTGATGATCTATAAAGTCCAAATCCGGCCATCGCTGGAATACGGCCCACACATTTGATTTTCTGCTCATAAACGTAATCTGAGGCTGCTGGATTCCATCTAAACAAGAGCCATTCGCTTGATCGGCGACTACGAAATGACAAACCCCTTTGAAAGCTTAGAACACTGAAGACAGTCGCAGAAAGTCATAAAATATTTTTACTGCAGTGTTTTGCTGCAAATTGATTTTTGTTAAGCAGCTATATAAATATTTGCCAGGTAGATGGTTTTTCGTATCACTAAAATTTGATCCGCAAAATATACTATTTGATTAGCAAACCTAGTTTTAATTTAGTAGATTACATATAGTATATTCAATTGGGAACTTGTACATGCACTTTTTTTTTATTGCATAATATGCTCAATTACATTAAAAAATACGATATGCAAAATATGACGCCTTAAATATCAATAATTAATTTATTACTAATTGTTAAAGTTCCAGGCCGGTAAATAATTTTAAACAAGTATAAAGTGCGGGGGGAGCAGCGTGACGCCACTTGTCAAGAAATCGAAATTATTTACATTGACGATTAAACGAATAACGTTAATTTGATATTAAACAGATGAGAGTTGCAGCACGTGGCTACATCTCGTGGCAACCACACGCATCAACAAAACCTTATTTTGAGTTTGTTGTTGTTTAATATTTAGCTTTCAGTTGCTAAACCGACACACCGACACATTGGCTTCCAGCGCCACCCAACGTAGTTTGCCAGCGTTTGAACCTATATGGATTCTCGCTGTCCTGGTTGGGTTGATGTATGTGCCACGATATGTAGCCATGTGCTGCAACTCTCGTCTATCAAAAGCACTTTAAGGTCACTTACCTTTTCGTCAGACCCCAACAACTTATTTTAAGTTTGTTGTTTTTGCTAATTTGGTAGTTTATACAACATTATAAAGCAGTTATTTTGGTTAGGGATCTGCAATGGATACTAGGGTAAGCTTCTATTAATGCTTTATGGTACCACCTTGTTAGGGTACCACCGTCAAAAATGTTGAAGATAATATAATTTCAAAAATTCTTTTAGTAAGCTTTGGTGAATGCTCTGGGAAACATCGGGTACGTGACCATGCAGTAAAAGCTAGGACCAACGTTAAAGCATTTTTAAGAGAGGTTTACCAGTTTCATATTGTTGTCCTTTCTTGTTTTACGTACTCATCTGTCTATCTCTGTTTGTAAAGGATGTTTATGGTAGGTTGTAGTTTGTTAAGTTGTTGAACGCTGTTGAAAAAACTATTGTAATTCTTCTGTCGATTATGCAAATTGATTTCTGGATTGTTTTAAATAAATATATTTGATAACGTATTTGATTATGACTGAAGAAGGTTTATAAAGGGTAAATCTGATAATTTACTCAAAGTAGATAAGTTTTTGGTGGCAACTTATATAAAAACCACAGATAGTTTTTCTATTGGTGAAGAAATAAAGGCAGACAGTAGTAAGTAGTAGAATCTACTGATCATAATATTGGTTTGTAGTTCATCTCGGTATTCACCTACCAAATAGTAAGAAGTCATAGATAAAAACGGATAATAATCCATGCAAAAGGTTGCAAGAGATTTCTCACTTGGAAGGGTTGTTTGAACCTTCGTGAGTTGGTTGGACTTCTTCCACTCAAAAGTAAACCAATTTACACATATTCACTCCCATCCGGCATGAAAACCCTCGCAAACGTTTAGCACAACAAAAATCGAAAATAGAGGTGGTTTTTCAACTTAGGGGTGGTACTTAGTTCGAGAAGTGTGGCTGGTTTAATTTTGCCAGCGTTGTTTCCCGCACTCGAAAACGGGGCAGATATATCTTGCGGCCCGTTTTTTTTGTTTCTGTTGTTTGTCTGTCAATTGTATATTATTTTATGAAATAAAATCGATATCCGGCCCTGGTAGTAGGTATTCTACATATTAGTGGGGAGTGCTTCTTAGAAATAACAATAATTAACTGACTAAATCAATTACAATTTACTTTTAAAATGCTCAGAAAGTTTCTTGTTTATTATGCATAATTGACTCCATTGCCTACTCTGTACCCAATATTTACAGACCAATATCTACTGAGTACTACCACTACTACTACTACTACTACTACTACTACTACTACTACTACTACTACTACTACTCCTACTACTAGTAATATTTACAATAAGAGATACATAGTTATCTGCCTTTACTTGGCGAACTTCCTCCAAGTGAAAAGCTTTCTGTGGTAACTATCTGGAACATATATAGGTACCTACCTACATTCGGTAAATTTTCAGACTATGACCCTTTAAAACCCCTTCTTTGGGGATAAAGAAGAAGGCAATGGAATATTTTTATTAAAAATAAACCAGAAATCAAGAAAACAAGCATTTAATCACCTTAGAACCCGCTAAAATCCGGTGTCAACCGCGGTAAAAATTCGTGATAGAAGACAAGACGTCTTATAATATTCTAACGACGAAATAAAAACAGTTTTTCTTTTGTGAAATCTATGTTTGGTTACATTGTTATATTATGTTTTTTAGTGTTATTCTCCCATTTTAATTTTTTTGCAAGTTCCCTATTCATGTCAACTTTAAACATTAGCATTTCGGCATTTACCACTTCTTGTGTTAAATGGCATTTTATCATATAGGTTGGCAATATCAAGAATAGGACAAGATGATCCAAGTCAAATTACTTAAAGCCGTTACGTAATAACGCTGGTAAGTAGCATACTACGCACGCATGAAAACTACCCTAGAACTCGAACCCTTCAACCACGCTTACTAACATTAAAAAAGATGACATTGTATATTTTCAACGTTTATCATTTTTTAATCGCGAACTCTTTTAGTAACTAGTTTCATATCTTTCTCGGCATTTTATTGGCTACAAGGTGCTTGTAGCAGCTCCTGCTATTTGTATTATATTTGAAGCTGTTAAAAGTTTCATTTTAAATATCGCTTGACATGCTTTTCAAAAAAATTTACTAATATCGCTTGTTGATAGGAGCTTTAGCTACTTCTTCGAGTTCCGAGCAGGCTTCCTCAAAGGGTATGAGTCTTGTCTGAGTAAGTACTAGGTACACACTAAGATGTGATTACGGGTTTGCCTCCGGTCCATATATGCTCAACAAGAGGGGTCCTCTACCAGCCCTACTACGTTCAGGTGTCTCTTCAGGCAGAGTAGCACATACTCTTCCTGCTCAGTTGTAACAGTTTCTCTCTTACTGGACTCCCTGAACGGTTGAGAATGTCTGAGCCCTCGGAACTCCATCCAGTAGTCTCGTTGTCTAGCTGGTATTTTTCTCAAAGCACTTTGTGCCATATGGTACGAGAGTGCACACGCTGGTTCCGCGACAAATTTCTTTTATTCCTTGGTGCTTGCGCACTCATTCTAAAATGATCCTATTCTGTTGTACCAGGGTCATTAGTGTACAGACAATCTTCTATGACTAAGGAGTTTACTTCTGATGGTTTGAGTGCTTTAAGTGGCGCCTGCCTATCAGTCAAGGTATAGATCTGCCTATTTGTATATCTCCTTATCATAATTTGTGTACAGGTCTCACACGGCTGTGTACTCTCAGATTGATGAATCCCCTTCCCTGGTTGTTGCAGTGCTGGTCTTTCACTGTAGACCAGACAGCTCCATTTCGGATATTCAAGTTAGTGTTTGTGTTTTGCACAGCTTGTTTATACTTAAGACACCACAACTAGGATGCATAAGTTACGAGCATAAACTTAGTACTGTTATAGAGAAGTAAATACAAAATGTTAAGCGGTCTCCCGAAGCCCCAATCTCCCCCACAATGAACTGTGTAAAAATGAAAATTGAAAACTTGGAATTGGTCCCAAACTAATTGAGCTTCAAATTCTTGGTGCGGGCCCGGCGCTGGCTGGCGGCACCAAATTTCGAGAAACAATTGATCGCGAAACATATTTCAAAATGTGCCCCATAATTCAGAATGAAACAGTTTTTTGCGTTATTTTCTTATCCTATTCTTACGAAACGCCGTTATCAAGATAATCGGTAGAGCTATTCCGCAGGATGCCGCCTGCCTGTGGGGGCGGCAGGATGTCGCGGCGCCCGTCTGACGGCCTGCGATGCCGCCAGCAAGGATGCTGCAGGATGCAGGACACGCGAGGCGCTCTGGCGTTACGAGAAAAGGGTTGTGGCTAAAAAAACGTCGATTTATATAATACTTTTCAAGGCTCTATGTTTGGCATTTTACAACAATTCACTACTATACTGAAACCTCATGGGGCACTGTTTGGTAGGTATATATACAATTGTACAACCATGTAATTTTTACTATTTTTTGGATGCGTTTTAAAGTACTTTTTTTTCACATCACCGAGTAAAGTTACTCGCTCAAAATCCTTTGATGTTTTCACATCAAAAGCAGAAAGCCGACCAAACAACTGCAGCGCGTGCAGTGTCACGTCAGCTGCGGCACGGAGGGGTGGGCGGTAAGTCCCAAATTAGTGCTCGCGCTAGCCATTATCCAGTTAGAACTGGTTTCGCTTCGAATTCGGGCAGTGTCGACGAAATTAAAAAATATGGGGTAGTGGATCTACCGTTTATTTATTCTACGGTGGTAATATATAATCGCTTTAGTCGTTCTTGAAATATTTCATTGTAGATAATCTTGTTGCTTCGAAATATATCGCAGTAATCATGGAGATTTGACCTATAAAAGTATACAAATGAAATGATAAGTTTTTTTTCAGTTAGTAGCATTTTTTTAGGTTAATTGAAAAACTTAAATATTGATACTCCTCGTCATATACTGTCGACGGTGGCAAACAGCCCATTGGTTCTACCGATCAAATTATATAACAATGTACCCTTGCAAATTAAACAGATAAATTCTTTAAAAAGGTTCAATAAAACAGTAAAAACGATTTTGACCGATAAAGCATATTATTCTGTACCGGAGTACCTTAACTTAATTTTAAGGACCTTGAACTTTTAATTTGTATTTGTATATATTGTGTTTATTGGATTGCTTCATTGTGTATTTTATATTTTTACGTATTTATGTGTTGTTTTCTCGGTTGTTTTATATTATATATCCTATATTTACTGTTGTAAATCTCAAAGGAAACAAATTAATTTCGAAAATCCCAGAAGCTTGGGATACTTTTCAGAACTAAGAACCTCTATACACCCCAACAACTTTTGATGCTGTATAAAGCCCAAATTCGACCATCGCTGGAGTACTGTTCGCATATTTGGGGCTCTGCTCCTAAACATACCTTGAGATTACTGGATTCTATTTAAAGAAGAGCCATTCGCTTGATCGGTGACGATGATCTGACAAACAACCTGGAAAGCCTCGAACATCGAAGGCGGATTGGCGACTTAAGTCTATTTTAGTAGAGTTGCCTGCTTGATTCCACCCAGAGCGGTGTATGGTAGAAATACACGAGGAGTCACTGCAGGCCACCCGTACGTGGTTCAGCTTAGTGTCCCTCGAACGACACTGTTTAAAAATGTTTTCATCTGGAGAATATCATCACTCTCGAACGACCTCCCTGAGGCCGTGTTCCCCAACGAGTATAATCTCCAAAGATTAACATGAATCGTTTCCTGCACACACGCACCGCTCTCAGAGCGTCATAAAGGGGTAATCCTGAAGTGCTGTGCCTTATCATAAAAAAAAATGTAAATTTGTCATTTGTGGCATTTGAATATCAAAATTAATAGGATATATTATAACAAAAAATTCTGAATAAAGTTGAAATTATATTAGATTGATCTTATTTTCTTAAATATATTTATTTTCAATGAATACATTTAATTCCAGGGTTTCCTGCTTGCTAACAAATATTAAATTATAAATAAGTAACGGTATGTGGCAATATGGTAAACCGCGGAACGTTTTTGGTTCGCATTCTTTCGTTAGCTATGAATGGGTCGAGCTATAGTTTTCGAGTCAGTATTAAGAAGCTTAGATATCGAATTTGGTAAAAACCATATTCAAAAGATTTTAGTCAGCAATAATTTTCGAGTGTCCAAACCAAAATTTATTCGCGAATTGCATAATGGACATGATGCATGTCGTTGGAATTTTGTTGGTAATGGGACAAAAAAATTGATTATTTTATTTTGCGACCTGATAATGTCTCTTTACAAAATTGCAGGAATTGGGAACAGGAAAATCCGCATTTTAGAATATAATACATTATAAAATAATTGAACTATATTTTATGGAAGGAAATTTAAATCAACATATTATGTATCTGAAAAGTTAAAACAATTTTAGCTTTGCTGAACATAGATCACGGGAATTTAGAGATTAGAAAAAAACTTATTTTTCAACAAGACGGAGGTTCTGCGCCTACATTACGAGTTTCCAACCGGATTTCAGGAATCATTCCATGGCCCATTTTGGACCAATGACCTGGCCGGCGCGATCCAGTAGATGTATAGGTACAGGTACCTAACTAGAATTTATTTTTTTGGCAACACGACTGAAGCAATGAAAATTTTTTAAGAGACAAAGTCAATAAAAAAAATTTAGTAAGAAGCACAATTTGAACCTGCGACCTTCCGCTCACGAGTCCAGAACAATACCACAGCCGCAGCATAATTCATTTTTGCTTAAGGCGGCATTACAGCTGGGGATTTTTTAATGCTGCAATAAATAATTGCAGAATTTTCATTGCGAGCATGCGCAAAGCGCATTTAATAATCAGCTGTTGCAACTCTTATTACGATTGCGAGAAATAGCTCTGAACCTATTTTTATTGCAGTTGCAAGCGCCAGTCTGGAAAATTATTTGGTAATTTCAGTGCCACTAACCTGAAAAAATATGAGTTTTTTTGGTTCTACCATCTACCATTCAAACATAGATTTCTATCATTTTTATATTGTGGTTTGTTTTTGTTGTCATTCTCACCATTTACATGAGGTTTACATATCCATTTTAATTCCTATAAATAACGAACCGTGCATACTCAAAACAACGCGAAAAAGTTAGGTTATCTGCCATTTTATTTTATTCAAATTCGTGTACAAAATCAAAAAGAAAGACGGTCAATAATTGCACGCTGTAAAAGCAATTGGCAATTTTCATTGCCGCAACAAAAAATTCCTTCAGAAAGAAAAACTTGCCAACTGTAATGCCACCTTTAGAGAAACCTCTTGGGTTTACATTTTCATCTTTTCGCTTTAAGTAAACAATAATTAATTTTAAACAATTTTTTAGTTTTACATTGTGTTTAATATTTGATTTAGATTTTATCCATTAATACTATGCCCATAGTGATCTTTTCAGTACATTTGCTTGTAATGCTGGGACCACACTAACGTCTAATGCCGCTAATTGTCGCGTTAGTTTACATTGGGTTAAAGGATATTGTAGTCCCAGCATAAAAGAAAGCGATTTTACATTACACTAAACTTCAAACTGCACGGGAAAAAAGCTAACTGGATTGAAGATTAATAATCTTGAATCAACCCTATGCTAGTGTCCCCATTCCGCAACTTTAGTTATACTTCTTTTCAAGAAAATCTTATTCTTGTACGCTGAGAAAAGTTATATTTTGTTCAAGACTTAACTAGTATTGAAATCAAGAATACAACTATACTTTAAACAATTCAAGATACAATCTTGTTCCGAGTATTACTTATACTTATTTGTAGATTAGCAAATTATTGCATCAAGTATACAAATTCTTCACGTGCATGTAATACATACTTTCGTCAAGTGTAATATCATCTCCTATGAAATACATCTTTTTATTATTTTTAGTTTAGTTATTATCGTTACAAGAGTCTGCTATACTTGAAAGAAGATTAGTAAGTTTTGTATCAAGATTTGACTTATTTCATATAAAAATTTCTATTTTCTAAAAAAGTATACTTACTCTTTATCTAAATTTACTTTATTATTGTTTCGAAAATCTTCTGCTATTTCTTCAAATATAAGGTGTTTTTTAAGCAAGTATACTGTAATGTCTAATAAAGCGGTGCTTAATTAAATTGAGTATAAACTGTAAAGAAAGATGTTTGTCCCTTTTCTTTCCGTCAGACCCAATCCTTGGACGCGTTTCGCCGTATTACGGCTCATCGGCAAGGCTATAGAGTCTGACGAAAAGGAAAGGGACCTTACAGTGTTTTCAACACATAATGTATAAATACATATGCGAGATGTTACACGTGGCGACATCTCGTAGCAATCGAGCTATCCACCCAACCAGACCAGCGAGGTCTTAGAGAACACCAAACGCTGGAATGGAACCCGCCTAAGCAGGTATCTAATGTCAGGTGGCGCTGAAAGCCAATCGTCGTTTTCAGTGAACCGAAAAAAGACCCAATCCTTGGATGGTCTGACGGAAAGATATGGGACAAACATCTTTCTTTATATCATGTTTTCGGTTCACTGAAACCGGCGATTGGCTTTCAGCGCCACCTGACATTAGATACCTGCTTAGGAGGGTTCCATTCCAGCGTTTGGTGTTCTCTAAGACCTCGCTGGTCTGGTTGGGTGGATAGCTCGATTGCTACGAGATGTCGCCACGTGTAACATCTCGCATATGTATTGAGTATAACTGTGTTTGAAAAACAAGTATAGGAGTATATTGGCTTCAAATATTTGTTATAATCGCGGAAAGAATATTATACTTAGAACAAGTGTAAAATTTTAAGTATATGATTATTCTTGAATATAGATTTGATTTTTTTCCGTGTGGCAGTTCCACTACTAAACTAACCAGAAGGATTTCTCTGATGACCGCATTGCCGGCAGCCGATGTCCATAAGGCGTATCTACCCCGAGAGTGTCAGTGTAGTCGTAGCCAATACGGGCGAAATTACGTGCTGTATTATAATACTTTGTGAGTTTAGATTTTATGTTGTTTCTTTTGTTTTCGCTGTGTGGTTTCATTGACTTTATATTAATCTATATACCTAAATTTCATGTTAATGTCTAAAAATAGTTCAAAAATATCTAAGAGTAAATATAAAAACCGCAAGCCGCTACGACGTTTGGTTTTTAAACAGCAGGACAACTTTTCAGCCTAATCATAACTACGTCGCTTGTAGAACAACAATTTTTTTTTTAATCTTTTTATCGAAACAATTGCGGATATAACTAAGTTGGCTTAAATCGACTTATTTTGCGTCAGCAGTTTGCCATACCCACCTATTTTTTAGACACCCTGTGAAATATACCATTGCATATTGTCATTTAAAATAAATATTAAGCATGCCGCCGCATTAAAAATTATAGTATATTATTAACCAAGGTTTAGACAGCCATCATTATTGCCCGAGCGGCAAGTTTAAATCACGAGGAGCGGAGCGACGAGGGATTTAAGACGCGAGGGCTATAAGCTGTCTAAACCGTGGTTAATATAATATTTTTTCCACTACTACAAACTTTTATAAGACATTTTTCTTTATAGTATTAATAATTATAAAAAATGATAGGTAGGCATCCGTATAAGTATATTTTTTAATCAAGTTACCTGCGCTTTGGAAATGGCAAAATATTTTGTTGTTTTGTCAGGTGGCTTTGTTAATGTCAATTTTTGTTCATTTATGTCATCAGATTTCACGAGTTTTCCGTTCTTTTAAAAAATGAGCGAAGAAAATGTTAGTGATATTATTATGTGTACACCTCCAGAATTAAGGATGGAAGCAGAAAAAATGTTGATTGTATCGATATTTTACAATATCAAGTAATCTAATATGTATTGATAATTATCTGGTTGCCTAACCACATTCATGTTTATGAATTCATGTTGTAAAATCAAAAAATCAAGTTACCTGCCTTCAAATAGTTTCTTGAACATCGGTCAATAATGGATTTCAATGTCGAAAGCTGGATTTATAAACTCGGCGCTGGCGCTCGCGCCAGCATTCGTAGTAGAACATCGAAGTCTGATTTATAAACTGGCGTTCGCGTCGCGGTCGTTTGCATTGTTTACATTACAAGAAATATAACCTAACATTTGTGTTCATTACAGCTTGGTATTTTTTTAATTATTTGCGATAAGACTAGTGAAAAATGGATTTAGAAAGTCAGGAAAAATTGCTTGGTGCCTTGGGTGTAGTTTTGTGCCTTTATGCAGTAGTAAAACTGCGCAATAAGCGCACTCGTCGATTTAAAACGAGACCTATTAATAGGGCACGTCGAATGGCAGGTGGTTTTCAGTACTACAAAAAGATTAAAGCAATGGACAAGGAGCAGTTTTTCAAATACACCAGAATGACTCTCCTTACTTTTGAGAAGCTGGCAACGCAAATATCACCATTAATTAAACGGGGTCCCTGGTCAGATGGTATATCGACACTTAACAACTGTCAAGTCTCACGTGACAAGAATAAGCAAATATTATTGGCTGGACGTCACTGCTACGGATTTACTACGAGCGCCGGCGACAAAAAGATAAAGTTGGTTTATGTCGAACGCCAGCCGGCGCCAGCGCGAACGCCGGCGAAGTTTATAAATCACTCAATTACAATTCACTTGTTTAACTTCCAGCGCCCACGCCAGCGCGAGCGCCGACGCCGGCTTCGAGTTTATAAATCCAGCTTTATTATTGACCATGGTCAATAATAACTTATAAGGTAGAGAAAAACGATTTCTAACGTTAATAATCGGTCAATAATGGCGATGTTATAGGTTAGTAGTGGAAAAAATATATTATATATTATTTATCTTTTAAGTACCAGGGGCCTAACGGCAACAAATCAATTTCTACTTTATGGAAGCCATTGTATAAAAATAGTATCTGAAGGATATTTACAAAATTTTAACTAAAATATCGGCAATTTAAACAAAAATATGACGCTACCGGGTTTCCTTTTATATTTTTTGGCATCCGTTCTCTATTTATATTTTCTCAGTGTAAACGTTGAATCATCACGAAATATGTCAGAAATAGATCCAATTAGATTCACATTGACCATTCAGTATTTTTAGTTTTCAGAATTGATTGTCTTGATTAGGCGGACCAGATTCATTAGTGCTTGAGTTACTAGTATTTGCATTTAAATGAAGATATTTCTATGAAGTAGAAAACCGAATTAGAAATAAATTTTGACACTAATTGAAAACACAATTATTGTAATAGATAAGATGTATTCAGTGGGCGATTCTCAGAATAATTCTAGGAAGTCTTTATAAATAGCGGATGCCACAGAATAGTGGCTCAAAAATATCAATACAAAATTTGTAACAGTCAAATGGGGCATATAAAGTTTTGACCTTTAAGTGGGACACCCTATTTATTTTCTGATATTCTGATTCAGCTTGAATTTCTGATAACAGACATGCCACATTTGAATTGATACTTCTTGTAGTGTTAATTAGGTACTGGTTTAGGTTCTATCTTCCCACATATCAATTGCCTTGTACCATCATTTGCAGTGGCGGCTCGTATTGTTAGCATTTCCATAAATATCGGGTGTGGGTGGGCGACTTCGTTAGATACGAGAGAGTTTATATCAGGGGTATGATACTTCTTATTGGGCGCCCGCCAACTTTAGGCAAGGGGGGTATCCACTAGGTTCTGACGGCAAGGTGAAGTGGTAATTGATGCTGTCGTACCAGATAAAACCCAACTTGAGTGCTGCTATCTCTATTTATTGATAAGCGTGGCTTAATGGTGCTTGTCTTTATTACTCTATATCAGTTCAGAGTAACCCAAGGTTCATTCACTTAGTCGGTAGGTACATTCAGTTATTAGTCTGACCATATAAGCATGCCATTTTGTTAAGCTGCCTCTTTCTGATACGTAATATCGGTAGGTAGTGTTAACTACTCCGAGATCCTGATTTTAAACTACCACTGGGTTAAACGAATTTAGAGAATTGTGCGTTACGATTTCGGCCATGCATTTTTGTTACTTGTCAGTTGTCACCATATTTATTCCAGAGAAGCTTTCCTGAATTTTTAATAACTTATTAAAATTGTTGCAATTTTCAGGTTAGCTCAGGTTAGTTGTTGAAAGTCCATGAATGTGAATACATGGCAATCAATGAATGAGATACATTGATTAAAATGAAAGTCCATGAATGTGAATACATGGCAATCAATGAATGAGATACGTTGATTAAAATGAAAGTCCATGAATGTGAATACATGGCAATTAATGAATGAGATACATTGATTAAAATGAACGTCCTGTAGCCCTGTGATATTTAGTATTCCACTCCTTAATAATTAGTTAACAAGGGCAACAATTTTCCGAAGACAACACCGGTATTCTGTAGTTGTTAATTTTTAAGTTCTTTGACTTGTATTCTTATATGTACTGTTGGGTGATGCCTGGAAGTTAGGCACTCCACGTATGAGTGTATCCTTTTTTTTTAATATAGGTCTTTCATGTTTTCTCAAAAGATCCTGTCACATTATCTGCGTGGAACTCTGTATGCAAGATAAGTCCGAGCTAAAATTGTACCAACTTCTATGTTTGCGAGGATCATATATGTACTTATCATTTTAAATTATATTGAATGCCCCGTCCTTATTAAAATTCGGTTATTTTCCTAAGTCGCCCTTTAAATGTCAACAGAACACAACTATGCCGGCATTATCAAACCTGACATGTTATTCCCTGCTCGAGTTCCTGACACATTTATATCTAACATCTGTAAAATAACATCAAATCCAGTTGAGGATGTAAATGAACCAATGATTTGTGACCCACCCATCAATATTATCAAAAATGAAGCTGTTGCAGGGCCATCGACAGAAAATATGCTCACTGATGAGTCCTTACGCTATGAAACTAATTAGACATATTATGTAAAGAGTACGATATAGTTATCATTTTTTTTCTCGTTTCAGGATACTGGTATTAACCAATCTGAGTAAGTCTGTGACTCAGCGACAGCTATCTAAAATAACATATCGATGGCTTAGTTCTAAGAGGTCGCATCCTATTTGCGTTAGTTTTTTCAGGAAACATAAGAAACTAGTTTGTAAAAAAGTGCTAATATTTTAAATATTCCAAAGACAAATGAAAAAGAGACGATAGTAAATCATTCTATTAAAATATTTTGAACTTTTAGACTATTATACATATGCGAGATGTTGCACGTGGTGACATCTCGCATATGTCTATTTACATTATGTGTTGAAAACACTGTAAGGTCCATTTCCTTTTCATCAGGTTCCATAGCCTTGCCGAGGAGCCGTAATACGGCGAAACGCGTCCAAGGATTGGGTCTGACGGAAAGAAAAGGAACAAACATTTTTCTTTTTTAGACTATACTGATAAATATATTTGTGGGATAAGACCTTTTGATATTCCTATTATGTGGTTTACGTCTTTAGCTACCTATTTCTGTTACTCAATATAAGAAGTATCAGAAATTTCAAATTGGGTCTAAAAATTGTTTTAAGTCAAATTAATATACATCAGGATGTCCCACTAAAGATTAAAAACAACATACCTACATGTGCAGAAAGACTTCAGGTCATTTTCCAAAAATGTTTTAAGATTTCTTGACGCCTTTTATGGATAGAAAAAGAGCGATTGCGTTTTGTACTTTTTTTGCAAAATTTACTATTGTTGCAGTCTAATTTAAAACTTCGAGCAGTACGTTCCACGTTTTGTTTGACTGTTCCAGGGGCGGATCTTAAGTATCCCTAATAGTTTTCTTCCATCATTCTTAACTCTTTATTTTTGTTCTTTCTCCATTCATCACAGTTTCGGTTTATTTCTAATTTCATTTGCTTTATCATTTTCTTCACTTTATACATAATTTGCTTCCATTTCATTGTCATTTAAATTTGCTTTCTGGTGTCTGGAAACTACTGAGGGTAACCATTCTAGATCATCAGCATCATCTTCTCGATAAGTTATTTCATTTCGAAAACGTTTGGCCTGATCTTCATCTACTAAATTTTCCGACGAAGCAAGATCTGGAATATTTTCTACTGCAGTTCATCCTTTCTCGGTATCCTCAAGGATATTTGTGTTATTTAAAGCAATGCTTACATTTGGCAAATAATTTTAATCTGGTACTTTAGGGCTTTGAGGAGACAAAGAGAGAATGCCATTTGACTTATCAAAAATTATTGTAACAGCTTTAGTAGTTTCGGTTTCTTCTTGGACTGTGTTTACGAAACTAGGTTCATGTGATTTGTTAGTTACACCTGCGAATGTAACTAAATGAGGTTTAGTTTTGTCTTTTTAAAGTTTTAATGGCTTGGTTTTAAATAATTTTAAAAATTCGAAATATGGAGTATTAATATTTTACCTTTAATCCAATAACACCTAAACACGAAAACAAGCCGGTTTCTTATTTTACATTTTATCTAGTTTCAAGTTGCAAAGCCAAAAAGAGAAACCTCCTCAGGACGCATTTTTTTAGTTTGAAATGTCTTCATGTTTTATGTTTCTTTACATTGCAACCGCTCTTGTCTAATTTTCGAGTTCTGTAATTTATAGGAGCATTATTCAAGGTTCTTAAAGAGGTTAGGTTGCCTGGTAACTTTAGACCGATCAGATGTTCGTATTTACAGCGCGGGAATACGTCATCTAGACGACTGATTTAAAAGCTTAAATGGTAACTAAGCACGATACACAATGCTACCCTCAAATATTGGCTCGCCTATTTATTTTACATCCAAATTGTATTAGACTTTTTTGAAGGCCCTTGTATGATGGACTCGCACACCAAATTTTATTATTTTCTAATAATTTTTAATAATGATAATGGTTGATGGTTCTGCAGCTCTGCAGCCCTTATACAGGAGCCGCCACTGAGTAACTGTCAAAGACTTGAACCAATCAGACACTTGCAAGGTTATATAGGACCGAGAATAGGGATACTCAATACAGTGCGAGGGTTTTAGGATTTTATGTGTTAAACTTGCTTGTTCTCCACATCATAGCAGGTAGAGGTGACGTAGGTACTATCATTTTCATAAAGTAATTTGTATATAGGCGCATTGAAAGAAATGTACTGCAGAAAGTATTTAGAAGGCCTTAAACTTCATCAAAGGAAAGTCGGAATTTTCTAATCATGATCGTCCAGTTCCGTCCAGAACATTACAACTGTTCCAACGAAAATTTGTAGCAGCTGTTGTATGGTAAGTTCTCAGGAGAAGAGACAAATAATCGCAACTGTAGTAAACGAAAAATTCGAAATAGAAGTATGCTTGGCCGCTGAACAGAATCCAGCAGCCGTACTTTTACTTAGCTTGCTAAATCCAGGAGTAGTGGATAAGACGCAATTAAAAAGAGAAATACAAGCATTTTAAACCCATGAACGTTTAAGAACTTTATTGCTAAAGGCAGAACCAACAATGTAGAAGAGGCTTGTAACAGAATTATCCATGCTTCTTGCACCCCGCCAGCTCTTGAATGTTAAAAGACATTTCTACGACTGTCTTGGTCTTTGCTTGGCTCAATCTTGAACAATTATTTATTTAGAACATTTAATATTTACTGTAAATATGTTTTAGACTTGTTTACTTTGTGGATATAGCTGTGGACTAGCAGAATTCTGGTAAAATTATACCCAAATTACTAACAGCAATTAATTTACGATATTTTCCTTAGTAAATCCTCGTTCCACGGTGTATATAGGATTGAGGAAAGGGAGCCATCGGCTTAAGTGTCCTGCTTATAATCCATTTATCCAATAAAGTGGCCAATGCTCTAATGGAAAAGGTTTGTTAGTAGATTTATGGGAAATAAGATGCATGAGACATGTGTCTGGTTTAATACGCATTAGATAAGGTCTGGTTTTCGCTCTTCCTTTAAATAGATTGATGCAGTCATCTTACTTTACATATTGTTGTCAGCCAGAAGTGACGCCCCTTACGACTTTTAATTAACAATATAATTAGCAGGTTCTGCTGTTAGAGATGAAAAAAAAATTCTTGTAGGAAACGGACCTAAATCCAGTGGCGGCAGGGTCGACATTTATTTACATCAATTTGCATTTAAATGATTCTCAAACTGCCAGAAAATAACCGCTCACTTTTCAAATTGCCCTTGTAACCCTCGACGTCATACTCACAAACTACAGCTGCCATAAAATATATTGGTTTATTTTTCAAGTAACCCGGGCTGTGATACCCTGTCGTAAGAATAACAGTATATAATGAAGACTAGAATTTTAGGCTTGAAGATAGATAACCAAACATACACCATGTAACGAAGTTAAAACTCAGGGTCGGCAACTACGTATCTGCCGCTAAATTTAAAGTGAGGTTGTGGTTCTGTCTAACACTCATAATCGATATGACAGATTTTGTATATCGATCGGTTATTTTTGAAGGTTTGGTGATTATTCTTGAAAGAAAAGAACTAATTTGTGTAAAATAAGTGTCATCTGTTGAAGAACAAAACTTTCGGTTTGGTTTCTTAAAGATAATACCTCGGTTAAGTGTTTTAAAATTTAAATAAAATATACTGTTTGGACATTCCGAAAAATTAAGGGTAAAGCACCAACGACATGGAAGACCAAGTTAAAACTGAGGTAAAAAGTGATCTTGTTTAATATATTTTAAGTTTAAAATGTGGATTTTTGTCTCGCTCATTCGATGAACAGATTAAAATAAGAAACGATGGTCGTCTCCAAAAATGTTGAATTCAATTAACAAGGAAGGCATATGAATGGCGTACGGGGAGGGAGTGAAACCAAAATTAAACTGTTTTGTTGGCTATGCCTCTTATTTTCAAATCAAAAAAGAAAAAAATCTAAATCCGTGGTGCAACTATTTCGGGCTCTCCAAAAGCATGATATTTCAATATTGATTTATTTAGTAAACAAAACATTTATATGACTCTTAACAATGCAGCTGGAAGTAACAAAATTGTTAAAAACAATCACTCTGTTTTGCGCCGATTAATTGACATCGTGATTTTTTTTGGTTGTCAAGAATTAGCGTTTAGGGGTCATGATGAATCTAAAGTATCTTTAAACCAAGGCAACTATAGGGAATTAATTAAGCTATTTAAAAAATATGATCGCGATTTTAATAAATTATTATTAGATTTAAAAACCTTTAGCGGGGTGTCAAAAACTGAAAAATGAATTGATCGAATGTATTAGCACAGATAATACAGGATATAGTCTCTGGTATTAGTTAGAGCAAGTTACGCAACATCATAGAAAAGGAAATTAGGAGCGCGACTTACCTTTCTATTGAAATTGATAAAACCACAGATATTTCGTATCGATCACAATTACCTATCATTATAAGGTACGCGTTAAATGGGGCGGTTTTTCAGGGATTTTTAGGCTTTACTGATGTAAGTAAAAGCCACGAAGCTGAGTAAATTTTTAATATTGTACAAGAAAAATTAAATCAATTCGATCTAGCGAATAAATTAATTGGTCAAACTTACGACGATAACAAGCGAATTAAACGGCTTAAAGCGAAAATTAAAACCATGGCTTCTCATGCATTATATACCCACTGTCACGCACAGAGAATGAATTTAGTACTGCAAGACAGATACATGTAAAAATATTAAGGAATGCCGAATTTTTTTCGCTAATTTAAGTGAATTGGTATCATTTTTTTCTCTGCACACAAAACGTACGAATATTCTCACTAAAATAACTCAAAGACGTAAAGTAAGCTAAACGTCATGGGGGTCATGACCAAAAAATATGTGATACTACATAATATCATTATCATGAATAAAGGTATGTGATTTACATTTTCTCAAACAAGGCTATTTTTTTTTCTTCCGAGACCCATTGTGCTCACCCTAGTTTCGTTTTACACCCACTCATTTATTCCAGTTCCTTGCACAAGTTTGTGTAGGTCAACTGGGGAGATTGTCGGAATATCCTCTGGTTCTAGTCTTGGTTGCCCGAGTATTTGTTACCTTTTCCGATCCAATGACTCGCAGTGGCAAATAATGTGCTGTACCGTTTCACTTTCTCGCCCGCATAACATGCAGCTTAGGTCTCCGTTGTACAGTTGCATACGGTGCAGGTGCTTCTTGACGACCATGTGTCCTGTCAGAATTCCTGTGATGATTCTCAGCTGATTTCTCATCAGAATGAACTGTTTTGTTAGGTTCGGGTCTGGGTCCCCAATGAAAGATTTTATGGTTTAATCTAGGGATCTAACGGGTAGCCCTTTTTAGGATCCGGCCAAACCGGATACCCGGTCAATTAAGACCCGGCAAAACCGAGTACCCGGCTGGGTACCCGGTCTTGCGGAATATTACAGGAAGCTATTGGCAACATCGCGCCGGTAGGCCGCGCGTGCTATCCGTTCCAGGGAAGTCCCATATTATAACACAGGTCTTTGGGCAATAGAACTGTGTGCTTCTAATGTTCTAGCTCGTATTATTCACTATTCTGTGTGTTTAAACGCAACACGAAACCATTAATCTACGTACGTATTGTGTCAAAAAGAAAACAAAAATAATGAGCCAGGTTTGGAAGCATTTTTATCTTAACGAAGACGATGAATCAAAGTCAATATGTAATATATGCAATACTAAATTGGTACGAGGTATCGGAAAACAGGCGAGCACATCATCTTTGTAGAAGCATTTAAAATATAAACATTCCCATATTTTAACAAGTTCAGAACGTGGACACACTGAGGCATCTTCAAGCTCTTTACGGAATTTGAGGCAGCTTAAGATAACCGAGAGTTTAACCAAACTATGGAATTTAGATGACCCGAAAGCAAGAGAAATACATAAATTGATAGGCGAAATGATAGTACTAGACAATTAAGCCCATTCTCGTGGTGGAAAATAAATTCAGAGAGATTCCCTAATCTAGCAAAGCTTGCTAAAAAGTTTCTTTCAGCACCTGCCTCAACAATATTTAGTGAACGGTTGTTTTCAGAAGCGGGTAATATTTATGAAGAAACCCAAAACCGACTATCCTCTGAGAATGGTGAAATGTTAATTTATCTTCATCACAAATTGCCATTAATTGATTTTAGATATTAAATGTTTTATTTAAGAAAGTTTGTTGTTATAACCTTTTAAAATCTGTTTTTTTTTATGTATTTTTTATCATCACAAAAATACACTGTTTCAGTTCTTTTATGTTTTTTTTTACCAAAAACAGAAAACATAATAAAAACCCGGGTACCCGGCCGGGTAACCTGATACCCGGCGAAACCGGAAATTATATTTTTGTTAATGTTACGTCACTGTAATCTTTTATTGTTTTTTTAAATATCGCCACCTTTCTCGGTATAAAAACTATTATACTACTTTTCTTAGCTAACCCATTTCCCAGCTCTTATAACACATCAATAATAGTGTTCACATTTTATCTACACCCTGCACTTAAAAGCACACTCCAGCAACTAGAGAGAGCCTTTATGTATACGAGTATTTCTAACTGTGAAAAAGGTTTGGCGGATTTGTAAATGGACATGGGAGTGTTGGACACACTGTATTTCGTAGTAAATACATACTATTAAATAAATATGAGGTAAGAGCTGCAATTTCAAGGTTACAATAACAAAATTTATTTACGGATTTGGTTATTCAGCTTTCCGGCGATTTTATAACTTTATAAGAAATATTTGATGTCTCATACGCATTCATACTCCACATGTTTCAGTAAATTATCATACTCAATAAAACAGAGTCCGGCAATAGTGCGTCAGGAATCCATAGCTTCTATACCAAATAAGTTAGGAATTTCGTTCGATCGCAGATCTACACTGTATAATTTTCGCATATACAGAATGGTCCAAAAAAGTATGAAAACAATTTTTTTTTAATGGTATACCCCATATTTATTTGCATATTTTGGTTATTTTTAGTGTTATTTCTTATTTCTTAAAATTGTATTTGGTTTACTTTAGTCGTTTACGAGCAATAAATTAAAAACAATAAAGAATCGTTTTGCACGCCTAAAAAAAATTATTAAAGAAACGGTCTTAGATCTGTTTTGTCCGCTACATAGTGTAAACTTGAATACAAGAGGTCTAACGATCCTCTGATATAAAATAGTTTTTTCTTATTTTATACAGGGTGTCCAAAAGTTGGTTCCAAAAATGACAACTTTAAAACTAGTTTTTCTTAAGATTTTCAAATGATGCACCCTGTATATTATTTTACTAAAGTCTGTGCGTTTTAAGAAGTCCGATATCGGATTAAATCACCAACGGATGTTATCGCTTTTAAAACAGTAAGTCCGTTAAGTTACAATATCTTCGTACCTTCGCTATACTTGATCACACCGAACATCCCACTGGTTTACTGTATTCTATTACTGGGCGAAATCAGAGGTTTCACAACAAAATTATCTTAGAATTACGCGTTGAGCATAAATAATAATTAAATAGATAATTAAATTATTTTGCTATTATTATAGTTAAATCTATATAATAATCGCTATTTTCCAAGAACCAATTAAAATTTGCTCAAGTGCGGGATGGTTAAATATGTTAAAGATTTTGTCAGGTATATACTTTTCCGATAATGACATTATTTTGGGATTATTATCATTAAATCTTCATAATAATTACTATTTTCCAAGAAATAATTAAAATATATGTAAAAATATCGGTAGGCCTAGCGTTATAAAGTTATAGGAGGAGGCGCTTAGCCAAGCGGGCAAAGAAGAATGGCGGAAATGCATTGAACACACAGAAAAAATTATTTTTGAATCTTATGAGACAGAACAGGTTATAGACGAAGTAAGACCGTTAATTATTACGAATGATGATGATGATGACGATGATTTGATTCTGATGAGTCTGAAAGCATGGGTGAAATTTCAAATGCAGAGGAAGACTACTTTTAGTAGTACCTATCTACAAGTAGGTACGTTCTGTCGCAAGACTACAAAATCGGTTCTTTTTAGAACCAAAACTTTATAAAAAAGAATTCGTAAAACTAATTTGTCTGAATACTACAAAAGCTAAAAAATTATTATTTTTCTTTACCTAAACTAATTTTTTATTTACTTTAAATTATTTTATTTAGAAAATGTAATTCATCAACATCCAAAATTACCTTCAATATAATTTATTGTTTGAGAGCCACCGACATAATGCTCAAGAGGTTTTATGGCTTAGCGGACTTCTTAAAACGCACAGACTTTATTATCTAATGCAGAATTTAAATACAAATATTTTTTTGTATTAGAAGTGTATTAAACTTCTGGACCGTTTTCAAGATATTTATCAAAAACCATAAATATGCACATTTTATTAGTAAAGTATTACAAAAAAGATCTAGGCAGCCATGGAAACACAATCATAGTAATTGAAGAAAAAGATTTTGACATTATCCTTACAAAAGACATAAGTATACCTTATCG
This sequence comes from Polydrusus tereticollis, assembly GCA_963920685.1. Taxonomy (NCBI): domain Eukaryota; kingdom Metazoa; phylum Arthropoda; class Insecta; order Coleoptera; family Curculionidae; genus Polydrusus; species Polydrusus tereticollis. Next base: position 148,373,193 of record OY987326.1, read on the forward strand.
GGTAATATTTCGTCAGTTTCTGGGAACATTCTTGAAAACTGCTTAAAATTATTATTCACAGATTATTATTCTGGGAACGAACGAAGTGACTCAATTATATATCTGTCAACGTTTTATTTTATATTAAAACGTTCTCAAGGGTCAATAGAAAAGTTTGTTTAGATTGAAATTTATTTGTTCATATTGTACTGTATTAAGTTTAGATCTATAAACGGGTCCAACAATATGTTTTCTCGAAAATGTTCTTTCACAATATACAATGGGAGATACCTATGTTGATTCATTCAGTTTTTTTTTACTACAAATACTTCAAGTTGGAAAGAACCCACCTAGTACAGTAAATAGGTATATTTTACTGAAAAAAAATACTTAATGGCTGAAATTTTGAGGGGGTGTTCGGGGACATGTCCTGAGTCTAAAACTCAGTTTTCGTATTCGAGGGGGTGGGGGAAGATAAAACCCCATGTCTTTATGGGGGAAAGTTCGTTTTAATTCTCTATCTTTGTTGCTTTTGTCCGTAGAGAAAAGTCCAAAGGATCAAATTTGTAGGAAATGAAATTATCTATCCAATGATAATAAAATCAAGGTCGTAGGTTGATTAAGTCAATTACAATGGCCGGTCAAAGGTCAAAAGTTAAGAGTAGTTTCTGGTTTTTCGCTAATACCGTGAAACGGGTGATTTTTTTCGCATACTGCTTCAGTACCATATTAAAGTACTCAAAATTACCTACAAAATGAGTGCTCGAACACTCTTCTGCGGTTAATATTTTGCCATCAATCCAACGACAAAGTTGACCGCGCGCGCCGCGCCGTTCGCGCGAGCCGCGTACGGTGTGAGTTGTACTCTCATTGCGCGTACATTGCACTCTCTAGGTACAGTTAATAATTATCGTTTAATTTTTTTCTAATCAAAATGTGAGACGTAGTGTAAGTTGTACTTGTTTTTCCGTGCGTTTTTTTGAAAGCGCTGTAAATTATTTATAAGTAAAAATGAAATAGGTTATTTCCGATTGTTGAATCACAAATGATATTTTCTGCATGTTTGATTCGACTGTACAATACTAAACATGCAATAGTTGGGGTTTTATAGGGTTTTAGTGAGTAGGACTCTCACACTATTCGGCAAGGTCAGACCTTCTCGTTTGTCCATGATGGATTTCCCGTTTTCCCCTAGATAAAAAAAACAAAAAAAAAAAACAAGTACAACTTACACTACGTCTCACATTTTGATTAGAAAAAAATTAAACGATAATTATTAACTGCACCTAGAGAGTGCAATGTACGCGCAATGAGAGTACAACTCACACCGTACGCGGCTCGCGCGAACGGCGCGGCGCGCGCGGTCAACTTTGTCGTTGGATTGATGGCAAAGTATTAACCGCAGAAGCGTGTTCGAGCACTCATTTTGTAGGTAATTTTGAGTACTTTAATATGGTACTGAAGCAGTATGCGAAAAAACTCACCGGTTTCACGGTATTAGCGAAAAACCAGAAACTACTCTTAACTTTTGACCTTTGACCGGCCAATGTAATTGACTTAATTAACCTACGACCTTGATTTTATTATCATTGGATAGATAATTTCATTTCCTACAAATTTGATCCTTTGGACTTTTCTCTACGGACAAAAGCAACAAAGATAGAGAATTAAAACGAACTTTCCCCCATAAAGACATGGGGTTTTATCTTCCCCCACCCCCTCGAATACGAAAACTGAGTTTTAGACTCAGGACATGCCCCCGAACACCCCCTCAAAATTTCAGCCATTAAGTATTTTTTTCCAGTAAATGCGATGTATTTGTCTCTATTTACTGTACTAACCAACTTTAAAAGAAATCGAGGGTAAAACCAGTATTTACCTCTCCAAAGCAAAATAGAAAATAAAAAAAAGAGACTGGCAAGATCGACGGACGACTAATATAATTTGTATAAATACTAATATTTTTAACTTATAAAAAAATTAACACGTTAATACTACTTTTTTATTTTAAATTTAAAAAATACTTATTTACTTTTTCAGATAAAGTATAAGGCATTTTAAATTGTGATTTCGCCGTTAGAAGATGCCTTTCAACTCTACCATAGAGATTTCGTCGAAAATTTACGTTGGTGTAAAAAGGGAAAATATGGCCTGTTTTGGATCACGGATTATTATATTTTAGGAATGTTCGACGAATTTTTTAGTATATTTGTTTGAATATTACTAATATTTATTTTATATATTCTTGGAATGTTCTATCCGAATATTCCTGGAATTTTGTAGATTTCTCACATTTTGGAATTCTAGGAATATTCCTGGTGGAAGATTAGATATTGTAGGCCTAATTAAAGAATAATCAATTATTCTTTTTTAAAAATTCTTGTAATGTTCTGAGATAATCTTGTGCTATATGGGTTACGCTACCGAAAACCCAAGAATCATACGATAAATGGACTACCAACATCGGTGGTCAATAAATGTTTGGGGAAGAATTCTTTAACGGCCATCTTACCGGTCAAATGTATTTTGAATACTTAACAAACGATTTACCTGTATTGCTTTTAAATTTACCACCAAATATGCAGACACAAAACATGTGGTCTCGCATGTGGTTAAAACGAAAAAACGACTAAAGAAAATCAAATAAAATTTTGGGAAATAAGAAAGAACACTAAAAAGAACCAAAACATGCAAAAAAATACAGGGTGTGCCATTTAAAAAAAAAATTTTGTCATCATACTTTTTTGGACCATTCTCTATATGCGAAAACATTTTCCCGAAATACACTCATATATATACAGTGTAGGTATGCGTTCGAACGAAATTTCTAACTTTATTCGTATAAAAGCTTTAGACGCCTGACGCACTATTGCAGGACTCTGTATACAAAACGTTTTTAATTAAAATGGTAAAAATAACGTACTTATAATAAAATTATACAGGGTGTAGGGGAGATCAAAATAACCCTAATTCGGCATAGAAAAAATTCCTAAAGTGCCCCTTAACAAAGATACAGAGCCCCAAAGGGGTACCCAGCGACTTACCTTTTCGGCTCTAACTTTCGAACCGACATGTATAATTTAATGAAGTTTTAATATTTTATGTACATAGGCCATAAAGACTCATAAAACCATACTACAGTAGATGTTTATAATCGTCAGAGAAGTCAGGAACGTACTTGCCACCATATTAGTTGGGCCAAAATTTTGACAGGTGTCATTTCACAGACCTGAAAACTGATTCTTTAAATACTCTGCTAATTCCTCTTTAATAAAGGTACATTTGTTTTGATAAAATTTGCCGTTTTCGAAGAAAATAAATTTTTATATAACATACAAGTCGGTTCAACTGTTGGTACCCCTTTGGGCTCTGTATCTCCGTTAAGGGACACTTTAAGAATTCTTTTCTATGACAAATAAGGGTTATTTTGGGCTCCCCTATACGCTCCCGAAAGAATGTCATATACTTACCGGACACCCTGTATATGCGGGGTTAGTTCATGAGGCCCAGCATAAGATTATCTCTATACCTATACATATCAGACGAAACTTACACATTTCATATAGTTATCTTATCGATATACAGTATGTAACTTAATTCTAACAGAAAAAGTTCATATGAACATGTGTCCGGAGTTGCCCCGTTTTTAATATACAGGGTATTCTAAAAAAAATTTTTTTTTATAATTTTTTTAAATATCTTTTTCCTGATTTTATAGACATTTGGTACCATTATTCATATTGATAAGGGGCTTAAGTCGACATAACTAGAGTAAATTCATTAAGTCCAGTGACGTCCCGGGGAGCACCTTAACGAATACTATTGACAAGAAAATATACTTAACTGACTTTTTTTAAATTTTAATAATTCTTTTCAGATTTACCAATTAATAATAAACTTTTTTGTTCCCTAAATTGTTTTCGTATCTTGCCTCGTTTTCGAGAGAAAAATAAAAACAACTTTATTGCATGTACAACGAGATGTACAAGGTGTTCGCGTATATTTTGCCCAATAGATACCTCCATTATTATTGGTTTTAGAGAAATTGTTAAATTAGCAAAGTTATAGCATTTTCACCGAACCTTTAGAAAATGAAATTAACTGAAACAACTGAGTATCGGTGACAGTTTTTTCAAATGGATTACCCCCAATTTTTTCATTATATCAGTTAAAGAACTTTATCCTCTTTTTAAATATATAGTGGTTGTTGGGGTTATTTTTTACCGTTTTGGAACGAAATTAAAACATAACACAACATATATATTATTTTTATAATTGCTCAAAATGGCCACCGTTAATTAAAATGCAGGATTGGTAACTCTCTTATAGTTTTTCAATTGCATTAGCAATCATATTATCTGGCCTACTGAAGTTGAGAAAGTCAATTTCAATTTGGATTTGTTCCTGCAAATCGGCAACACTATTTCGTCTGGATGCAGATATCTTCTCTTTGAGGTAGCCCCAAAGAAATGTGTCTAATGATGTTAAGTCGGGACTATTGGGAGGCCATGCAATCGTCCCTCCAGGACCAATCCAAATTTCATAATTCTCATTGAGGTATTCTCTAACTGGAAGAACACTAATACTATGACATGGAGCACCATCTTGATGCCATATAAAATTTCTTACGGCGTTTAGAGGAAAAGTTTTAAGAATATCCTCTATTTCATGTGCAAGCATTTCACGATATCTAACTCCATTTAAAGATCCATCCGAGATCCATCAAAGAAAATTGGACCAATGATTTTGTTTTGCACTATGCCGCACCACACATTTACTGATACCCACCCAGAACGTAACCCTTTAACTGTAAGATGCGGATTCTGCGATGTCCAGAAGTGCGTGTTTTTGGGATTTGGAGCTGAAGCCGTATTAAAAGAAGATTCATCGGTCCATATAATGTTCTTAAAGAAATCGGCGTTATTATTGTTATTGAAAATGTTTGTCATGTGACGGCAAAACTCCAAACGTCGTTGCTTTTGTTTCTGTTAATTTTTGAACTTTTCTGAATTTAAAGTCGTGGAATTTATGCCGTTTCAGAATTTTAAAAACTACTGTGCAACATTTGCCAAGATATCTTGCACAGCCCCTTATCGATTTTTGTGGATTTTCTGAAAACAAATTAGGCTTCTAAATGATACGAAGCGAATATAAAAACAAATAAAAATTACCTTGAAAATATAAAAGAACAGCAAATTCTTCATCCTCAAGTATCCGAAAATGCCTTTTCTTTCTTTGTAATGTTTTTAGCTCAGAAAGTTGACGAAACACATTTCGGAAAGTGCTTTCGCTAGGAATTACTAAATGTGGATGTCGCCTTCTGAATTCGCGTTGCGCTTCTCGCTTGATGTGTCCACATTTGATATATATTTCAAGAATTTCGAACTTTTGCTCTTCAGAGTATCCCATTTGGACCCTGATTTCGACAATGTTTATTAAGATTTGTCAAGAAGACAGAAGTTGCCAAGAGCAATTTAGTCAAGGTGACAGGTATTGCTATGAGTAACATGAGCAATTTACAAAACTTTAATGAGGATAATGATAATTCTATTATATTTTCGTATAATTCGAAAACGGTAAAAAATAACCCCAACAACCACTTAATTTAAAAATAGGATAACATTCTTTAACGGATACAATGAAAAACTAGGGAGTATTCCATTTGAAAAAACTGTCACTTGTCAAAGAACTGTCACTTCCGATACCCAGTTGTTTTGTTCATTTCATTGCATCATTCAACCATTTCTCTAAAACCACTAATAATGGAGATATCTATTGGGCAAAATATACGCGAACACCCTGTACAAAAAAAAAATACATAATACATATTTCAAAGTTAATTAAAACATTTAAGTAAATTAAAAACAAAATTATTTTTTTAAATAATGATACAAAAGAAATGCAACAGTTAATCAAAGCAAATGTTAGAAATGACCACCTCCTGATAAAACGTACAAAACAGATTTTTTAAAAAAAACTTTAACATCCTGTATATCAAAAACGGGGCAACTCTGGACACATGTGATATGAACTTTTTCTCCTAGAATATCATAAGGAATCACCCCCTTAAGTTACGTACCCTACTTTTAAAACACCCTGTATATTATTAAGGTGAGTTAAATTTAAATTCTAAAATTTAGATAGTGTTTTTACGATGCTTCTTTTAATTTATCTTGCCTATAAATCCGACGTTCACTAGATTGAACGATAATATGTATTTGTTAACACCAAATTGATCTCTTTGTATTGAGGTTCTTTTTAAGAAACATTCAATGATCTAATATGTACTAAACTAAAAAATTTGTAAAATTCAAGATTGTATTCTCAGAATTTTCACTTTAACATTGATTTCAAATAAAGTATCGGTATCTGAATTGTGCATTTATATTGTACAAGCAGGGCCTTTTCTACACCTATAGGCATGATAGCCAAATGCTGGGGGCCAGTGTCTTTAGAGGGCCTATTCTCCAGTATTAAATACTGAAAAATCTCTTCAGACGATAAGAAACCGATGAAGTTGTTATAAATGAGCCAGAAAAAAAATTTCAAAATTAATGTGTCTTATCCAATTGGCGATCAATTGATTTCAAAATTGTTATGGCAAAGCTATCGTTCAATAAATAACAGATTCAATAGATTTTTTGTCCCTATTTCTTGCTTAGACGTGAAAATATTCATACAAAGATCAAAGAGTTAAAACAGTATTATCAGAATAATATCGCCATCGATGAATTTGATGAGAAAGTTTTTCAGTTTCTGAATCTAGTTTTTAAGAACAACATAAAACCACAAGAAGAGTTTTATAAGTTCATCACTGACAAAAATATTTCCTCAACTTTCCCGAACGTTGAAATGAGTTTAAGAATTGACCTGACACTTCCAGTAAGTAATGCAACTGGTGAGCGTAGTCTTTTCGTTCTCAAACGGGTAAAAAACTATACCTTTGAAGTTCTTTAGAGAAAGTATTGAACAAGAAATTTTTCCAGAATTATCGAATATAGATATAAATATATCGAATTATATCATTAATTATAAATACCTTTGCCGATAAAAAATGGCGAAAGGTTAATTTATTATACTAAAATATCCACGGTTAAAGAGATACAGGGTGATCCAAGTAAAAATTAATTTTGAAAAATTGACGATGCTTTGAAAATGGTTAAGCGACTATGAATCAGATTTGGTGTAGGTATGTTTCTGAAGGCAAGAAAGACGATTTCATAATTAGTTTTAAGATACCTCCTAGAGGACGCTAGTTACACAATATGAGTTTTGTAAATTCTCGCATATATTTTGTCTCTCACATTTTTAATCGCTTAGTTATGGGACACCCTGCATAGTGTGCTTCCCTTTCTTCAGAAAGTTTTCATACTTTATTAAATGGCCTTCTGTGGGAGGAAGGGGAGGGGGGGGGGGGACAAATTTATGTTTGCCTAAGCGCCCAGGTTAGGCTTGCGTACAAGCGCAACGACAAAACTAAAACATTTTTAATCTTGGTCATTTCCAATATACTTATGTATATGAATAATATGAAATATGATAGGTATTTATTATAAGCGCGTAGCCAGGGATGCAACATACCTACCTACAGGTTCTGAAAGATGAATCAATTACAAAATAAATTGATTTATATTTAGTAATTTCAAACATTTTTGGGATATTAAAACTATTTTTAAAGTAATGTATCGAAACTTCTGTAGAATAACAGCGGTTTATTTTCGTTTCAATTTTGTTTTAAAATTGCAGGTTAATGCAATTAGAACCACCAAAGAATTTGAAAGAAATATTTCGCAAATAAAACAGGTAAGTATTTATTAGATGCACTAACAGATAGTGTAATAGTATATTACAGACCAGGGTGGAATGCGTTTGTTTCATTTCCGCCGAGATTGGGAGGTTTATGTGAGTCTCGAGACGGAATGAAGCTTTTCACCGAAGTTTGTATACTATTTTATTCGCTACTTTATTTACAAGCATTATTGTTTTTGATAAATTCTGGTTTCAAAAAGTTTCAAATTTAGAACAACAATATTTAGATTGATCAGGTAGGGCTGTGTACACTTTTTTGAAAAAAGAAGGAAGGAAAATCGTTTTTTTGTGTATTAAGTGTATAATCTAATAAATCTAAACAATATTTAGAGCATACGTTGCCAGTATGTGGAGCTTTTAACAAATTCATTAGGTTGTTATTGTGCACACCGTCAAAAATAAACAAAAATTATTTTCAGTGGTAAGTACAAGGATTTTTGTCATTTAAAAGTTTAAAAAATTATATCTTGTATTTGCAAGGTTTTACTTAATAAAGAATAATTTCTCGGAATTTATTTACTTTCAATGCTTTAGCATTTTCTAAAATGATCTATGTAGGTATATTGCGAACATGAAAACATTCTACTCGTAATTACCCAAACCAATCTTCTGGTTCTAGTCGTAACTCATTTCATAGATTTACTTGGAAAAATTGTGTTCGTTTGTTAACCACTCTTTAGCCCATTTTGAACTTTTTGTTTTTGAATCTCGTACTTGTACAGGGTTATCCAACCAAGACTAGACAAGGCGATTTTTTTTGACTTTTCCTGTACATACTTTTATAAAAAAACTGAAATAGCCATCTTAAGTCATTTTCTCCCGCGAATTCGAATATCTTCAGCAAAAAACAATTGAACATCAAACAAAAGTACTAGGGGTCACTTTGATATTTTTTTAAATGGGATGCCGTATTTTTAATGAGCTTATCAGATTTCTCATATAAATTTTGATCTAAAATGTTGGATTTTTAATTCAAAAACGCCTTTTTTCTTCAGTTTTAAATTCGGAAAATGTTCGTCTACCGTAAAAATAAAAAAAAAAAATTAAAAATCCAACATTTTAGATCAAAATTTATATGAGAAATCGGATAAGCTCATTAAAAATACGGCATCCCATTTAAAAAAATATCAAAGTGACCCCTAGTACTTTTGTTTGATGTTCAATTGTTTTTTGCTGAAGATATTCGAATTCGCGGGAGAAAATGACTTAAGATGGCTATTTCAGTTTTTTTATAAAAGTACAGGAAAAGTCAAAAAATCGCCTTGTCTAGTCTTGGTTGGATAACCCTGTACAGCTAATGCCGCCGACACTGCGAACGTGATGGTGTAATTTATGGTGAAAACGCTGAAGTTTCAAAACAACTGAACGAAAAGAACGCGAAGTGTGGATCTGGATATAGACATTGCTCGTTCTTAGCCGGACCAAACATTGCTGTAAAAGAACGAAGTCTATGGGGGCCTTAACAGCTTGCTGTAGGTATTAAAGTCAAATCAAAGTCAAAACATGCTTTATTGTCTGAAAGCAATATCTTTATTGACAAAGCTTTTAGAAATTTTCAATTTAATCGACAATAAAATATAGGTAATAAGTACAGTAAAGTTTTAAATATTAGAATAAGAAATGTAAATAATTATGACGGATTATGACCAAAATACTCGCCAAAATATTTATTTATGGTATAATAAGGTATTTTTTTCAATAATACATTTTCAACAATTTTTTTAATATCATAAATTGTAGATTTCTTTACAAGACTTGAAGAAAGCATAGGTAAACATTAAAGTCTTGTCTTGTATTATAGAGGTACGTATTTAGGTTATTTTGAAAGGACGCGGTTTATGTATTATTTCGTTTTAAATTTAATTTTTTTGTTTCAATAGGGAGGTACATACGTGCTTTTTGAGGCCCTATCTTTTTATTGCATTGAATTAGAAGCTTGACTTTTTTAAAGGGCTATGGGGTTGTAGGTCTTAGTTTTTGGCAAGGTTTATGCTATTCATTTCAATTTGATAATTCTAGCCGTCTCTGCGAAAAAGGATCTTGACCGAAGACTTGACAGACCGACAGACGGACAAAAAAGTGATCCTAATAATGTTTCCATTTTTTCCTTTAGAGTGACGGAATCCTAAAAATCTTTTTTTTTTGTTAATAAGTATTAAGAGTGACTCCAATATTTTTTTAAAGCATAACTTCTAAATAATCGTTGACAGATCTGTTGCAAACATCAAAAATCCGCTAAGAAAATGTATCAGTATACCTACCTAGTATAAATATTAAAACTAAGCATAGGTATTCTTAAGCAAAAAAATGCGTGAATAAATTCACGAAACATTTGAGAAGTTTATTGTAATGTGTATGCTAAAAGATATTAAAAATATAATTTTATTTATTAATTATCTAATAAAAAATGTTGCAATACTATTTTTTAATACCTAATTAATTTATTTTAAAAATTATTTACTGCGCGCCAGTGCGAAAAAATGCTGCTTTATTCAATTCCTGCTTCAAAGCATTATTTTGTTATTTGACTATCACAATCTACAGCTTGGTCTACTGTTTCAGTATCGAATATAAAATTATGTACATACTGTAAGCCGAGGTATAAGCAATAATTTGAAAACCGTCTGCGATTTTAAGAATTTTACGATCTGTAAGGTAGGTACCTACTTATTACCCATGCTCCCATGCAATAGTCCTTGCAGTTGCATTTATTTTTATTAAAAGACGAAACCATAAAGTACCTATACTTATTTAACTACATTAAATAACAAAAAATTTTCACTGACGGTTAAAAGATTGAGGTAAAAAAAATCTGTAAGGCCAAGGCTAAACCTAAAACCTCGACTAACATTAATATTATTATGATCAATAAAAAACGGACTTCCTATATGATTTCATTAGAAAGCAGACTTTTAATGTTTTAAAACGTTTGTAAAATCCCTCTAAGGCACATACCTACATAATATGTACTTAAGTCGGTACATTGAAATAAATTCTACAAACGCACACAAAAAGATAAGAATAATGAGTATATTCAGGTTACTCGGTAGTAGGTAAGTACCTACCTAAACGCAATTTTATATTGAATTGTAAAAACAAAGAGTAGGTATTACCTAAGCAATAAAATTGGAACGAAACCTTAGTCCGATCCAGTAGCTCTGCAAAAATCTATGTTCAAGTATAAATGTAAAACAACCACGCCACTGGGTTTAAATCACCCCTTGATGTTTTGTGGCGAATATAAATAACAGAGAATGTCAGAACTATTGATTGGCCCTGAAGAAGTATTAAAGGGATGATTTCTGCCTAAAATAATCAATTAGCTTTGCTTTTTCGTCTTTAGGTAAATTATGTAGAGTTTTGGTAATGTTTTATAAGGCAAATAAACTAAAAAATCAATGTACACACAGGAAATGCCTGTTTTATTTACATGTCATGATGTCAGGCTAAGTTCTTGAAAAGAAAAAATATTTTAGGGTACAAATTTACAAACTACATAACGTGATAGACTTTAGGAACTTTTTATTAACACATCTAGTTTAAGCTAAAAGGAAGAACACCGGATATTACATAGCAATGCCCACTAGATTAAAAATAACCGCACTTGAACAGATGATCAAGAGAACGCTATTTTTTAAGCCCAAATACGAATTCTCGGCTTGAAAAAAAGCTAGCAAAATTTAGGATATATGGAAAATGATTACGGTACCTTATTTAGTTATCCAAAGGTTACATATCTAAAAAAACACACACTTTTTACACTAATTTTGGGCTAGTTTCACGCCCAGTTCACTGTAGCATTCAGACTACTACTAAGAAGAAGCGGCGTTGCCGCGTTTATTGCCTTAATATCTTGAATTAACTATTAGGTATTCCTATCCTAAAGTAATTTTATTACTCAATCAGTACCTACCTACCTACCTATAGAAATGCGTGTTAAGTAACTTTTAATTTAATTTGGTATAAGAGGTAAATCCAAAAACGTTGTTTTTATCAAAAAGGAAATTTTGAAATTTATAATATAAAAGGGATCGTAATCACAAACAATCGATTAGCTTTGTACCCTACCTAGATGCCTACTCACCGTCACGCGTAAGAGGCTTTATCAGATTCGTTAAATTGCTATGATGTTTTGAAATCTTCGCCCATCATTTTTTTGGAAAGTAATTTACTTAGGTAAGTATCATTTTGCGTTAATTTTTTAAATCCTGCTTTATCTATACTTCACTGACTATCTTCAAACAATGTCTACCTACTAACTAAACTTAATGCGTTATTGCATTTTTTTTAAATTTGTAAGATAGTGCATGGTGTCATAACGTGTCACGCATATTTTGTTAATATTCCCTGTGTATAATTTACCAAAATTCACTAACAAAGAATAAGAGATATCGACTTGTCTCTAATTTAAGTGTTTTATTAAGGCGATCCTTTATACTTATTAATTTATAATTTTTTATTATTAATTTATTTTATTATTAATACTTAATATGAGAATAAAAATTCAAAAATTCGAATGCTTTACGCATATAGGTATAGAACATCAAACGTGTTTCGAGAAAATTCCTGTCTACAAGTGATAATTATTTTCCGTTTTGTAAACTAAAACTTGTTAATAAATCTTATATCAGGGTGACAGTGACAAAATCGAAATCGGACCCAACATATAACCCCAAAAGTTGCGTTACCAAATCGTTGTTTATTAGGCAATCCAAACCAGGTTATGTTTGCCTATAACACGGTCATATTGGAGTCACAAAGTGCTTCCAATTTGGCCGTCGACGGCAAACGTCAGAAAAATTAACTTTTTTTTGCGTGTATGTCAGTTTGACGTGTAAACCGCGATTTTGGTTTTCTGTATTTTATTGAGTTATTGTTGTTCAATATGTGTTTTTTCTGTTATTCATATTTAATAATACTAATTAAAGTTGATGATGTCATTGGAGACGTTAACAATGGCAAGTGTATATCTATACACAGCATAGGACTCGACTGTAAACTAAGCATTGAATCCGCGTATAATTGCCACATATTTGCCTTCAACGGTCATACTGAATTGTTCGTTGAATGTTTTTAAGTTCTGTGGAACGAATTCAATATAGCCGTGGCAGGCAAATCGTAATTTGACACATCGTTAGATTGCCTAATTCGTTTTTAAGATAATATGTAGGTTTTTGGTGCTTTCATTTGAAATATGCAACCGATTTTGGATATACCTACCTTTATAATATTTTGATATTATACTATCTCGCCACTCAAATTTTATTGTCTTCTCTATGATTCGTAAAAGTTAAAACTTATCAATCTCTACAAAAGCTGAAAATAAATAATGACGTATACATATTTGAATTCAACCGTATACTCAGATAAACCATTTTAGCCTTTTTAGTCTCTTTGGGGTTAAATTATATCAACAAATTTTTCGAGCATTTATCTAAATAACTGTTAACGATTTTTGTTGCCATCTTAGAAATAATGATGATTTTCGTAAATCTATGCCCATATCTGCCTATGCCAAAATGTAGCGGCATTATATAATTTATATACAATTATTTTTAGTCGTGCCTATAACAACATCGAAATATTATAAATAGTTCATACCTAATTAAACATGAATATGATATCAAATGTGTAAAGAACAATGCGTCCATTATTTTCGGGGGGACAACTTGTCTGCCAGGTCCGTCAGTAGTTACGCCATTGGGTTGTTTTATTTGTATTGCAAAACGTTTCTATTCAGCTTTTTCTGTAAATCTACAAGGTAAGGAGATATTTAATAGTAACGTTACTGTCAAATAATACACTGTAACTTATGAACTTTATATAATTATTGAGAAAATCTTAAATATGAACTTATTGATTCTAAGGATATTTATGATTGATTTTCACTTTATTGTGTATATTTTTTCATAGCAGTACCATTAATAATTGTGCATTCTTTAACAAAGGTAATGTAATGATTTTTTTGTTTTCTGAGTTGGACTATAAATCTTATACTACGGCAACGCTGCATATACCAGTGGCGGCAACTGGTGTTAAGTTTTGAAACCTGATCCATTGGCTTGGCTTGCGGGTTGGAAGTGGGAATTTTAAGAAACACGTTTTGTTCACTTAAATAAAATCTCTGATTTTAATTACAATAACAATCATATTATCATTATTGTAGAAATAGCTAAGCGGAGTCATTGCTATTCTTATTGCATTGTTGTGGCTTTTAAATAATTAATTGAATTCATAAATAATGCTACTTTCATAAATAATACAATAAAATTTTAAAGCCTGCTTATTTTTCTTATCTTATCGATGAATGGTGATATGCAAATCAGATAGTAAAAAGTTAAACATATTTTTGGTATTTATATTTATTTTACACAAGGATCTGTTTACCTACTTAAATTATTATAAAAATGACAGGAAATTAAACTTTTTCAAATAAATGACCAATTTGAATTATTATATAATTTCTCTTTAGAGTGCTACTAATGTTATAGGTTAAGTTAATTTACTGACAATATTTCAATTGGTAATAGGTAGGTACTTAGGTACAGGGCCGTCGCTAGACTTTTAGCCGCCCCGTGCAAAGTCCTAAAAATAGCGCCCCCATAAACTATTTTTTTTTATATTCCCGGCATTTTAAATAGATAATGAAACTAAGAATTAATATAAAACATTTTATTATACATTTTAAAAGTACGTTGGTAAGTACAAGGTGATCCAACTAAAAGTGGCCAACACAAAAATCTGACTTACCATTATAGACATGCGAAAAAACGCTTAATACAAAAGTATAAATCACTAATTTTTTTTTGCTTATTTTAAATGGATAACATTATGTAGATTCGGTGAAATATATTTTTTAGCACTTTTAAAATATGAAATAAAATGATATATGTTTTATTTAAAACAAAAAAATACTTAATGATTTCTGCTAGTTATATCTTTTTTTTTGATATTCAATTGTTTTTTTGTTTACGTATTCTTTAATTGTTCAAAATTTGTGTCAAGCGTTTCGTCGCATTTCCAAAGCTATAAGTAAGATATTTGCCTTGGCTACTTTTAATTGTATCACAATGTACATTGTACATAATATGAAAACAGAAAAATTAAAGACTATTATTCTAGAAATAGGTAAAAAAAATAAATAAACAACATACATTTTTTTACCTCTTTTTTTTAATTACTATAAAATCTTTTTCTGACTTTTTGCCGCAAAAGAACTAATTACTTCCTCATAGTTCAGAATACTTGCCATCTCATGCTCTATGGATATTATAGCTAAACCTGTCAAACGCTGTTCTGCCATATTAGAGCGTAGGTAACTTTCAATCAGTTTTAATTTAGAGAAGCTCCTTTCCCCAGAAACTACTGAAACAGGTATAGTTAACAAAATCCTTAAAGCTATGGCAATATTGGGAAGGACTCCCTTTAGATTATTCGATTGAATATATTTTAAGGTTTTTGAAGGAGAACCAATGTTGTCTTTATTTGCCTCAACTAAGACACCTAAGGACTGCAATTCGTCCTTTAACTCCAAACCATTAATATCTATACTTTCGCCATCAGACAAATAATTATGTAAATCCATGTAGTGATTTAGAAGGTCTTCTCTATTTAATTCTGCGAGCAAAGACAGATCGTACAAAAAAGAGAAGTAGTCCGAATGGACTTTTAAAAGGTCGAATCTTAACTCTAGAGATTGGATACTGGTATCCATAACAGCAAAGAAAATGTGGGTCATTTATAGGCTCATCCCGACCTTCATACAAAGATTGTCTGTTTTTTTCTTGGCCGTGCTCTAGCTTCTAAGGAAAACTTTGCTTCAATTTCAAGTTCCTGAGATAATTCTGCAGCATCTACTAAAATTTCTTGAAAATAGTTATCATTTCTGCAAATATGAAAATGATTACGAAGTGATCCCACAGATTTAGTACGTTCGATAATATTTAAATTGGGATTTTGCAGAAGCTTACCAACAACGTTGTTTTTATTTAAAATCTCATACCAGAGAACAAGACAAACTAGAAATTCAAACCTTTTAATTTTCTTTGCCAAACCGTCGGCTTCATTTCTAGTGGTCGGATCATAGGATAAATCGTTGGCAATCTCTACAAGAGTGTCGTATACATCTCCGGTTTGATATTTTAATGGTTTTATGGCGTCGATACGACTTTCCCAACGGGTATCACTAAGTGGTTTAAGTGTTAATAATGTTATTTTTTCCTTTAATAATGACCATCTTTTTGTCAAAGCTGACAAAAATACATATATAGATTGAACCAGAAAAAAAAAACCTGAAACCTCAAAAGTAGTTTTAACAGCATCATTAATAACTAGGTTTAGAGAATGTGCCGCGCAACATGCTCTACTATTAATATTAAGAATTTGTTTTTGAACTCCAATATTTTTACCTCGCATATTAGCTCCATTATCATATCCCTGACCCCGTAAGTTTTGAATATCTAGACCTAAGTTTCCAATTTTTGACAGTACAATACAATATTCAATAAAACTCTCTTTTATCGAAAATGAGTTTAGGTTTACATACCGCAATATAAGTTTAAGTTGTTCGACTTTATTCTTATCAGGGGTACAATCTAAAATTATAGAAAAGTATTTTGAATCCAGTATATCACAATAGTATATTATGTTACAAGGACGAAAAATGCAGTATTTCGGACGTATTGCGGGAGATTACTGGACGAGGCAAAGCCGAGGCCAGTAACCCGCATAGTCCGAAATACATTTTTCGTCCGTATAACATACGTTATTTTTTATCCGATTGTGTTTTTGCTCGGATTATAAAATATTGTAAAAATTAAGAAACCCAATATATTTCATCTTGCATTGTAATTTTTTGTCCCTTGAATGTTTGAACAATGAAACCTGTAATATGCGTATCCATGGATCTAACAAATAATTAAATTAATATTATCAACTGACGTTTTATCAATCAGGCGATAGTTTTAACTAATCTTTCGTGTTCTGCTAGTTTTAAAACCTGAAAAACACAATTAAAAATGGAAATAGACGATGATCTTATAGAAGGTACACCACCTGACATTCAAGAAACTGCCAAGGAAGTAATGTTACATTTGTTGCCACAAAAATCTAAGGAAATATATGAAAGAGCTTATAAAAAATTTATGGATTACCGGCAAGAAAAAAATATACAGTCGTTCTCCGAAAACGTCTTCTTGGTATATATGGCGGAATTATCGAAAACTATGAAGTCATCTACTCTGCGTGGTCGCAGTATTCTATGCTACGTGCAGTGGTAAATGTAAAACAGAATATTGATATATCTAAATACATGAGATTACGAGCATTGTTGAAACAAAAAAGTGTTGGATATTGTCCAAAGAAATCAAGGATCCTAACTAGAGAAGAGGTTCACAAATTCCTTTGCCATGCTCCAGATGACAAATACTTAATGTTGAAGGTAAATGTAACTATATAATAGTATTTTAAATTTCTGACTAACAATTTTCTTAATTACAGGTTGCTTTTATTTTTGGAATCGCGGGCGCATGTCGTCGAGAAGAACTGGCTCATATGAAAATTGATGACATACAAGATTTGGGAACGGCTTTGTTAATAAAAATTCCCTATAATAAAACAAACAAACCGAGATCATTTACGGTGACTGGAGAATATCTAAAGTATTATAGAAATTATCTGGCTTTACGTCCAACAAATATGAGTGATGGGCGATTTTTTGTGTCTTATCGCAATGGAAAATGCCATAAGCAAGTTGTCGGTATACACAAATTTGGCTCTATACCTCAGGAAATAGCATCTTACTTAAAACTGCCGAATGCCAAGGAATTCACGCGACATTGTTTCAGAAGAACATCGGCCACATTACTTGTAGATGCGGGAGCAGACATAACTTCTCTAAAACGGCATGGAGGCTGGAAGTCTTCGGGAGTAGCCGAGGGCTACATAGATGATTCCTTAAGTAATAAGTTAGAGCTGATCAAGAAAATATTCAACATTCCACAATCTGACCTGCAGTCAGTCTCGACTCAGGTGTCGCAATCCGTCTCCCAATCGAGTTCAACATTGGAGAATAATATCATAACGGAGACCAAAAATAATAACACATCCTCAAAATCAAATTTACATCACCCCGTTCTTGTTCAAAATTGTTCTAATTGTACATTTAATATAAATATTGTAAATAATTGAATAAAATAAACTGTTGAAAATATTTTAGCGTCCGACAAAATGTTTTTCGGACTAGGACGACAAAGGTTGCCTAGCTACCAGCGCAATAATCAATACCTTATTGAAAAGGTTACCTTTTCGTCCAAATATCTGATCTATAAAACGTCATTTTTTGACACAATCGGATAAAAACAATTTTTTTTTATGGTATCCGATATAATATTTATTAATTCATTTTGAATTTGTGGCCCTAAATAATGAATTTTTCTTTGAGAATCAGTATTTCTTTCAACCTTATATAAATGTTCTTTCATAATGGGGTCATGTATCGCGAGCAGTTCAACAGTTTTTAAAAAATTTGCGTTATTGTGAACATACAACTTTTCAGATGATCCTCGGAAAGCAAGATTTTGTCCAGCCAGGAAAACTATAATAGATATTAATCTTCTTAAAATGTTCTTCCACTGTTCTTTAACTGACTGGAAAATTTTTAGGTCTGTAGCATCATTCGACGTATCATACAGTTATTTTGGCGCGACGGCATAGTGCGGAGTGGGAGTGCCGCCGCCTGCCGCTTCTATATTGTCTTCCAAATAAGTATTCAAAATGCTCTGTTTTATTAAAATAGCGAACTTGAGCGCTATTAATTAAATCAATAAACAAATTTTAGTTAAAAAATATAAATATGAAAGGGTGTTTATAGCGGCCAACGGCCGCCCTCCAAAAATGGCCGCCTCGGGCGGTTGCCCTCTCGCCCGGGCCTTTGCGACGGCCCTGCTTCGGTATTGCCCTATGTCCCATAAAAGTAATATTTCGTTTTATGTTTCTGAAACATTTCTTAATTGCGTTTCTGAAATATTTCAAATTAAAGGCAGATAGGTACTTTTCAGAAATATTTAAAAAAAATTTTTTGTAATATTTCTGAAATGATATAAACTAGAATAATATATCATTCAAAATCAAGAACATATTTATTAAAAAAACATATAAACTATTATTAAGTAATAGGTAAATAGGAATATACAAAATAGGATGTTTATTTATCTCTTGAATTTTGAATTCTTCTTTACAGAGGCCCTGAAAGTAAATATTAAAAAGTTAATAATTTTAAGTATGAATCATAACAGTATTGTGTGGGTATTAAGGTGCATTTATAAAACTTTTCGTCACGCAGCTCCCGCTCGTCGCCACCGTTCCCGCCGCAACTTAACCTAATAATGTATGCATTTATAAAAGCAGCCACCGCTCCCGTTTGTAGTTCCAACTTAACCTTTATTGTCCTGTGGTTCCAACATGACCAATTTTTAACTCGCTGGCCTTGTGTTGTTCGTCGTTCCTGTTTTATGGGAAGAAAGAAATTTGACACATTTGATAAAAAACATTGAAATATCTTTCATATTCCTACGATTTCAGCATTTATAGAAAATAATTTATCTCATAATTGAAAACTAATATTAAATACTGGTCACATTATCCACTTTTTCAAAAAAATTTAATATAACTAACCTTAAAATAGGTTACTGCTCTCGGGAATTTACAACGGTGCACTTCGTGTTTTGTAAATCAAAGGTGCTGCGTATATCAATGTTTGATACATACTTAAACACTATTAACAATACATATTCCATTATAAAGACAGGAAAGTTAAGCCAAAAATCAACTGTATACCTATCTCCTATCTGTTATAGGTATTCAAAGTTCTTACATTTGACAGGACAAACGAATAATTTCTTGTACCTCTATAGTTCTGTCCCGGAGGGGGATGATGCCTTACTGCGTCTTTTATTATTCTATTAATTCAATATTCCAATTCACAACAGTAACAACTTAGGTTTAATAAATAAACTAAAGCGGGGAAAATCATAAGATGAACCCAACCTACAATTATTATTATACCTACTATTAGGTATTAAAATGGATACTTACCTTCGTTTCATTATCCATAATATAATTATTCCCCACATTGGCGGTCCGTCAAGTGTCAAACAAAGGCAAGGTGTGGCAACTGTCATTTTGTGTGTATATTTTATAAATATTCTGGATGAAATATTATATGTAAAATTTCACAATTATTTCGTGGAATATTTCAGAAATATTGATATGAATATTATTATGTTTTTGAGACATTTGAAATATATCAGAGATATTTCTGAAAAGAAGTGTGTTGCGTATAATATACCTTTATAGGTACCCATAGAATTTTCAGCGAGTAAATCTGCAATATGCCGGCGGACAATTAATGTCAGCACGTCCAATCGCCTATAACTGAGGATAAAAAGTTACTAGGATTTTGGATACTTGTTATTACTTATTCATTTTTGGTATTCTGGAAAATATGGAATGTAATGGAATATTATGGAAAATAACATATTTCATTACATTTTTGATGTCCGACTCTGCCCCTAAATGGCTGTCTGTCATTGTATTGCTGCCAACATTGTTCCTACTAAAAATTAAATAGCTAGAATACAACTTTTGTCAGATGACATGCCGTCCATCTTGCAGGCTTACTCGCTAAAAATTCTATACTTATATGGTAAAAATTCCGGGGCAATTTTAAATGACTAGGCATAATTATTATTATTTTGCTCAGTGCGTATGCGCGAAAAATCAAGTCGTTATACTTAGCCCCTTGTGCTGGCAGGAAAAATAATGGGATTAGGGGAAAGGGAGGCACATTCATTCAACCAGATTTTGTAAAATGACAGAATAGCTAATGTTTTATTATTATAAAAATAAATGTATGTACCCGAACAACACACATTTTATGTTTATATGTATTACAAATCCAAACAATTCAAGATTTTGAGCTTTTATAGGACGAAGATACCCTTTTTTCAAAAAACCATTGCAAACGGTTTAAATTGCCCCTCCGGTGAGGTACCTACTTTCCACAACATGGTACGGTAGTTTCAATCATATACATTGATAAAAACACAAACAATTTACACAACAGTTATTTTTTATTACAACCACTAAGATAACTACGAACTTTAAAATATAAAAGTTATATAGCGGCATATAGCAGGCAAGTGCGAGTATAAGACGCTTACGTTTATATTTAATTTAACTTTTATAAAATTACCTGTTCTTTTATAAATTAACTTCTCTTTTTTCCTATTATTATAGATCCGCGTTAAAAAAAAATCTTTTTGTGCAATTTTAATATGGGGTTACCCATGCATGGTCGAATATGTCCCATATATGGTTGAAAGTGCTCCCCCTCCACCCAGGCGCAATAGTAAAGAAAATTTAAAATCACAATAAATCATTTGTAATAAATAACATGAAACATTATTTTATCTACAAGCGTGCCGTAAGTAACTACCCACCGCACTGATTTGAGTGCGGTAAGTATCACTTTACCGCACTAGTGATGTAAGTAATTACATACTATAAAAACAAGTTTTTATATTATTCAAGTGTATTTCTTATTTTTAAAAGAAACTCTATTACCTAAACATTATATGTATAACAAATACTTACATATTTAAAATTCTAAACTAATCCAAACTTATAAATTAAGAAATATTAATATTAATTGTAGAATTCGTAACATTTCCAAACGATATCGATGAAGGAAGTGTTTTACTATCCGATGAGACACAAGATTTGAAATTTACAGATTTACTAAAACATGAGGTTCTCTCTGCATATTCTTCTACACCATTTATTTGCTTTGCAATTGCTATTTTATTTTGCACCGAATTTTCAATATAGCCCTCCGCAAGACTGGAGGACTTCCATCCACCATGTCTTTTTAAACTCATGATATCCCCGCCAGCATCTGGGGTTGTTTGGCAAAGTCTTCTTGCCTTTTTGGGTATGGGCTGGACTCTCGCAGTTTTCCAGCAAGAAGGAAATATTCCTTTTTTGTAGGATAAGTTAAAAAGCCTACAAAATACCGGTGTCAGTTCGTCAGCGCATGTCTTAATTACAATGACTGGAATATCGTCAGGGCCAGAAGCCTTTTTAGTGTCGAGACTCCTCAAGATTCGTTTAACATGGCGGTGGCAAAAAACAATCTCGGGCATTCTCGATTCTACAGGGGTAATGTTCGGTGGAGTACTTCCCTGAAAATTTACCGTTGAATGTGAAGAGAATAGTTCCGCCAGTAAGTTTGCTTTTTCCTGTGCTTTGGTCGCAATGGTGCCATCAGAACGTGTTAGAGGTGGAATGGTTGACTTGGTAAAGTTCTGACTGACGGCCTTAGCTACCGACCAAAATGATCTTGAGCCGCTAGGACATTCAAGAAGTTTGTCTCTGATCCTCTGCTTGTGTGCTTCTTTGCTTTGGTTTATCGTTTGCTTGCATTGGTTTCGAGCGTTAACAAAGATGGTACGATTTTCGGCGGTAGGATTTTTACGCCATTGTCGGTAGAAATAATTTTTTGATTTAACAGCTCGTTCGCAATTTTTGGTAAACCAAGGCTTGCCGTTAGAAGGGCACTTTTTTGAGAAAGGGATGAAGGCTTCCATGCCAGTAAGGATAACCTCCGATATTTCTGTTGCTCAGATGGATGGATCATCAGAGGTAAAACAAACGTCCCGCCAAGGAAAGGTTCGAAAATGGTCCCTTAGGTCCTCCCACTTAGCTGATGTATAATGCCATACCTTGCGTGGTTTAGGAGGCTCTTCAGCACTAATTGGTAGTTGTTCAGTGCCGAAATAAGGTTGTGGTCAGACGTTCCTAACGGCGGCTTCACGGTGACAGTGTACAAGTCGGGGTTTGAAGTTAAGAAAAGATCCAACAAACTAGCAAAATCACCATGTCGGTCTGGAATCCGAGTTGGTTCACCCACCAGGTGGGTGAGGCCAGAGCCAAAGGATTTGGCTTCACGACCTTGTTCGTCAGTCATGTTTGAGTATTATTATTCCGTTGTCAAGTTTTACATCTGTCATATAAAAGCCAACTATTAAATTTTTATAATTTATTTCCCTAGCAACCTGATGTTAATGCATTGTTGATAACGACTTACGAGGCACCTACGGGGTAAATTAAAACAGTGCTCTTTTAGAGTTTTTAATATTGGTGCCCTAAAACATGTTTGTAGATAAAATATCGTACAATACACTTACGGTAGGTGTCTTTACCGCGTTTGCGTGATTTACCAAACTCGCCTTCGGCTCGTCTTGTTAAACATCACGCACATGCGGTAAAGACGTACCTACCGTACTTGTATTTTATTGTAATATACTATTACGTTATAGTCGTTATACCTTCAAAAAGCTACTATTTAAAATACAAATATTGGCATTTGTTTAAAAATTTCTGTATTTTGGCTTTTTTTTTGGTTGGGCTATCGAAACGTTGAAAGTAAATTTAATAAAGTTTCAATAATCCAAAAAGGGGCGTGGCACCTAAAAAAAATTTTCCCTGCGACACATTTTTTAAAACAAAGATGCCCACCCCCCGTGTTACAATTCTAAATACGTCATTGATTGTAATGGATATTTATGTGGCATTTTCGGGCCCCAAATTCATATACAAGCAAAGATATAGCAAGTGATAGATAGATAGATATAAAATATGCCCCAAGCATGGTTGAATGTCCGTCAAATTTAATCAATGAAATTCAACCGAGAATTTAACAAATAGAAGTCCAAATTAAGGTATTATGTAGGATTCCAGTTTCAAAAAAAAAAACATGCAATTTTCATATAGGTCAAAAAGTAGCTAGGGGAAGAGGGGTCATAATGTTACAAGGGGCGTCATTCCATAGTAGCACCCAATGATGACCAAATATTAGGCAACATCTATGCAATATTAATTGTTGTCGCAATATTGTCAACCTACTCGCAATATTTATAAAATATTGTGGTTTGATAAAATCGCAATATAAATAATACAATTTTTTAAAATATTCATTTAATATTTTAGTATATACATTTTTAATATTTAAATTTATTTGTAGTGATGCAAATGTATATTTTTAATATTAATAATATTAAAAAATGATTTAGTATAATAGCCATATACATAATAATATAGGTACATACATACACATTATATATTTAATAGGTATACTAAAACATCAAATACAGTTTCTATATTTTGAAAATATAAATTTTGAACTTATAAGTTTTAAAGTATTGTAATATATTATTATATTTTCAATATACTTGATTCCAATATTTAATAAATATTGTGGTTTATTAAATATTGTCCATGTTTGTGTGAATTAAGTAAATTATGTTTAAGATTATATTTATACAAATTTTTTCACAATATTAATTTCACAGATTTATTTTTGTCACAACATAATATGTATATTGTTTGCTTCAAACTGCTGGAAGATTGCCCTGATAAAATATATTGAAGTAAATATTTCTGCAATATATTAATATTATATGTTATAAATATATTAATAAATATTTGTAATATAGAAAAAAAATCTGTCAAACAAAATATTGTGAAAATACTTGTTAAAAATCGGAGCAATCTTGTGGAACACAATACGTCGGTAAAGGGGAACAATGTTACACTAAACAGTAGGAAAAATAATTTGAAATTTAAAAATTAGTTAAAGAAATTTACCAAAAAATAATAGTTTACATGCACCTTACCAAATATTTACAGTGCAAAGAATTGTTAGAAAACATTTGTGTAACACTGTAAAAAAAACTACAGTAAAGTTTTGGTAATCAACAAACCTATTCAAAATCGGTTACTTATATTTAATGGAAACAACAAAAGCATATCATACAATCATAAAAACCTCTCGAGAAAACGTATATCACGACGAGCTGTCAATTTACATAACTCGACTTTTGGGGTTATATTATGTCAGAATTAGATATTGTCACGTTGTGTTATTTCTGTATTCTTGCTATCTTTATTATCAAGTTGTAGTTTACAAAACGGAAAATAATAATATAAAAACACTTTCTAGTCAAATTATTTCTAGATATTTATATAGTTGGGGTCAAGCAAATATTTGACGCGTGACACTTCCATATTGTCATGGGTGTCAAATACGGCAGGCCACTCATAATATAAAAGTTACTAATGGCTAAATTTATATTATAATAATTACCACCCACTCGAAGTATTTGTATCTTTATCCTTTTATATGACTAAAAAGAGATATACATAAACCGAGTTACCTTCTCGTCGATTTGGTCAAATCATATGGGCTGCAGATCCGCATTTTATTAATTAATATAATCGTTATACACTACTAATCGTTATACACTACTAAGATTGCTTTTGTTAAGACCTGTGATGTTAATGGTCAATCCTGAATCCCACCATTACAATGCACAGAATTTATCAAAACAAATTTATTTATATTATAATTCATATTCTTAGACCAATTTCCCAGCAATCATTTTCTGCAAAGGTTTATAAATAACAATATTCGTCAGTCCGGCCCTGACTAATGACTATCAGCTGTAATAAAGTTGGTGAAATCGAAATAACCTAGTATTGGACAAATATGACAAGATGGAAGTGTCACGCGTCAAATATTTGCTTGACTCCAACTATAGATTTAGTTCGAAAAGATACAAATGAGGCAGTCTTAAACCAGAAAATTTAACAGTAGGACAGTAGGTATACCTACATAAAAACACAACGGAATACAATTATGTATTAAATAATACTTATTGGTACATTGCAGAGTTTAAATCAAACAACAATAATTTGCATTTCAACTTAATAAAACACATAAACGTTAAATACAAAAAAAAACTATAACATCTTGTCTATAATTTTCTGTGTGGGAAAAAAAAGAAGACACAAGTAAACATTTAAATGTCGAGAAACAAGCAAATTATATTCTTCTTATAATGGAACATCACGTAGTATGTCGTATCATCATTCAGTATACATTTTATATGATGGTGTGTGTGTGTGTATCTAAGTTTTTTGGCACTGGTTTATAATTGGATTTTTCCCTTTCGAAAAAGATTTTAGGCAGGGTGCAAAAAATAAACCTAGTAGCTAGGTTGGTCTATTGAAAACAAATTTATATTTTTTTATTTACTTTACTTAGTCTTGTTTTATTAGCGAAGCCGTAACACCCTCCAAATGTGTAGCAAGATGATAAAGAAGTACAGTCAGAGGATAAAACTATACTTATCTAATTTCATGCGAACTAAAACATAGTATAGTTACTTTAAATTAGCTCGAAGTACCGCAAACTATCTCAAGGTATATATACCGCAAAATACCTATACCTGAAATTACTTGCAAAATGTCATGCTTTAGCAATACGTGCGTACATATTTTTCAGAGAGTGATTGCCCCCTCGGGTATGCCATACGAATGCCACTGGTGAATCAAGAGATGCTTGGTGTCGTGTAATTGATGGCTTTTAAGGTCCTATACAGTGTGGTTATTTAAGTGTGCAACATATAGGAATTTTTTTTTATTACCGATTTCTCAGAAAATTTTATTTTTAATGAAAGTTGGTGAATGTTCGATAATCATATTGGGTGCACTTGGAATGGTTGCAAGTCAAACGGCGTAGAGGGTAGGTCAAAAAATATAAAACTTGTACAAGAATAAAGTACCCCTATTTCAGAAAATTCAGCAAAATGTTATTAAGAAAAGTTCTTTAGAATTAAAAGTTATGCATAGATTCGAGAACGTGACCTCCTAAAATAAATATAATATTTTTTTTTTGAAAAAATTAATAATTTCCCAATTTTTTTTTTATATTCACCCTAAATACCTTCATAAATTAATCAAAATGAAATCAATTTCACATATCTTTGTTAAAATTTAAGCATATTGTAAAATTAACTTGAATTTTTAATTTATTAAGAAATCACAAACTTCCTGGTTGTTGCAACGACATTAAACACAACTTTAAAATATCCTAAAAATTCTTTTCAACAAGATAAAACATTAGTAATGATAATATG
This sequence comes from Polydrusus tereticollis, assembly GCA_963920685.1. Lineage (NCBI taxonomy): Eukaryota > Metazoa > Arthropoda > Insecta > Coleoptera > Curculionidae > Polydrusus > Polydrusus tereticollis. The sequence continues at coordinate 148,400,018 of OY987326.1, forward strand.
CAAATTAAAAAACTCTCATTTAAAGTGCAAAATTTTTATTTTAAATGTTTATTAAAAAACTGTACAATTTAATCGACAAACATGAAATCCTACTAAAACATTTTGACAGTTTGGTGGCATTATTGACAAAACAATGTATGCATTATGTATGCGTTTAGTGCAAACTCAAGAAATACAATGTTTTTAAACGTATTTGAATATGGTGCTAATGGTTTTGCCAATTTTTATCGTTTTTTTTTTTATTATAACTTAACAATAAACAAATAAAAAAAAATAAAGCAGAAAATATTTGAAATGCAGTAAAAAATAAAATTATGTATGTGTAAAAAAAATATGTCCACCTTCTCGTTCAATGCATTTAATTGTCCGATCATAAAATTCACTAAGAGTGGATCGCAATACACTTGCTGGAATATTTCTGCAATGAAATCGTATCGAATTTTCAAGCTCCCCAACATCATTAAACGGTCGATCCTTGTAAACTTTTTGCTCTAAATATCCCAAAAAAAAATCTAATGGGGTGAGATCTGGCGAACGAGGAGGCCACCGTGGATCGGTATTTCGTCCTAACCATTTATCACCAAATTCCCCATTTAACCATTCAGAAACAATTCTAGCAGAATGAGCGGGACAACCATCATGTACAAGCCATAATTTATGTCGTTCTTGTATACTCATATTATCCAAAAAATTCGTCAGTTCGTTTTCCAAAAAATGTAAATAGGTATCACCAGTTAGGTTTCGGCGAAAAAAAATGGCCCTATTAATTTGTCGTTAATAACACCGCACCAAACGTTTGTTTTTTGGTAATACTGGTTTTTATTGTCAATGACAAAATTTGGATTTTCGTCCGACTACCACCTACAATTTTGGAAAGAAACAACGCCATTTATTGTGAACGTGGATTCATCCCCAAAAAGTATGTGTCTATGGAAATCACGTTGATCTTCTATTTGTCCTTGAATCCACATGCAAAAATCATGCCGCAAGTCATAGTCTCGTCTTTGAAACGTGCAAACAAACATTGGCTTATAGGCATGGTATTTTTGTTTTTTTAAGAATCTTCTTAACAGAGCTTTTTTTCATACCCGTATAAGCATAAATTTCTTGGGTGGATCTTCTAGGGTTTTCAACAACTGCTTGAAGTACTTCTAATTGATTTTTTTCAGTACATACAGTACGTTCATTTTTATATTTATAGTCTAAATACCCTGTCTGTTTAAAATTATTTAAAATTCTGCTTACAGTTGAATAGTGAACTTGTTTATCTGGATGTCGTTCATTGAATATATCTCCTGCTTCACGTACTGTTTTATAGTTTTCTCCACATATTAACACTAACTCTGCCTTCTCGGCTAACGTTAACTGTATTGGAGGAGGCATTTTAAATCAAATAACAACAATAATTATTCAAGAACAAATAATGCCACCAAACTGTCATAAAGTTTACTTTTAACCCTTATTTGTTTTTTTTCCATAGGTATCTGCGATTATTTAGTAGGATTTCATGTTTGTCGAATAATTTGTACAGTTTTTTAGTAAACATTTAAAATAAAAATTGTAGGGAAACTGAAAAGTGTCCCTAATATCAAAAGAGCGTGACCTACTTAATTAGTGGCAGGTCGAACAATGCGGTAGTACTTATACAGTGTCACCATTAAAGTCCGCACCATATGGAACTTTTTTTTATTAATGAGGTTAGTTAAAATTAAATTTGGACAATCGTTTTTGCTTGAAATTAGACTAAAAATTATATAATCAAATGTCACCATCTGTCATTCGGTATCTGTCAAAAATTACATTTTAATCAAAAAATGCTGAAAAATGGCATTGTTTTACCGTATTTCAAAAAATTTTATTAGAAAAAGTTGTTTCTAGTACAATTCTTGGCCTAAATACAAAGTTTCAGTTTTCTAGCTCAAAGTTGATTTTTTTGCCATTTTTTCTAATTAACTTTTTTTTTTATTTAATGTAAGTTCGCTTAATGGATATTAAACTATTTGCTTATACCATACTCAATATTTTATTTAGTTTGTATGAGCTTTTTGTTACTAGAATGCCATTTTTTTTCGAAATTTAAAATTAGAGGCAAAAAAATTTGACACACTAATTTAAAAATTTTAACAGATAGACGTCAGATGTTTCGTTTTTCAAATGACAAATACATCTAAATATTTGATAAAAATTTTATTTTATACTTAAAACTATCATTATTATTAAAAGGAACAAAAAGGAACTTTAATCATTTTAAATAGGTAACACAAAAGCAATATAAATTTCACATTTCAGTGTGACGTCCTTCTCGCTCTATACAAACACCCGTCCGTCTATAAACGTCTTTGACAGCATTCTGTAAAAAGCTTGGTCTTATATCGGCACAACACAGTCTTATCGTTTGTTCCAAATGCTCGATATTTCTAAACGGTCGATTCTTATAAACTTTCTGCTTAAGATAACCCCACAGAAAAAAGTCTAGTGGGGTTATGTCAGGCGACCTGGGTGGCCAGTGACATTCTCTATCACGCCCTATAACTCTGTTTTGAAATAATTGGTTTATGCGTTCTTTCACTGCTACAGCTTTCACCAGTTAAGTTTACTCTAAAGAAGTATGGTCCAATAAGCTCATCTTTCAAAATTCCACACCAAAGTGGCTTCATCTGTCCATAATATCTTGTATGGAAAAAGAATATTCTCCTCATATTGTCCCTGATACCAAAACGAAAAATCAAGTCGGATATCAAAATCGCGTTCTTTTAATGTGTTTATAAACTTGGGTTTATATGGCCGAAATCGATTTTTCTGAAGAATTTTTCTAACGCTTTCCCTCTTGCACCCTGTTGAATCACTTATCTTGGTTACACTAGTTTGACCGTGGTCAATAACAGTTAGCAAACATCAAGTTGTGCTGCTTCATCGTATTTACTTGCCGCGTGAGGTTTCTTAAAATTATTTTGAACAGATCCAGTTTCTCTAAATTTTGACATTATTCTTGAAACAGTGCTATGCTGCAAATTTTTTTCTGGATGCCTCTCATTAAAAATGGCAGATACTTGCCGGTGAGGCATATTCTCTCCACAAATTAAGACAATTTCTATTTTTTCTTGAATGGACAACATTGGTGATAACACTGAAAACTATAACTTGCGAAAATATTCAAATTTATGACATTTCTTTTACTTATTCGGCACTCTAATTCGTTTTTTTTCCATAGCCTACTTATAAAATTCAAAATTGCCTTGATATTTTATTGTGGATAAAAAGAAAATGTGTCTAAATTTTGAACTAATCTGATATCTGGGAATTTTATTATAAGTTTTTTAAACTTCTTAGGTATATGTACTATCAAAAAAATGGAATATCTGACGTCTACCTGTTAAAATTTTTAAATTAGGATAACTTTGCACCACCTGTGTCAAATTTTTTTGCCTCTAATTTTAAATTTCGAAAAAAAATGGCATTCTAGTAAAAAAAAGCTCATACAAACTAAATAAAATATTGAGTATGGTATAAGCAAATAGTTTAATATCCATTAAGCGAACTTACATTAAATAAAAAAAAAGTTAATTAGAAAAAATGGCAAAAAAATCAACTTTGAGCTAGAAAATTGAAACTTTGTATTTAGGCGAAGAATTGTACTAGAAACAACTTTTTCTAATAAAATTTTTTGAAATTCGGTAAAACAATGCCATTTTTCAGCATTTTTTGATTAAAATGTAATTTTTGACAGAAACCGAATGACAGATGGTGACATTTGATTATATAATTTTTAGTCTAATTTGAAGCAAAAACGATTGCCGAAATTTAATTTTAACTAACCTCATTAATAAAAAAAAGTTCCATATGGTGCGGACTTTAATGGTGACACTGTATAGCATAAGCGCCAATTCACAATAAACAAAGATGATTCTGGTTTTAAAAACTATCAATACTTATCTATTACTTATTAAATTTTATGTCAAATTTTTCGATACAAAGCACAATACACTACTCTAACAATTAGACATGCAAAATGATGAATGTGATGAGAATATGATGATAATTATCTAATTGATCAGGTTATGGTGAAAAACATCTAAACTACAGGTGATCAACATGGTGAAAAGCATCTAAAATACAGGTGATCAAAAAGGTGATTACAAATTCATTTTAATTACAGACCAAAACCGAAAGCAGCATTCTCAGCCTTGGGCAGTTATAAATTTTAAGGCTCCTAAGTCTGCAGCCTACAGCTATATGTCGTAAATAAAATGACCACCCTTATGACAAAAAAAAGGAGAGGTTCTATAATTATTTAATTAAAATGAAAATTAAATACCATTGCTCAAAGTTCAGACGTCTAGTGAATCTACTCCTGAATAAGTAAGCACTGCCAAAGGGCGTTAATTACGTTAAATTGTTACAACCTTGTCACAGGATGAAAGGTGTACTATTGAACCAGTTGGGCTTACTAAACAAATCAAATATTGTTTCCTTGGGGTATAACAAGGTTAGATCATACCTTATTTCAGCTTCTATATCAAAAAAAGGATTCTTTATTTACAAAAGAGCATTCCTTCTCCCCAAGGATCGTTGAAAAACACTTCTAATCAGTCCATTCTATTCAATTAGGGAAATCAGGACACATTTCAGGCTATATTCCTTGATAACAATCTAAATCCATGCCTTAACTCGATACTACCGCTCACTCCTCGACCATACAATATACATTTTACAATTGTATGTAGAAAAACCAAAAAACCTTTCCGGCGCAATAATAATAATGACAGTGACAGTATTTTTCAGAAAAAAACCGGTGTATGATTCGTTGTCATAACATTTACGATTTAGGCTAGTGGACATGAGCGGCGTGTTGTTTTATTTTATTAAGGAATAAATAAACTTATTAAAAATAGAAGAAATTATAACTTACAGAAAAAATAACTGCACAGTGTTGGGACTCAGTTTCCCAACAAAAATTTTACACTTTAAATGAGAGTTTTTTAATTTGTATATTATCATTACTAATGTTTTATCTTGTTAAAAAGAATTTTTGGGATATTTTAAAGTTGTGTTTAATGTCGTTGCAACAACCATGAAGTTTGATGATTCCTTAGAATAAATTAAAAGTTCAAGTTAACTTTACAAGTATGCTTGAATTTGAACAAAGATATGTGAAATTGATTTGATTTTGATTAATTTATGAAGGTCTTTAGGGTGAATATAAAATATTTTTTTTTGGGAAATAATTAATGTTTTAAAAAAAAATATTTTAGGAGGTCACGTTTTCGAATCTATGTATACCTTTTAATTCTAAACAATTTTTCTTAATATCATTTTGCTGAATTTTCTGAAATAGGGGTACTTTATTTTTATACATGTTTTATATTCTTTGACCTACCCTGTAAGCCGTTTGACTTGCAACCATTCCAAGTGCACCTTATATGATTATCGAACATGCACCAACTATTATCAAGAATTTATCAAGATTTTTTGATAAATCGGTAAAAAAAAATCCCATACTTAAATGACCACACTGTATATGCATTTTAAATTTAAATAATATATTTGTATGCGTTCCGTAGATTTTCGAAAAAAAAAGGAAATTTTTTGTAAACTTTGACACACTGTATATTGGACACGAAGCATGTTAGACCACAATGACATGTTTATATTATAACCTATTTTCATTGAATTGGCTTAATAAAATACACTCAATTTTTCTGCATAGATAATTACTTAATTTGACCAAACCCGCCTTTCACTCGTGAGTCATTGACACTTTTTGAGGCATAAATCATTTCTGCATCCAAATGTTGCCACAGATGCAAATGATTTTATAATTATCTATCTTTGAAGACGTCCATTGGCTGGCATACGATATACGATGCTTACTTATGCTTACTTACTTATTTCAATTCTTAAATTGATTTTAAGTCGAATAGCTCATACTTATAAACATGTATATGAGCTAAAATGTTTTGTTTTCGATAAACGGGTTGCTAAATTATCAAATTTTTTTTTCCGACATTTAGCAAAAATCTCGGAAACAGTTTAACAGTTTAAGATATTAAACTACATTTTTACATAGCTAGATTATTGTAATATAAATAAACACACATTGTGACCTTAATTTTTTTTTCTTTAACTAGTAGCGCAAGTATGGCTACGTCCTAATACAATTTTATGCCATTGATCTTTTTAAAACAATTATTATTATACTATTAATTTTCAATCAACTCTAAACGAAAAAATGTCTGTTTCATTTTTGTGCATCTAATATTTACCGTTTAGTAGAAAACAATTAAAATAGTAATTATTACACTACACATTCATTAAAAGTTACAATTTATTAAAAAAAACATAATTTGTATTTGGACGCCATAATAAAAATTTTATTGAAAACAAAGCATTTTAAGATAGAGATATTATATTTTCAACGTTTAGTTCTTCAAGACAAGAAATTGGCCCTAGTAAGACCTTTTTCAATCAATTTCTGAAAATATTCCTGTCATCTCAGCTATTAGTATGACTAAATTGCCATAACATTCAGCTTTAAAATGACTGAGCTTCACTAGCACTTGGATTGGCTATTTTTAAAGGGCATTACCCCTCTATGTCCCCTTTTAGCTATAGCCCTGGGAATCACCTACTATTAACTTTTAAATTCAACCCCTAAGGGATAAAATGTCTTTCACTGATTCTTAACAAAATAGTATCTTAATGGAAAGTTTTGCTCCCAGAAAAGAATTTTCTAGATATTCTTTTACCATCACTATTAAAATTTTATGTATAATTACAATTATTTTAAGAAAATGATGTGGAAGTGGGTAGTTCTTATCTTTTTATATACAAATCGATAAAATAAATAACCTTTTATTTCGTGTGATCCTCCTTTCATCGTCTATACCTATAATAATCTAGAAAAGTGCATTTTTAAAAATCGGTTTCTATTGCCTTTATTTAAATTCTATTATTAGATACGCACCTTACGTAGCTTTATTCGATTTGCCGCTTCCTTGCCCTTATTTGGAACCGACACACTTCTAAATATTTATATTTTCTGTTTATGAATGAACTGCCTTGAAAATATCCATTTAGCTGCCATTATACTATAGTACGGAGTAGTAAAATTTGTGTAGGTACCTAGTTAAAAATTTAACAGTGTATTGCAGGTAAACTTCAAATTACTTTTATCGTGCATTCCAAGATAATTATAACTAATTATTCATAAATACTGGGTGTCCTAATTAGGTAGATAACTCTGAAACGTGTGTATATGTATTGTAAAGACACGAAAATTTTTTCAGATGAAGCAAAACTTGAAATTCGGTCTAAATATAGGTTAAAGGGTTAACCACCCCAAATAGCATTTTCAGACACACAGTTTTGGCAAATGTATCTAAAACTATGTTTCTGTTTACGTCAAAAATTGGAATTTGTTGTTGACAAATTTGGAAATATTTTCGAAACGTATACATTTTAAATGGCGCTTTTGTGGTATACCTACTAATAGTGGCTTTCGCTGTTTCGACGCACAATCGAAACTTGTATCGAAAATGTATCCAAAATAATTCGAAACTGTTTCCAAACCGGCAGTTCAACATCTTAGATGACGTTGTAGTGTTGGAGCATGCGCCAAACCAGTTCGAAATTTTGTTGCAAAATTGTTTCCAAGTGTACCTGATATTTGTATTTGATTATATCAAAATGGACAAAATAAGGAAACAAATAATTAATTATTATAAATACATGCAGACTGTGAAATGAAAAACAAAGAAAACAACGCATGAAGATAAAATAATTTCGTCATAATGACGTTGTCAGAAGCCTTTCTTTAAGTTATGATATACTTCTACGGAGATGGACCATTATTATTGCAAAAAAAAAAATTAAATAATTGCAATATAGATATTAGTAAATATTATAAACTTGCCGCTTTTTGAAGCGAAAAGGAGAAAGCTATCAACGTAAAAAGTCCTATGATTTTGACGAGAGACCCAATTTCTAATAAATTTAGTAAACGATAAGTACCTCCCCACACAGCACACCTTCTTTCAGAAATATCTCTGATATATTTAGAATGTCTCAAAAACATAACCTTTCATCTCAATGTTTCTGAAATATTTCACCAAATAAATATGAAATGATATATGTAATATTTCATCGAGAATATTTATAAAATATTTCAGATTCATTACACCCAAAATGACAGTTGACACACCCTGACTTTGACACTTGACGGACCAGATACAGAAAAATCAGCCTGTTCCCCTTACGGGTTCCCCTTATTTTATGTTTTGTTTGTGTAATGTTCAATTCCCAATAATTATTATTTAGCTATTGTTATTTGTGGGTGAACTGTGCTACTATTTAATAATTATGTTACGGATAATAAAACTGAGGTAAGTCTCTATTTTAATAATAGGTATATTAATAATTTTAGGTTAGGTTCAATTTATGATTTTCCCCGCTTTAGTTTATTTATTAAACTTGAGTTATTAGTGTTGTAAATTAGAATATTGAACAGTACCTAAAGGGGCAGAAGAAGAATGAAAAATTTTAAAATTACAAAAACATTAAAAGAAAAATAAAAGATGCAGTAAGGCATCATCTCCCTCCAGGACAGAACTACAGGTACAAAAAATTGTTGCACTGTGGCTGTCGCAGTGCAAACTTTGTTTGTCCCGTGAATTGTAAGAAGCTTGTATACCTATATAAGTTGATAACAAATATTGGTTAAACTTTCCTGTCTTTTTAATCGAATATGTAGTTTTAATAGTGTTAATGTATCAAACATTGATATACGCAGCGTCCTTGATATATTAGAGATTGGTATTTTTCTACCAATGACCTATAATACGAAGGTCGATTTGTAAAACTTTTCGCCACCGCTCCTGATCTTTGTCGCCGTTCCCGCTCGTCGCCAGGGTTCTTAGGGTATTTATAAAATACGAACTGCACCATTGTAAATTCGCGATAGCAGTAACGTATTTTGAAGAAGAAAAATGTAACAGAAGTATAAAATGAAATATTACTTTTATGGGACATTTTTGGGTTTCTGAAAGATTTCATCAATATATCATAAATGTTTTGAAATGTTTATGGAATATTTAAAATCTTTCGGAGAAACTAATATAAAATATTTCTGAAACGGATTGTGCTGTGTAGGTCAAAGTCAAAGTCAACGTCAAAATATGCTCTATATGGCTTCTGTGAGTCCGAAAAATGCTAATCGAGGCTCTTCGAGGCTGCTGAACACGATCGATGGCGGTTTAAACTCTTTCGAGGTAAGCGCACACCCCAAACGGGCACAAACACGCGGATAGACCGTCTCACACCAATTCAACCTACGTCACTACCCTGTTTTCGAGGGTCCTTCCTCGACCCCGCCAACCCCCTAAACGGCCAAAAACAACTCTCGAAAGGGGTGAAACTCGAATACGACGTCTCATACCGGCTAAATCGGCGTTAACACCCGTTTTCGAGGATGCTGAACACGATGGCGCTGGTTTAAATTTTTTTTAAGTTGACCCCACCCCCTAAACGGCAAAAAACAACCCCTGAAAGGGGCGAAACTCGTGTGAACGCCTTTTTTTTTAAACTAGATACTTCGTGTAGATTTTTTTATTGAGAGAACGATATATATAAAAGAATTCCATTCACAAGCACGCGGGCTCGCGGCAGCGAAGAGTACACGGCATCCAGCGCAGCATCCCGCGCAGAATCACAGCGCAGCATCTCTGTGTCTCTTATAGAGGTATTTACCTCTATGGTGCCTCCACTTTTATTGTATCTGGGCTACGGAGAGTCTCCATTATCTGGACCACGTGCATGATCCCTTCACTGCGTCCATTAGCATAAAAATTAGAACTCGGATACTGTTAATGGCTAAATGACATCTCGTGGTAATTGTATGTTATTGCATAAATAAGTGTCTGTTTAACACCTGCAGAAAATGTACCAATACCAATGATTCCATATACATGCGTTTCCCACCTAAAAACTCGACACGAAGTATGCGCCTGTTTTTTCGATTGAACAGTCCATCAGGAATCATCATCTGGTATGTATTAAATGATCTGTGAAAAAAATAGTTCATTTGATCTCATACGGTTATCGCGTATCAAAGCGATAGCTTTTGGCCGTTTCGTGGGTTGGCGGGGGTCGAGTGACGATCTATATTTCACCATCGTGTTCAGCATCCTCGAGAACGGGTGTTAGCGCAGATTTAGCCGGTATGATACGGCGTATCCGAGTTTCACCTCTTCCGGGGGTTGTTTTTGGTCGTTTAGGGGGGGGGGGGGGGTCAACTCAAAAGAATTTAAACTACCGCCATCGTGTTCTCGAAAACGGGTGTTAACGCCGATTTAGCCGGTCTGAGACGTCGTATCCGAGTTTCACCGTCTTCGGGGGTTGTTTTTGCCCGGGGGAAGTGCACTCACCTCGAAAAGAGTTTAAACCACCGCCATCGTGTTCAACATCCTCGAAAACGGGGGAAGTTACTGTACAAAATATTAACACATCTGTCCGACTCACAGAAGTCACTACTATTGCGGCTGAAAGAAATATCTTTATCGACAAAGCTTTTCGAAATCTTAATCGATAATGAAATATAACATAGTAAATTTTGAAATATTAGAATAAAAAATGCAAATAATTATGACAGATTATCATCGAAATATTTACTTTGGTATAATAAGTTTTTTCAATAATACATTTTTAACAGTTTTTTTTTTAACTAAAAATCTTTAAAAATCCTTACTTGTCAGATGGAGTAGAATAAATATATATACTAATTAGGAAAATATTTCCTAGCCATCTGATGCAAAAACCTTATACTATAAGGTCGTATTTGGCTAACACTGTTAGCGCTACAATACTAAATTGATTGCTTAAAACTACCAAGTAAGGAAGACCTTTCTGTTGGTAGGATGCTGCTACCTATGCTACATAGGTAGCAGCATCCTACCAACAGAAAGGTCTTCCTTACTTGGTAGTTTTAAGCAATCAATTTAGTATTGTAGCGCTAACAGTGTTAGCCAAATACGACCTTATAGTATAAGGTTTTTGCATCAGATGGCTAGGAAATATTTTCCTAATTAGTATATATAGTTTTTTTTTTAATTAAAATTTTTTTAATATTAACAGGAAGATAACTAAAATTTTTTTTAGAGTCATAAATTATAGATTTCTTTACAAGACTTGAAGAAGGAATAAACATAATAATATATTAAAGCCTTGTCTTGTGTTATAAGTAGGTAAATTAATATTATATCTATGTTCTTTTCATCAAAATCAAATTAAACTGAAGTTAGTGTTAAAATTTTTTGTGAGATAAACAAAGGTTTACAAGAATCTCTAGATCTTGCTTTGCACAAATACCTAATTGAGTTCTTTTTTTTGTAAAATGAAAATAGAATTAAGTAGATATTGACATGACTTTCCCCAGAACCAAATTCAATATATCAAAAGGGACTCTATTATAGCAAAATAAAGATTTCGAAGAACTGTATCCTTTACTTCATGAGAAAGTACTTTCAGGGCATAACAACCTAAAGCTCGTTTTTTACATAACATTTCTATATTATGTTCATTAAAAGAAAGATTTGGTGTAATGTAAATACCTACAAATTTTATAAATTTAGGGTTGTTAATTATTAGATTGTCAAAAATAATAATATTAAGGGAACATTTAAGAGTTAATATGTTCGCAACTTTAACGCTAAAGAGATCATTGTATAAATCTTTAACATTAGTGTTAAGAGCAATCCGCTTTTAACACTAGTATCATAAAATTACATTTTAAACATTTACAACAAGCGTAAATAAGTCTACTTTTAATAGTATTTGTAGATAAAATACTTAACGTTAAATTTGTTGCCCCATTTAGTTCCACCAACGCTCTGTATTGAATTAAAGTTTCGTTACAGAAAATGTAGGTTGATGCAAGCTACTAATAATTTTTATTGGCATATCTTAACTCCTACATATTGTTTCAAAATGTTGTAGATTATAAATAAGGCTGTAGGTATACGTCCTAGCGAGTTCATTGGCGGTACCGTTTTATTTATTAACATTATTTTTTTTGTGATCCTGCACAGCACCGCAAGAAAAATTCTTTATGCCGCTCTGCGAGCGGTGCGTGTGCGCGCAGAAAGCAATTCACAACAATCGTCAACAAGAATAGTTAGAGCGGGAGTCCCGCAAGGGTCACCCATCTCTTTCATACTATATAATATTTATACAGCCAATATACTAGTGATGAAAAATAAATATCTACCCGTTACTAAGTAACGGGTATTTGCCCAATACCCAAAGTACCCATTCCCTGATATTTAAAATACCCGATACTTTTGTAAATATTTATATTCATAGAAATACTGCCGCATATCGCGTTCGCGATATTGAGATGGTCGGCAAGCGGCATCGGCTCACAGTGTCGGTCGTAGGTATCGGTACAAATTTGTTTTGGTTGGTAGTTATTAGTTATAAACATAATACTATAGACACATATTATACTTAGGTAGTTATTTATATTGTTTGTTGTGTTATCTATTACTTTTACCCTCTTATCGTGTTAAGTAATAAATGAAGAGAGAAAAAAATGTTATAGCATTATTATTACCATCTAATACTTATCAGAATTACATATCGAGCGAATATACCCGTAAGGTAGATTAGGTACGAATACCAATACTATTACTCATTATATTCTCATGTGAAAAGATGCTAAAAAGTATCTTACTAATAAATCTACCCGAAAGTAAAAGTAACAGTAACGGGTATAAAGTAACGGGTACTGATATTAAAAGTAACTACCCATAATCTACACCACTACAATATACCGCATCATGCACTAACCGAGCTATATTTGTTTGCAGGGGCGGCGGAAGGCCTGTGGTGTGTGTTCAGAACTCAACACCCGTAAAAATTCCCCATGTGGGATTCAACACAGGAAATTTTCACGCCATACCCGAAAAAAGCTTTACTTATAGCTTACTTTAAGGACTTTGTCGCAATAAAAACATGAATTTGTGATAAAATACAACCGAAAAAACTTTTTCTGTATAACCTTATGTCTGAAACATTGCAATTTTTTTCGATTTCCAAAGGTGGACTACAATTCATTAGGGGAGGGGGGGGGGGGCTCGAATAGTACAAAACTTGGCTTAAACAACTCAACACCCGCATTGAAAACGTTCCGCCGCCCCTGTCTTCTATTTGCCGATGACACCGCGGATTACTGCCACCTCAGGGACATCTGAGATCGTGGCCTTGCGTATGCCACGCTATATTGTTATCCTCCAAGAGTGCTGAAATTCAAGGGCGTATTAACCCTTTAAGGCGCAGTACTTTTTTTTTAGAATTACCTACTCAATTTCGATTTGAAGGCGTATTCTAACTCCTACGTACAAAAGTCGCAATTTTCGTTAAAGAAATTAAGCTGTCAAATTTGACAGTTTGGCTGTACAGGGTGGTCGATATATCAATCAAAGAATCTTTAGTGCCCCTTAAGACATTGAAGTGGTACAGAATCTTAATCGACCACCTATTTCTGTTTCCTCATTTCTAACGACCATATATTGTCATTTTTGAAGATAGTCTAGAATAATTCGAATAGTCAACCAAAATTAACAATCCCAAGTAAAAAAAAGTAGGTAAGTATTACATAAGCAGCCCGCTACATTCATACAAAAAAAAATAACAAATGGTAGAACTGAACAGCATTTATTTTAAATGAAGAAGACGAACTATAAAAAAAACACTATGTAGGTATATTACAAAAAATAAGTTTGGGCCTTTAAAAAAAAAAGTTTTTTTCATATTTCGTGAAACGAACCTGTCGTGTGTTCTGTTCTTTTATTCGGTGTTGATCCTACAGATGAGAGAAAAATAATAAAAATAAAAGTACAGGAAGCGTAATAAAAGTAGATTGTAGAAACGTAACTATCCTTTAAACATTTTCTCTCTATGGACATAAAAATATTAATTGCTTTTACCTAACAATGACAATGGAATATTATCTTCTCCATCGCTATCACCACCAATATCAGAATTTTCAGTCTGTTCATCAGTTACACTTTGCCCATCTATCCAATCAAAAACATCACCTGGATCCATTAGTCCAAATTTTCTAAATTCGCTGAAGAACTTTTATTGTATTTTTTCTGATCCATAACACGTGGTTTTTACATAATATGAACATAACCAGAAGATTCAAATATAAAGTTTAATTTTTATACGACCGTACTAAGGCTATATGTATTCCAACAAAACTCAAAACAGAAATAACATAAACTTTGAAATAAACTAATTACAAATATAATAAATATGACACTGTCTCTCCTTAGATTGTTTATAATTTCTAAAGATTTTTTTTTTCTTTTGGCCTTGAGCATTGCTCATTTAGCCACTAAAGATTTTAAAATCTGTTTTTTTATCATAGTAATAAAACTAAAGATTTTAAAATCTGTTTTTTTATCATGGTAATAAATAACCCCGAATTTCGGATATATGAACGTATATTATCTAAGCCGAGGTTAGAGATACAGAAGTAAAATTATAAATCAGGATTTTAGTTATCCCTACATCTAATTTATATAGTTATGTGCACTAAAATCTCAAATGTTAAGAAAAACGATAAAAAAATGCATGTTATGTTTTCTGAAAATTTTTTATGGGGAAAAAATTTACAATTAAGTAATAAAACCCTATATATTTTTCAAAGAATTGGGGTAAATACAGAGTGAAATATCTTTGGAATGCATTTTCTACAGCTCTCTTACCTTGTTTTTATTTTATCACCTCTCAACAAATAAAAAAAGCAATAAAACTCCCCACAGCACTTACTTGGAACTAACTAAGTCGCTGAAGGCGCAGTGGTTCAATAGTCAACCACTTATTAGGCCAATGGCGAGTTGCGCATCAAGGTGGTTAAATATAATGCTAGAAGCGTTTAGGCATCTCGCAACATATCGAAGCGGTGGTTTTCGAGTCTCTGTGCCACTTGTAAAGTATAACAAAATTAGTGGTCGTTTGATCGACCAGTACGCCCTAAGGGTTAAGAAAGGTTTTTTGGTTGGGGGGGAGGGGGTAAATAGAACTTTCAGAAATTTGGTTAATAGTATATACTAAATCTTGTTAATAAACGAAAAGGTGCTTAGAAATTAATTTTTGTAAGAAGTGATTTTCCTTGTATTATGATTTTTTAATTTATCGAACCCCCCCCAATAAATACGTCTTTGGGCTGAATACCTGGAAACTTCGACTAAATGAAGTTAAAACGCAGCCGATAGTAAAATTACCGAAGACGCGAGTCAAGGCACAGAAGTCAAGGTAAATAGTATATTTCGATGAGCATATTGACAAAGTACAAAAGTAGTTGGGGGCCCGTGTACTCGCTGTTATGTGTTCGAATTAAAATAAACTTTAAGACAAAAACAGCCATTTACAAGACATTAATCAGACCAAATTTCACATACGGTTTTCCTACCTGGTGCACTGTAAACAACACAAGACGACTAAAGACACAAATGCTTGAAAACAGAGTATTGAGAGTAATACCAGGCGCACCAATATTCATGTCGATATACGTTATAATATCTGATACATCTATAGGTTCAGAAGTGTTCTTTTCGGTACTAATAATAGATAAGTCTAAAAACCTTTCTTGTCCCATTGTTGATCTCAAATAATCTTTTTATTATTTTAAGTTATAAAAAGCTGCTTTCAACGTTAGCCACAGTCACATGTAAGGTTAAAAGAATTCGTATGGCAATCACTACATTTGGAATTGGAATTTTATAGACCTATTTGATTTATCTGTTTTAAGGAAATTATTTAGGTCGTTGAGAAAGTTGAAAACTGTGTGATGTTATTTTATTTCTTCGAACCTTTCTTCTATTTTTGATCATGCAGCGTCTAATATTACAAGGTAAAAATTACTTTTGATTTTTTGGGGGCTCATCTTTAAATAAATAAATAAATAAATAAATAATACATTTATTGTTTCAACCATTCAACAGTTAAGTACAAACATTTTACAAAAATGGCAAAAAATGAAAAAAATGGCAACAATAGGCCTTGGTAAGGCAGACATCCAGAGGACCCAGATACTGTTCAGGCCTTAATTTAATATTATAATTTCATATAATACATAACTACAAATTAATATATTAATTACTCCAAGCGAAGAACATTAAATTTAAAAATAAATATGTTTAATGATTTGGCTAAAAACCAGAGATAGGATGGGTGGGGGGGGGGGGGGGGGGGGTTGAGAAGCAGAAAATAAAATAAAAAAACGAAATTTATCCTATAGGTACTAACTCTGCATGGTCATTGCAGCGAAAATAAATAATTTCTAATACTTTTTTTAAAACTCAAAACGGATTGGTCTGTATTTAAGGCCCTTACAGCATTAATGCAAGAAGCGACACCATAGGAGAAAGACCTTTTATAAATTTCTTTGCGGTGTTGGGGTACGGTCAGATAGTGCCTACGGCGTAGATTTAAATTATGTACGTCTGTTCGAAACCTAATTTTTTGGTATAAGTACGCGGGTGTTTTGAACTTAATTATCTTAAACGCAAATGTGGTGAAATGTAGTTTAAATCTGTTATTCATATTTAGCCATCCTGAAGTAGCGAGATAAGGGGAAATATGGTTTCTTCGCTTTATACCGTATATTAATCTAAGGCATGCATTTTGAACCTTTTGGATTCGGTAACGATCGGCAGCATCCAAACAGGGTACATATACTCCACTGCAATGGTTAAACTGTGACAGAACCAAAGTATCGCACAACAATTTCCGAGTTTCGTGAGGAAGGGAATGTCTATTACCATAAATAAGCTTTAGATTGCCATATGCAGATCTTAATTTAGCTGTCACGTGTTCTTTAAAGCGCAATCTAGAATCGATCGTTAAGCCCAGACTTTTACACGAATCACAGTAAGGTAACGGTACATTATTTAATTTGATTGTCATATTGTTCTTCACAAAATTAATTTGGCTTTCATTTCCGAATAAAATTACCGAAGATTTGCTAGGATTGAGTTTTAGGAGATGATCTGTGGCCAAATTATAGAAGTTGGTTAAGTCTGACATAATAGCAATTTCGGCCGCATTTAGTTCATCCTCGCGAAACGAATAGTAAATTTGACTGTCGTCCGCGTAAAAGTGGTAATTGCAATGTTGGAGTGCATTAAGGAATTTCGAGGTATATATAGTATACAAAAGGGGACCCAAAATGCTACCCTGTGGAACTCCTATGCGAACATCTAAGAAAGATGAATGTTTTTGATTACATATAACTTGCTGAGTCCTGTTAGATAGAAATGAATTTACAAATTGTTCAGCAACATTAGAAAAACCCACGTAATGAAGTATTGCTAAGAGCACCTCATGATTTAGCATGTCAAAAGCCTTGCTAAAATCCAGCAAAACTAAAGCACTGATTTTATTTTGATCTGCAGCTTTTAAGATGTCGTCAGTGATATCAGACAAAGCACTCTCACAACTATAACCAGTTCTAAATCCTGATTGTTTGACGGGTAAAATATTGTTTAAGTTTAAAAAATGTACGATTTGTCTATTCATAATTCTTTCAAGAACCTTCGATAATGTGGGCAATATGCTTATAGAACGTAATTGACTGAATTCAGTTGGATTATTGATTTTTGGTAGAGGAATAACTTGGGCTTGTTTCCAAAGTGTTGGGAAATAAGAGGTTAAAATGCACTCGTTTATTATATGAGTAATATAGGGAACAATATATGGACAGCAGAGGAGAATAAAGGTTATATTTATTTTATCATTTCCCGTCGCTCTGGTTTTTATGTTTTTTACTATGTTAAATATTTCATTTTCTGTAGACAGCACAAAATTAAAGGGATCATTCACATTATGCAAAGTATTATTATTGTAAAAGTTCAGAAGGTCCTGTCCCGGTAACATATTGTTGATTGCAGAATTGATAAAGAAATCGTTTATATCGTTAACATTACTTAAATGATCTGGTAATGTTTTTTGTTTATTTTTTGTTATACTAAGATTTTTTAACTCAGACCATTTTTCTTTCATGCTACAGTTTTGAAATTTAAATCGTAAATAAGCCTTTTTTTCCGCTCTTATTGCCGAAGTCGTATAGTTGCGTAGCTGTTTATAATACTCGTAATGCGCTGGAAGTTTCGTTTGTTTATATCTTTTTAATGCCTTATTTCTTAGTTTTTGCAAAAGTTTGATATTTTCCGTTATCCAAGGTGCATATTTATAATTATTAGCTTTACAAAATAGTTTTAATGGTGCATGTTTATCAAAGAGACCCAAAATGCAGTTGTTAAAAAAACTTAGCTTATCATCAATATTCTGTATATAAAAAATGTTATCCAGAGGCAACTGCTCCAGGTCCCGCTGAAACTTGTCTAACTTGATTTTTTTAAATGATCTATAAAAAAAGGTTTCAGGTTCAACGAATTGCATATTTAAATTTAGTTTGAAATGAACCAAAAAATGATCGGCTGTGCTTGAGTCCAAAACACCCACATCAGTAACTTCATCTATATTAGTAAATATTAGGTCTAAAAGAGAAATAGAATTCGAAGAAATACGGGTAGGCTCTTTTACTCGCTGTTCCATATTAAAAGTAGAAAATATTGCCTCCAGCTGAGATGCAACGTTTGTATTTAAGTTTAACATGTTAATATTAAAATCTCCAAAACATATTATTTTGTCATATTCTGAATATAAATTAGACAACGTATCTTCAAGAAAGTTAAAAAATTGATTTATATCGGAGTTAGGTGGTCTAT
Source organism: Polydrusus tereticollis (assembly GCA_963920685.1). Classification (NCBI taxonomy): domain Eukaryota; kingdom Metazoa; phylum Arthropoda; class Insecta; order Coleoptera; family Curculionidae; genus Polydrusus; species Polydrusus tereticollis. Next base: position 148,418,809 of record OY987326.1, read on the forward strand.
ATATATTACCCAATATTATAAACTCACCGTTAAATGTAAGTTTTACCCACAAATGCTCAATATATTGTAATGAGGCGGATAGCATTATTTCACAACTTATGTTATTCCTGACGTACAGCCCAACACCGCCACCGCGTCTGTTACAACGATTTTGTCCGAAAAATTTATAATCAGCAATACTTACCAAGTCGTTATCCACCCCCGAATGAAGCCACGTCTCTGTGACACCAATAATATCATAGCCGTTGCTTATTACATGATGCTGAAAGGGACCAAAATTTGCAAGCAAAGATCGTACATTCACATGAGCAGCATGCAGGCCCATACCCATAAAATAAAGGAAGAAAATAAGGAAAGGGAAAATAGAAAGGATATAAGGGACGACAATCTCTATCGATTAATAGAACAAATCGGAAATAAAACGCTTCTAATAATAAAGATAGCGCAGAACAAGCCGATACTGCATGTCCCTAAACATATTATATAAATCAAATCATTTGCAGCAAAAAAAATGAAAATAATCAAAAGAAAATAAATAAAGTACTTAGTTCAGATATAACACAATCAAAAGAAGAAAATTATGTAAAGTTTAGTATAAGAAAATAAATAGTATTCGTTAGAAGTGACTCTATAGTCCAAAAAAAAAAAAAAAAAAAAACGCAAACATGACTATAATAGTTATTTAACAATACCTACAAATAAGTGATAATAAAAACAATGATAACACGAAATTAGCTAAAATTATGACACATAACTAAGGAAATAAATATTTGTAAGCAAATTGTGCTTCAGACATGCTGCACATTTTAACAACAAATCAAAAGTTATGCAATCACCAGCAGGTATTCCAGCATGTTAGAAATTAAGAAAAAAAAACATTGTATTGACACACACACTCCATAATTGAAAGGTTCTTAGTAAATCAAAGCGAAGAAACAAAGCAAGAGCAATTTAAAAAAGGCTTTACCTACGTACGTTTAATTTACGGCTTTATTTTTTGCAGGTCGTCCTTATCCTGGATACGGTGCACCACACCCTCGCACTTTACATAAACATTCCCGTGGAGGCACCACACATTTTTAACAGAAAATTTAACAGCTGCCATTTTAAGAAGCTGCAGTCTTTCTCGCGTTAGGTCCTCTTTGATCACAACACCCGAATTTTTGAGAATTTTACGTTGCTTTAACACCGCAGCCCGAATGTTTATATCGCGGAACTGAACTAGAATAGCCGGTGGCTTATCGGCCGTTTGATTTTTTGCTTCTACGCGATAGCAATTTTCAATGTTTGAATCGTCGATTTTAATGTTCATTTTATTTTGGAAAAAACCTATGACGGATTTTACCGGATTTTCGTCCTTTGCAGGCTTTACACCAAATATGCGTATATTTCGATTACGCGAATGTTGCTCCTGGTTGTCTAGACGCCTTTTAAGATCGCCATTTTCTCGCGTCAAGTCACTCATTTCCCTGCGCAGTACAGCTACGTCGCCCTCGACCTTTTTGATTTTTTCATTGATTTTCTCGCCAATCTTCTTTACCAGAGATTTGACAAGGCGGTTTTGAAAATCCTCCCCAAGGATCGTTGCAGTGATTTGATCAGCAACAATTTTACGAATGTCCTCCATGTCATTCTTTTACTATCGTAGCTTTCAGTTGTTGAAATTTCTATATATTTTTTCTATTTTACTGACAGTAGATCGAGATATCGGTTCTCTGCGAGGATAATTGTGTTTGAAGGGTTCGCAAACGTCCATTTGTGTGTGCGTGCATCCTATCTTCAATGCCATTAACTATTAATTAACTAAAGAAAACAAGGTCTGTCTATACCACCAAACTAAAATTTATTTGTCCCTTTAAGGTGAAAAAAGGATTAAAGAGTGTACATAGTTTAATGTCATTTTAGGTTGTACTAGTTTCGACTTTAGTCAAAGTCATCCTCAGCAACCATACAATTAAGAATTATGTTTTTTAGGATGTACCTAAATAAACGAACTAAAACAAATTAAAGGGGGGAACAAAGTGGTTCAACAATACATGGTCATAACGTGCTCCTTATGCAGCCAATGGACTCGACAGAAGACAATCACCAACACGATGCTACTTTCAGCAATGGAGGAAATTAGATGCGAAAATTGTAATAGAGGACAAAATTCCAAATGGAATCATTTATAGTCATGATATGATGTATAGTAAATCTTGTTAATAAACGAAAAGGTGCTTAGAAATTAATTTTTGTAAGAAGTGATTTTCCTTGTATTATGATTTTTTAATTTATCGAACCCCCCCCCAATAAATACGTCTTTGGGCTGAATACCTGGAAACTTCGACTAAATGAAGTTAAAACGCAGCCGATAGTAAAATTACCGAAGAGGCGAGTCAAGGCACAGAAGTCAAGGTAAATAGTATATTTCGATGAGCATATTGACAAAGTACAAAAGTAGTTGGGGGCCCGTGTACTCGCTGTTATGTGTTCGAATTAAAATAAACTTTAAGACAAAAACAGCCATTTACAAGACATTAATCAGACCAAATTTCACATACGGTTTTCCTACCTGGTGCACTGTAAACAACACAAGACGACTAAAGACACAAATGCTTGAAAACAGAGTATTGAGAGTAATACCAGGCGCACCAATATTCATGTCGATATACGTTATAATATCTGATACATCTATAGGTTCAGAAGTGTTCTTTTCGGTACTAATAATAGATAAGTCTAAAAACCTTTCTTGTCCCATTGTTGATCTCAAATAATCTTTTTATTATTTTAAGTTATAAAAAGCTGCTTTCAACGTTAGCCACAGTCACATGTAAGGTTAAAAGAATTCGTATGGCAATCACTACATTTGGAATTGGAATTTTATAGACCTATTTGATTTATCTGTTTTAAGGAAATTATTTAGGTCGTTGAGAAAGTTGAAAACTGTGTGATGTTATTTTATTTCTTCGAACCTTTCTTCTATTTTTGATCATGCAGCGTCTAATATTACAAGGTAAAAATTACTTTTGATTTTTTGGGGGCTCATCTTTACTATCGTAGCTTTCAGTTGTTGAAATTTCTATATATTTTTTCTATTTTACTGACAGTAGATCGAGATATCGGTTCTCTGCGAGGATAATTGTGTTTGAAGGGTTCGCAAACGTCCATTTGTGTGTGCGTGCATCCTATCTTCAATACCATTAACTATTAATTAACTAAAGAAAACAAGGTCTGTCTATACCACCAAACTAAAATTTATTTGTCCCTTTAAGGTGAAAAAAGGATTAAAGAGTGTACATAGTTTAATGTCATTTTAGGTTGTACTAGTTTCGACTTTAGTCAAAGTCATCCTCAGCAACCATACAATTAAGAATTATGTTTTTTAGGATGTACCTAAATAAACGAACTAAAACAAATTAAAAGGGGGGAACAAAGTGGTTCAACAATACATGGTCATAACGTGCTCCTTATGCAGCCAATGGACTCGACAGAAGACAATCACCAACACGATGCTACTTTCAGCAATGGAGGAAATTAGATGCGAAAATTGTAATAGAGGACAAAATTCCAAATGGAATCATTTATAGTCATGATATGATGTATAGCTGTCTATAATGAAAATTCAATAAAATAAACGTTTCATGAGTCAACTCCAAGAGGGAACATGATTTATATTTGGTGGGTCAGAATTTTTAATAAGAATAGTAATAAAATAAAAGGGGGGGGGGAGGAGGGAAATAAAATGTGTTAAAACAATTTACGTCATTGAGTAAGTTGGGGTCATCAGATTCTCCATATTCATGGCTTATTATTTAAAATTATATAAATTTAATCAGGTCTACGTTGCAAATTTTCTTTTTCTTTTCTTTTTGGTAAAAGAGGCACAAATTAGGAACATGACTTAAGAATTAATGCTGTTCAAAGCGAATGTTGCAATAAAATGGAGGGTATCTCTGATATATAAGTATAGTAAAAAAGAGTATAGTAAAAAAGAAATTTATAGTACTGATATCAGAGATACCCTCCATTTTATTGCAATATTCGCTTTGAACAGCATTAATTCTTAAGTCATGTTCCTAATTTGTGCCTCTTTTACCAAAAAGAAAAGAAAAAGAAAATTTGCAACGTAGACCTGATTAAATTTATTTAATTTTAAATAATAAGCCATGAATATGGAGAATTTGATGACCCCAACTTACTCAATGACGTAAATTGTTTTAACACATTTTAATTTCCCTCCTCCCCCCCCCCCTTTTATTTTATTACTATTCTTATTAAAAATTCTGACCCACCAAATATAAATCATGTTCCCTCTTGGAGTTGACTCATGAAACGTTTATTTTATTGAATTTTCATTATAGACAGCTATACATCATATCATGACTATAAATGATTCCATTTGGAATTTTGTCCTCTATTACAATTTTCGCATCTAATTTCCTCCATTGCTGAAAGTAGCATCGTGTTGGTGATTGTCTTCTGTCGAGTCCATTGGCTGCATAAGGAGCACGTTATGACCATGTATTGTTGAACCACTTTGTTCCCCCCTTTAATTTGTTTTAGTTCGTTTATTTAAGTACATCCTAAAAAACATAATTCTTAATTGTATGGTTGCTGAGGATGACTTTGACTAAACACATTAAAAGACTCACTTCTTAAGCTTCCTTTATTTGCCATATACTTAGACTACCTTTAGATAAGATAACCAAAAACCAAGGGAACACTGTTCAGCCGCCATCCTCCTTTTGACAGTCCCCCGCTGTCTTACATCCTACATAATCTTAAGCCCTGTTTACACCATAGAGCTAACTCTAAACTCGTACATTACATTCCTTCCCACTTAGCTTTTGTAACCGATCCTACCCATGGTCAAAGATTCAACCTGTCAGGAGCCATACAAGCCCTTTGAGATCTGCGCAACATAGGTGGAGATGTCTTTGAATAATCAGGAGTAGAAGCTTTAACTTTACTTTTTTTAAAAGGAGGTACAGGTCTAGGAGTAATAGGACCAATAGGCCTTTCTGGTTCTAACGGTTCTACTGAGGAAGGGACATTATTATTATCAAAACTTTGCTTTTCTATAGGTTTTCGCTCCAGAGAATATTCCGTATTATATTCAGGCTTATCCGGCTTTTGGTAAATCTCCTCCCCTGACTTACTAGCAATATCTGGATTTAGACACACCTCCATTTCTGGATATTGTAAACTGGATGGTTTTAAATGATCAGCATGAACATATCGCACTCTTCCTTCTAAAGTCATTACTAAATAAGAATTAATTCCAACTACCTTTAAGACTTTTGCTGTCACCCACTTCTTAAGCTGCGTTAAATATAACATGACTGACTGATTCACTAAATACATCTTATTTTCTCGCCTTCTCATGTTTTCTCTTTGGGCTACATTCTCCTCTCTTTTCCTTTCTACCTTTCCTTTTAAATTCTTTGGATGAAACATATTAAGTTTTGTTCTCGGAATCTGTTTAAGCAACGACTCAGCTGGTGACTTCATAGTAACTGTACTTGGAGTATTCCTATAATTAAACAAGAAGTTATCCAACTTATGATCAATCGAATCGCATTTCTCATATATATTTTTGTCAAAAATGTCATTTTGTATAGCTTTTCTAATTTTTAGCACCGACTTATACAGCTCATCCTGTAATAACTCTTTTTTTAATGACTTTTTAACTGTTGAAACTGATTTTTCCGCACTTTCGTTAGATTCTGGATGATAAGGTGGGGTGTTGACTACATGTATTCCATTAGATCTACAAAACTTATGAAATTCTTCGCTATTAAAAGGGGGTCCATTGTCAGCCACTAAAATTTCAGGAAGACCAAACCTACTAAAAACTTCACGAAGTTTCTCTATTGTTTTATGAGCATTTGTTCCGTTCATTCGAAAAATCTCTAACCATTTCGATGTACTATCTATCACCAAAAGAAACTTATAACCTTCTAAATCGTAAAAATCAACATGAATTCTTGAAAAGTTTTTCTCACTTTTTGTCCAAGTAGATATGGTGACATTTCTTTCTCGGTTACTTAAGATTTGGCATGCTTGACATTGACTGACAAAACGCTCAATATTATCGTTGATATTCGGCCACCAAAAATCACTTCTAGCTCTTAGTTTCATTCTTACCATTCCTGGATGACTCTCATGTAAAATATCTAGCAATCTATCTCTTAAAGATTCTGGTACTACGACTCGATTTCCCCACGTCAAACAATCACTTTCTACACTAAGCTCGTTCCTTCGCTGAAAATATGGTTTCAAATTGTCATCACTACAGTAAGACCATCCATGTTTAACCTGGTCCATAACTTTACTCAACAATTTGTCTATCTTTGTCTCTTCATAAATCAACTGTGCTGTGATAGGTAAATTATCTTCATATGTAAAAGCAAAAACTTGCTCTTCTAGCTTACTCTCTTCAAACACCTCAGCCAGCGGTAATCTTGAAAGACAATCAACATTTGACATCTCAGTACCTTTCTTGTATTTAATCTCATAGTTATATGCAGACAATATAACAGCCCAACGTTGTATCCTAGCATGAGCTAAAGTAGGCAACCCATGTTTTTCTCCAAATATGGTTTTTAATGGTTGATGGTCAGATAGTATCGTAAATTTCCTACCATATAAAAACTTGTGAAATTTGCGCACTGCAAACACGACTGCATAAGCTTCTCTCTGCACTTGAGCATAATTTCTTTCTGATGGAGACAAGGTACAAGATGCAAACTGAATTGGTTTACAAACTCCATCTTCTACTAAGCTTAAAATCGCTCCCAACCCATATGGACTGGCATCAGCCGCAACTATAAGCTCCTTATTAGGGTTATAATGTGTTAAAGTAACACAATTACTAATCATATCTTTACATTTTTCAAATGCTGCCTGTTGAGACTTTCCCCATTTAAATGGTTGACTTTTCCTTAATAAATCATTAAGTGGACTTAAAGTATCTGAACAATGTGGTAAAAATTTTGAATAAAAATTTAACATGCCCAGAAAACTTTTCACTTGTGTTAAATTAGTAGGGACAGGCGCATCAATAATTTCTTTTACTTTTGATTTTAATGGTTTAATACCTTCTTTACTTAAGGTGTGACCTAAAAACTGTACTTCTGACTGAAAAAATATACTTTTGTCACAATTTAACTTGATGTTGTATTTTTCAAATCGTTGCAAAACTATCTCAACATTTTTAATACATTCAGACTTATCCTTCCCTGAAATTACACAATCATCTAAATACACACCTACAAACTCTAGACCTTCTAAAATTTGTTCCATAGTTGACTGAAATATAGCTGGGCTACTTGAAATTCCATAGGGTAATCTAGTGTATTGAAATAGTCCAATGTGAGTGTTAACTGTTAATAACTCTTGACTTTGCTTGTTAACTGACAACTGTAAATAAGCATTGGACAAATCTAACACACTAAACATACATCCCCCCGACACCGAGAAAAACAAATCATCAAGAGTAGGAAGTGGGTAGTGGTCCATTCTTAAAATTGGATTGACCGTTTTCTTAAAATCTCCACAAATTCTGATGCTATTGTTTTTCTTTGGCACAACTACTATAGGACTCGCTATATCCGCATGACTAACAGGAATTAAAATACCTTCTGACACTAAACTTTCCACTTCCTGTTTTACTTTTTCTCTTAAGGAATAAGGCACAGAATAAGCCTTATGAAAAACCTTGTTTGAATTTTCTTGAACTACCAAATTAGCTTCAAAACCCACAATATGACTCTTCCTATCATTATTAAAAACATTTGGATAAGACTTCTTAAACTTTTTTAATATATCCTGAACTTCCATAAGATTTAGGCCTGGATTTGACTCATTACTTGACCCATTTAGCGGACTATTAATTGCTAACGGTTTAGTTTTTGACATAACTTTTATTGGCAACTTTAATGATTTAACCTGGTCATCAAAGACATTTTCACCTATATCCTGGTTTAAACTTACCGACTGACTTCCTGACTTAATATTTGACACCTGACTATTGCTTATTTTTGACTGACCCTGACACATTGACTCCTCTCCATGACCAGGACCTTGACTTATTGGGATTGACATACCATGACCCTGACCAACATTAGTGACATTTTGACTAAAATTAAACATTGACCTCCAAGCTGGTCTAAGCTTGTCCAACCAATTCCTACCTAACAATGGTTTAAAAGATTTATTAGCTTTGACTACAATTAATGGTAAAAATTCAAAATTTTCATTACCTGCCCTGACTTTGACATTAATTTGACCTCTGACTAACAATTTATCTCCTGACACAGTATTAATTGATAACCTACAAGGCCTTAATGCTAAATGACCAAAATATTTAACATAATCTTGTTCGGCAATCACACTTACACTAGCTCCTGTGTCAATTTCCATCACCATATTTTTATTTTCAACACTGACCTGAATGAGATGACAATCACTTGAGATTCTATTTATTGTGATTTCTTCCAGCTTTAAATTAGAACATTGCTCCTGATCTTCCTCTTCAGACTCGGAGTTTTCTTCCCCTTCTGCATATTTGACTCCTCTGGACTTACTCTGTCTGCAGCACCTGGATGTATGACCTTTGCGTTTGCATGTGAAACATTCCCAGTTTCTTGCTGGACATGTATCTGGACTGTGCTGTCTTCCACACCGGAAACAACCACCTTGAGATTGGCTGTTTTGCTGCCATCTTGACTTATTTTGTGGAAGGTTTTGACTGTTAGACTCTCGGGTTGACTGGTTCGACGTCTGCTTGAAATTTGGTTGATTTCTTTTCATTCCTAACATGCCCTATGACTTTACTTGATGCACATTACTTTGTGGAAAAACTAACTTTGATTTTGCAGTTGACATTTCATAATTTAGTGCCTCTTTACAAGCTTGCTCAAATTTTAACGAATTGTCCTTTGTCAATAATCTTTGAACAACTGACTCACATCGAAGACCACACACAAAACGATCCCTCATCGCTTCATCCAAAAAAGTACCATAATCACACGACGCTGATAACGTTTTCAGTTGGACAATATACTCCGTAATCGACTCATCAGGTTTCTGATTCCTATTATTAAATTTATATCTTTCAGCAATCACTGATACTTGAGGTGTATAATGTTTATCTAAAACCTCGACCATATCCTTATAGGATTTTGACGTAGGATTCTCAGGACGCATAAGACTTTTTAATAACTTGTAAGCATCTGGGCCAATTAAGGTTAATAACGTTGCAGGTAGACCGATGATTCGCTATTTTTGTTTGTGCTCTTGTGCTTGTGATTGTGATCGAAGTGCATCTACAAGTCTTGACGCATACGTTGTTTGTTATTTTCCCGAGTTTTAGTTATCAATGTTATCATTATAGGAAAATCTATAGTTCCAATGTTTGGTTAACTGGCAAAATGTTTTTATTTGCGTACGGCAAGGTTTAAAAAAGGGACTACCCCAATATATTTAAAAAATGATTTGAAGGTAAACTAGCTAAAGAAATTTGTGACTTAGCTTGATATATGGTATAACGATCCAGAGGGGGTGAGTTTAACTAGGGACACTTATGATGCTATTAAACGTAGTGGGTACCACTACCACAGTTCTAATAGAAATTATAGAATACTCATTTATCCATTTTGAAATAAAATACATTTTAGCTGGTAAATTTCAAACAGATACCCTCGATAGGATAGCTCGATTGCTACGAGATGTCGCCACGTGTAACATCTCGCATATAATTATATACATTATGTGTTGAAAACACTGTAAGGTCCCTTTCCTTTTCGTCAGACTCTATAGCCTTGCCAAGGAGCCGTAATACGGCGAAACGCGTTTAAGGATTGAGTCTGACGGAAAGAAAAGGGACAAACATCTTTCTTTTAGATACCCTTGAAAAAAGATTTGGCCGATATAGGAACCTTTCTGGTTGTAACTGTCATGTATCATTTAAACAGTACCTCGAATCAGAAAAAACAAATTAGACTTCAAAGTATTGTAAAGTCAGGGTTAAAAAATTTTACAGTGTTAAAATCAAATACTCTGTTAAGCATGATATTGAAAGTACAGAAATATTACAGTTTCCTTACATATTTCAATCGGATTATCTTAAGGATGTGTGTGGATGAGTCTGTTTAAATGTATAGCGGTATATGTATTATATAGCCCATTCTATCTACAAAAATAGGAAATTAAAATGTATAGATTGCAAAAACCTTATTATAAATAAAACAATGCAGTCTTCCTCCACAGTTTAATAATTAAACTGTGGAGGAAGATTGCATTGTTTTATTTATATTACATTGACTCCACTGTATTGTATATTCACAACACATTAAAAGACTCACTTCTTAAGCTTCCTTTATTTGCCATATACTTAGACTACCTTTAGATAAGATAACCAAAAACCAAGGGAACACTGTTCAGCCGCCATCCTCCTTTTGACAGTCCCCCGCTGTCTTACATCCTACATAATCTTAAGCCCTGTTTACACCATAGAGCTAACCCTAAACTCGTACATTACATTCCTTCCCACTTAGCTTTTGTAACCGATCCTACCCATGGTCAAAGATTCAACCTGTCAGGAGCCATACAAGCCCTTTGAGATCTGCGCAACATAGGTGGAGATGTCTTTGAATAATCAGGAGTAGAAGCTTTAACTTTACTTTTTTTAAAAGGAGGTACAGGTCTAGGAGTAATAGGACCAATAGGCCTTTCTGGTTCTAACGGTTCTACTGAGGAAGGGACATTATTATTATCAAAACTTTGCTTTTCTATAGGTTTTCGCTCCAGAGAATATTCCGTATTATATTCAGGCTTATCCGGCTTTTGGTAAATCTCCTCCCCTGACTTACTAGCAATATCTGGATTTAGACACACCTCCATTTCTGGATATTGTAAACTGGATGGTTTTAAATGATCAGCATGAACATATCGCACTCTTCCTTCTAAAGTCATTACTAAATAAGAATTAATTCCAACTACCTTTAAGACTTTTGCTGTCACCCACTTCTTAAGCTGCGTTAAATATAACATGACTGACTGATTCACTAAATACATCTTATTTTCTCGCCTTCTCATGTTTTCTCTTTGGGCTACATTCTCCTCTCTTTTCCTTTCTACCTTTCCTTTTAAATTCTTTGGATGAAACATATTAAGTTTTGTTCTCGGAATCTGTTTAAGCAACGACTCAGCTGGTGACTTCATAGTAACTGTACTTGGAGTATTCCTATAATTAAAGAAGAAGTTATCCAACTTATGATCAATCGAATCGCATTTCTCATATATATTTTTGTCAAAAATGTCATTTTGTATAGCTTTTCTAATTTTTAGCACCGACTTATACAGCTCATCCTGTAATAACTCTTTTTTTAATGACTTTTTAACTGTTGAAACTGATTTTTCCGCACTTCCGTTAGATTCTGGATGATAAGGTGGGGTGTTGACTACATGTATTCCATTAGATCTACAAAACTTATGAAATTCTTCGCTATTAAAAGGGGGTCCATTGTCAGCCACTAAAATTTCAGGAAGACCAAACCTACTAAAAACTTCACGAAGTTTCTCTATTGTTTTATGAGCATTTGTTCCGTTCATTCGAAAAATCTCTAACCATTTCGATGTACTATCTATCACCAAAAGAAACTTATAACCTTCTAAATCGTAAAAATCAACATGAATTCTTGAAAAGTTTTTCTCACTTTTTGTCCAAGTAGATATGGTGACATTTCTTTCTCGGTTACTTAAGATTTGGCATGCTTGACATTGACTGACAAAACGCTCAATATTATCGTTGATATTCGGCCACCAAAAATCACTTCTAGCTCTTAGTTTCATTCTTACCATTCCTGGATGACTCTCATGTAAAATATCTAGCAATCTATCTCTTAAAGATTCTGGTACTACGACTCGATTTCCCCACGTCAGACAATCACTTTCTACACTAAGCTCGTTCCTTCGCTGAAAATATGGTTTCAAATTGTCATCACTACAGTAAGACCATCCATGTTTAACCTGGTCCATAACTTTACTCAACAATTTGTCTATCTTTGTCTCTTCATAAATCAACTGTGCTGTGATAGGTAAATTATCTTCATATGTAAAAGCAAAAACTTGCTCTTCTAGCTTACTCTCTTCAAACACCTCAGCCAGCGGTAATCTTGAAAGACAATCAACATTTGACATCTCAGTACCTTTCTTGTATTTAATCTCATAGTTATATGCAGACAATATAACAGCCCAACGTTGTATCCTAGCATGAGCTAAAGTAGGCAACCCATGTTTTTCTCCAAATATGGTTTTTAATGGTTGATGGTCAGATAGTATCGTAAATTTCCTACCATATAAAAACTTGTGAAATTTGCGCACTGCAAACACGACTGCATAAGCTTCTCTCTGCACTTGAGCATAATTTCTTTCTGATGGAGACAAGGTACAAGATGCAAACTGAATTGGTTTACAAACTCCATCTTCTACTAAGCTTAAAATCGCTCCCAACCCATATGGACTGGCATCAGCCGCAACTATAAGCTCCTTATTAGGGTAATAATGTGTTAAAGTAACACAATTACTAATCATATCTTTACATTTTTCAAATGCTGCCTGTTGAGACTTTCCCCATTTAAATGGTTGACTTTTCCTTAATAAATCATTAAGTGGACTTAAGTATCTGAACAATGTGGTAAAAATTTTGAATAAAAATTTAACATGCCCAGAAAACTTTTCACTTGTGTTAAATTAGTAGGGACAGGCGCATCAATAATTTCTTTTACTTTTGATTTTAATGGTTTAATACCTTCTTTACTTAAGGTGTGACCTAAAAACTGTACTTCTGACTGAAAAAATATACTTTTGTCACAATTTAACTTGATGTTGTATTTTTCAAATCGTTGCAAAACTATCTCAACATTTTTAATACATTCAGACTTATCCTTCCCTGAAATTACACAATCATCTAAATACACACCTACAAACTCTAGACCTTCTAAAATTTGTTCCATAGTTGACTGAAATATAGCTGGGCTACTTGAAATTCCATAGGGTAATCTAGTGTATTGAAATAGTCCAATGTGAGTGTTAACTGTTAATAACTCTTGACTTTGCTTGTTAACTGACAACTGTAAATAAGCATTGGACAAATCTAACACACTAAACATACATCCCCCCGACACCGAGAAAAACAAATCATCAAGAGTAGGAAGTGGGTAGTGGTCCATTCTTAAAATTGGATTGACCGTTTTCTTAAAATCTCCACAAATTCTGATGCTATTGTTTTTCTTTGGCACAACTACTATAGGACTCGCTATATCCGCATGACTAACAGGAATTAAAATACCTTCTGACACTAAACTTTCCAGTTCCTGTTTTACTTTTTCTCTTAAGGAATAAGGCACAGAATAAGCCTTATGAAAAACCTTGTTTGAATTTTCTTGAACTACCAAATTAGCTTCAAAACCCACAATATGACTCTTCCTATCATTATTAAAAACATTTGGATAAGACTTCTTAAACTTTTTTAATATATCCTCAACTTCCATAAGATTTAGGCCTGGATTTGACTCATTACTTGACCCATTTAGCGGACTATTAATTGCTAACGGTTTAGTTTTTGACATAACTTTTATTGGCAACTTTAATGATTTAACCTGGTCATCAAAGACATTTTCACCTATATCCTGGTTTAAACTTACCGACTGACTTCCTGACTTAATATTTGACACCTGACTATTGCTTATTTTTGACTGACCCTGACACATTGACTCCTCTCCATGACCAGGACCTTGACTTATTGGGATTGACATACCATGACCCTGACCAACATTAGTGACATTTTGACTAAAATTAAACATTGACCTCCAAGCTGGTCTAAGCTTGTCCAACCAATTCCTACCTAACAATGGTTTAAAAGATTTATTAGCTTTGACTACAATTAATGGTAAAAATTCAAAATTTTCATTACCTGCCCTGACTTTGACATTAATTTGACCTCTGACTAACAATTTATCTCCTGACACAGTATTAATTGATAACCTACAAGGCCTTAATGCTAAATGACCAAAATATTTAACATAATCTTGTTCGGCAATCACACTTACACTAGCTCCTGTGTCAATTTCCATCACCATATTTTTATTTTCAACACTGACCTGAATGAGATGACAATCACTTGAGATTCTATTTATTGTGATTTCTTCCAGCTTTAAATTAGAACATTGCTCCTGATCTTCCTCTTCAGACTCGGAGTTTTCTTCCCCTTCTGCATATTTGACTCCTCTGGACTTACTCTGTCTGCAGCACCTGGATGTATGACCTTTGCGTTTGCATGTGAAACATTCCCAGTTTCTTGCTGGACATGTATCTGGACTGTGCTGTCTTCCACACCGGAAACAACCACCTTGAGATTGGCTGTTTTGCTGCCATCTTGACTTATTTTGTGGAAGGTTTTGACTGTTAGACTCTCGGGTTGACTGGTTCGACGTCTGCTTGAAATTTGGTTGATTTCTTTTCATTCCTGACATGCCCTATGACTTTACTTGATGCACATTACTTTGTGGAAAAACTAACTTTGATTGTGCAGTTGACATTTCATAATTTAGTGCCTCTTTACAAGCTTGCTCAAATTTTAACGAATTGTCCTTTGTCAATAATCTTTGAACAACTGACTCACATCGAAGACCACACACAAAACGATCCCTCATCGCTTGATCCAAAAAAGTACCATAATCACACGACTCTGATAACGTTTTCAGTTGGACAATATACTCCGTAATCGACTCATCAGGTTTCTGATTCCTATTATTAAATTTATATCTTTCAGCAATCACTGATACTTGAGGTGTATAATGTTTATCTAAAACCTCGACCATATCCTTATAGGATTTTGACGTAGGATTCTCAGGACGCATAAGACTTTTTAATAACTTGTAAGCATCTGGGCCAATTAAGGTTATAAATAGGGGCCCTTTATCTTCCTCCTTTGTATTATTTACCTTAAATAGTTGCTCCATACGCTCATTGTAAGACTCAAAATCGCCTCCAATCGCGTTAAAATGCTCTATTGAACCCACAAAGGACTGCATTTTTATGACTGTTTCAGGCACGTTTTCTTCGCCCATATGACAGGACTTGACTCGACTTTCGACTTATAGCAGACTCCTAACTTGTCGCCAAACTATTGTATATTCACAACACATTAAAAGACTCACTTCTTAAGCTTCCTTTATTTGGCCATATACTTAGACTACCTTTAGATAAGATAACCAAAAACCAAGGGAACACTGTTCAGCCGCCATCCTCCTTTTGACAGTCCCCCGCTGTCTTACATCCTACATAATCTTAAGCCCTGTTTACACCATAGAGCTAACCCTAAAATCGTACATTACACACTGAAAGTATGGACTATTTTTTCAACTTTGAAAACCTTATTGTTCGAGTCATAGGTTTAAATGTGGGGGATGAATATTTTGATTCTTTGCAAAGGGGGGGGTTTATGTCTTGCTACCAATGAAATAAATATTATGTACTTTCATATATTTGCAGCTTTTCAGTTTACTATAGCTACTAAAGAACTTAAGCTTAAATTTTTGAATAGGCAAAATCACCAAGTTCTTTTAGCTAAACTAGGTTTGGCTAGTTTAGAAAGTGGTAGCTTTCTGATACCGCTTAATGAGACATGTCCCTGTGGAGAAAGCTATCGAAAAATGTTTTATAAAGTAGCACTTACTCTTAGCAATATATTACTAAACAATTACACAAAAAACAGAAATGACCTTCAACACCAAAATACATCATAAAAAAAAAAGAAAGCTTTCCACTTTAAAATAGGTTTTAAAATCACTAATTTTTTTAAGTTAATTTAAATTTCCTATTATTATATTATAATTATAGATATATATTATATTCTTGTTACTTATTAGACATATCTATACTGAAGTAAAATGCAAAAAGTTCAATAAATAATTTGAAATAAACCGTAATTTTTATCGCCTAAACGGGCGAATCTGCACGGAACTTGCGTTAGTTACTTATTAAAAATCGGGCTACCTCTGACAGGATTTGCGACGTTGCCTTTCTTACTTCACGGCTTGGAAATGTAGGGGGCTATGCTTGAGGCAAAACTACTCAAATCAGGGGGCAACCGTCACTGTCAGTGTGATAACCTAATAACCAAAGGCTTTATTTACAACATTGTTCATGATTCAAGTAATAATAAAAAAAATTATCTGTTAAAATCCAAATATCGATTTTCTCGCAAACGGCTGAATTCAAGTGTATGACATATTTCATGAAATATGTTTAAAATATTATGCTGAATCCAAAAAAATATTATAAAATGGAGGTACTTATCCATTTAAAAAAATAAAGTAAACCGTCATAAATTGTTTTTGGGACAACTTGTATACATGAAATAAGCTTCACAAATTTTTTTTTTTTTATGTATATATATATATATTGATAAAGGGTACGTTGCCGCCTCCAAAGTAGATAACGAAGGAACGTTGTCACCTCATATATGACGTTGTCGCCTCCGATTTCGGAGGCGGGAAAGTAAGGTATGTGATGCACACATGAGAATTTATATGGTAAGAGGCGACAACGTGCTTCCCTTAACCGTTTTGTGCAACACTAGCGCCAGTGATCTATACCGGAACTAAAAGCTCTTTTTGTATATGTAGAGGCTACGTTGGCGCCTCCGACCAAAATTTTATATTTAGGATGCTAGATGCCATCTGACGTCAGAACCATTAAAAGTATGGAGAAACGTTGTCGCCTCCGAAATAATTCATATTTTTTGACAAGTCTCGTATACGATTGAAAAAATTGAATATCTGATGGTTGCATTTTAAGTTTTAGATCATGCAAAACTTTTTATGAAAAATAGCGTGCTTTCTTAAAATTAATAATAAAAAAGTTTTAGCTAAGTAGACATACGTACTGTATGTTATTCATTTTTTTGATATCTTTTTTTAGAACACTTTTACTTACTTTTTACTTATTACTACTTACTTTCTTTACACACTTGTACTTACCATAATATAATATGTATCCATATAAATATAATATTCAACATAATAACTGAGTTTATTTTTCTACTCAGGGTGTATACAGGGTGATCGCGTATAATGTTACCCCCCTTTAACTTCTTTGTTTCGCAATTAAGAGAAAACTGTTAAATACAAAAGTCGTAGGATTTAATGTAAACTTTTTGCAAAATATATTTTCGTAGATACATTGCATAAAAGCGTGACAGATCAAAGTTATATTTTTTAAATGGAATACCCTGTATATTGTTGCATTATTGGATTCTACGGACAATTCTAAACATAATTTATATATAACACTATATATCTAAATTGATCCGTTTTCGACTTGATGTTTGAAAATTACTATATATATAAGAAATAAAAGGTCATGCAAGTCAAGATGTATCGTTTCCATGGATAACAGGATGACGATACTGAACTGAATATTTTGCCCGCTATTAAAAAAAAACCCAAATAGTATTAGATCTTAGCTTAAATCAAGCACAAAATTATGAACATGTGTAATTAAACAAACAACTAAATACAACAAAGCAAAACTTTTATTACAGACTATAGAGCAGAAATATAGGTATTCTAAATATAGAGTTGTTCGACCGGACCGCCATTAACTTCAATGCACTTTATTAAGGTTCTTCGTAATTTTCCAAGGAAATTCTGATCGACTCAGGATAATTAGTATTTATTAGATTTATTTCATTTCTTATGAGTAGTTTAAGGTGTTCAAGATTCTCTATATTATTCGCATTAATTCTATCTTTCAGTGTGCCCCACAAGAAAGCATCTAAGGGTGTGAGGTCCGGACTATTAGGCGGCCATTTAATCGGACCATTCCGTCCGATCCAGTTTCCAAATATTTAAGTGGAATAGTTTGTTACTCCAATTACGTTGTGCGGCGGGGCGCCGTCTTGCTGAAACGTAAGTTGGTTTAAACGTGCTATAGTGGCAAATCATCCAGAAAGTCTCCGAATTCATTTTGAAGAAATCTCAAATATATATTTCCATGGCTTCAAATAAATGTGGCCCAATGATTTTATTATCAAGTATGCCGTACCATATATTTACAGATTGACGACCCTGATACTGGAATTCTCGGTAACTGTGGGAATTTTCTATTGCCCAATGCCTCTCTTGTGGGGTACGTCTTTTCTTTATATTTAAGTTTGAATCCTCTTGAAATTTAATAAATTTTATTCTAATTGTCTGTTTACAGGGAACGTGCATACGCGCATTATTTCTTCGTAGTTCTTGCTGTGCCATTTTCACATTATTATTATTTTTAATATAAGCAATTAAAATAGTCTGCTTTTCTTGAATACAATAAGGCATTTTTGAATAGAAATTCTTAGTGTTTATCAAAATTGACAATTCATGTTACGAAATTTACCAAGTTAACATTGTTAATAGGTATTGTTATCCATGGAAACGATACATTTTGACTTGCATGACCTTATTTCTTATATACAACATGTTGGCAATCTCTCGGATTCAAATAGATTAAGTGAAAATAACATCTCGAGTTCATATAATTTTTTTTCCTAAGAGCCCCCCTCGAGGAGATATATGCCCTTAAAGGCCGGTCCTGAAAACTAGTTTTTTATTGATAGCCTTTGAATTGCCCTGTATATTTTAAATAAAATTTAGTATGATGTACACCAAGGAGAGATTCATTAAATAAGCCTAATAATAAAAGGTATAGTTCATTATGTGGGCCAGGGACGGACTAGCTCGGGCATAAATAACCTTACGTTTTTGACAGGTGTCATGCTACCGGAATTTTAATTATATTTTTGGATAGCTTACGCATTTTAACGCAAAATAGATACGCTTTGTATATTTTGATAAGTGGTACCGTTTTCGAGAAAAATCCACTTAACCGTTAATTTGCTTTAAAACGTTTAATTCTACTCTCAATCCTACTTGAACCTGTTTAATTTTTTTTCGTAACAGAAGTCTTTGTTAAATTGTCGCGTCATAATATGATTTTAAGATTAGTTGTTTACATCTTACCAATTTTATTTAAATTTTAATTAAAACATACAGGACGATTCAAAAGGTTATCAATACAAAACTAGTTTTTAGGGGCATATATCTTCTCGAGGGGGGCTCTTAGGAAAAAAAATGATATGAACTTATGATGTTATTTTTCCCTGATCTTTATAAATCCGAGAGATTGCCCACATGTTCTGAAACACCCTGTATAGTAATTTTCAAACATCAATAGGTCAAAAACGGATCAATTTAGATATATAGTGTTATATTTAAATTATGTTTAGAATTGTCCGTAGAATCCAATAATGCAATAATATACAGGGTATTCCGTTTAAAAAAATATAACTTTGATCTGTCACGCTTTTATGCAACACCCTGTGTTTATGAAAATATATTTTGCAAAAAGTTCACATTAAATCCTACGACTTTTGTACCTAACAGTTTTTTCTTAATTGCGAAGCAAAGAAGTTAAAGGGGTTAACATTATACGCGATCACCCTACATATCACATTTGGTGCCGAAATCGAAAACGGCGTTCAGTCTTTCACAAATATTTATTTAAAAAAACCCAGCATGCAGATACAGAGGCGTCTTTATGACCTCCGATGAAGTGGCAACTCTGTCGGAGGTGATAGCGATAACAAGATGTACGCGGATCGGAGGATACATCGTACTATCTGTGCTCCCCATATATGTTTATATATGAACCCTCAAAAATTAAAAAATACTTTTCCCTCTTAAGGAATCCGGATTGGTTATGATTTTAAGGCCCCATATATAAGTTTATTTTCGATGTAAACCATTAGGAAGACCCGGAGGTCAGGTCGCCTTATCTATGTACCGGAGGCGACAAGATACCGTGCACCAATATATATATATATATATATTTCCAAAACAAATCAAATACATTAAATTCCTTATATCTAAAACTGCAAGGTGATTGGAAATATAAGAATAGTATATCCGCTAAAATCACTTAAGACTCGTGCGCGGATCACAACAAAATTAAAAAAAAAACACATGAATTTTAAATTAATTTGTTCCAACCTTTACGTTCTCACTGTATGCATAAAATATTTAAAAACAATAAATTGCAGTAGGTATTTTCAGGAGCGTGCGGTCCATGGAAGCGATGAGAGTATCGCTTCTCCTGCTGATTTCATAAGAAAACAATTTTTTTATTAAAATTAGTTTAATCTATGCCAACCGAAATTCATAACACCTACTTAATTCTGATTTTCAATAGAAATCTGGCGCTGCATGCCTCCCTGACCAGCGCACTATGGGGTGGCCCATTTGTATGACAAAGTTATATACCGGGTGTTGCATCGTCGAGCGGGACATAGGAAATCCCATGTAATTTTAAATGGGTTCAATTATTGGCTTCCCTAATTATTTTAGAGAAAAATTCTATTTAGATTTATTAAAGAGCACTAAAACCCACATTCAAAAGAATAACTTTAGATATTTTTGATGAGCCCGTTTACGGGTTATCGCCGATTTCTTTATTTCTTTTTAACTATTTCTCCTTTTTATGGCCCCGTATTTGCGGGCACCAGTCAAGGTAAAAGATGACTGTCAAATAAAGTTGTCATTTTGAAATGTGCGCTTTATTGTTATAAAAACTCGTACATCGAAAATATTAAAGGTGTATTTATGAGTACAAATAAATCTGAATAAAACTAAAATAAAGTATCCAATTACAAGGTTAATT
The DNA here is from genome assembly GCA_963920685.1 of Polydrusus tereticollis. Taxonomy (NCBI): domain Eukaryota; kingdom Metazoa; phylum Arthropoda; class Insecta; order Coleoptera; family Curculionidae; genus Polydrusus; species Polydrusus tereticollis. The sequence goes on from OY987326.1 coordinate 148,439,557, forward strand.
ATGACATTTTACATGTTTCAATATTTTACTAATTAATAGGTAGGTACTATTAAATTGTTAGAACTTTAGGATTTAAGCTGGATTTATAAACTCGAAGCTGGCGTCGGCGCTCGCGCTGGCGTGGGCGCTGGGAGTTAAACAAGTGAATCGTAATAGAGTGATTTATAAACTTCGTCGGCGTTCGCGCTGGCGCCGGCTGGCGTTCAACATAAACCATCTTTATCTTTCCAGCGCCGGCGTTCATAGAAAATCCGTATCGTTGCGTCTTAACCAATGGGATTTTAGCATTTCTGTCAAGTCATCGTTGGCATCTGCCAAACTGTCAACGGCCAATCGTCATTTTAATTGTACTACCCCTAAGACACCAAATAACTTCTTCTGCCTCGCTTAATCCATTTATTTAACTCTTTCTTTTTGTTCTAATAACTGGCTAGAGAAAACACCACCAAGAGTACAAACTAAAAATGTCAGAACTGTCAGATTATGTTTTTGTTTGTCAACACTGCGAACGCGAACGCCAAGTTTATAAATGTCCACTATGCATGTGTAAGACGAGCGCTGGCGCCGACGCCGGCGAGAGTTTATAAATCCAGCTTTAAGAAGATGTTCAAATATTCCTCAAAATGACAACTTTATTTGACAGTCATCTTTTACCTTGACTGGTGCCCGCAAATACGGGGCCATAAAAAGGAGAAATAGTTAAAAAGAAATCGGCGATAACCCATAAACGGGCTCATCAAAAATATCTAAAGTTATTCTTTTGAATGTGGGTTTTAGTGCTCTTTAATAAACCTAAATAGAATTTTTCTCTAAAATAATTAGGGAAGCCAATAATTGACCCCATTTAAAATTACATGGGATTTCCTATGTCCCGCTCGACGATGCAACACCCGGTATAAGCAAATATGCAAAAAGGAAAACAACTGAATTTTAAAATTTTCTTTTTATTTGGGTAAATGCAGGATGTTTGTGTGTTAAAATTATTTTGAAATATACCGGATGTCGCAAAAAAAAATCTATATCAACGTTATATTTTTAAAAGGAACATCTTGCAATATTTTTGGATTCTACATAAAATAACAATTATTTTTAATAAGTGCAATATAAGTCTAAACTTAATAGTTTCTGAGATATCGAGTTTTGAAAAATGAATTTTTTCAGCTTTAACAGCGTCTAGCTTTCTAACTGTACGTCTTAGAACAAAACGGCTTTCATATCCCTGTATTACTTTTTTATTATCTTCCCAAAGATATACATTTCCGGTTAAACTGGAAGTAATATATTTCCGGCTTTTGAGTTACATCCGGATTAACCGGAAATTTATATTTTTGGAAAGATAGGGAATGTAAGCCGTTTTGCTCTAAGTTTAGACTTATAATTCACTTACTAAAAAATAATTGCTATTTTATGTAGAATCCAAAAATATTGTAAGTTATAGGGTGTTCCATTTATAAAATATAACTTTGATATGGATCTTTTCTTTGGGACATCCGGTATATTTCAAAATAATTTTATATTTTGCCCACAAATATCCTGCATCTACTCAAATAAAAAGAAAATTTTAAAATTCAGCCGTTTTCTATTAAATTACCCTGTATATTCTAAAATTATTTTAAAGTATACGGGATTGTTTTTTTAAATGGAACAAATTGAAATAATTTTTTTAATATGGGCATTATTTGTCTAAACTTAATAGTTTTCGTGATATCTACTTTTGAAAAATGCCATTTTTGAACTTTGACACTTTCTAGCTTTCCAACGGTACTTTTTAAAGCAAAACGGCTTACATATTTATATCTTATTTTTTTATTATCTTCCCAAAAATATTAATTTCCGATTAGCACTATATTTTCAGCTGTCGATTTATATCCCGTTTAAACGAAAGTGACAACTTTGGGAAGATTATAAAAATGTAAGATAGGGACATGTAAGCCATTTTGCTCTAAGAAGTAGGTACCGTTAGAAAGCTAAAAACTGTAAAAGTTAAAAAATGTAATTTTTCAAAAGTCTACTAAGTTTAGACTAGATGGTAGATGTTGGTTTACCCGACATCGCCCGGTGAAATACCATCGCATCGGCATAGGTGGCGTGAAGTTACTCTTTGAGATAACGTTTCATCGCTGTGCCGACGTCTCTGGTTTCCAGGGTGGGAAATATATTAAAAATGTTATGATGATGGCTCCAAGATCAAAATGTTCCGGAGTTAAACTCGCCCCCCGATCGGTTCTCCGAGTGGGGGCTGGTCCTACCGCCTCATCAAGCAAAGTTATTCCAACATCTCAACATCCATCATTTCCAATAGCCAGGCGGGCCCTTCAAACAACATTCAAAATGGAAATGGTGTGACAACTGAAGTTGTTAAAAGACCCAAAATTAGCAGCTTCCAAATTGACTTCTGCAATATAAGAGGACTGAACTCGAACATCAATGCAGTCCATCAATATCTACAATCAACCAAACCTCATGTAATCGCAGTAACCGAAATAAAGGTCAGGTCATCGACTAGTACGGTCAGCTATTTATATCCTGGTTACGACTTCCATCACCGACTTAGGCGCAATTTTGGTGTTTGTCTCTTTGTCCGCAGTAATATTTCTTGTCAACGAGAGGAAACACTCAAGCCTTACGACTTTGATGTAATGTGGTTTAAAATATCAACGCAGAGAATTAACCAATTGCCGAACAGCCTCCTAAATCACGCAAGATCTGATATTATAGATCAGCTAAGTGGGATGACCTAAAGGACCACTTTCGAACCTTTCCTTGGCGAAACGTTTGTTTTACCTCTAATAATTTATTCATCTGTGCTAGATAAGTATCTGAGGTTATCCTTTCTGGCAGGGAAGCCTTCATCCCTTTTTCAAAAAAGTGTTCTTCTAACGGCAAGCCTTGGTTTACTAAAAATTGCGAACGACCAGTTAAATCAAAGAATATTTCTACCGAGAATGGCGTCAAAACTCTACCGCCGAAAGTCGTGCTATCTTTGTTGGCGCTCGGAACCAGTGCGAACAAGCGATAAACCAAAGCAAGGAAGCACACAGCCAGAGGATCAAAGAGAAACTTCTTGAATGTTCTAACGGCTTAAGATCATTTTGGTCGGTAGCTAAGGCAGTTAGTCAGGCCATTGCGACCCAAGCATAGGAAGAAGCAAACTAACCGGCGGAACTACTCTTTTCACATTCAACGGTTAATTTTCAGTGAAAAACTGCAACGAACATTCCCCCTGTAGAATCGAGAATGCCCGAAATTGTTTTCCGGCACCGCCATGTTAAACGAATCTTGAGTAATTTTGACACATGACGATATTCCAGTTATTATAATTGGGACATGCGCTAACGAATTAGTATTTTGTAGGCTTTTTAACTTATCTTGCAAAAAAGAATATTTCCTTCTTGCTGTGAGACTGCGCGAGTCCAGTCCATACCTAAAAAAGGCAAGAAGACCTTGCCAAACAACTAACGTCCAGTCGCATTGCTTTCGGTTATATTAAAAGTTATGGAGAAGGCTATCAACGAAAAATTATTAAAGTACCTGGAAGGCTTCAACATTATAAGTGACCGCCAGTATGGATTCCGTAAGTCTAGATCAACAGGAGACTCATGGGGAGTCCCAGGCGGTTAGCACTCGACATTTCCAAGGCCTTTGACCGGGTATGGCATGAGGGGCTCCTAATTAAAGTGAGAGCATGCGGAATGCCGGTTCAATTTTGTTCATGGCTGTCCCCTTCTGCGAGGCGCTATGGACGGATTTCTTTCAGACACATTTAACATCAACGCCGGAGTCCCTCCAGGTTCTATACTGTCGCCCACCCTCTTTTTACTACACATTAACGATCTTTTGAAAAGAACTAAAAATCCTATATATAGCTTCGCTGATCACAGCACACTTGTCTTGTTTCATCTTTTACTTTGGATGCTCGGACATCGGCTGCCAATGCACATAGGCAGCAAGAGGCCTTACATCTCAACATAGACCTGGAAGAAATTCTATCTTGAGGTGACAGTACCCAAGTAGAATTTAACAATAAAAAAACCCAGGCGGCAGTTTTTTCTAAAAAAGTTAATGTCGAAGAACCGGATATAGTCATGGCGGGAGACTCGACTCCCTTGGCTTTATCAATTCATTTATTGGGCGTCAATTTGGATAGTCAAATGTCTTGGCAAGTCACGTTGCGACCATTGCTAAGGCAGCCTCGCAGAAGCTTGGAATACTTTTCTGAACTAAGAACCTGTATACACCCCAACAACTTTTGATGCTTTGTAAAGCCCAAATTTGACTATCGCTGGAATACTGTTCGCATATTTGGGGCTCTGCTCCTAAAAATACCCTGAGATTGCTAGATTCCATTCAAAGAAGAGCCATTCACTGGATCGATGACAATGATCTGACAAACAACCTGGAAAGCCTTGAACATCGAAGGCAGGTTGGCGACTTGAGTCTATTTTACAAATAATTTCATTGCAAGTGCTCAACTGAGCTTGCCCGCTTAATTCCACCCAGAGCGGTGAACGGTAGAAATACACGATGAGCCACTGCAGCCCACCTGTACGTGGTTCAGCTTTACGTTCCTCGAACGACACTGTTTAAATGTAATTATTAAAAAATGTTTGCAATTTTATGTAGGATCCAAAAATATTGTAAGATATAGGGTGTTCCATTAAAAAAAAAACATATATTTTTATTGTCCTACTTTTCTGGACCACCCTGGATACTCTTGTAAAAAACATGTAAGCCGTTTTGCTCTAAAATTTAGTACCGATAGAAAGTTAAAAGTTGTAAAAGTTCAAAAATGCATTTTTCAAAACTCGATATCTCGAGAACTATTAGGTTTAGACTTTATAATGGCCATATTAAAATAAATTGTAATTTGATTCGAGATCCAAGTATATTTTAAGATGTAGGGCGTTCCATTTAAAAAAAACACACATATTTTTGTTGCCCTACTTTCTAGACCACCCTGTATAAAGCTTCTTACATTAAAATACTGCTCTCTGATTTAACGGACGAAGTTATCTTTTTATTCGTATACGCCTAATTTATCCAGTTTCGGGATGGTCATCGGTCTGCAGCGCTGGACTTTGGGTTCGCCCGACTTACAGCTAAGCTATAATAATTATTATAATTAAACCGACGCAAGATCTAGTTTACCCTGTTTACCCTCCATGGATTCGAGAGTCTATTTACGAAACACGGTTTTCATGAGAGTTTATTTTTTTTTTTAAACATAAGGAACGCACTAGACCGAGACAAAATATATTTGGAGAGTTCCCCATTGATGTTAAAGTCATCGTCTCGATATGTAAACTTTCATTTGTTTTTGAACATTTTTATACTTACGTATTGGCGGTAAGTAATTATGGATATTTGTTGTTATTATCGTGTCTGAATGCTAGCCACGAAAATTTTGACGTTTATGAACTTGTAGACTGTATTTTGACTTTTTGAACCTCGTAATATTGATTAGATTCATATGGTTTTAGTCACGTGGAAGTAATGACACACCGGCAAAGAACCACCTGTACATAACTACACATTTTTGACACATGTCGAAAACTAGTTTTCCCTATGTATATTATCTAAAGTTTTCTACTGACCCAAACCCTGAGTAGCGTGCATTCCTAACCTAACCTAACCCAATAGGTGATATCCCTTGCGGTTCCGATTTCCTATGTATATAGGGTGTTCCATAAACTCTACAAATCACCCGGACTAGACGGGATAATACCCGCGCTATGCTACAAAAGGGGAGAAAGGTCATAATTCCCTGGCTCTTGGTGATATGCAGAAGCAGCTTGTACCGTACACAATTCCTGCCGATTGCAATAGGATAAAAATAGTCTTCCTACCAAAGGCTGGTAAAAGCAGTTATACAACCAACCGCTAAGGACTTCAGACCGGTTAGCACCGATTCATATGCTGATGATTTAGTCATACTGGTGTCAGGCAAAATTCTAAACACCATCAGCGATCTAACAGGAATAGCGCTACAAAATCTTCAACGCTGGGCCTCGAAATGTGGCCTGCAAATTAACCAAGGAAAAACGGAGCTAGTTCTATTCACACACAGAAGGGTGATCGAGAACTTCAGGCTCCCAGTCCTGGAAAACAGTACTTTGGTGCCCAAAGAAAGAGCAAAATATATGGGACTGATACTTGACTCCAAGCTAAACTGGAGTATAAACTAACCCCATAGAGCGCAGTGGATTTATACCGCCATCGTAAGACCTATACTAACCTTACGGGGTCCTGGTCTGGTGGACTGCTTTGGAAAGAGCAGTACACACAAAGAAACTAACGAAGATACAACTGGCAGGTTGTTTTGGAGTAACTGGTGCCCCTCACTCCACACCGATGGCGGCTTTAGAAGTGATGTTACATCTGCTGCCCGTGGACATTTATGAAAAAAATATGGCTGCAAGAAGTGCTCTACGACTAAAAGTGTCGAAAAGCTGGAACGACACCAACTACGGACACAGCAGTATACTAAGGACATATCCAGTCTAAAATTTGCGAGAGCCGATTGACTACATCGTCCCATTATCAGACTTCGGAGAGGGGTTCTGTGTTCATTCCGACTATAGGGAAGAGTGGGAGGACAATCAGTCAACAATGGAGATGGATCACTCGATTCTCATAGACGGTTCAAAAAATGGACGTTGGAGTGGGAGCTGATATCTTCTCTGAGAGCATGAAAATACAGAGGTCATATAGACTTCCGGACCACTGCAGAATTTTTCAAGCGAAAGTTATGGCAGTAAATAAAGCAGTAAAAATTCTGTAGGAACGTCCAGATCTAAGAGCAGCTGCGTCATTTGTTATTTATAGAGATAGTCAAGTGGCGATAAAGGCAATTTGTTCCAACAACATTAAATCAAAACTAGTAAGGCAATGTCGCAACAATCTCCTCATACTTGGTGCCCAGCATCGAGTCACTCTATGCTGGGTTCCTGGTCATCACAGCATAGATGTCAATGAGTCTGCTGATGCGCTCGCCTAGGAGGGTGCGGGCATGTCCGCCGAGCTAGCAGAGAATACCGTGGCTAGACCAGTGGGACCGGTCAAGGAGGAGACAGATCGCATAGCCAAACAACTTGCAATAAGCAGATGGACAGAGCTAACAGCCTGTAGGATCTCCAAGCAATTGTGGCCCCTACTGGACAACAGGAAAACTGCAGCTTTATTACAACACAGTCGGAAGGACCTAAGAAATATCACTGCCGTGGTTACCGGACACTATCTTTTCGGTAGACATGCCGAACGTATGCAAATGCCAGCTAACGACTTCTACAGAAGTTGCAGAGACGAAGAAGACTAGAAAAGTATTCAACATTTCTTGTATGAATGCCCTGGCTTTGCAAGAGGAAGGTTTAATGCTTTGGGCGAACCATCCTTCAATAATCTGGAGGAAGTAAGCAGCTTACAACTGGGTCGACTTACCAGGTTTATTAACAGTAGTGGCTGGTTCGAGTAAGCTGCCAAGATTCTTCTACGCCGTACTTCGCATTAGTCATCAGGGAGCTCATTCTGATATGTTCCGCAGAACATGTGTGGTATCAGAACGGTCCCTATAGGACTACGCGAGACTGTCTGGACATAGAGAAGTCTGCCACTCTAACCTAACCTAAGCTAACCTTGGATAAAAATATTGCAATTTGTGCAAACTTAGCTTAGTTCAAAAGATACAGGGTATCTCGGTTATCAACTTTTGAACTAAGTTAAGTTCGAAATATTTTTATCTTCTTCTTCTTTCTTTCTTTTTGTTATTGGCTCTGCCCTGAGGGGCAATTCTGCCAGAAAATACAAGGAATCTGCAGTTTTACTGTGTACCATTAATGATAGGACACCCTGTATATGAGGTCTGTTCTAACCATCAGTCCCTGACAGTTTCAAACTGTCAAATACAATCATCCAGTTGTAGGACTTAACAAGGCATCCTGGGGTCTACATAATATATTCATCTGGTAGACTCTATTTCTGATTAAAAACTAGTCCCGGACTGCTGATTGTAACAAGTCTATGGATAATAATATCTCTGTGGCAACCAACGTCTTTATGCAAACCAATATACTGCGAGCGCTGATGGAGTTGTCTAGATCGCTCGCCTCGCGTACCTGTACACAGCCTTTTAGGGGGTTCTAAATGGGACTCTCTAAATGTGTTGGGAACAACGGACCTATTTTATTGCATTTTTTTCGCGGGCAATAAAAGAAATGATCTGTGTAAAAGTCGAATCGCGTGACTTTGCCGAAAAGGACACTTACATTTTTGTTAGATTATAGTTACCTAAAAGTAATATGTTAGATCGGGTCGAATGGACTCGATTTTGTAGATATAAAATAAAAACTTCTTCTTTCTATTTTTTTCTGACAATTACCTTTTTTTTTTTTATTAACAACAACTGTCATGACAACTTTACAAAAATGACGTATTTTTAAAATATATACAATAGAACTTAAAATTAACTTTAAAATGTGACATTTCTTCCCCGCAGTATTGTTCGGAAGAACAATTACTTCTGACTTGTCACATCTAAGACACAAAGTTTGGAAGTGGGTCTTCTTAACACCATGCCATTGGCTAGTTTGACATCGACAGTCCGAATTTTTCCATCTCGTGCTGGAAAGATTTGGATTATTCTTCCTTTTGGCCACGTGTTCCTAGCTCCGTTAGGATCTACAATTAATATTATGTTGCCTACTTCTAGCATTAGTGCTTCGTCGTGCCATTTTGACCTTTTAATAAGGGAAGGCATATATTCTTGTGTCCAACGTTTCCAAAAAATGTCGGTAATTTTTTGTGCTGCCTTCCATTTATTTAATAAATTTAAATCTTTTTCAGTTGATTTTATACACGGAAGAGCAGCATAACTTGGTCCAATTAAAAAATGATTGGGGGTTAGGGCTTCCATATCGTCTGAATCACAGGATACATGAGTTAGTGGTCGACTATTTAGAATGTTTTCTGCTTCGGCAAATATAGTTCTAAGGACGTATTCTTGAGGATATCTGCTTTGTAAAATTTCCTTCATAACTTTTTTAATTGTTTGAATAAGTCTTTCCCATGCTCCTCCCATGAAAGGGGCCGATGGTGGATTAAAATGCCATTTAATATTTCTTAATGAGCACCATTTTATAATATCTGTTTGTTTTAATTCTAGTAATGCTATACGAAGTTCTTTATTTGCACTCTTAAAACAAGTTCCATTATCGCTATAAATTTTTTCTGGATTACCTCTTCTACATGAAAACTGCCTCAGCACATGAATAAATCCATCCGTGCTTAGGTCATTAGCAATTTCTAAATGAACGGCTCGTGTTACCATGCAGGTAAATATTACTCCATAACGTTTCTCGTGACTTCTTTTTACCGTAACTAAAATGGGTCCAAAATAATCGACACCAGTTTTAATAAAAGGTCGAACAGTTGGTTCAATTCTACAGATGGGTAACTGACCCATTATTGGAACTGTAGGTACTGTGGTTCTATTTTTACATACTTGACATTTTGCCCAAATTGTTTTCACTGCTTGTCTCATTCTTAGAATCCAAAATTTCTGTCTTAAATTATTTATTACTGTTTCCTGACCATGATGATATACTTGTTCGTGATAATGTTTTATAATGAGAAAAGTAATTTTGTGAGCTGGATCTAAAATAATTGGTAATTTAATATTTTCGCAGTCCTTTGGTAAATTTTGTAAGCGACCATTCAAACGTATTATACCATCTCGATCCAGCATCGGTGATAAAGTATAAAGCCTACTCTCTTTTTTAATTGGAATATTCTTTTGCAGACAACGTATTTCTTCGTAAAAACTATCCTGCTGAATCTTTCTGTACAGTAATCTTTCTGCCTCTAACATTTCCTCTACTTCTAATTCCTCCTTTTTCTTGCTAGAAACTGATTTTTGACAGTTTGTTATAAACCTCTTCATCCAGGCGGTTGATCGCAAAAGTATAGTCCATTTTGATATATTTTCTGGAGACGGTATTGGTATATTTGGCTTTTCTACAGATAAGTAAACGAATTCTTTTCTGTCCTCTAGAATGTCTGTATCTAAATTTAGATTATCGTTCTTTTCTATAGGCCAGTTTTCTGGAGACAAATGTAGAAATTTAGGACCAAACAACCATCTACTATTCTCCGAAAAATCCAAATTGTGTTTTCTTTTTGTTGCTTCATCGACAACATTCTCAGTTGTATTAATATAATGCCAGTTTGCAACATTCGTAAGAGATTGTATTTCACCTATTCGTTGAGCAACAAATACTTTAAAGCGAAGTGCTTCTGACCTTAGCCAGTATAAAACAGTCTTGGAATCAGTCCAATAAATTACATTATTTATATTAATTCTCAGATTTTTTATCAGGTAACAACCCAATCGTGCACCCATAAGAGATGCTTGTAGTTCTAAGCGTGGTATTGAAGTAGGTTTTAATGGGCTGACTCTAATCTTTGATATTACAAAGGCTGTTTGTACTGTAGTGTTTTCTTCACATCGCAAATATGCTACTGAAGCGTATGCTCTTTCTGATGCATCGCAAAATATATGTAATTGTAAATCAGATTTCTCTCTAGAAAGAGTAAAATACATTCGAGGAACTGTAAACTTGTTTATACATTTCAAATCGTGTAGCCAAACTTGCCATTTTTCAAATAAAGTTTCTGTAATTTCATCATCCCAGCCAAGTTGACTTCTCCAGACTTCTTTTAAAAGTATTTTTCCCTGTATTATAAAATTTGACAAAAATCCATAAGGATCGAAAACTGACATGACAACTTTTAGAATTTCTCTTTTAGTAGGTCGTCTAGTAGTTTCAAAAACATCTTTATTGATTTTATGAAATTTTGTTTCAAAAATAAAATTATCTTTAATATGGTTCCAATAGACCCCTAAAACTCTTTCTGTTGAATTTTCACGATCCTCCTTATGATCCTTTCCTGGATAAGCCCTCAGACTAGGTTCAATATTATCTAAAATCTCTTGAGAATTTGAAATCCAATTACATATGTTAAAACCTCCTCGAGAGTGAATGTAAATAATATCATTAATTAAAGTTTTACCTTCTTCTATGGTGTCTGAATTACCTAGGTAGTCGTCCATGTAGTGATTCTTGATAATGGCATCAACTGCTAAAGGATAATCCTTTTCAAATTCTCTGGCGTTTCTATTTTTCGCTTCTTGTGCCAAACAAGGTCCATTTTTGGATCCAAAAAATACCACATAATTTCATAAACCGCTGGTGGTTGATTTCTCTCCAATCCTCTCCATAAAAAACGCTGTGCCTTACAATCTTGATTTCGTACTTGAACTTGTAGGAACATTTCTTTTATGTCTGCTGTAAAAGCAAATTTTTTAATGCGAAAATTTAGTAATATTGTCACCAGACTATTATATAAATCGGGACCTGTTAATAGAAAGTCGTTTAAACAAACTCCGTTGGTACGACTTGCTGCATCAAATACTATACGTAATTTATTTGGTTTGTTTGGATTTACTACGCTAAAATGAGGTAAATACCAAATTTTAGAACTTGATTTTGGTTTCTCTTCTTCAGATATCTCTCGAATATATCCCTTTTTTAAAAGATCATCCATTTTTTCGCAATATACCTTCCCATAATCGAGATTTTTATCCATTTTGTTTTCTATGAAATTTAGTCTTCTTAACGCATTATATTTACTATTTGGAAATGATATATCATCATTTTTCGAAAGTAACCCTGTTTCGAACTTATTTCCTATTCTTTTCATAGTATTTTCTAATATATTTTGAGCCCTAATATCCTCCTTTGACATAGATTTAGAAATATTGTCTAACCCAATTGATTCAATGTGCCATTGCTCTTTTACGAGATTATGAAGTAAATCTAAATCATCTTTTTCGTTGTTGTTAGTATAACAAACTAATTTAGAATCTAGTTGATTATTTGAATTTGAACTATAAGAAATATTCCCGTGTATTACCCACTCTAGTAAGGTTTTACTTAGTGCGGGTCCGTCCCACGGTCCTGATATTATTCTCCTGCTAACAAGTAAAGGCCAGTTATCCTGCCCATTGATGATTTGGGGCCTACGGTCTATAAATGAATGGCCTCTATTGTTTATATACGTATATTTTTTTGACAGCTCACCTGAATTCACTGTTTGGCCTGAAAGTGAGAGTCCTTTAACTGTTCGGGCACGTCTAATTTGAAATACTTTTCCCTCGCCTTCTGCCTTTATAGAGAAACTTACAACCTTTGAGTTATTTTGTTCTTGAACTTGACTTTCATTTGTCCATTGCAGACATAAGGGATGAATTGGTCCTTGCAAGTCTAAGCAGTCAGCTAATTCTTCATCTATTAAGGTAACAGTAGATGCATCATCTAAAAGAGCGTATGTGCTAATATTTTTATCATTACAAATAACATTAACAGGTAAAATTTTAAGTAGAGTACATTTATTTGTGGAAATGTGACAGTTCCTTTCTGATCCATTTGATATTCTTTGTGAAATAGTTGAAGTCTCAATAGATTTGTCTTCGATAGGATTAATTTGTGTTTGTTGTGTGGACTGTATATTAAAATTTTCGGTTTTATGTAATAATCTATTGTGATATTTTTGGCAATTGTTTATACCACATATCCGTTTTCTCTTACACTCCCTTATAGAATGGTATGGTACCAAACAAGATATACAAATGTGATTGACAGTAATAAAATCCCATTTTTCGTTTAAAGAAAGGTTCTTAAAGGTAGGACAGGTGTTTAAATAATGCATTTCCTTGTGGCAAGATATACATTTCTTTTCTGATGTAGTTAAAATTGATTTCTGGTGGTTTGGTCGACTAACAGGTGAATAATCAAATTTTGGCATTTCGATTTGACAAGCTGCCATTGATTTTGTATCTAACCATAAATTAAATTCGACAAGTTTAGGATTTCTGGTCTTTTTATTAGAAATGTATTCTACCCACATCATCTTATAGGAATTTGGAAGTTTGTTTAACAAATCATGAAGTAATGTAGGATTTCTTAAATTATCTTCGTCATTCAGTGACTCCAATGTTCCCACAAGATTTTTAACTTCGTCAGAAAACCTTATAACAAGGTCTAAACGTTCGTCCTTCACGAAAGGAAAACTTCTCACCTTTTCGAGAAGCATAAAAATAATATGTTGAGTCTGTCCAAATCTACTTTCTAAAATGCGAATAATTTTGTCTACATTTTGGAGCATAATTAACAGACTTTCGACAATTTTTAAAGCATTCCCTTTTAAACATTTCTGTAATCTCCAATGATTTTCCTCCTGTGAAAATCCACAAATATTTGTTGAATTTTTATACTGAAAAACCCAATTTGGCCAATCTAATGGATTTCCAGTAAAAATGGGCAAATCTTTAGGCATAGATTGCCTGGTTAAAATTTTAGCAAACTGACTGGGATGTATAAGTTGATTTGGATCAGATTTCAAGGTTAAAGAATTAACATTACTAACCTTTTTAGTAGTTTTATTACTTATTACTTCTGAATTATTTTTATCTTTACCCGAACACCACTGACTTCTCTTTTCCCAAGGATTTCCTCCATTAACCCATTCTTCGACATCTGGATATGTCGACTCACTAAACTCACTTTTCCTGGATTCATCCGATTCTGCATCCAATTCTACCAGCTTCAATTTAAGTTCCAAATCTAGCATCTCATGTTTCTTCTGAAGAAGTTCTTGTTCGATTTCTTTTTCTTGAGTTCATTTTCTAGCTCTGCCTGACATCGCCTGGATTCTTTACTTGATACCTTCGTTTTTCCCTTGGATATGTTCGATACGCTACATTTTGAACCATGTGGATTCATAGTTTCAGGACAATTCATTGTAGACATATCAACACCTTTACTGGGACCCATATGAATAGGACGAGGATCAGTCTTTGCACCAGCCTTTTCTCGCAAGCGTTCGCTCCGTCTAACATTCAGATTTAGTGACATTACCATAGGTTAGTTCTAAAGGCTACGATGGACCATTTGTTAGATTATAGTTACCTAAAAGTAATATGTTAGATCGGGTCGAATGGACTCGATTTTGTAGATATTAAATAAAAACTTCTTCTTTCTATTTTTTTCTGACAATTACCTTTTTTTTTTTTTTTATTAACAACAACTGTCATGACAACTTTACAAAAATGACGTATTTTTAAAATATATACAATAGAACTTAAAATTAACTTTAAAATGTGACAATTTTCATTGCGTAGACTTTGAAATCTGGCAATGTCCGGTATCGAAAAAGTTCACAAGCCCTTAATGGAAGCCGGTCAGGATAGGTTTTAATAACAGCGTTCGTTTAGTTTGTTTTGGACAGTTTACTTTGGGGGTTAATGTTACAGACGAGTTTTTTGCTCTTGTAGATTATGAAATGCTACGGGGTACTGGTGAGTAGTGCAAAATGAGAAATATATGTGATTATAATGGGAGTACAACTAAATATATGTAACCTATTATAACTATTCTAAAAAACTAATTGTGATTGGTTTTTAATTTTTCAACTTTTTTTTTCGAAGATATTTTTAAATGACTTTGCCAGATGAAACAATTTCTTTTATTTTTGATTTACAGACGATATGGACCGTAAGTACAAGAGAACAGACGCTACTGCAACTGTAGGCTGCTATTAATTTCTTCTTTCTCTACGGCAACGGAACGATATTTTTTAACGGCAGGAACCGGAAGGAAGCGAAAACGCATTGAGTTGCAGTAAACAGCAGTTCATTTCTATAATGCACGATAAAGGTTTACCGTGGACGGCAACTGCAAATTGTTCGCATGATGCCGGTTGACGCCGGTTTTGCTGTTCGTCTTATCAAATAAAACGTGTTTATCAAAAAATGCCTTCTATACAGGGTGGCAACTATTTAATTGACCACTATGGGTATCTTCTAAACGGTAACTTCTACGAAGTTGATTGAATTAGAGAAAATGTGCCATTTTTAAAGCTCTCTCAAGGTACACTTACAGCGTTGCCTAACTATTTTTCATTCCTGAGATACAGGGTGATTTGTTAGAAACGTCTAAAATTAATTCCTGTAATAACTCATGAAGTTTCGATTTTAGAAAAACGTTTTAAAATAAAATCTTTGTATTTTTTTCTTCTCTACAAAACGGCATTATAACTTTTTTCGTATCACTTGGTACAACTGAGTAATCATGATTAACTTCATTATTTTAAATACGAACCTGGATTTTTTAATTTTACGTTTGAAAGCACATTTTGCCTCAAATACATATATCGCTCAGCCGTATTTAGGTACTTACCTTTCGACACAAATTATACATAATCAGGAGAATTTTTAAAATAATCTCAGTAAGCCTATTGTTTTTTCAAATATTATTTTCATTTCAATTAGATAAAATTGACTCAAAATAGAAACCAGTCAAAAAAATATCTCATTTTATTTAAATTGCTGTTTACCAAACTTAACTTAAATACAACTAAATGTAAAAAAGGCACAGAAATAAAACATTCAATCCTAAATAAAAAAAAAAGAGAAAATAATTTACTTAGTAATATCCTAGGCCTGAATGGGTTTAAAGGGGAAAGGATACTTGATTTCTCTACCTACGCCAACATCGAAGACGGGCTTGGTAATATCTTTTTAATAAATATTCGAAATGGCCCCTGTGATTTTATGGAAACTGCTTAATTTTTAAATCAAGTTGCTACGAGTCAAAAAGAGTATTGTATGTGTCAAACGGGAAACCCCGAGCCCAGCTTATTATTCACAGTAATAGTATAATATTAACCAAGGTTTAGACAGCCATCATTATTGCCCGAGCGGCGAGTTTAAATCACGAGGAGCGAAGCGACGAGGGATTTAAGACGCGAGGGCTATAATAAGCTGTCTAAACCGTGGTTAATATATTATTTTTTCCACTACTACAAACTTTTATATGACATTTATCTTTATAGTATTAATAATTATAAAAAATTATAGGTAGGTATAAGTATATTTTTTAATCAAGTTACCTGCGCTTTGGAATTGGCAAAATATTTTGTTGTTTTGTCAGGTGGCTTTGTCAATGTCAATTTGTGTTCATTTGTGTCATCAGATTTCACGAGTTTTGCGTTTTTTTTTTAAAAATGAGCGAAGAAAATGTTAGTGATAATATTATGTGTACACCTCCCGAATTAAGGATGGAAGCAGAAAAAATGTTGATTGTATCGATATTTTACAATATCAAGTAATCTAATATGTATTGATAATTATCTGGTTGCCTAACCACAATGAATTGATGATGTAGAATTAAAAAATCAAGTTACCTGCGTTCAAACAAAATTCGGTTAAGGTCAAAGATCGGGCAATAATGGATTTCAATGGCTTATTATTGACCATGGTCAATAATGACTTATAAGGTAGAGAAAAACGATTTCTAGCGTTAATAATCGGTCAATAATGGCGATGTTATAGGTTAATAGTGGAAAAACATTATTATTAAGTTGTGACAGCAATGCAATGGTTCGATTTTCAGTTGAGGAGAAACAAAGACAGAACTTTGAGGAGAAACGTGATATGTACGATGTTTACATTAGAAATTTTAGAAATTCGTTTTTGGCGGAAAGAAGCTATGCAATTTTATATCCAGAGAGAATTCAACCTTCAAGGAGAATATTTCAGCGAATTAGCATATGCAAAACACAAGTTTCATGACTATAAATTTCATCCTGTGCAGCAGCTTCATGCAGAGGACCCCGAACGGCGATTAATCTTTTGTAATTGGGTTTACATTCAAAATACTAATCCAGAATTTTGTCAATCAATTCTATGAAGTGACGAAAGTTCATTCACTAACTGCGGTATATTCAATAGAAAAAATAAACATTATTGGGCTACCGAGAATCCCCATTTGGTTCAAGAAATTAGACCTCAGGTGCGTTTCAAAATAAATATATGGTGTGGGCTAGTTGCGGATAGAGTAATAGGTCTAGTTTTTTTGGAAAATAATCTAAATAGCCAAATATATTTACATTTATTACAGCACGATTTGAAATCTTTGCTGGATGAATAAGTCTCATTAGCGGTTATTAATAAAGTTAAATGGTTCCAGCAAGACAGGTGTCCGGCTCATAATGCCTTAATCGTTCGTAATTACCTAAATGAACGGTTTTCAGAAAATTGGATGGGAACCTACGGTCCTGTTCTATTGCCATCTCCATCATCTTATCTTAATCCGCTGGATTATTTTTTGTAGTGACATCTCACAACCTTTGTATTAATATTCAAGAACTGCAGCAACGTATAATTGATGCCTTCCAAACAATTAGACCCGACATGGTGAGACACGCTATTTAACAAATGGAAGAAAGAACCAACCGTTGTATTGAAAATCAGGGAGGCTATTTCGAGCATTTAATGAAATGATAATAATATCTACTGCAAATTATTTTCTTATTTTTTTATTTATTATTTAAATGTTTTATTTTTGTGCCATTTTCTTTACTCCTGCAGAAGTTACATTACATTCTCTGGCTATAGGGACCGTTGAGTTTTCAGGATTAATATAAATTTGGGCCAGCACATAATCTCGTTTGCATCAGGTCTCAGATGATATTTATTTCTTTTCTTTGAAACTCTACCTTCTTCTACCATGCATGTGCTAATTCGCTGAAATATTCTACTTGAAGGTTGAATTCTCTCTGAATATAAAATTGCATAGCTTCTTTCCGCCAAAAACGAATTTCTAAAATTTCTAATGTAAACATCGTACATATCACGTTTCTCCTTAAATAAATATCGAACCATTGTTGTCACAAATTAATAATAATGTTTATTGTAAATAATAAGCTGGGCTCGGGGTTTGACACATACAATACTGTTTTTTGACTCGTGGCAACTTGATTTAAAAATTAAGCAGTTTCCATAAAATCACAGGGGCCATTTTGAGCATTTATTAAAAAGATATTACCAAGGCCGTTTTCGATGTTGGTGTAGATAGAGAAATCAAGTAGTATCCTTTTCACGTTAAACCCATTCAGGCCTAGGATATTACTAAGTAAATTATTTTCTCTTTTTTTTTTATTTAGGGTTGAATATTTTATTTTTGTTCCTTTTTTACATTTAGTTGTATTTAAGTTAAGTTTGGTAAAGGGCAATTTAAATAAAATAACATATTTTTACTGGTTTCTATTTTGAGTCAATTTTTATCTAATTGAAATGAAAATAATATTTAAAAAAAAACATAGGCGTACTGAGATTATTTTAAAAATACGTAACTAAATAGGGTTGAGCGATACATCACTGTATTTGGGGTAAAATGTACAGGGTCTTCCAACGAGGACTGAACAGGGGCTCATTTTTGAGCTTCCTTGTATTTAAAGAAAAATCCAAAATAGCCAATCGATGTACTTTTTCCTGCAGAATTCAAAAATGAAACAAAAAATTTATTTGAACCAGAAACAAAAGAGTTACGCTATGGATAAGGTGTTTTTTAAATGGAACATAGCTTTTTTTATACGATTTTTGGAACGCGTGATTTTTTTTGTCCGTTCTGATTAAAATATTTAATATTGTGACAGCTATTTTTATTAAATTTTAATGTTTTATCCAGTATAATTTAACTTTAACCTGTTTGAAACATACACTAGGTAATAAAGGTATTTATTTATATTATATTATTTAAGTATACACCTTTGAATCCTTCAAAGTCAAAAAATTTGACAAATTTACTATAATATTGCCGAAATGAAATATTCATTAGATGAGAGATTGCAGATTGTTATCTTGTTCTACAAATGCCAAGAAAATGCAAGAGAAGCAAGGAGAAGATTTATTGCAAATTTTCACAGAAATATATCCGTCAATACTATTCTAAGGATAAAGAACCTATTTGAGGAAAATAAAACATTACATGACAGAAAAAGAAATCCAACTCTATACTAATTTAAAAAAAAAACATTAATAATTTAATTGTTCAATGTGACCTCCGTTGTTCTCGAAACATGTGCGATAATCTCTTTGTAGCCTTTCCAAACTTGCTGTTATACTGTGATTTTCCTGGTTAAGGCGATTTATTTCATTCACAATTTTCTGCATGATCTCCTCAATATCGTGGTTTCGCTGCTTGTATACCACGTTCTTTAAATGGCCCCAAAGAAATGTGTCTAATATTGACAAATCGGGACTATTGGGTGGCCAAGCATAGGTTCCATTTCTACCAATCCATTCTTCATGGCGTCCGTTTAAATATTGAGTAACCTCACGCACGGCATGCGGAGGGGCCCCATCATGTTGCCAGATTAAATTTTGATATTCTTCCAATGGTAAATCTTCCAAAAAGTTCTCAATTTCGTTTTCTAAGAACTCGTAGTATCTCTGTCCATTTAAAGTCCCGTTAAAAAATATTGGTCCCAAAATTCTATTATTTTTTATACCACACCAAACATGGATTAAAGTCCTTTCTTGAAATTTAATTGTCTGAAATTTTCTTGGATTTCCAACGGCCCAGTGATGATTATTATGTCTATTGAAAACCCCCGATGTTGTGAATGTGGCTTCGTCAGTCCATAAGATATTTCTGAATAAATTAGGGTCTTCGTTTTCTTTCCGAATCACAATTTGGGAAACAAATTGGAAGCGAAGTTCTTTTTGTGCCGGTGTTAGATGTTGAAGTGGAAGGATATGATAAGACTTACATTTATGATTTCTTAAAGTCCTGTGAACAGTTCCTTGGGTAACTCTTCTGCGTCTTACACCGCCGCCGTATTGAACGTCCCGAACTGCGTCCGAAATTGATTTGGTTGGATTCAGTCGAAAATAATTCACAATGGCACGGTCTCGATTTCTATTCCTTTCTGGATTTCTTTTTCTGTCATGTAATGTTTTATTTCGCTCAAATAGGTTCTTTATCCTTAGAATAGTATTGACGAATATATTTCTGTGAAAATTTGCAATAAATCTTCTCCTTGCTTCTCTTGCATTTTCTTGGCATTTGTAGAACAAGAGAACAATCTGCAATCTCTCATCTAATGAATATTTCATTTCGGCAATATTATAGTAAATTTGTCAAATTTTTTGACTCTGAAGGATTCAAAGGTGATTATACCTTTATTACCTAGTGTATGTTTCAAACAGGTTAAAGTTAAATTATACTGGATAAAACATTAAAATTTAATAAAAATAGCTGTCACAATATTAAATATTTTAATCAGAACGGACAAAAAAAAAATCACTCGTTCCAAAAATCGTATAAAAAAAGCTATGTTTCATTTAAAAAACACCTTATCCATAGCGTAACTCTTTTGTTTCTGGTTCAAATAAATTTCATTTTTGAATTCTGCAGGAAAAAGTACATCGATTGGATATTTTGGATTTTTCTTTAAATAAAAGGAAGCTCAAAAATGAGCCCCTGTTCAGTCCTCGTTGGAAGACCCTGTACTTTCAAAAATAAAATTAAAAAATTCAGGTCCGCATTTAAAATAATGAAGTTGATCATGATAACTCAGTTGCACCAAGTGATACGAAAAAAGTAATAATGCCATTTTGTAGAGAAGAGAAAAATATTAAGTTTTTATTTTAAGAACGTTTTTCTGAAATCGAAACTTTTTGAGTTATTACAGGAATTAAATTTAGACGTTTTTAACAAATCACCCTGTATCTCAGGAATGAAAAATAATTAGGCAACGTTGTTAGTGGATCTTAAGAGAGCTTAAAAAATAGCACATGTCCTCTAATTTAATCAACTTCGTAGAAGTTACCGTTTAGAAGATACGCATAGTGGTCAATTTAATAGTTGCCACCCTGTATATTTCACTTTTAATAATGGATGTTGCCGGTACCGTCTATTAATTCGTCTTTTCTTGCGCCTTAAATACCATAAATTCAAAATACGTACTCGTTGACCCACCTCCATTTTAGCAAGAAACTACTCACCAGAACGGAATAATCCGAAATATTAAAAACACTTCCTGATGCAGGCAATGAACGACAATTCCGTGACGTGACGTAATGTTATCGTTGCCGTCCAAGAAATTAAAAGCGGCATTCAGCTAACCAGACAGCACAAGTCTATCCACGGTACAAAACCACCTTATGGATGTCTTTAGGACTATACGATTGACACACTTACGGATGTCCATCTGTACTGTAAAAATGGAACTATTTTTAGGACAAATTATGGGTATTAATACGCTTCTCTTGGAATAAGCTGGTTTTAAATCTCACCATAAATAAAAATATGCCCATTCTTTAATAAACTTATCTGAAGAAAAAGGTGATTGGAAACTTGTCTGAATTTAACCTTTTTTGGGGGCTAATTTTCAGTTAATCGATTAGTTGAAGTCGAAAACAAGAGGACACTGAATAAGTATAATGAAATTAAGCATTAAAACATATTCATGCGCCATAAACTGAAAACATTATCTGCATTGACCACAATGTAATATAAGAAAAACTTTTATATGAACCCATAACTCTGTTTATTAAAGTATCTAAAAAAAATGTGGGAACACTGAACGGGTACCTACTACAACAAACAATTTGAGAACTACGTCGGAAATTATAGGAAATACTACTTCTTATGTTGAAACCTTTCATTGACCCTTCTTAACCATTTACGAATTGCTTCTTCGGCAATTTTCTTATTGGTACCTGCCAATGCCAATGCTGTTCTGAAGCAACTAAAAAGTAAAGATTAACAGTAAGGCTACAGGCCGAATCTGAAGAGAGCATGACACATGGCGCTCATTGAACTGATAAGCAAATAGGTAACAATATTTTCTATGGGCAACTCGCAATGGTCATCGAGCATCGAACAATCTCGCGCTCACTTGAAGATGTAGGCGCTGGCAAATTAAACACTTATAACTTTGGTTACCCAAATTTAATTGTGGCATATGAAAAAATGTGAGAGGCGTTGAATTTTTGATATTAGGGAAAGAATTAATGTAATATCATCTGGCACGCCTATTATGGCGTTGTTCAATTTTAGACATACCTAGTCGTACTAGGCGGCTTTTCAGGGGCGTGTGTCAAACAGACAACAAACAGTTTATATTATTTATCAACATCAATTTGCATTTTTAATGATTTGCAAACTAGCAGTGAATAACCGCCCTTGTAACTTGTAACCCAGGACGTCATAGTGTCATAGTGGATACATCGTAAACACGCCATCATCAAATTAATTGTATTACTTTTCAAGTCGCCTTTGTAACCAGGTCCGGCAAGCCTACCCTACCATAAGAAAGAACTTCAATGTTTCAGGCAACCAAACATACATATTATAATATATATAGTAATATGTTTGATAACTTAAACCTTGGTCATAAACAGCAAAAATAGATATGCCGATAAATCTAAGGTTTGTTCAACCCGACTAAAAACCGTATCAGTACAGTCCATCGAACGGTCGCACAAATAATTTACCACTGCAACAGTCGATTGCCAAGTTAAAAGTTTAATTGCCAGGCTGGAAATAATCGTTCGGGCATAGAATAGCGGGTTGGAACAAATCTTTAAAGAAAGTAAGGTTAGTCAGTTAGTTGTTATTATTCGTTTGTTACTATACTCATTAATTATCGGTTGTTTGCTATTATTTTTGAAAGAAAAGGGCTGAATTAGTGTGGAATAAGTCAGAGTAGGTTTCTTTAAGATTAGGGCATTAGGTAAGTGTTTTAAAATTTAAATACAATATCTTGTTTGGACGCACGCATCACGCAATGACATAAAAAACCAAGTTGAAACTGAGGTAAAAAGGAATTCTATTAATTGTATTTTCGTTTTCTCTTTCAGTTGATGAACTAACTAAAATAAAAAAAAAATGGTCGAGTCCGAGGGCCACTTTTTTTGTAATATAAGAACCAGTTAGAAATGCCAAAAGCTGATTCGCTAATATTTGTAAATTGGGAACAATATATTATTTTATTTAGGTACCTATAACGTATAACAATTTATTGTAAAACACCGTTCCGGAAATTTATAAATTATTGTCATGTTCACCCACAATCTGTGTCAAATGTTTGTGTGTCTAAAGTTTTAACGCGCTTTAGAATCTAACGCTCATTGCAATATCACATATCTCTATATTTATTTTATTAGTAGTTATTATATACAGGATGTCCGGAAAATACGTGTACAACGTTTGACGACAGACTCATGACGTTAAAATAGGTCGATCTAAGCCGACTTAGTTATATCCAAAATTGTCTCGTTTAGCCGGTAAAGAGTGTCAACAATTTGTAAAAATATTGACTTTTTAAACCTGCTAATCGATTTTAATGACTTTTAGTATGTAGACCAATACTATAAAATGACGTTTTCTAGTAGTAGTCACCGGCTGTAAATAAGTGGAAGTGTTATAAAAGTTATATAATACGTCAACATTTCTCCTGATTTTTCATATCAACGGCGTTATGACAACCCACATATTTATGTCAAGTGACTGGATGTATTTGGAAGCTATTTTACCTCTTCAATATTTTTCGTTGAATGAGCTGTTTTGCCAGAAAAAAATATTTTTAATTACCTGCATAGGTACATCAATTATTAACAGTAATAATAAAACAAAGTACAACAAAGTTGGAAGTATGTATTAAAAGTATTGTAAGAAACTAAGTAAAACGAGAACATTACTTAAGCAAATGTGTAAAATAACCGCCATCTTGCTGAATATTTCTCTCATGTGTAAAAACTACCATATGAAGCGGGACATTTTTTATTTTCGACGAAAATTGCCCAGTAGGTGCGAAAATGTCCCGTCGAAAATTTTCCTATAGGTCCGTATCTAAGTAACAATAATTAATATTTACAATAGCACCTTGTAGGTGTATTATTGTGTTGATATTATGTATTTGTCATTTTGACATAGTAGGGTGGTTAACAGTGGATCATTTTTTTATTGGAACTCTTATATCCGAATTATATCATTGTAATCTTCTGATTTTTAGGCCATGGGTTTCCTTATTTATTTAGAACATATATTTGGTTACCTAGAGGTTAGTACTTTTAAGAAAAAAATGTTAAAAATACTTTTGGTAATTAGTGTAAACTGATCCACTGTTAACCATGTAAGTACACAGTGAATCGGGTGATGGTATACAGTGAATCAGCTGACTGAATGATATAAAAATCAAGATTATTTGCTTTTCCTTCAAACTAAAAAGTGGGTTCGTATGAAAAACTTTATTATACCTATAAAAAAATAATAGGGAATAACATGTTTGATAAACATACGAAATAAATTTGCATACAAAAAGACTTGCTAACAACTACATTTAACGAACATTCAAAAACGCAACTGAAAATTTATAATAAGATTGTCGTCTGGCTGAACCACTGACTCTTGGTTTCGGAAGTACAAATTTAATGTCTTCTTCTCTGACAAATGCAGTGTCGGCTACATCTGGCATATAAAAGAGTTGTTGTGTCTTAAGTTTCAGTCTAAGAAAAGTTACAAAATATTCCATATTGTCGTTAACGGGCTCTAGTACTTTGGCAACGTAATAAACTCTCAGCTTTTTTGTGCAAAACAACACCACAACATATTCTCCTATTTCTGCTCTGCATGGCATCGGATTTAAAAAGTCTCTATCAGTTAAGACACACTCGTCTTCGTTATCTTCGTCTTCATCGTACCATTCATCATCATTATCGCTATCTTGGCATACAATTTTTTCATTTTCACTTTCTGCTTCGGAATCACTCTGCAACACTTGGCGTTTAACCTTTTTTACTTTCGCCGCCTGTCTAATTTTGTTTATTTCATCCTTCTCAGGCGTGTCTGTTGCAATAATGCTTCTGCCTGATCTTCTGGCTTTTCTCTTATTGTCTCGAGGACCAGCTTTAATTGGGGGTCTAAACTGATTCGGAGTTATTAAATTGTTCTTAGAATTAGAAGGTCCTGCAACATCAGTCACTGTAGAGGGTCCTGCAACATCAGTGCCTGGTACTGCAGGATTGACATTAAAAACGGTAGATTTTGGATCGTTATAAGCAGAAAGTAAAGTGTCGTTAGCAATAAATGAACTCTGGTCTGAATCTATCGAATGGTACAATACCGGGTTTTCTAAAAGCCTTTGTTAAATTTTCAATCGTCATCGATTCAACAAAAGCTGTTCCAATAAATTGACCAATATCATAAATTGTTACTGGATAGCCAGGGTGACGCAACAACCAAGAATCCATTGCATTATTATAATATGTCTTGAAGGGTCCGAACACTCCTACATCTAGCGGTTGCATTTTAGCAGATGTATGTGGATGAAAGGTTAAGACAGTGACTCCGGTTTTTTTGGCCAAGTCGAGTGCTTCAATATTCAAATGTGATTCGTGATTATCGAGCAAAAGGAGAGAATGATTTGAGAAACTGCTCTGAGTGTGTTTAATGAAATGGTCCATGACGCTGACGAACAACTCGGTGTTCATCCAGCCTGAAGGGTTTGCCAAAATTAAGGAACCAGGTGGTGTTCCAATTGCCATCCTGGGATTTACATTTTTTCTGGGATATATTATAATGGGGGGCAAAGCTTGACCCGCAGCACTTAATATACAGCACGTAGTACACAAGATCCCCTTTTCGCCACTGGTAACTTTGCACAGATTTCGGTGCCCTTTTGGTGCAACAACCCGTTGTGGTTTCTGCACAGTTGAAGTGCCAGTCTCATCTAAGTTATATATGCGCATTCCATTTGCAAACGATGGATGTCTTTCTATTACTTTCTCCAAGTTGTCAAAAAATACTTTACAGTCTCTTTATTGAATGCCGTTGCCCTAGCCAAACTGCATGGTTCGTGCCTTCTAAGACTTAAATCCATATTTCGCTCACGAAAGCCTCGCCACCAGTCGATTCCTGCTAACTTATTTGTTTCCCAAGTTGGAGGCATCTTAATACTATTAATTTTCGCCATTTGATAGGCCACTTGACGACAGAGTCCGTAGAAAAGCAATGCACAATCTTTAAAATAATTTTTCCGTACATTTTCTTCAGCCTCCGAAAATACCTTATTAACAGAGTAATTAGGAATTAAACGAAGATTTTCCGTCGGGTCTGCATTTTGTTTCTTCTTATGATATCTTTGTAATGTGGTAAATGAAATTTTAGTTTCCTTTGAAACTGTGCGGATACTTAATCCTTCATGGATTAATTGCAATGCATTTTCTATTTAGGCTTTAGTATGTTTACCAATTTTTCTCTCTAGTTTTCTTCGAGGCATCCTGTAAAGAAGTAAAATCACATTTAAAACTTACTGGGTACACAGTGGATCACGATCCATTGTGTACCATAATTTACTGATCCACTGTTGACTAGGCCGCCATGTTGATGAAAAACAGTTAATTTTTAAGGTTCTAAATTAACAGAATGTTTTTAGAAACGTATTCGTGTACCTAAATAACCGTTTAAACATACACACTAAATAAATTTGTTTAAAAATGCATCCACTGGGAATATAAAGAAAATAGGTACTTACGTCAAATTTATTTTCAAGACCCACTAAACAGCAAATATGCGATATCACATGTATCCTCACCGTAACCTGCTTAAAGACTAATTTGCTAAAGAGAAGGCTTAAAAACTTGCCATGTAGCAAAATTGCGACATACTACGAGCACCTCCGAGAGTGACCGAGCAGTGATCCACTGTGTACCGCTGATCTACTGTTAACCACCCTACCCTACCTTGAAGAGCCCTCCACCTTCGGTGTCGGGCTCTTTTGCCAAAATATGAAAATAAACTCATCCAGTTTTTAGACAACATGCTTTCATAAAAAAGTATCGGTAATTTTGATGCACTTAAGTAATTACTTACGAAAACACTTACTAACACTCCTTAAAGAATGATATTGGACCCTATTTAATGTCTCGGGGTTGTTAAAATGGTAAATGGTTGCCTGCATTTAAAATCCGCGTCAATAAATCATGGCGTGTGTTTACCGAAGTCTTATAAACTTCTGTTCTAATAGGGCCCACAAAAATAAATCACACATATTTAACTCCGGAGAACGTGGTGGCAATTTTACTGGTGCATCATTGCCCCTTCCAATCCATCGGTTGGGATATTGATGGTGTAAGTAACTATCTAACCTGTCTGGAATAACAATAGGACCAATAAGGTAGCGATCAATAATACCTGCCCAAATATTTAATTTAAATTGATGCTGATGATGTGCAACTTTAATGGCATGTGGATTTTCATCGGAATAAATATGTTCGTTGTGCAGATTGGTTACTCCAGATCTTGTAAAGCACGCCACGTCAGTAAACAATATTTTTCTACAAAAATTTGGATCACGGACCTTTTTGTTTCTAATAAATTGAAAAAATGTAAGCCGCATGGGGGGATCAGTCGGTAAAAGTTCCTGGACTTTCTGCACGTGATATGGATGTAACAGCTGTTCTTTTAAAACCTCATTGACAATCGTTTTAGGATCATGTAACTCACGTTCTAGGCGACGAGTACTGGTACCTGGTTCTTCTTCAACTCTTTCCAGAATGTTCTCTTCTGTTTCCACAGTTCGAGTTGCTCGCATACGACCCCTGCCTTAAAATTTTTTCTCAAAGCTGCCCGTTTCCCGAAGATGGCGCTTATTGGCAAATGTTTGGTGGTTTGGTATTCGACGGTTAGGAAATCTCTCCATGTAAACCCTAACACTCTGACGCCCATTTCCTTGACAAAACCCGTACCTATACGTCAACCTTCTCAGAGTTTGTATAATTTTCCATGTTTAATGGTAAAATGAACTTGTAATAATTCAAGAATGTTGATCGTATACTTTGGTCAATTTCATAGACTGGTGACAATTTGTCAATAATTGTCAAATTATTAAATGCCATAGCAACAAGGTCACTAAAAAAACTATTGTTACAGGTAATTTGATTTTAATTTTATTACTAATGTTAATAATTGATGTAGGTATGCAGGTAATTGCAAATATTTTTTTTTCTGGCAAAACAGCTCATCCGACTAAAAATATTGAAGAGGTAAAATAGCTTCCAAATACATCCAGTCACACGACAAAAATATCTGGGTTGTCATAACGCCGTTGATATAAAAAATCAGGATAAATGTTGACGTATTATATCACTTTTATAACACTTAATCGATTTGCAGGTTTTCACGTAATTTAGGAATAACCAATATTTTTACAAACTTTTGACGCCCTTTACCGGCTAAACGAGACAATTTTGGATATAACTAAGTCGGCTTAGATCGACCTATTTTGACGTCAGGAGTCTGTCGTCAAACGTTGTACACGTATTTTCCGGACACCCTGTATAAAGAAATAAAATAATATATCGACTCTTCGCGTATCAGGGGGGTTATGGGATCATGCCCCCCCCCCCCCCCCAACTAACCTGAACTAACCTGAATGAAGAATGTTTGGTTTACATTTTCTCAAACCTACCTTGGCGCATAGAAATAAAAAAAATAATTTATCATACATCTGTTTAATGCAAATATTAGAATAGTAGACAAACCGAAATTTGGGCGTAGTCGCTAAAAAGTTTCGCCTGTGGCGCTACATTTACGGCTTCGGCGCTCTAGCCCTCCCTAACATTTTTCCGTGGTTCCACGCCTGTACCGAACTGCCGACCCTGACTGCCAAGTTGGCAGTGCCAACCCACGAGCCGCCAGGAGTTCTGGTGGTTTTAACGATATTTAAGCATTTTTGCAAAGTCCATCAGTGGACATTGTAAGGAGATACAACAGACGTACCATAACCTATTACTAAAAGTGGATATCCAATGGATGTCCTTACAAGTTCCATGGACACGAAGGACGTGTTTTGGACTAATTCTGGATGTCCAATGTATATCTTGTGCTGTCTGGGATATGCATCTAAATAATGCCATTGCTTACCTAAAAATTAGGACTGATAAGGTGATAAGCCTGAAAATGTCGATTTGTTTGTTTTTATAAGATATAAACGTTTTTTTAATATATGTTTTTTGTTTTTTCCTTCACTCAACCATAGACAAGGGAGATGCGCGTATAAACCTAAATTTTAGGTATTTTTTAAAAATTTAATACTGTGAAAAAGTCACCTTTGTGATAATGTTGCATTTTAATAATCCATCACCGCAAAGTGGTGGGACTGGTGGGTCGTTCGCGACTGATCCGGTTCAGGGATCCGGATCCTTACTGGGACCCGCGGGCGATCCGGTTCTTTTCTCCGATCTTAACCGGGTCACAGATCCAGCCGATAGACCTGACGTTTGGGTCAGGTGCGCTTAGCTTTTTCCGATCATATCTCGATCTCAGTCCATCGCGTTGAGTGAAGAGCAACTTGAACCATGAACAGCGAAACTATTGGACCGCAGACATAGACCAAGGAGGTTCTGTGTACTGTGGCCGCAGACTGCCGCGACCCGCGACCCTCACCGCCCGAATCGCTTGCAGGTTATAGGCTAAACACTACTAAACATTAATACAATAAAAGTATTGTATTACCGTGATATTTCCCTGTAGCACGAGAAATCCCAGTAATTCCCCGATAAATAAACAAAGCGTTATCCTTTTCTATTACATCTTAACAACGGTTGTGGTTGTGACATGCATTGCGGCAGTCATCGGTCTATAAAATCGAACGCTTCACGGCCATGTCTTTACGGTGGTAGTGTATGGACACAGCAGAGGCGCCTTATCTTATAAAACCATTCATACACCTCTACCGTATGATTTTGACGTTTATTTGATTGTTATGTATAGAGGGCGCCACAGTTTCAAAAACAGTGATGTGGCAAAACGACTTGTATGCATTGACATAATAACACGGATGGACCGGCCCCTTCCCATAAGCGCAATGATCGGCGCGTGCAGCCAACATTAGAAAGAGAGATCCGAGAGAGAGATGGAGCTAGTGCGGGCAAAAAGCACACAAATTAAATGGGAACTATAGGAGGGAATTACGTTTTAAATCTATTATAATATTGTTAAAACTAATAAATCAAAACAATAATAACAGATCTTATTTTATGCTTTTAATAAATCATTATATTATGTAAATATTACTGGAGTAGGTACTTATAGATTTCACGATTTTTTTTTATTATAGTATATTATGTCGTTATCGAGGTTGAGCAATACGAAAATCAAGTTATATTTTAAAAAAGATCAAAAATTAAAAATTTTATAAGTATATAAATTCAAGATCTCTTAAAACAAAAATGGATGAAGTGGAAATATTAATAAACGAAGAAAATATACCTAGAAATAATAGTAATTACTGAAACATGGATTTAATTTGATATGATGATATGAACATTAATACTTATATTAAAAAACGCTAGTGAAACAAAAAAACTTTTGGATATTTATTCATGACATAACTTTAAACTATACAATACCAATATTTTTACACGAGACACAATCAGCCAGTACCAGCCTTATAGCTCATATCTTAACAAATTCAGATAATAAAACAAACATATTACCCTTTAAAATAATATACAAAAATAAAAAATACCTTAATTTAGAAAATCTTAATAAACTAAAGTTATGTACTTTAATCAATTCTATAATCAGAAACAAAAAAAAATTAATTCTTATTTTTAATTATATCGTTAATACATATTCTATAATCCCTGTAATGAACTGTTAAGGTAGTTGGGATTGAATAAATAAATAATAAGATAATTTATCAAAATTTAAACATTTTATAACAATATGAGGTCGGTATATTTTAATATTTTATATAAATTATAACATGATGGAAGAGTGCTATATTTGTACATATTATAAAATAGGGTGTTTTTAAAGTTTTAACATAGTTTTTAACAAAAATAGGTATTATTTTTTATTGTGTTTGGGTTCTAAGTAAATTATTTTGTATAATAAATAAAGGCTTTAGCATAATATCTAAGTAGGTACAACAAAATCTAGAAGTAAATTTTCAAAGTCATTATTTAAAATAGTTCATTTTTTACCTTTTTTAAGATCAGTTTTACGTTTCTTAGAAGTAGATGGACCAAGCTCGGGTATATTATGTTGATTCTCACTGTTTAAGATGTTGATAATGTTTTGGTTCTCACTATTACTCTTAGTACTTGGGTCTACAACTAAAAAAAAAAAAAAAATAACCAATCATCCAAGCAAATAATGTGTTTAATAATGAAATTTAATGATGTTATTTAGTAGATACTTAATATTAATAACAATTATAAAGTATCATTTATTTTTAATGGTTAATTTAAATAGTTGTACCTTATAGGTATAAGATCGATTTAAGCATAATTCAATTTGCAGCGTCATTTGCAATGTATCTAGGTACATATAATGAAATAATTTTTCGCGAAAAAGAAAAAACAAACCTGTGAAATTTTAATTTTACACCCTTTGATCGCCTGAAAACACAATTCACGGCACAACAGGATTGAACCATGTTTTCCTCGATTTTTTTCACAGCAATTCACAAATTATTGAACTAAAAGCTTCTCTGTACTCTATAAAACACACCAGGAATAGAAAAAAGTAGTTGATTTTCACTAAAAGCGTGTACACAACGGAAAAAACTTCCAAAAACTGTACAGTAAACAATTATTTCAACGGCATGAAATAACCATACTTTCTGTTTTTGCCCGCACTAGCGCTGTCCTTCTTCTCTATCTCACTCTGGAATCAATTAGTTGGCGAAACGGCCGGTCCATCCGTGTTATTATGTCAATGCTTGTATGTCACAATGTTTAGTTCTAAATCGATGTATTTTGTTATATTTACGTTAATTTTATGTAAAAGTCGAGCAGAAATCTCTGACAAGCGTCTATGTATAGACGATAATTGCTCAGGTATGTCCCAAGTCGAGATTTTTAAAATTCTTGTACCTAACCCTTCTGTTACCTATTTTCAGAGCTTATATCTGTTGGAAAGACACTTATTAGGTATGCTAGTCCAGAGACAAATGTACTGTCCTTTCTTAAAAATGAAGATGTAAAAGTGTACAGCTACGGGGCTGGCACCAGGGAGGATTTGGTTGGTGTGGAAATCAATGGAAAACGTGGTTACATTAATAAGGCACATTTTAGAGAAACAAATCTTTTTAAGTGCCATACTCAGCTTGTAAACACTAATACAGTAGAAGATAAACCAGGGGTGCCTTTGGAAGGTGCAGCAGCTGAAATTAAGGCTGACCCAACTCGACAGCCTTTTGAGATTGTCGATAGCACAAAGATACCATTGGATGTCGCTAGCTTTAGTACAGAGGCTCCAGTAATCAATGCTGCCTGTGAACAAAGTAGTGGAGAAACTACTAAACCTTTAGATTCAGGTATATTTCCTAGGTAGGTATATACTTTAAATTAAGAATAAATTAAAATTTCTTTTAAGGATAAATGTCCTATATTTTATTACATAATATTGGTCTTGTTGACTGGTATCAGTCTATAGTCTCTAAATTACTATGATATAGAACAGGCTTGCAATTTTCTTGCACTCTTGTGATGATTAGGACACTATTTAGGTGTATGTTAAGCAGGTAAGCGTAAGTAAAGACTGGTTTGAGGTGCCTTAATTTTGTCTTAACCCTTCAAAAATAGCAAACCTACATGGTAGTGCAAAAAAAACTTAGAGAATAGGACCTTGTGTATAGTCTCCAAAGATTCAATACCAACTTGAATCCCTGGATTTTTCCTGCAGTATTACTTCTACCTGATCATAAGAAAGAACTTTGCTGACATTGATTTTTGCAATAATCACATCTACATCAAAAAAATGTTTTACGTCCCCAGTATATGGGGTGTTTCACAGCTGCTTGCTAATACTTAAGGGTCTTATTCCTTGGATGATTTTAAGCAAATCAAAATATCAATATACTTACATCTATAACCATTTTATTTTTGAGATGAGGAATGTTGAAAATTAAAAAAAAAATAGGTTTTTCTTAATATTTTATGTTTGAGACCGCTTTAGATATTATTTTGAGTTTTAGTAGGTAGTAACTAGGCATAAAAACACATTTTTTTCATAAAAAGGATTTTGTTTACCAGTGGCGTCCGCGCTAACATGGCTTTTGATATTTTTAATTAAAAAATGATACGCCACTGCTTTTTTCAAAATAAATATTAAAAAATAAAATCAAGAAACTAAGAATAAACAATGGATTAAATAAAACTAACCTGATCCTATAAGACGACGACCTTTTCCACTGGATTTCTTAGTCTTTGCGAAAATCTATCCATAAATGCCTGCCTTGACTTTTAATATTTAGATCTTGCCATACCTTCTCAACTGTGTGCCCTTCATTGAGCCATGTTTTGTCGCTGTAATACAATTTTGCAATTAAGTTTTACCAAAGAAGGAAAAAGAAATGTTGCTTCTGTAATTAAGAAAGCAACTTTTTCAACAGCTCAAGAAATAAAATTAATTAAGGATATTGATTCTTCTGCAAACATTTCTTTACCTTATCCCCCAGAAGACGCTTAAGCTTTAATAGTTGATATAAAGCTAAGCAAATCACAATACAATAAGCTAAGAGAGGGTGCTAAAAGACGAAATTGCCATATTTTCCCTTTATACGATTCAGTTCTTGGAGCCAAAAAAGACTGCTATCCAACGAATATCACTATCACTGAATCTATGGCCAATATAAAATTACAAAGTCTCTTAGATCATACAAGCAAGCGTTTATGCATGGTGCAAAACGAAGTGTTGGAGCAAGTTTTGGAGGATGAAGCTTCTGATTTTCAAATGATTTACAAATGGGGGTTTGATGGTAGCTTCAAATAATCCAGATATACGCAAGTGCTTCAGCTTCAAAATTACCCTAATTTAACTGATTCAGATTTGTTACTGACATCTATTGTCCCATTGAGAATGACATGTAAGACAAATTCGGGTGTGAAGGTTATTTGACAAAATCCCCGATTTTCTTCTACACGTTTTTGTATACCGATCAAGTTTCAGTTCATTAAGAAAACATATGATGTTATTAGAAAAGAAAGTTAGCGCATAGAATGTCAGATTAAGAACTTGGTTCCAACATATTGCACAAATATGGGAAAAGATATCGAGAAGCCATATTCTGTTAAAAACAATGCTGGATGGTAAGATCGCAAATACTCTGGCAGAGGATTCTTCGAGTCAAAGTTGTTATATCTGCAAGGCAACACCCAAACATATGAACGACATAGAAAATATTCTCAATAGACCCTGCAATACGGACACGTTTCAGTATGGTATGTCTGTCCTCCATGCGAATATAATATTTTTTGAGTGTATTTTGCATGTTTTATATCGTCTAAAAAACCAAAAATGGCGTGTTCAAGGGACTGAGAACAAAAAAATTTTCGATGAAACAAAAAGAAATATTATCTCTAAATTTCGCCAAGTGACTGGGATTTTTGTAGACGTTGTTGAGCAGGGTTCGGGCAATACTAATGATGGCAACACAGCAAGACGTTTCTTCAAGGATATTAAGAAAACATCTGAAATCACGATAAGGATCTTATCTTTAGGTTTGCAGTAATCTTACAAGCAATTTCTTGTGGGCACAGACTGGAGTATGAAAAATTTGAAGATTATGCGCTTCAAACAGCCAACAACATTTGTTGAGTTATTTAACTGGTATAACATGCCCGCCAGTGTACACAAAATAATGATTCACGGTGCTGATGTTATAGATACTCTTTTGCTACCTATTGTACAACTGAGCGAGGAAGCCTTGGAGGCACATCATAAGAGTGTCGTTATTTCCATCTTGATAGTGCAAGAAAAACTAGCCGAAGACCTCATTCACATTCTGCTAGTCTCTTCATATATAGTAATTTCATCATTGAGACCACTACCTAAAAAGAAATTGTGTACCTTATTTCCAGAAGTCTGGAATCTACTAGATATTGCCCATACATCATTTGTATCATCAACAACTCAAACTAAAGAATCTCTTGAGGACTTTGAGGATGATTATGACTCAGAAGTTGATAATTTTCAAAAATATTTATAGTTAGAAAAATTGTAATCTTTGTAGTTTATTTCGTTTTTAATATATTTCGTTTATAAACAGTTAAAAATAATAGTAATCAATTCATATTATTCTAAATTAAGCATATTTTATGTACAAAGTGTCAAAATAGCGTAATTCTGCTATTTTTCTAATAGATTTTTGATGTCCCCCTAAATCATCAAAATCGACCACTGTGCGCCGCCGCCGAGCCGGTGGCCCGATGATGACGGGGAAAAGAGAAGGGACGAAGGACGACGAGATCAGACCAAGTCGAGAGTTAGAGGCGCATTAGAGTTTATAACCTTTATTTTACTATTTTTTATATTATGAATCAATAAAACTTATATCAACTACCTAAATATTACATTCAAATCTATGAGTTTTCGCAGATCTCAAATCTCACAATAGTCACAAGCGTTGCACTCTGCTCGGCATTTTCAATGTCCTCCCCGGTTGCATCTTTGTAAAGGACTGTAAATTTTTTTCATTTTAAATCATGATTAAAATCAAAATTTCTGATAAGTTATAATTAACAGAAAATAAAAACTTTCAGTTTTATTAATGGTTTATTATATCAAAAAAATAAAACCACTGTAGCTAAATAATGTTTATTTTAGTTAATTGTAGTGCTTGTACAAAAAAACTAATTTTGCAGCTTTTTCCGTTCCTAATTGATTTCTGAGTTTGGAATGGACTAAACCAAATGTTGAGAAAATTCTCTCGACTGATGCGGAAGAAGCAGCAGCACAAAGTAATTGTCTAATTATGAAGAAATCTTTTTGAATAATGGGTATATTTTGTTGCGACATTCACCAATCTATGGGTTTTACATTCTGAAGAATATCATCATGAAACATAATATCAGTGAAAGGTTCTGATCTGGCAAGAAACTTGACTATGAGTGGTAGTAAACCACTATTTGGATCTAGTTCTTTAACAGCTTTTAAAGCAAGATTTTTCTCACCCTCTGTTAGTGTTTGCTGAGTTTTTGTTGAGTCAAGAAGATATACCAACAAATGATATGGGGTTATACACTGTTCATAACGCCCCCTAAATTTTTGCAGTTGGTTTAAAGTTATGTCCGTTTTGTCAAAATGAGTTTCTAATATTTTAAATTCTTCCACAACATCGGAAAGACTGGCACTGTTTCTTTGTAGTCTATCTATTGCCATAGAGATAGGCTTAAGTATTGTTAGGTAATCTTCGACTAATCTTTTAAGTGAATGTATGGACATTTTTCCTCTTATAATATTATCAATTTCGTTTTTGTTCTCTTCAGGCAATTTTGAAAAGTATGGGGCATGGCTTAACGAAACCTTTTTAACAGTCGGCAAGCGAATTCCATCTGACGTCATTTGGCAAAACTAGTTTTTTGCCTCCTTCTTTGGCATATGTTGCAGGGGCAAAATTGTTGTTACGGAAGTGTTTGTCAATGAAAACAACATGTTCCTTAATTTCAGCGATTTCCAAATCCTTACATAGTAAATTTAAAATATGTGCAGCACAACCATATGTAATAAGGTTCAATTCATTAGATGCTTTTAATTGATGTCGCATTGCAGCCATATTAGCTATATTATCTGTGACAAAACTACATACTGTACAACTGTACAGTCATATTCGGTTTTAAGCTTATTTATGATATACAGACGTATGTGGATTCCCAGAGGTATCTAGAGTATCTAGTAAGACGGTAAATCCATATTCTCTGACACTACACTACTTTTCTTACAATCTAGAGTGGAAAAACTGGAAAGTGACTGTAAAGTTTGTTGTGAAGTACATGGTTCCTGTGACTCCTGTGAGTTTGGTGGCGCATTCACGCCAGAAGTGCCCTCAACCTAAAAAAAGACAATATTTAAATTTAAATTTAAAGCGAAAATTTAGCAAACTATTCAAAATTCGTTTCTGGCTTCTGAGATAGGGTGTTAAATTTGAAATTTTATTTTTTGTGTAAAATTTTGAGCAACTTCGTCTAGCGCCTAACGGGTCTAACTTAACAAGCTCCATAACCTGTAGTGACCTGTACCTGTACTAATGCAGAAATTAGCTAATTTCTGGAAAACGGTCATGTCTCATATCTAGCGTTATTGAGAAAGTATACCTACCTTTTTTCCTCAGAACAGGTGTAAGAATAAGGTTTATTGATAAAAAGTTCTAGAAGTTCTTTCTCAAAAAAGTTAGGGCGAATTAAACTAAATAAATGATAGCTGCACAAACATTAATACTAAATTATATGGTCTCTCACCTTAAAAAACCTCCGGTTACCCAGTTTTGTGCGAAAAATTTATCTTTTGTAAAAGTTATTTTAAAAAATCGAAAATAAAATTTCAAATTCAAATTCAACACAGTATCTCAGAGACGACGCATTTCTGGACATAAGTTTATTTGGAAAATTGGCTATTTTCTTGAATTCTATGTTGTGTTAGAAAAAAACAACAACTTAAAAATCACCCTGTATATACAGGGTGTTTCGGGAGGAAAGGGAAATATTTTAATGAGGTATTCTAGAGGTCAATATAAGAAAAAAAGGTCGTATAAATGTGGGTCTGGAAATGCTTTCTTTTCGAGATACAGTGTGCCAAAAAAAAAGTAATATACATTTTTCCTTCAATACCTCGAAAACGATTTAAGGTATTACACTGATCATGGGTGTGCGCTATACTGGCATGAAAATACGTTTTCTCGATTTAAAAAGTTTTTACCATTTTACCAGTGGCGTACGCGACAGCAAAAAATAAAATTATTTTGGCGAAAAAAATTGTACGCCTCTGGTATTTTTCAAATCAGGGGTCTATTTCTTAATCTACAGTCATTTCTTAAAAGAAAAAGTATTTTGGGTTTTTTTGGTAGAACAAACCATTTTCAAGTAATAGTTAGAATGCTGTTTTATTACGTTACTGATATTTCGACTTCACGACATTTATTTTGTAAAATAATCGGTTCTGAAATTTACAATAAAGTTTATTTTAACAACAAATAATTAAATCTAAATACTAAACCATAAAAAAACCATATATAATAAAATTTAAAGAAACAAACTTATTTACTTATTATTTTATTATAATATCGCTCATTTGCGAGAATAGTGGCACAACTCAAAAATTCCTGTTTTGGAGATTATATTATCAAAATAAGCGGAACGACGTCTTCCTTTTACTAGAACAACGACATTTCTGTAGTTATAGTGGTTTTCGAGAGGTGACGCTACTGCCGTTGGCTTAACTCATGATTCAGCCTGTCGAGTTTATCGAACAATGACACATCCAGTGTTGCCAGTCTGTTACAATTGTAACAGATCTGTTACGTTTTCAACGCATCTGTTACGCTGTTACGCCATTAACCGATATGTTACGTTTTAGACAAACCTAACCCTACTCATAACCTTGTTACTCATTACTGACATTTACTGAAAACTGATACCCGAACCTGAAAAAACGCAGCCGCTATCGACGCTGTCTGTACCAGTCATTTAAAGTCCATGGTACCAGTTGTACATTTTGTTCATACTCTGTGCTCCGAACCATAGATGAGGCACTCATAGGGAGATGCTCTTACTGCTCCGAACAACGCCAGAAGACGTAGGAAAGGAAGAATATTATTTGGTTATGTTGTTGTCTGTTTTGGAATATTTTGGATATCAAAAGTGTTTTTTTTTTATGTAAGAAAATGGAAAAGTAAGTAAGCAGTAGATTTTAAAATAAAACACAAACAAATAATTTCTTACCTATACTTCCTAATGCAGGTTCATTACAATTATTAAAAAAAATAAGGTCCCCACAGAGCCAGAGGAGCCTTTACCGGGTCCTAGTCGTGAAACCACCGGTGCCGACCGTGAAATTTCTGATTCTGAAGCCAACATCCAGCCAAGTTCCTCTCTATTGAAACGTAAGGCTGTTTATGTTTAAGTCCAAAATATTAAATATTAGGTTTATTTAAAATATTATATTTTCATAGTTTATTTGTGTATAATTCGTTTAAAATGATGTTTTTACCATATAAATTCGTCCCTGTTTCTACTTAGTGTTTCCTATTATTGTTTTTTTTTAAATTATTATTTCTTACTGATCTCGTGTTTGTTAATTTTTAAAAATATCTAACTCATGTTGAGCAATTAAAATTACTGTTAATATATCTTCTTTTAAAAATGATACGAATTTTCATTTATTATATACAAATTAAATATTTAAATATAGCTTTGGCGGGCTTTTCAGAATTGTAGACCACCCGACACTGATATTTTTAAACTTGAGCGTCCCTCCGATAGATGGCGCGGCTTACACAAGGGATAGCGGCATATTAGGGAATCCATGAGACGTTAATTTGGCATGTTATGCGCATGCGTTCTATATGTGTTAGTCTGCGGGTCGAGTAAAGCGAGGTGCCTGTTAAAAAATATCCACTAATATGCTTCATATTATGACAGCTGACAGACGCATGTGCATAACTACGCATAACATGCACATAACAATCCAACGTAATTGTTGTTTGGCCCTCGCACCATCTTGCTTTTTTCTGTGGTTTGGATTCACTACCACAGAAAAGTTAGGTTAAGTTCACACAACAAAGTTCGGAGGTAGTGAATTTTTCTAATCAGTGTGGGCAATACGGAAATACGGAAACATTTTCTGTTGATACGGTGATATTACTGCATATTCAATTTAAATAAAGGCACTTTGTAGGTTGAGCCGTTATTTAAGAAATATTAGGATCAATTTTCCATTTTTAGTTTCTAGAGATGGCATTATTTAGAGCTGTGCCACTGAATTAACTTATTTTTATGTATCTTTTGGGATTTGTCATTATTTATGAAAATAAATTATATTATTTTTTTTCTTTTATACCGTATTATTTGAATTGTTTCACTGTTTTAGAAAAAATAGTTATTATTCAAATGGCTTATGCCGGATCTTTATCTTGGTGTTTCTTAACATTTTAGAACCTTCTGCTTTGTCAAATTGGCACAGAATGACTTTTTAATCCAGAACACAAGCAATAATGGCACTTGCACGTGCAAGTAAAAATGAAGAGAATGTAATTGAAGGCATAAACCAATTTGCAGGTAAATGTTGATCTAAAAAAATGAACTGTCTGTTATTTTTTAGATAATTATTGTGCTTTTATCAGGTCATCGTACCTTGTATACCGGGTGATAACGACAATCCGGTCCACCTATAACTATTTTGTTTTTGAGAATAAACAAACAAAAGTTGGTGTATAGGTACGTTATGGGTGGAGGCCAGCAGAAAAACAAAGTTATGATTTCAGTATACATGTACGCACTTTTTAAATTTCCTAATGTTAAGCTCATCCAGCACAAGTTTCTAGTAGCTGGGCATACACAAAACGAAGGAGACTCGGTAAATTTAATAATTGAAAGACAGGCTAAAAGAACTTTAAAATCTGGGCCGGTGTACACTCCCGACCAATTTGTTGCCATTGCCAGAGCTTCGAAAAAAACTGGACCACCTTATGAAGTGAATGAACTCTCACACGAATTTTTCCACGATATGAAAGATTTGTCCAACCAGGTTCTGCATTCAATACTCCGAAACAATGAAAACGAGGCTTTTAAAATTAGCAAGGTAAGGGTTGTAAAAGTTGACAGAGAATTTCCCAAATCTTTTTCTTACAAAACGAGTCACGCTGATCAAGAATTTCAAGAGGTCCAGCTGAATAGAACATATAAACGACGTACTAGACAACCACAAAATAAATTTTGAGAATATCCAGTTACGAACAGGTTTTCCCAGAAAACCACATATCCCAGATAGAAAAAAAAACAGATTTAATGGAACTCATGCAGATAAACTATATTCCTAAAATGTATAGGCCATTTTTTAAATCTAATAAAATCTTGAATAAAACAAAATAAAGTTGTTCTACTTTTAGTTTAGTTTTGGTAAACAGTTTTTTAAATTTAGTAGTATAAAAGTTTTTTTTAAATAAAATATATAAGTAAGCGTGCTAACATTGTGTCGTAGCTTTATTTGGATTATTTTTACAAATAACGACACAACTCAAAATTACAACTAAAAAATCTACCTAATTTTTTTTTCTTTAAAAAGTAAGAAAATTTCTATGAGTGCAACTTCATCATAATAGAAAATGCAGTTAGAAATTTTGCAGTTATAGCCTTTAAATTCTGGATCCAAGACGCAATATAAAAACTAAAACTTTTTGAACGTAATTATCTCAAATTAATGTTTTTTGT
Source organism: Polydrusus tereticollis (assembly GCA_963920685.1). Classification (NCBI taxonomy): domain Eukaryota; kingdom Metazoa; phylum Arthropoda; class Insecta; order Coleoptera; family Curculionidae; genus Polydrusus; species Polydrusus tereticollis. The sequence goes on from OY987326.1 coordinate 148,480,673, forward strand.
GTTGTGCCGGTATTCTCGCAAATGAGCGATATGCTGTTTGTGTACTTACAACTGATTCATTGTCCTTTTCGATTTCTGTACACCGTGAAAATTAAACTGTTAAATCAATCAATAAATGTTTTAATGAACAGTTTTTGCACTTTTAATACAAGCAATGTTTTTTAACAGTTGAATAAACCATTTAAAAATTTTACATTTTGTTGCTTAAATTAACAGTTAAAAGCTGACTATTAAAAAATCCGAAGATAGTTACAAGAAACTAAAATCCTGTTTAATTCAAAATGTTTTAAATTAATGTTGATTCAAAATACCAGATTTATTGGCTTAACATTTGTTAACTGTTAGTTAATGCAATTAACATTTTCAAAATATTTTAATGGATACTTTAGGCTTTCGATTTAATACTCCGAGATCGTTGATTGAAAGTGTTTGGTTGTTTTATTTAAAGTTCTTTAAATGTTGGATTAACAGTTGCAAAATATTGACCTAAAAACTTTTATTTTGTTGGTTTAACATCCGTGAAGTATTGATAAGCATTTAGTATGCAATTTATTTAAATTAAATAAATAATTTTGTTAAAATAGTATTCTTTTGAAAAAAAATCTACTATAAGCAATTGTATATTGAAAATGCTATTATTAGGTACCTACTTCCATATCCGTTTAAATGTTAATAGATCCTTTATAGTTCATTTTTTTTAAAGCGCACTATTTCAGCAAGACTATAGTCCTATTTAGTTTAAACCAATAAGTACATTTGCCCGTCAATACTTTACAAATGGTGAACCTTATTTAATTCTAACAGCTTAGAAAATGGTATTATAAAAACACTTAAGTAAAAAAGTAAAAAATTACAAATTATTAGTAATATAAATACTGTATTATAAACAATTTTACATAAACTTACATTATTTTCAGTTATAAATATTACTTGAGACTTCATTATTGTTAAATAATTAACTAATTTATTAGCTAATTTTGTTCTTTGGACTCAGACCTTAGAGGATTTTGTGGTCGGCAATCTGCAGCAAGGCTTCTTCATCTGTCATGCTCTACTTTAAAGAAATATCAACTTAGCATGCCATTGGCATTTTCATCAATAAATATAGGTACTACATTACGCATAATAGATATTTAGAAAAATCTATATTAGTATAAGCATCAGCATAACTGATAGGATAAACCCATAATTAAATTTAATTTCCAGTTAAGTAAAAAGATAATCCCGTAACCCTTCTGATTCTTACGTATATAAGTAAATACAAAATATTTTGCAACACATATTAGTTATAGAAATATTACACACATATTAGGTATAGCGTATCTAAGGAACTTAGAACAAGTAAATTAGGTAGGTACATATTATGAAAATATGAACACAGCTAACCTAAAGCAGAAAACTTTTTAAAGTAAAGTTACGTTTGAATAATAACTTAAATCTTGATTTTCATGACTTTTGGATGATTGTAAGCAAATTAATTAATGGTAAATAAGTTAACAACTAATATTTCTTACCTTATGATTGTATCTTATAATTAATAACAACACTCACAGCTTTCAAATTCCAAACTTCACTAGAATGCAATGGCGTCGTGCATACACACGTCATGCGTCGACAAGCGACAAAAGACAAGTACGAAACAAGATGCGCGGCACTAGTCCAGTAGTGCCAGCGGCCAGCGCAGCGGTAAAAGTAACAGTCTGAACTGTTAAATTAAACAATTAACATTTTGAGATAATGTTCTTATTATTTCATTCAACATCTTCGCTAGCATCAACTCAACAAGTTATTTGATATTTACTTTAATGGAAAAGTAATCATTGAATCAAAAATTTATTTCTTGTTCCAACAGTTAAAGTTTAACAAATTTAAAATGTTGCTTTAAACGCGTAAAAATAATTACTCCAATGGTTTTCTAATTGAAACAAACATCTCATCGTTGACAGTCACATGACTGTTGAATCAACCAATTTAGTTTTCTCAGTGTAGGTACTTCACTTTAACTACACTTTTGCCGGTGAACATTTATCCGTTCGACAAGACCTTGCATTTCATGTCTACATTTTTTGCATATGGCTCTATTCTCTAATTTTCCTTCAGTTTTATTAGATTTTTCTATGAAATGTGTCCAGATAGGGTCTTTTTTCCATCCACTTCTATGAAGAGTTGACATTGTTACACTATTTGAAGATTTTTAGGTAACGTTTAGAAATTTACAGCAAAAATTACGCGTCGCGCTGCTTATTAGACGGTCAATTATCAAATACTGCGAGTTAGGGCGGACGCATCTTTATCTAAACAGTGGAGGGTTTCCTTGTTCTGACAAGAATTTGCAGCTCTGAGCGTTTTTCGACAGGAACTATCTTTATTAAAATTTGAAGAACGGTGGGAATAAAATCAAAAACGTGTTGAAAATACCAACTTATTTATAGGAAAAAATAGATTAAAATAAAAATAGAAAAAAAAATCGAAAAAATCAAAAAAATCGCGATTTTTGATGTTTTTCAAAAAAATCATGATTTTTTCAACCCTGTCGTCGGCGGATAAATATTTTATAATACGAAATCCTACAATCAAAACATATGATGTATCATTTTTTACACATTATAATAAATTAGCGCTATTTTGAAATAAAATGTCAAAATGTCTTATATACTTACAGTTGGAAGACTTTGTCGGTGCGTCATTACTTGCCGGTGACTATAAAACCAAGCTAACCTGAACTAACCATATGAATCATGAATCTTATCGAAATTACGAGTCTCAAAAGTAGACCTAGAGACAAAATATATTTGGAGAGTTGTCAATTGATTTCAAAGTCATCGTGTTGATCAGTTGGTTTAAACGTTTTTGTGGTTTGAAATTCAATTTAATCCTATAAACTGTCCTTCTCAGAGCCATGGCGGTAAGTAATTATGGATATTTCTTATTATTATTAAGTCCGAACCCTAGCCACGAAAATTTTGTCGTTTATGAACTTAGACTTATTGAATTTCGTAATTTTGATCAAATCCATTTGACTATATGTATATACATATAGAAGTAATGACGCACAGAACCACAGACTGTGCAGTCGGCACGTGACTAAAACCATATGAATCTAATCGAAATTACAAGATTCAATAAGTCAAAACAAAGTCGTAAGTTCATAAACCCCAAAGTTCTCGTGGCTAGTGTTCGGACTTAATAATATTAAGAAATACCAATAATTACTTACCGCCCACACGAGAATACGATAAAAATGGATCGGGAAAAAACAGTTTATAGAATTAGGTAAATTTAATTTCAAGACACAGAAACATTTAAAAACAAATTAAAGTTGACAGATCAAAACGATGACTTTGAAATCAATGGACAACTCTCTAAATATCCCTTGTCTTTGTCTAGCACGTTACTTTGAGTTCGAGACGTATTGCGGAACGCCGGAGACACTCTATTATGTTTATGTTTGGTTTTAAGGCTATAATAAATGAACATCGGGTGTTGTAAATCACGTTGTGTCTTGATCGTTGATCCATTACGCACCGGCAAAGATCCACCGTGTCGACTGTATACGATAATTGAGAAATCACCTGTAGTCTAAAACAGCTATTGACCCACCTGCTATTAAAAGGTGACAGATATTGTGAAAGTATTTGAATAAAATATTTTTGTCATTTATAAATAAGATAATTAAGGGGTTACATACATTGGTAAATATAAATTTTATTAATAATTAATGCAATTTTGTTATCAAAAAAATTTATTTGCGTTTAAAAATAAAATGTTTATGTTTTATAAACGTTACATTACACGAATTAGTTTAGATTTGGCGAATCCACCGATTTAATAAGGAGATATCATACAGATATTAAAACAGTATTTTTTCTATAGACGATCACACCACAAAATATTTCTTATAGCGAATTCCATTGGTAAAAAAAGTGCGGAACGAGTGCAAAATTTGAAAACCATTGGACATTTCAGTGCAAGGATTTGTAAACCATTGGGAAACCGGTGCAACAAGTGTTGCACCGAGTGAAATCAGTTCCGCACGTGCTCTTGGAGACCGTGCTGCACCGAAACTTTAATGAAAATGTCAAAAAATACAGTGTTTTGATTTTTCAATCTTTAAAATTCTATTTTGTCTCAAATTTTGTCCAGTGGTAAGCAAAATCATTGAGGATTGACGAGTATCATCATCAACTTTGTTGGAAAAATGCACTCGAGGTCTAATCTGAAAACCATTGGTACTCAAATAGTAATAGTGCAACACTTTTTGTGCACTGGTGCAGTTTTACTGACATACCGGTGCCGCACTTCTTTTACCAATGGAATTTGCTATTATTCTTAACTTTATCCAATAAAACTAGACTTACTTTTAGACAAAAAAAAATATATCAAGCATTACGCGCGCAACTGTCAACCTCGTATGTGCGAAATTTTTCATGTCCGGGAAATCTCGATTCATCGAGGAAATCATCGCAGTTTTTCAAAGCCCTAATAGAAAATCGGATAGTGCTGAGTGCGATCTACAAGCCGAACTAAATATTTTTGTTTATAAATTCCGGATGATACCAAGAAATCGAAAAAATCGTATATCAAACGGCTAACCTAAAAAAAAAAAAAAGTGCCGCGGAATTATCGAGTTTTTCTACCAAATAAAAGCCCAAACTAATAAACATCCTGCTATAATAAAAATTCGTTAATTAGAACCTCAAACCCACTGACTGACATTCTTTTCAACTTAAACCGCCAAAATCCTCAAGATGGGGGAACTTAAATGTTACAATTGTAAAAAAACTTGTGTAAACAAATCTTTGCCGGAGAAACAAGAACTGTTTGGTGCTCCGTGCGATTTTTGTGGCAAGGTTTTATGTAAACCCTGTTCGGAATTAACGTCTACGGAGTGTCGAGCGGTTGCAGTCTCCGGTCGAGGTCTGGTGTTTTACTACTGCCTTGAGTGCTCCAAGGAAGCTAGAGATATACCTAAACTAAGAAAAGAAGTCATGGAATTAAAAGCTGAACTGAAAAAACTTAGTAACAAAAAAATGATCAGCACCACCGAAGTGTCAGATCTGGCCAGAGAGCAGGTGAGACTGATGACTCTGGATCTAAAACAAGAAATGACAGAGATCAGAAAGGACATTGGCGAGGAGATCCATAGTGTCAAGGAGGACTTATCTACAGAACTAATAACTCTGAAAAAAGAAGTGATAGAAGGTCAAACAATAAGAGGCAATGCACATCCAAAACCTACTGTCGAAGGAGCACATGAACAGACTGTTTTTAAACAAAATGGTCATGTTGAACCTACTATACTAGAACTCAGAGAGCGCGAGCTAAGATCTAATAATGTACTTATATTTGGGGTTGCTGAGCCTCTAAATCTTAACAGAGAAGAACGTATTAAAAAGGAAAGGGAAACTGTATGTGAAATCCTCACTAATATCAACAATGGAGGTACATTGGATAACATCTCTATGTTTAGAATAGGTAAATTCGCAGAAAACAGATCCCGTCCCATAAAAGTTATCCTTCCTAGTAGACAGTCGGCATTGCTGTACCTAAAGGAAAAACATAAAATCCCTAAAGAAGCTGGATATTAGCTAAAGCCAGATAAAACTAAAATGGAAAGAGATTACCTACAACAAGTAATAAAGCAACTTCAGGAGCGCAAGGAACAGGGAGAAAGTGATATCAGGATATGGTATGTTAACGACATACCAAAAGTAATTAGAGTAAAGTCACAAAACCCGAACTGGAGCAACTCGCGTATCGAGTCAGCCCCAAAAAACCAATAAATAATAAGTCACCTCATCCCACACCCACCCCTCATCCCCTTCTCGACATTTCGTTAATATACAGTAATGCCAATGGCGTGGGAACCAAAATTGCAGAACTAAAAACACTCATCACAATGGAAAACCCAGACTTTTACTTCTAACAGAAACATGGCTCAAAAACCACGTCAACAGCGCCTTAATAGCAATGGACGGGTATGACATACACCGAGATGACCGAGATATGCTGAGAGGGGGTGGAGTGTGCGTATATTACAAACAAATGATTGGAGGACATCGAGTTCAGGCACTGCCGAATGACAAGTATAAACTATCACCAAGTATTAACTCAATATGGCTTAATGTTGTAATTCAGAAACAAAAAATGTTAATTGGCTGCATATATGCCCCACCAAACTTAGCCTTGCAGGACCAGGAATCCATAAATGCAGTCATCACCAGAGCCTTTAAAGACGAAGTAACTACATTTATCTTGGGTGACTTCAATTTGCCGGATATTGATTGGCAGACCTTGACCCTCAAACAACCCAACGCGAAAGCACAATCATTTTTGGATGCATACAAGGAATGAAATGGAGAACAGATGGTTAACTTCCCAACAAGGTTTCGTGGGAATCAAAGCTCGCTATTGGATCTAATACTGGTAAACGACAGGTAGCTGATCTCTAATATTCAGAGCCTACCCCCCCTAGGCCTAAGTGATCATATTGTTATTAGTACAACTGCTCAGATCAGGATCCCTTCCAGACCAACGCATAAAATCAAAATACGTAACTTTTGGAGAGCGAACTGTGACGAAATAAATAATTTTATTACTCATCACACCCAAACAGAGGACCAGGCCGACAGCAGATACCAGGGTTGTATAGATATCATGAACCAAGCGATAACAACCTACATACCTGAAAAATACCAAAGAAAAAATCCTCAAAAGCCATGGATAAACCATCATTAGGAGCATTCGCAAAAAGAGACGACTATGGGACATATACATCAAGAACCGCACAGAACTAAAGTATGCAGACTATCAAGCTCAAAACAATCACTTGAAATCACAAATGAGGAATGCTCGAAGAAGATATTATGAGGAAAACTTGCTCGAACAGTCAGATAAACAATTCTATAAATTTGAAGTTGAAAAAATAGTCCATACTTTCAGTGGAATCAATGTAATATGAAATGAAACAATGCAGTGGAGGCATGGCGGGACACTCGATTCCCTTAGCTTTATCAATTCATTTATTGGGCGTCAATTTGGATAATCATATGTCTTGGCACAGTCACGTTGCGGCCATTGCCTCACAGAAGCTTGGAATACTTTTCCGAACTAAGAACCTCCATACACCCCAACAACTTTTAGGCCTGCCATTTAATTTAAAACCCAATTTTTAAGCTGGCCGCGAAAAATTTCAAGAAGTTTATATTTGCAATGTTTTCTTTTATATTATAGTCTGGAGATTCTATACATTTCTAAAATACAGGGTGTAGAGAATTAAACAATTCTATAAATACATTAAAAGGAAGCTCAACTCCAATGTGACCACCATTGTCCTGAAGGACTCTAACACAAAAGAAGTTGTATCCGATCCAGAACTGGTAGCTAACTCATTTGCAGACCAATTTAGCAAAACATATACCCTAGAAGATCTAACTTACCTGCCCAGTCTACCACCTGACACTAGATCCGTGACAGAGCTGGGTACCGTGCTATTCACACCTGAGAAGATCACAGAAGCATTAAAGTTAATGAAGAAAGACTCGAGCCCTGGCCCTGACCAAATTCCAACTGTGTTTCTTCAGAACTGCCAGGTTTCTCTAGCTACGCCTCTTGCTGAAGCAATGAACCAAATTATGGAGACGGGTAACTTTCCTCCAATCTGGAAAACAGCCCATGTCATCCCCATATTTAAAAAGGGAACAAGATACAGTGCTGCTAAATACAGACCGATTAGCCTCACATGCAATCCATGTAAGCTGATGGAGAAAGTGATTGCAAAAGAAATAACATCCTTTCTTTTAGACAATCAAAGATTGTCATCGACTCAACATGGCTTTCTCCCGAAGAGATCCACAATAACCAACCAAATAACTTGCCTTGATAAATGGACGAAATCATTTGACGAGAACCAGCCTACAGATGTGATTTATCTAGATTACGAGAAGGCTTTCGACAAAGTTCCGCATACCAGGCTCTTAATAAAGCTGGAGCACCTGGGCATAAGAGGCAGACTGTTGACCTGGGTTGAGAATTTCCTTAGGGAGCGCACATGCCATGTGAGGGTCGAAAACCACTTATCAAACTCGTACGAGGCTCTCAGTGGGGTTCCTCAAGGTTCAGTTATGGGACCACTACTCTTTCTCCTGTATGTTGCAGATTTGGCGGATTGTGTTCAGGCTGGTCTAGCCTTGTTTGCAGATGACACCAAAATATTTGGGAACCCACTAACAAATATTAACACCATAATTGAAGATCTAAATGCATTGGAAGTCTGGACCCAGACATGGCAACTAAAACTTAATGAGGCAAAGTGCACAGTACTTCATATTGGTACAAACAATCCCCAAAATGCCTATCATCTTAACGGTACACATTGAACATTTTAGCAAAATGGCTAGACAAATGTTTGAGAAGCCTCTTGGACTTTCAAAATAAATACAGTATTAAGAACACCAATGAATTAATTCAAGATTTAAAAAGTATTAACTTGCCAAATGATTGCCTTTTGGTTTCTTTTGATGTGGTCAATCTGTTTCCAAGTATCCCCCGACAACAGGTGGTGAATATCGTGGAACGTTTGCTTGGAGAGAACTTATCTCTGTCTGATAATGTACGGAGGGGTATAACGTCCCTTTTGAATAAATGTCTAGGTTTAGATTTTTTTAGATTTAATGACAAGTTCTTTAAAATGACGGATGGTTTACCCATGGGTTCAGGTCTTTCCCCCTTTTTGGCTGAAATTTTTATGGGTGATTTTGAAAATAAATTGTTTAATTCAAATTTTTACCTTCTAGATAAAATTTTATTATGGCGCAGATATGTTGATGATACTTTTATTGTTTGGACAGGAACAGGGAATGAGTTGGAAATTTTTTTCAAGTTTTTAAATTCTTTAAACAACCACATCAAATTTACAAAAGAAATAGGATCTGATTGTTGTCTGAATTTTTTAGATTTGACAATAAAGAGGGTGAATAACGTTTTTGAGTATGCTATTTATCGGAAAAACACACATACAGACAATGTTATACCTGCTGACTCAAATCATTGTTTAGCTCATAAAATGGCAGCTTTTAACTCTTTGATCCATCGTTTGTTCACTATCCCACTCTTACCTTTAGAATTTGAGAAGGAAAAGAACATCATCTTTCAAATTGCTTATAACAACGGATACAAGATATCACTAATCAATAATTTAATAAGAAAAAAATTTAATGGCATGCTTAAGAGGGTGTTGACTGACCCCTTGGATAAGACCATAACATCTTTTCAACCTCCTAGGTATATAAGGCTTACTTTTTTGGGCACTGTTTCTCTGAGAGTGGGTAATGTATTGAAGTCTTTAAACAACAATTTTAAAATAGCTTACAAATCGGTAAACAATTTACGTAGCTTATTCTCCAGAGTAAAGGATTCAATTAACGTGCTTGACAAGAGTGGGGTGTATTTGTTGTCCTGTAACTCTTGCACGGCTAAATATGCTGGTCAGACAGGACGTAGTTTTAATGTTAGAATAAAAGAACATTTAAACTCTCAGAAATCGCCTAATGACAAGAGATCAGCTTTTGGCCTACATTTAAGAGAAAATTTACATAGTTTTAATACTAAAGACAACTTTAAAATGCTACATAATGCGAATAAAGGCCTAAAGTTGAATTTTTTAGAAAATATTGAAATAGCGAAATTAGAGATAAATAATCAAATTAAGTGTTTGAACGATCCTGTCAACGCCCACTATAGGGAAGCGGCGAGAATTATAAACGAGTTTAAGTAGTGAATGATTGTTTAAATAATGGAACCTCTCTTTGTTCAATCTAGATGTCGCTATGGTTCGGTGTATTTTGTTTTATTTTTTAAGTGTTTTATTTTTAAATGTTTTTTGGGTTTATCCCGTTTTATATAGTTAGTAAACCTGTGCTCGCCATTGTGAGCTTGTTTGTGTCCTTAATGTAAAGTTTTGTCTATATTATGTAAGTAACACCAAATTATTTTGATTTATACCTGAGATTATTATATGAATAAACTTTTTAGATAGCTCTTGAAAATGGTTTAATAAACCGAAACGCGTAGAGCGAATTATTAAATATTTGTGAAGAATTTTGGATTTTTCTTTCCTGTTTAACGGTACACAATTACAACAGCTAGATCTTGGAATTACAGTGAGCTCTGATCTTAAATGGCAAACCCACATAGCCAAAATTGTGAAGAAAGCAAACTCGATTATTTTCCTGATTGGGCGAGCTTTCGAAAACAAGACTGTGGATATGATGTTGAAACTATACAAATCTCATGTTCGTCCAATCTTGGAATATGCGCATAGTGTATGGGATCCATACTTTATGAAAGATATAGACCTGCTTGAAAGAGTGCAAAGACGAGCCACGAAAATTCCTCTTGCAACCAAAGATTTGACCTACGATGACAGGCTGCGAGTGTTTCAACTGCCAACACTAAAAGAAAGACGGCTAAGGGGCGATTTGATAGAAACTTTTAAATCACTGAATGGTTACTATGAACCTGACCTTAACGTGTACCAACTTAATGAAAATGAAAACCTAAGAGGTCATAGTCTGAAATTATCCAAGGAAAGATGTGCGAAACTCCCCAGAAAAAACTTCATCACAAATCGGGTTGTATATCAGTGGAATGCCTTCAGGGAAGATACAGTGACAGCCACTTCCATCAACTCTTTTAAGAACCACTTGGATAAGGATCTGCAGCAGATCAATACAGCCTTGGTGCATTATTTCTGATTGACGTTGAGAGTCGAAAACATCAAGACTATAAAACTGAGGCACAAATATTTCAGTTTTGTGAGAGCGGAGAAAAAATACTGCTTAAATTGACTTTGGCTATGCAACAGCAGCTTCATCGGTGCGAGCCGCCTACTGCTGTAACAATAATAATAATAATAATAATAATAAATATCTAATATAGGTACGGTATACATTTTAACTAAATAATAAACGAAAATTCAACCCATTCTTTATCTTCTTCTGGAATTTAGCTCTTCCCCATAATACCTAGATAGCTATGTAGGTGTCGGTGTCTATACACCCCTATCATATATATACCACCATCCCTGCCAACCGTTAAATGAAAACGTTTTGTCACAATTTAATTTTAAAAAATTAGGTCAGGTCGGTCAAAAAGTTGACTAACTATATTAAAAATATACATTATTATATTTATTTAAACACTATAATATGTAAATTTGAATGCCGACCCTGTGTTTTTAGCGCAAACACGAAAAATTCCGCGCTCTAGTGTATACATACACGGCAACATTGCCTTGTTCATTCTTCCAACTCGAACGGGACTGGTTTCCGACATATTCCGACCTCCCGCATTTGTGACGCCGACTGTCGCATAGCAGCGCTTGAATTCACGTGCTTTATAGATTGAATAACATGGCGTTTTCAGAGCAAGAGTTTTGTGTTCGATTAGTGAAAGCAATTGAAAAACAGGAATGTTTATACAATTACAATTTGGTTGATTATTCGCGGAAGGATATCACAGAAAATATGTGGATAGAAGTAGCAAAGGAAGTTAATTGGGAAGGTAAGTTTGGATTTGTTTGTTTTATATCACGTACATATTCGTATCGAACAGTGGCGGATCACGACGCTAATAAAGTCACTCGCGTCAGAACCGTGCGGGCTACGAGGCTACTATGCATTTTAAATAGGCAATTGTGATTGTGATAGTGTTTTGCATTAGTTTATTTTCTTAGGCCTAAAAAAAGGACTTACACATTACAATTTAAAACAAAAAGAGAATAGCTGTTATAGCTACTTTTAGGTAGAGCCTAATTAATTGATTTTATATACAGGGTGTTTCATTAAGGGCCGCGAGGTACCATTATACCCTAGAGCTTTGGGGGAAAATCTTATGGATAATTGCTGGAAATAATTTTTAAGATTCTTACTCTACCGCTAGGGGCGTAATTGCTATGGTCATTTAAAAGAAGCCTTTTAATTGCTTGCAATAAATGCTGATAATATTTTTGAACTCTGAGATACTAAGGAACTGAAATTTTCAAGCTATGGCGAAGTCTTAGTTGCAATATACCTACAGGGTGGTCTAAAAGTACAGATATTTTGGTTACTTGAAGAAATGTTTAGAAGTACCTAGGGTTTTGCAAATAAAACACCTAACTTAAAAAGATACTTAAATTATTATTTAAGTCCTTGACTTATAGGCATTTATTTCAATTTATACCTTATTGATAAAGTTATTCCAATATACGGATTTTAGTCAGTGTGCCACGCACTGTCATGTGTTGTGCCACTATGTTACTATCGAATTTGACCTCCAAGATCACCTGATCTTAATACATTCGAATTTTATCTGTGTGGGTATGTTTAAAGAAAAAAATTACAAATCACCAGTTAAAGAGTTGCTACATTGGGCTAGTTTGGCCTGCATTTCAAAACCTAGATCCAAATAAAATAGATTTATTTCCTTACTTCCCTACCTCTTTTGCGGGCAATTCGTATAATATCTTTTTATAATGTTATTATGCATATATAGTTGGTTCAAAACAGAAACGTCATACCCTTCGAGTGACGTCAGTTATCGACAGTGTTGCCAGCTTGTAACCAAAATATCCGAATGAGGAAATTGCACAGTTTTTTTTTTCATTAAAAAAAGATAAATATGCGAAAATTTCCCATAGTTTATATATTTGTTTACTGCATAATACCTTTTACCATCAACTTTAGTAGATCTAACACTTCTTTTTTATTTTCATCTTGCCAAGATTAACCAATGGTACCATTCTGAAAAATCCATGTTGCATCCAAGAAAAGGAATTGGTACAAGAATGCTTCCTTTTCTTTAATATATTGTTTCAAAATACCACTCATTTGAAAACTACATGGGAAAGTTCCAGTGTCGTAGCCAGCATTTTGGGGCGGAGGGGGCGAACTATCGGAGGAGCGCAAATCGCGGAGGTAAAGCGCCGCAGGCAAAAATTTTTTGAGACCACGCCCCAATTTCGTAGGAATTCACCTTTATGCTCCCTAGGGAACAGGGGTCTGACCCCAAATAAAGTTAAAATCCGCTATATAACGAGTGATTATTAATTATTTTGCTCAAGGGCGGCTGTGACCCAGTATACATAGTGTAGCAGTAGCGCGTAGATTAAATCATAGGGCGAATTTGCAAGAAAGCAGCGTTGTCACGTTGAAAACCTAAAATAATGTTTTTTGACGGTATGTAATATAAAATCCTGAGCTATCTTACTTTGAAAGCCTACTCTATATGGTCGCCTCCTACTTCTAGACACCTTCTGATGTTTCTTCTTACCCTCAGAGACACATTAACCAATACGTTTGGAGAATTATTAATTTCGGCAATTTTTTCTGAAATCCTTCGTTTAAGATCATTTATATCCTCAATTGGTGTTCGATAAATAGAGTTTTTTATAAAAGGCCACAAGAAGAAATCGCAGGGTGTTAAATCGCAGGAACGAGGTGGCCATATTTGTTGCGTATTTCGGCTTATAACTCTGTTTTCAAAAAATTCACTTAAAAAATTTAAATTTTCTCTGGTTACATGAGGTGTAGCGCCATCTTGTTGGAAGTAACCTTCCCGCAATTCATCATTGTGAAGCTCATTAATAAATGTTGTCAGAATTTCGATCCGATATCTCTCAGCTGTAATTGTGCCATCAAAGTAAATTGGGCCTACTATTCTTCTAGAACTAATTGCTGCCCACACACCAACTTTTTGAGGATGAAGAGGTCTTTCTACAAAAACATGCGGATTTTGCGTATTCCACATTCGCATATTTTGTGAATTAACATAGCCTGATAAATAAAAATAAGCCTCATCGGTAAAAAATGTTTTTTCAAAAGCACCACTATTTTCTTCTTGAAAATTGTTTAAAAACCATTCACAAAAATTAAGTCTTTGGGGAACGTCATTGGGAAGGAGTTCATGAATAGCCGTAACACGATAAGGGTATAGATGCAGATCCTTTTTCAAAAGTGTTTGACATGTACTGTAGCATAAATCCGTTTGCTGAATTTGTTGAGATAAATGCCTAATAGAAGTTGAAGGATTATTTTCCATAATTTGTCGCGCTTCTTCAATAACCTCATTCGATCGTTTCGTTGGTCTTCCAGCCCCTTTTTTATGTTGAACAGAACCAGTTTGACGAAATTTATCAATTAGGTATTGTGACCCCGTACGAAAATTATGAAAGGTCACCGCAACATCAGGAAACTCGGTTCGAAATTCATCAAAGCAGTCATTCATAGAGTAATTCCACACACCGCCTATTTTGTTTCCATTTCTAAAAAAACTTTCAACAATAAAAATTTTTTGTGCTTCACTAAACATTTTTACTGTAGAACTTTCAATCCGGCAACAAAGCTTCACCAAAACTTGATACGCTGAAAAATAAAAAAAAAATAAAAAATAAAATCATATCCTGCAAATAGCACTTTATAATAGTCAAAAGACGACTCCCCGGATAAATATTAGTTAAAGCAATAGTAACCTACCTTCAAATAACTGCATAAATTACAAAATTTCTCCAATTTTTAAACTTTACAAATACACAAATTCAAATAAGACGTAAATGTCATAAAACAATCATGTCATCTTATCTACGCAGTACGGCCATGATGCTCTTAAAATGCATG